>CM060708.1:43485743-44685743 GCA_030686995.1 Artemisia argyi
AAACTTTAACGTTGTAGGTGAAGCTCTTCTGGCTCTCAGGGATGCTTGGAAAGACACACCACTCAACTGGGACGATGTGTCAGACCCATGTAGTGGCGGTTGGGTTGGCATCACTTGCACCAACTCTCGTGTGACCTCGATGCAAGTCTTTTTTCACCTTCTAAATGATCATTTAAAAACAAAAAGTCTCAGTTATTTTCTGTTTTTGATTCTTTTATTTAACATATCAGAACTTTGTCAAGCATGGGATTGTCGGGTGGGCTACCCGGAGATATTGGGCAGTTTACTGAATTACAGATTCTGTAAGTCCTTCCCTTTATTTTAGTTTTGATAGTTTGTTTCCTAGTTTGTTGGCTGCACATCTTTATTTTTTATGTTTGTATGTAGGGATCTATCTTATAATACAGAGTTGAGCGGATCACTCACTACTTTGATCGGGAATTTGAGGAAGTTAACAAACTTGTAAGTACCACGAGACGATATAAATGTTATTATTATTATTATTATTATTATTATTATGATAACATTACTTTATTAAAAACAAATAGGATTTTACAAAATTATTATTATTATTATTATTATTATTATTATTATTACAATTACAGCAATTATATTAAAAGCTAGCAAGAAGCTAGAATAAAGTTATAGAAGTGGAGGTGAAAGAGCATTGTTACATGGCTTCTTACGACTCAGTCTAATTAAGAAAGGATTTTGAAAACTTTTGAATGAGCGATTCACGTTGAATACAAAATTTAGCTAAACAAATCAAATATGTGGAAGTGGTCAAACGTCACCCAATGTATTTTTTAAATACTATTTGAAGTAACTTATAGGAGCTTATTTTTTGAAAAGCTTTAATAAACTTAGTTAACTAAACAAATCATTTATATTGGAATGAGAGCTTGTGTGCGTTAAACGTATCTTTGTATTGTGATATTATAAGCTAAACACAGTAAGGGGAGGGATTGACCTTCATTTTATCCGTCACGTCAGATTTCTCTCTCCGGCGATTGGTTGCCACAGTAAGGCGACCTACACTAAAAAAAAAAATACCCGACAATAATACTTTTTTTATTTAATTAAATACACACAAAAGAAACAAACGATCTAGGTCGCTTAGACGACACCAATCTCCCAACATTTGCAATCGATCGGTGTGCCACACTAAGAATTGATCGATCGTTTGGTGGATTGATCGATTGTATATTTATTACTGTGTGCAGCCTAACCTCTCTCTCTATATAACATGCAAGCTATTTATCTAAATTTAAGATAAATGGGAAAAAAAAGTGATCTGTTCAACACATACCAAGATTTTTATTGTTGCAACTTGTTCACTTTTCCACTATTAAGGCACAAAGCACTTTAATTCAAATGAATTTACTGTTTGATTTTGTATTTCAGGGTGCTGGTTGGTTGCAATTTTAATGGTCCGATTCCAAACAGCATAGGAAATCTCGAAAGACTTAGATATTTGTAAGAGCTAGAACTTGTAAACATTTTACCAACAACTATTGTATCAGTCCCTATATCAATGACTCAACCATCGGTACTTCAGGTCTCTGAACACCAACGGCTTCTCAGGACCCATTCCACCTACCATTGGTAATCTAAAGAGTCTTTACTGGTTAGATCTGTCTCAGAACAAGCTCACCGGAAGTTTACCAGTTTCTGACAGGACAACGCCTGGTCTAGATATGTTAAATAACACCAAACACTTGTACGGTTAATTGGTTATGTCCTCTTTTTATCCCACTGAATTCTGCTTATAAATTATAAAAGAACACTACAATACTTTAAGTGTTTTAAATGATTTCAGTCACTTCGGAGACAACCAGCTTGAGGGTGATATCCCACTTCGACTCTTCAACTCAAAGATGACTCTTATTCATCTGTATGTTTTATTCTAATGAATGATCTTAATAATATGTACATGATCAAGACTCGAAAGAGATTAACTTTTACATGATCAGGTTGTTTGAGAACAACCGGCTTACGGGACCTATTCCTTCTACACTAGGACTTGTGACATCTCTTGAGGTTGTGTAAGTATCTTTGTTTACCAAATTTTAGTTTCCGGTTTATTATTTGTAGAGGTGGAGAAATGCATGGGTCAGGTGAGCTGGGAAACGGATCAAAATGGGTCATGTCAAAATGGGTAGGGGTTGCCCGCTAAATACATTTTGTCCAAATTTGTATTTTATTTTATAGATCTGTAGGATTTATGCATTGACTTTAAACCTGTTACTTTTTAAGCTAACTTTTTTTATTTGCATTTTAAGAGAATCATATCATTCATAAGTAAAAGAGTCCGAATTGTCACCTCTAGTATTTATCTTATTTGCTTTTTAACTGGAATTGATTGTGTTTTTCGAATCAGGCGACTTGATAGGAACTCTTTGAAAGGGGATGTTCCATTAAACCTCAACAACCTTACCAACGTGATGGAGCTGTAAACACGACAACCCTTTACACTCGGATTTCTATTACTTATTCTAAGTTGAAATATACATGAGGTTTGAATAATTTGTGTCTTAGGTACCTGTCAAACAATCAATTGACTGGCCCAGTGCCTAATCTCACCGGCATGAATAGGCTCAACTATGTGTAAGTATCGAGACATCAGAGTATCACTAGCTAGCTTGATCTTCTGCTTAAAAAGAATACGTATAAATTTATTCGATGGGATTTGCAGGGATTTAAGCAATAATGGTTTTGAACAGACTAAAATTCCTTCATGGTTTTCAACAGT
Source organism: Artemisia argyi (assembly GCA_030686995.1). NCBI lineage: Eukaryota > Viridiplantae > Streptophyta > Magnoliopsida > Asterales > Asteraceae > Artemisia > Artemisia argyi. Next base: position 43,488,496 of record CM060708.1, read on the forward strand.
TCAGTCTTTGACTACTCTGTAAGCAAAGCTTCCAATTAATTAACTGTCTCAGTTTCACCACCAAAATCACTGACAAATTTATCCTGGAGTATTGTGATGACAGTAAAATGCGCTATACAAACCTCGCAGGAGAGCTGCCTGCAGCCTTGTTCAGCATTTCACATTTACAGAATGTGTAAGTATATCAGTTTGTTGACCATTTAAAAATGATTTTCATTTGCTAAAGCTTGATAATATGCAACCGTTCTTTTGACAGTGATTTGAGTAACAACCGGATTGATGGCTCCTTGAATATTAGCTCCAATCCTAGCCCACAACTTGAGCTCGTTGATCTTAGGACTAACCTTATTTCCGACTTCAAACAGCGAAGAGACTATACTATTGGATTAATGTAAGTTCGTGAATAACTAAGCAAAGCTTGTAAACTTTCCATTTAGATTGAAAGTTGATAAATTGATATGGGGTTCTTTCAAGAGTTTTGAGTTTTGACGTGTATTGCCCAGACACTTGCCATAGGTACGAATACGGGTAGGTGGCTCTGGGGCAGTGAAAGAAATATGGAACTGAACAGATCGGTATGATTTTAGAAAATGTATACATAGATGCGCTTACACTTAAAAATGGTAAAACTTCTAAATGCACATGTTTAGTTAAAAATATTTTCACATATCAGTATGGAAAACCATAAAATTTGTTGACACGTTTTATGTTCTACACTCTTATAGATATGCTAACATTTTTTGTACATATAAAAGAGTGTGAAAATAACCCATGAATTCATGTGCTTATTTATGTAAACAGCCTTTTACAGACTTGTAAACAAGTACGAGCAGAAAAGTGAATGCAAATTGTATATTTGTTGCCAGGGGGTGGTTTTCAGCTATTTTAATCCTCTGTCATCTTTGTTATTCCACTAAAACCATATGATATTACAACTGCAGACTTGTTGATAATCCAATATGTACGGAGTCAGGGGTGACGGACAGATTTTGCTCTCTTCCCGCGAATAATACTACACCATATTCGACGCCATGGAACAATTGTGTGCCCCCTTCATGTGGTCCGGACCTTATTTCAAGTCCAAACTGTCGATGCGCATATCCATTCACGGGCTTGTTTTCATTCAAAGCTCCTTCCTTCTCTTCACTTACAAATGCAACCATCTATAACTCGCTTCATGATTTATTAATGACATTCTTTAAGGATGCCGGACTCCCTGTAGATTCAGTGTCGCTAAAGAATCCTAGTAGAAATTTGGAAGATTACCTTGTGCTCAGACTTGAAGTGTTCCCCTCTGGTGAACCAAGCTTTAATCGGACTGGCATTATTGGCGTGGCATTTGCACTTAGCAACCAAACTTTCAAGCCATCTAAGAGTGATTTCAATACTTACACCTTCATGGCTGAAAACTACAATAATTTTTTGCCAGGTATAATCGAAATTGATAATTATTTTCGAGTGGTTTAGGCGTTTAGCAATCATATATATTAAGCGTATTTTTATGTCATTTTACAGGATTATCTGGGCCCGGAGGTGCGAAACACAAGTCATCTAACACTGGAATTATCATAGGATCAGCGGTTGGTGGTTGTGTGCTTCTGGTGTTATTAGTCCTTGCAGGAATGTATGCTGCACGTCAGAGAGGACGAGCTGAGAGAGCCACCCAACAAAGCCAGCCTTTTGGTAAGTATATATGATCATAATCACTTCAATCCCAAATGATGTTAGAACCTTCTTATTTAGTTTTATTCGCATAGTTAGTTTGTTACTGAGTAATATAAGTTTACTACTCATATTTGGCACACTAAGTATATGTAATTAAAAAATTGTGAACACACAGTGTTTAGGCCCAACCTGACCCCATGTGTTTGTAAGTTTTGACACGTTACCCGACTCACGAATATTTTCTAAATCTATGTAATCTTGTTATGTGATCATTATGCTGTAATACTTGAAGCACGCTGGGATCCAAAGAGTGGAAATGGTGGTGTTCCTGAATTGAAAGGAGCAAGATCCTTCACCTTTGAAGAACTTAGCAAATACACAAACAATTTTTCAGAGATTAACAAGATAGGAGCAGGCGGATACGGGATGGTTAGTATTACCATGCCTGCACTTTACATTTAATTTTACAAATCGCGAATAATTGAGGAATATTGTGTAGGTGTATAAGGGAAGTCTTCCTAAAGGACAGCTAATTGCTATCAAAAGAGCTCAACAAGGATCAACTCAGGGTGGACTTGAGTTTAAGACTGAGATTGAACTTCTTTCAAGAGTTCATCACAAGAATGTTGTTGGACTTATCGGTTTTTGTTTCGATCAGGGTGAACAAATGCTGGTTTATGAGTACATCGTGAATGGTACACTCAAGGATAGTCTTTCAGGTACTTGAATATGAATTTCATTCAATTCCAGTGGTACACAAATTTTATCACAAAAGGTTAAATAGTCACTATAGCCTATTCAGTATCTTTCTATTAGAAAAGAAGAGTTACTAGATAAACCGCCACTAAAGTCTATTGCGGCAAAGCCGATGTGTCACCATAGAATTTGAACCTTTGTGACATAACTACTTCAGTGAGACATGGTCCAGAAAACTTTATTGACACATTTACATATAGTCGTCACAATAGGTTCAGAAAACATTTGTAACAAAATCATGTCTGGTCTATACATTCAGAAAGTTTTGTTTTAGTTAGAAGAAGTTCAAATGAAGTTTCATATGTGCAGGGAGATCGGGCATTAGGTTGGACTGGATGCGAAGACTGAAAATAGCACTTGGGGCAGCAAGAGGATTGCAGTATTTACATGATCTTGCTGATCCTCCAATCATACATAGAGATATCAAAACAAATAATATCTTACTAGACCAACGATTAGTTGCAAAAGTTGCCGATTTTGGTCTATCCAAGCCGTTGAGTGATGCTAACAGGACTCATGTTACCACTCAAGTCAAAGGAACCATGGTTAGTAACACTTGTATTATCCATTACACTTCAAATGCTATATTCTAGCTCTTTTTTATGTTGTGTGTGATAATCTTAGCTAGATAGTGACATCTTTTCGGTTGATGTAGGGATACATGGATCCTGAATATTACATGACTCAACAATTAACTGAAAAAAGTGACGTTTATAGCTATGGAGTTGTGATGTTGGAGCTAATAACTGCAAGAAACCCAATTGAGAAAGGCAAGTACATTGTGCGGGAAGTGCGACAAGCGATGAACAAGGAGAAAGAGCTATATGACCTACACGAAATTCTTGACCCAACCATTGGTGTGAGTAGCCAACTTAAGGGATTAGAGAGGTTTGTGGATTTGTCACTGAGGTGTGTTGAAGAGCAGGGAGATCAAAGACCACGAATGAGCGAAGTTGTGAAAGAGCTCGAGAGCATTATGGCATTAGTAGGGCTTAACCCTGGTTCTGAATCATCGTCGTCAACTTCAGCAAGTTATGAAGGCCGTGGCAATGACTACAGCCATCCTTACAGTAATGACAGCCTGTTTGCTTATAGTGGAGGTTTTATGCCACCAAAGCTGCATCCAAAGTAAGATTGTGTTTTTTCTTAAACGAGGTAAACGAGTGTATAATTGGATTTGTATTTTTCTCTATATTTATATTTGTATCCGTATATATTTGCTTGTTATATGTGAGTATATTGCTCTAGGCGCGTCAACAGAATACAATGTCTGAAACATGAGATTGATATAAATAAATGGTTGTTGTTAAATATTGATAGTAAATTTGTCGCTTAAGGTTTGCTTATTGATTACCCATAAACTAATTAGGTTACATATGTATGAATAAGTTGCATTCAGCAGCAAGTTATATTTATGATCAACATTCAATATAATTTACCAAAAAGATTGTTTTGCTAATACGCGAGTAACTAGGTTTTAAGCTTAGCAGATTGTCTAACTGATTATTTGTCACCGACATTAATTGTAGATGAGTAGAGATACTTCATGAGACAAGAAGTCTTTAGACTTGAGGCTCTCCACTGTCTCCTTAACTGCATCCTGCACCGGCGTAAACACCATTCCCATATCAATCAATCTTTTGCAGCATCTTCACAACTCACCATTCCCAGCTGTGTCTAACGCAGTGTTAGACGATTAGTATTGGGTATTTAGGCCCGTTGGCCCATATTGTATCTTATTTATTCATTCACATGTACCGAACTTAGGGATTCAATACATACGGTTTACTAAATCTTACATGGTATCATACCCTAACCTCGATCTACCCTACTGCTTCCGCAAGTTTTAACTCTAGTTTTTTTCTTCTTTTTAAGTTTTCGTTTCAAGATTCTGTTTGTCGACCTTGTGTGTTGTCGACTGTTTAAATTATTCGTTTGTCGACCATTGTGTGTTGTTGACCTGGTTGTTTAAAGGTTGGGTTAGAGCACATAAAACAGTTTCGGGTTTCAAATCGGTTTTGGAGTTGCAGGTTTCTAAATCGGAGAAGACAAAGATTATTAAAGAAAAGGTAAAGTGATTGGTTTGTTTATTCTAGCCCCACGTGTGAAACAAAAGAAGAGGTGTTACTTATTCCAATTGTGGTTGTTGTTTGTCGTGTTGCTACTGCCTTTATTATTAAATTGGGAGCAAGTGGACCTCTTATTAAATTGTGAGTATTTTGTACTATTGATTTCGAAAGAGTTTGTTGTGTTCTACTGCTGTTTACATCATGACTACAGATACAACTCCTCCTCCACTGGTTCTCACTTTATCGGATAAACTTGTGGCTATGAATCACCTAACCACTTTTGTTCCCATCAAACTTGATGTTGATGATATGAATTACTCCCAATGGGTGTATTATTTTTCTCACCTTTGTCATGGCTATGACATCTTGGACCATCTTGTTGATCCATCCGAATCCTCCTCTGCTACACCTTCTTCACCACCAACTAGGGATCAGGAATGGTTAAAGGTTGATTTCATTATTCGGTCTTGGATCTTTTCCACACTTGCAGTGAATCTTCAAAAGCGGTTGGTTGTTCTTAATCCCCAAACTGCCAAAGAGGCGTGGGTGTCCCTTGCAACGATTTTTCAAGACAATAAACGCCCAAGAGCTATGGCTTTGAAGGCGGAGCTACGGAACTTGAAGCTTGGGGACTTAACAATTGATGCATACTTTCAGAAAATTGAGTCAATTGCTTCAGTGTTAAATGGTCTTGGTTCTCCTCTTAGCAATGACGATATTGTTACGTTTGCACTTGAAGGTTTGCCAAACACGTATGATGTGATTTCTACAGTTATTACGAGTAGGGAACCCTTTCCTGATCTCAAGACGGTTCGTTCTTTATTGACTACGCAAGAGATGCGTATGAAATCTAAGGTTCAAGACCCGCTTATGGCTGTTACATCTGCTTCTCCTATGGTCCTATTGGCAAACAATAATGCTCGGCGTTCGTCTAATTCTTTGGAAAAAGTGAACAAACCTTGTTTTCTTTTTGCTAAAGGTCATTGTCGTTTTGGTGAGGCGTGTCGGTATCTTCACAATGGTGTTCATGGTAAGTCTACTTTACTACCTCGTACTTCCAGTTCATCATCTCCTATGTCGGATATGGATACCTTGCGACTATTGTTGGCTAAGTTGGGGTTTACCTCTACACCTAGCCAATCTACTACACCTATTGCTTATACTACCACTCCCTCTCCTGTTGCTTATACCATGAATAACCATCCTTATGGACCGGCTCCACTTCAATACCAATCCCAACCTCTATATTCGGCTCAAGTGTTTCCACAGGGGGTTCAAGGTTTACCACAGGGGGCGGGTCATAATGTTGCTCAAGGGGTTCATGGTCTACCACAGGGGGTTCAGTTTGGGGTGGCAGGTTTGTTTCCACAGGGGGTTTCGTTTGCTGTAGGTTCTCAGCAGTCGCAGGGGGTTCAAATTCTACCACAAGGGGTTCCGTTTGCAGGTTCACAACCTGGGGTTCAGTTAGGTCCAGGTGTGGTTCAGCAAGGACCATCACTAGCCGGTTTTCACCCAGGTCAACTACTAGCATCAGGTTCACAGGGTTCGGGTCAAGCGACTCTTTTACCAAATGCCTTTAATACCACCACTCTTCAGGAACCGGCTGCTGGCGACTGGAATATGGATACAGGTGCGAGCTCTCACCTTAATGATTCTGTACATAGTCTTAGTTATATTCTTAATGAGTGCATTTATCCGTCTGTAGCGGTTGGTGATGGGCGTTTCATTCCCGTCACTAACTCTGGTCATAGTATTTTGTCAACCCCTTTTCGTCCTCTTCGTTTAAATAATGTTTTAATAACTCCTCACATTGTCAAAAATCTAATTTATGTGCGTCAATTTGTTCGTGATAATTATTGCACTGTTGAATTTGATCCTTTTGGTTTTTCTGTGAAGGACTTCCTAACTCGACGGGTACTCCTCCGTTGTGATAGTACGGGTGATCTCTATCCTGTTACGAAGCCTTCTCCCATTCCTCAAGCATATCTTACCAGTCAGTATACGTGGCATCAACGCCTTGGACATCCAGGGAGTGAAGTGTTACGGCGTCTTGTGTCTAGTGATTCTATTTCTTGTAATAAAGAGAAACTTCCCATTCTTTGCCATGCTTGTCAGCTTGGTAAACATGTGAAGCTTCCGTTTGTTAGTTCGTCTAGTTCTGTTACTTCTTGTTTTGACATTGTTCACTCGGATTTGTGGACATCCCCAATTCCGAGTCTTTCTGGTTTCAAGTATTATGTTTTGTTTCTGGATCATTACTCTCAGTATGTTTGGGTTTACCCGTTAATGAATAAATCTGATGTTTTTTCTAAATTTCAGTTGTTTCGTAGTTATGTTCGTACTCAGTTTAAGTGTTAAATTAAATCGTTTAAGTGTGATCATGGTGGTGAGTTTGATAATACTGCCTTTCATAAATTATTTTCCACCCATGGCATCCAATTTAGATTTTCCTGCCCTCGCACATCTCAACAAAATGGAAAATCTGAACGCATGATTCGTACCATCAATAATCGTATTCGTATTTTGTTGTTTCAAGCACACCTACCACCAAACTATTGGACCGAGACTCTTAATATGGCTGTTTATTTATTGAATATATTACCTTCTTATGCCATTAATAATGAAATACCCTTTACCCGACTTTTTGGTGCTACACCTAATTATAGTGTTCTTCGTGTCTTTGGATGCCTTTGTTACCCACATATAGATACCAACAATAAATTAGGACCACGTGCTACACCTGCAATATTTCTGGGACATGCTGCCAATCATTTTGGCTATCGTTGTCTTGATCTTAACACCAATAAAATTATCATATCTCGTCATGTTACCTTTGATGAGACGGTTTTTCCGTTTCAATCCAACCAAACCAAGCCCACCCCCTCCTATGAGTTTTTGGAAGATTCTTCCAATCTCATTTCCACTATTATCAACACCACACCTATTGGTCCTAATTTAAACCCAACTATAACTTCACCTGTCACCATACCTGCATCACTTACACCACCAACACCTTCACCGTCTCCACCAAACGATCATGTTCTTGTTCCTACACCTCCACAGTCTCCACCAAACGATCACGTTCCTGTTCCTACACCTCCACCTATTGTATCTACTCATCCCATGATCACATGTTCTCGTGTCGGGACAACTCGTCCTAATCCTAAGTATGCTGGTCATGTGTCTACTGTTTCTCCTTCACCTAGGTCATATAAGGATGCTTTTAATAATCCAAATTGGCGAAATGCTATATATGATGAGTATAATGCACTTGTTAAGAATAAAACTTGGAAACATGTACCTCGACCTGAGGGTGTTAATGTTGTTAGTTGTATGTGGTTATTTCGCCATAAGTATTTGGCTGATGGCACTCTTAGTCGGTACAAGGCACGTCTTGTTGCCAATGGTAGCACACATATTGAAGGAGTTGATGTTGATGAGACTTTTAGTCCGGTTGTTAAGCCGGGTACAATTCGGACTGTTCTTAGCTTAGCTATTTCTCGACATTGGCCTGTTCACCAGCTTGATGTCAAGAATGCGTTTTTACATGGAGATTTAGCCGAAAATATTTATATGCATCAACCTCCCGGTTTTCGGGATCCAAAGCATCCGGATTATGTTTATTTATTACAGAGGTCTCTTTATGGTCTTAAGCAGGCACCTCGAGCATGGTTTCAGCGGTTTGCTACTTACATTACTACTGTTGGGTTTACTCCGAGTCGGTGTAATTCTTCTTTATTTATTTACCGACAGGGTGATGATACTGCTTTTCTGTTACTCTATGTGGATGATATTGTGCTCACAGCTTCCTCAGATAGTTTATTAAAGCGGATTATTGCTTCCTTGCATAAGGAGTTCTCTATGACTAATTTGGGTGCTCTTAACTATTTTTTGGGTGTGTCGGTTACGCGTGACTCTTCTGGGATGTTTTTGTCACAGCGTAAGTATGCTATGGAGATTTTGGACCGTGTACATATGGTTGGTTGTAATCCTTCTCGGACTCCTGTTGACACCGAGTCTAAATTGGGTGATGATGGTGATCCAGTTTCTGATCCTAATTTATATCGCAGTCTTGCAGGTTCTCTTCAGTATCTCACTTTCACTAGACCTGATATTACATATGTTGTGCAGCAGGTTTGTCTATATATGCATGATCCTCGAGTGCCTCATTTCAATGCTCTCAAGCGGATTTTACGGTATGTTCAGGGGACTCTGGATTATGGTTTACAGTTATTTTCTTCTACTACTGAGTCCTTGGTTGCTTATTCGGATGCTGATTGGGCGGGTTGCCCTACTACCCGACGATCTACATCAGGTTATTGTGTTTTTCTTGGCAACAACTTGCTCTCCTGGTCCTCTAAGCGTCAGCCTACGCTTTCTCGTTCCAGTGCTGAGGCTGAGTATCGTGGTGTTGCCAATGCTGTTGCTGAGACATGTTGGCTCGGAATTTACTTCGTGAGCTTCATACACCTTTGTCCTCTGCTACTATTGTTTATTGTGATAATGTGAGTGCTGTGTACTTGTCCTCTAATCCTGTTCAGCATCAGCGAACGAAGCACATTGAGATTGATATTCATTTTGTTCGTGAATTGGTTGCTACTGGTCAAGTTCGAGTTTTACATGTTCCTTCTCGGTTTCAGTATGCTGATATTTTTACCAAAGGTTTACCGTCTGCTGTGTTTACTGAGTTTCGTGACAGCTTGAGTGTTCGGTCTCCTCCCGCTCAAACTGCGGGGGAGTGTTAGACGATTAGTATTGGGTATTTAGGCCCGTTGGCCCATATTGTATCTTATTTATTCATTCACATGTACCGAACTTAGGGATTCAATACATACGGTTTACTAAATCTTACACGCAGGACACGCGGAAGCGTATTTAGATAACCCTAATCCGAGAGAGGTAACAAGGCGCACCTTGCGAGAATAAAACCCAAACAACAGAATAACTGTTAAAACACAAAGTTTATTAATAATCAATAATAAAAAGATGCATTACAATGAAACCTAAACCCTAGATTTATAGGGTATTAAAACTTGTAGAACAAGATGTTGGTTCCGGGGTTCTAGAATAATGGCTAATGTATATGTATAAACTAACAATCGGTAAACCGAACTACAACTTATTGCTTTGAGTCGAGTGCGACGGAACCAGGACCAAATATGACTGGGTGCATAAAAAGAATTCAATACTAATACTAGAAACATATTTCAATTGACTGGGTGCATTTAAGATGACATTAGAAAAAATTGATTTTTTTTTCAAAAATTAACACTACATTGAAAAAATCCATTGGGTGCTCGGGTACCCGCGGGAACTCCCTGGCTCCGTCCCTGGATTGCTCTCTATCCTAAAGCAATTTCGCCCCCACCGTTTCAATCAAACACGTGTGCTTAGGGTTATTGGTGAATCACTTCCCAAGATAAAACAAAGCAACGGGTAGTGCTCCTTATCAACAATGCACGGTTGGTGATAAGCCAATTGAACTACTGAGTTTTCAAGGTTTAATTTCTAGACACTATCGAAGTCGTTCCTCGAGTAACGACGATAGCACTTTGGTGTGATAAAAGAGGTTTTCGATGTGTTAAAGTATGTGTTTTTCGTGACCAAAAATGACAGAAATCTCGTTATATATATAGGCCAAATGGTGGCTATTCGTAACAATAACAGTGGTTCACCAAAAGGTGCTAACAGCGACAATTTAGTAACAGAAAAATTGTCGCTAAATTATACCACGTTAAACAGTTTCGATGGTTAAGTCACAAACACCATTTCAACCTAATTAAGCGCCACCTTTACGAATAAGTGCGTCTTTACAATACTGATGGTTCATTAGCGACGATTTGACAGAAAAACTGTCGCTGATAGCAGTTTCATGGGTCAAACACTAAAACACAACAAAACTCTTAATTTCCTTCCTAAAACTCAAACCCAAAATGATTTCAACATAGTGTATTTTGAAATTTTCCCCAACACAAGATAACCTTATTATTCTAGAACAAACAAAATAAGGGAACTTAAAATAAAAGTCACGACCAAAAAGAAAAACACACCATTAACCTCAGTGTGTACATAAGTAGGATTACTTATGTTTAGTAGTATCCTTACTCCTACTACCATTAAGGTTCTCATCAGTGTCTCTCCTTCAAATCTGATTCAAATAAAAGAACCAATCAATCAACTAATCGATCTATCCCTTACAAAAACCAATACATGCACATACTTAAACACACTCTTACCTGTGAACATCAAGCTCAGGGAACAGCCTCGAGACTCTATGAGCAAATCCACCGAACTGATATATGCCATTCGTGCACAAGTATCTACCTGAAGCACTAGGTGTTTCGAAAAGAAGCACTTGTGCTTTTGCAACATCCTTCACATATACCGCTCCCAACCAGTGGTATTCTTATGTGTTTTCTGATCTTTGCAGTAGTTGTTGTAAGACTGCACAACTAGCGTTCAGTGTTGGCTACAAAAGACGGCCTAGACATGTAGATGGGAGAATAGTTACCATATCTAGTCCATTATTCTCGGCGAATTCCTAAGTTGATTTCTCAGCTATTTCTTTGACACCGGGTACCATTTCTGTCATAAAATGTTAAAAACAATGCACAGTTACTTTATACAGCTAGTGTGAAATTAACAATTCGATAATTGGAAACGTCATGGATTAATGAGGTTATAGGGTGTTTCGCTAAAATGGTAAATTACGGATATACCCATCATGTGTTATGCACATGTGGATACTAACAAGAAAACTGATGATTGTCAAGGTTTTGGGACCCGGCGAAAGAAAATCAGGATGTTGGGGACTACCGGTGCAATTTCATCGAAAATAGGACTTAACCGAAAAATTTGATCGAGTATAGGGATCAACGGTGTAATTTACTCAATAATTCAAACCTCCAAAATCCCAACGGTAATGACAAAAAATGTAAAAACAGTTGACACATGTCTGGTCATAAATGACTTTATCTTATTTCATACTCTCCAAGAAGCCGCCCTACCAGTTGACCTCTCAAGTCTTCCTAGAATACATTTCTACTTATTCTAGTTAAAATATAAATTAATCAATTTATACCTTTTGTGCACTAGCTGTCATTTGTTATTTTTAAACATGCATTAAGTGATTTGTGAGTTTCATGTTTCTATTATTTACTACAAAGATGAGTGCAAGAATTTGGCATTTACTTGTAATCATTTGCATCCAAATTTCGATCACAACGTCTCAGAATATGGATCGTAAGTTCCATTTTATTTGATGTTCTTTTTTTTACTAAGTTTCATATCTAGGATTCTCTAGGTGTATGGAAGTTAATATTCTTGAATCATATCTTGAATGATAAATGGATAGGTTTGCTGTTTGAACTTTCAGTTTTTTCATAAAGGTTTCGCAAGTTAGCTCAATTTCATTCCTTATATATGCTAGATTGCTTTTTATTGAAATAATATATATGTTAATTACTTGTTTAAGCTTATCTGCTTAATACTTGCATTTATTTAAGCAAATAAGCAAATTCTAAGTATTTGGATGAGATAAAATGTTTATGCTTGTTGATATTGCTTATTTCCAATTTAGTATTGATAGATTCATGATTGCAAGTTTACCCTTACGATGACATGAGCTCTTTTGAATAAGCTACTTATGTGCTTCTACCTATATGCATTATATTCAAGAATCTTATTTACTTGTGAAACTTGTATGGCACAGGTGAAGCTCTTCTGGCTCTCATGGATACTTGGCAGGGCACACCACCTAACTGGAACGATGGTTCGGACCCATGTGGTGACAATTGGGTTGGCATCACTTGCACCAACTCTCGTGTGACCTCACTGTATGTCCTTTACTTTCACTTTCCAAGTGATTTAGCAACAAAAACTTATAGTTATATAGTTTATATTTTACTGTTTTATTTAACTTCACAGAAAATTGTCAAGCATAGGATTGTCTGGTCGGCTTCCCGGAGACATCGGGCAGCTCAGTGAATTACAAATTCTGTTAGTCCTTCCATCTGATTTTAGTTCTAAAAGTTTACTTCTATTGGCATCCTGAAAGGAAATTTTGTAGTTAAATATTTCTGTATGCAGGGATCTATCTTATAATACCAGGTTGACCGGGACACTCACTACACAAATCGGGAATTTGCGGAAATTAACAACTTTGTGAGTAGCTTTACTTTATATTTTCGATGATAGTTAAGTGGTCAAATGTTGACCAAAGTATTTTTATTTAATGCATTAAACCATGAAAAAAATACTCTATTATTCAAAAATTCAAATAAGTTTAGCAATATTTTAGTTTTTATATTCTTAAATGAAACTAAATATTTATGAAAAAAACTAAAGCAAAAAGTGAGGAAAAAGTTATCCATTTCAATGGTGGCCTGCTTTATTTTTATTTCGTTGTCTTCAGGACCTCGATCACTTTCCTTTCGGTCCTCTAGGTGGCAGGCATATAGCTTCTTCGTTTAGTTTTGTGCATATTCGTGGTTTCCCTTCTGTTGTCTCAAGCTTTGAGGCATGGTGGTGTGTTTTTCTGAATGAATTGAGTGTTTTGCAATAAAATATTTTTGTTTTCCAAAAAAAATAATAACCCGGCCCATACCAAAAATGTGACCATTTGACCTGTCTATTTTGCAAGATCTAAACCATTTGACTAAAGGAACTAAGGATTGGACAACTAAACTAATACGTTTGATCTTATTTTTCAGATCCCTGGTTGGTTGCGGTTTCAATGGTCCGATTCCAAGCAGCATCGGAAAGCTGGAGAGGCTCAGATTCTTGTAAGAAATTTCCTAAACATTCTCCTAACAAGTATTCTATCTGCTAGAGTGTAACATGAAAGTGTATGGATCCCTGAATGGCCATCATGATAGAAAAAAGGGTTTTATGCTTCTTTTAACTAATCTTGCATAGAGAAGGATATATGAGTCTTATACAAACTGGAGTTTTATGGGCATACATATTTTGTCTGGTATTTCATGTTTGTAACATTTTCTAAATCAGCAGAATACAGATTCTCACAGCCTGTGTACGCAAGTGAACCACCCCTGCCGGCAAAACCACATTAAATCTTTTTGTTATTTAATTGGGTGATTGATTGTTTACTGACTCTTCTGATTGTCAATGACTCAACCATCCGTACTTCAGGTCTTTAAACAACAATAGCTTCAGCGGATCCATTCCACCTACAATTGGTAATCTAAGCAATCTTTATTGGTTAGATCTCTCTGCAAACCAGCTCAAAGGGACTCTACCAGTTTCTGATGGGACAACACCTGGTCTTGATATGTTAATACACACCAAACACTTGTATGGTTTTATGTCCTTTTTTATAACTTACATTATAAAATAGAACACTCCTATACTTATCTTTTATTATTGATTTCTCCCAGTCACTTTGGAGACAACCAGCTTGAGGGTGATATCCCACCTGGCATCTTTAATGCGAACATGAATCTTATTCATCTGTATGTTTCAATCTAGTGAATTACAATAAGAAATCATATACAATAATGAGGGATTAACTTATACTTGATCAGGTTATTTGAGAACAACAAGCTTACTGGCACTATTCCTTCTACACTTGGACTTGTGCTGTCTTTAGAGGTCGTGTAAGTACCATTTTCAACCAACATTACCAATATTTTATTTGATTTTCAGTTTAGCTGATAAATGAATGTGTTGTTTTTTTATCAGGCGACTTGATAGGAACTCCTTTAGTGGCAATGTTCCATGTTAGTAAATTTAGTACACTTGAGGGATCAATTCACACCTGGTAATGGGCTTGGAGGTATGGAGTATACACCCATTTGGTCACTGAATCCCCTGACTCAATAGTGGTTATGTATTGAATCTGCTGATAGCATGATTCTGCTGATTGTTGTTACCACTGCAAGTGTTAACGTTACCACTGCAAGGGTTGTTGTTACCACTGCAAGTGTTAACGTTACCACTGCAAGGGTTATTGTTACCACTGCAAGGGTAACTGTTTCCACTGATAACCACAGATCCTATAATTATGGAAATTATTATGTTATCATTAATGGGCCGTTAATTATACATAATACCATGGGCTAGGGTTTGAGTATTCTCTATTATAAATAGAGATCACATCATTATGCATGAAAGTAAGTTATATACGATTTACTAAACACAAAACCCTAAACACTTTATACGCTTCTGGTTCTTGGTTTGTGCCTAAAGCAAGAACATCACTTGGTCTTATCCCATAGAGATATTCGTGTAACCCAGGCATAGGGTCGAATAGTTTCTATTGGAAAGTGATACCACGATTTCAAGTGAATATCCGGTACCTTCATTGATTATCTTAACCCTAATCTGGAACTGTTTTGCAGCTAAACAACCAACAATCAATAGAAACTATTAGTGATAATCAATGGCTGCTGCTATGAGACAAATGGCTGCTAACTTTTCCAAGTTGGAAAAGTTTGAAGGTGTTGATTTCAGAAGATGGCAAAAGAAGATGCACTTCTTATTGTCAAGCATGAATGTGGTGTATGTTCTCACGACTGAGATTCCAGAAGATCATGGAGATGATGCTACTATGGATCAGATGAGGGCAAGGAGCAAGTGGGAGAATGATGACTACATATGCAGAGGTTTAATTCTCAATGGTATGTCTGATTCTCTATTTGATATTTATCAGAATGTTGAAACTTCTCAAGAACTATGGGATTCCTTGGAAGCCAAATATATGGCTGAGGATGCATCAAGTAAGAAGTTCCTTGTAAGTAATTTTAACAATTACAAAATGGTTGATTCTAGACCTGTCATGGAACAATACAATGAACTTCTTAGTATACTTGGTCGATTCACACAACACAAGATGAACATGGATGAGGCTATTTCAGTCTCTTGTATCATCGATAAACTACCTCCTTCTTGGAAAGAATTCAAACATATGCTTAAGCATAAGAAGGAGGAGTTAACTCTTGTTGAGTTGGGCAGTCACTTGCGCATTGAGGATTCACTCAAAGCTCAAGACATTGACAAGCCAAAGAGTAGCACTGCTACTGGTCCATCAGTTGTCAATATGGTGGAGCATAACAACTCCTCCAGGAACAATGACAACAAGGGCAAGCGTAAGCATCAAGATAACACCAAATCTGATCTTAACAAGAAACCCAAGGTGACTTGTTGGAAGTGTGGGAAACCTGGACACTTCAGGAAAGATTGCAAGGGTGGAAAAGTTGGAAACAAATCCAATGGATCAAGCACAAGTGGAGGGAATGGTAACACCAATTCTCTGAAAGGTCAGAATGTGTTTAATAAGTCTTTTAAGATTTATTATGTTACATATATATCTGACATTTACTTTGTGCAGGATGATGATGTTGCTTGGTGGGTTGACTCTGGAGCTACAATACATGTGTGTAAAGATAGAAGCTGGTTCAAGACCTACAAGTCAATGAATGATGGTTCTATTCTTCACATGGGAAACGAGTCAACTGCCCTGGTGCATGGAAAAGGATGTGTTGAGTTGAAGTTTAGTTCTGGAAAGAGTGTTTCTTTATTTAATGTTTTACATGTTCCTGATATTAGAAAGAATTTGGTTTCTAGTAGTGTTTTGAATAATTGTGGTTATAAACAGGTTATTGAATCTGATAAGTTTGTTTTATCTAAAAATGGTGTGTTTATTGGTTTTGGTTATTTATGTAATCAAATGTTCAGACTTAATATTGTTCATGATAATATTGATTCTGCTTTTATATCTACATCTAAACTTTATGATTCAAACCTATGGCATGCAAGACTTGGCCATGTACATTTTAAAAGAATGCAAGATATGTCTAAGGATGGGTTAATTCCAGCCTTTGATGTGAACACTGAAAAGTGTAAAACTTGTATGTTGAACAAGATAACTAAGAAACCTTTTCAAGGAGTAAAACGGGAAACTAAAGTTTTGGAGTTAATTCACAGTGATCTTTGTGATTTACATGCTACTCCCTCTTTGGGGAATAAAAAATACTTTGTAACTTTTATTGATGATGCTTCAAGGTTTTGTCATGTTTATTTATTACATTCTAAAAATGAAGCATTAGATAAATTTAAAGTATTTAAAACTGAAGTTGAATTGCAACAAAGTTCTTTGATCAAAAGATTAAGGACTGATAGGGGAGGTGAGTACATGGATACTCTGTATTTTCAGTCTGTTGGTATAATCCATGAAACGACTGCCCCTTATACTCCTCAGCAAAATGGTATTTCTGAAAGGAAAAACAGGGTGTTGAAGGAGATGGTTAATTCCATGTTGTCCTATTCAGGGCTGAGTCAAGGGTTCTGGGGTGAAGCTATGTTAACAGCTTGCTATTTATTAAATAGGGTTCCCAACAAAAGGAATAAAGTTACTCCTTATGAACTTTGGACTAAAAAGAAACCTAACCTTAATTATCTTAGGATATGGGGTTGTAGGGCTGTTGTAAGACTCCCTGATCCAAAGCAGAAAACTTTGGGTGAAAGAGGCATTGAATGCATCTTTGTTGGATATGCTGAGCATTCCAAGGCATATAGGTTTTATGTTATAGAACCTAATGAGTCTGTTTCAATTAACTCAATAATTGAATCAAGGGATGCAATCTTTGATGAGAACAGATTCTCATCTATCCCTAGACCAAGTCAAAGGATTCCTAATGGAACCAATGACAATGGTGTTTCAGAGGTTCCTGCTGATGAGGTTCCTACTGATGAGGTTCCTGCTGATGAGGTTCCTGCTGAGGTTGTGGAACAACAACCTGAACCTGAGCTTAGAAGGAGCAATAGGGTGAGGACTCCAAAGTCATTTGGACCTGAGTTTCAATTATACTTAATTGAAGGTACAAGGAGTGAGGTCTCTGACCAATACTCTTATTGCTTCATTGTGGAGGATGATCCCAAAACATATGAAGAAGCAACGAAGTCCCAGGATGTTGCTTTCTGGAAAGAAGCAATTAATGATGAGATGGACTCCATCATGGGCAATAACACTTATGTGTTGACTGATCTACCACCTGGTTGCAAACCTTTAGGTAGCAAATGGATTTTCAAAAAGAAAATGAAGGTAGATGGAACTGTTGAAAAGTTCAAGGCAAGATTAGTTATTCAAGGCTTTAAACAAAAGTCAGGAATAGACTACTTTGATACTTATGCTCCAGTGGCACGTATCAGTACCATAAGATTGCTAATTGCTTTGGCATCAATTCACAATCTGATTATTCATCAGATGGATGTGAAGACAGCTTTCTTGAATGGTGATTTAGATGAGGAGGTTTACATGAACCAACCTCAGGGCTTCATCATGCCTGGCAATGAAAACAAGGTGTGTAAACTGATTAAGTCTCTTTATGGACTGAAACAGGCACCTAAGCAATGGCATCAAAAGTTTGATGAAGTGGTTTTGTCTAGTGGTTATTTACTTAATCAGGCTGACAAATGTGTATATAGCAAATTTGATGAATCTGGTAAAGGAGTCATCATTTGTCTATATGTTGATGACATGTTGATCTTTGGCACTGACCAAAATCAAGTTGATCTTACAAAAGAATTTTTGTCATCAAAGTTCTCCATGAAGGATATGGGGGAGGCAGATGTTATCCTTGGCATAAGGATTAAACATGAAAGTAACAAAATTTCTATCTCTCAGTCTCATTACATTGAGAAGGTGTTAAAGAAATTTAATTACTTTGATTGTACTCCAGTGAGTACTCCTATGGATACAAGTGAGAAGCTAATGCCTAATACTGGCAAAGCTGTATCTCAACTTGAGTATTCTAGGGTGATTGGCTGCTTGATGTATGCCATGACTTGTACAAGACCTGATATTGCTTTTGCTGTGGGTAAACTGAGCAGGTATACTAGTAATCCTAGTGCTCATCATTGGCAAGCAATTCAGAGGGTCTTTAAGTATTTGAAGAGAACTATGGATTATAGTCTCTCATATACTGGTTATCCTTCAGTATTAGAAGGATATACTGATGCGAGTTGGATCAGTAACACTGAAGACAATTCGTCTACAAGTGGCTGGGTATTCCTACTTGGTGGAGGTGCAATTTCTTGGGCATCCAAGAAACAAACTTGCATTACCAGTTCAACCATGGAATCTGAATTTGTGGCTTTAGCTGCTGCTGGCAAAGAAGCTGAATGGTTGAAAAACTTGCTTCTTGAGATTCCATTATGGTCTAAACCTATGGCACCTATTTCTATCCGATGTGATAGTGCTGCTACATTGGCAAAGGCTTATAGCCAGATGTACAATGGGAAGTCTAGACACTTAGGTGTTAGGCATAGCATGATTCGTGAGCTTATCATGAATGGGGTGATATCTATAGTGTTTGTTAAATCTCAACAAAACTTAGCTGATCACTTGACGAAGGGTTTGGCTAGAGACTTGGTTTTGAAGTCTGCTAAAGGGATGGGTTTAAGTCCAACTTAGTCACTGAATGCAAGGATACCCAACTCCCTTCTAAGGAAACTTGGAAGCTGAGTTCAATATGGAAAGCTGATCATTTGGTGGACTGAAGCACATGTATCACAAACATCCCAAGGTTGTGCTTGTTACCTGCTGAAAGGAGGATGAAGTCTTCACTTCTTAATGGTTAATTTTCTTTGAAAAAGTGCTAAGCAGGAGCATGAATTAAAGATGAACCACCTATGTAAATGTTGAAGTTTTGCCGCTTCAGGAAGCTTTGGACTTTTAGCTTTTACAACATTTATGAATTGGATATGGACACATGGCTTGTATAGTGTCAGGAGTATTTTAGTGTTTGAAAACTTGTGTGTATTTATCATCAGGTATTCAAATGGGTTGAAGGGTTCAATTCTTAGAACACCCTGATTCTCGAATATTTGAAAGTATATGTACTAATGTGGAAATTCAATCCTCAGGATATTTTCATTTATGCACTTGTTTTGGTTTGTGTTTGAATTTTCATGCAAAGGTAGTGAACTAAATTTGGGGAGGATTGTTAGTAAATTTAGTACACTTGAGGGATCAATTCACACCTGGTAATGGGCTTGGAGGTATGGAGTATACACCCATTTGGTCACTGAATCCCCTGACTCAATAGTGGTTATGTATTGAATCTGCTGATAGCATGATTCTGCTGATTGTTGTTACCACTGCAAGTGTTAACGTTACCACTGCAAGGGTTGTTGTTACCACTGCAAGTGTTAACGTTACCACTGCAAGGGTTATTGTTACCACTGCAAGGGTAACTGTTTCCACTGATAACCACAGATCCTATAATTATGGAAATTATTATGTTATCATTAATGGGCCGTTAATTATACATAATACCATGGGCTAGGGTTTGAGTATTCTCTATTATAAATAGAGATCACATCATTATGCATGAAAGTAAGTTATATACGATTTACTAAACACAAAACCCTAAACACTTTATACGCTTCTGGTTCTTGGTTTGTGCCTAAAGCAAGAACATCACTTGGTCTTATCCCATAGAGATATTCGTGTAACCCAGGCATAGGGTCGAATAGTTTCTATTGGAAAGTGATACCACGATTTCAAGTGAATATCCGGTACCTTCATTGATTATCTTAACCCTAATCTGGAACTGTTTTGCAGCTAAACAACCAACAATCCATCAAACATCAACAACCTTAACAACGTCACTGAGCTGTAAGTATGACAACTATAAACTCTCGGCTTACTATTTCTCAGTTTAAGTTAGAAAATAAATGATGTTTGATACCTTTGTTTCTTAGGCACTTATCAAACAATCAATTGACTGGCCCTGTACCTGATCTCACCGGCATGAACCTGCTCAACTATGTGTAAGTATCAAATTTTCAGGGTATCAGTTAATGGACTCTGACAAATAAGCCGAAACTTATTGTTGGGTTGCACATTTTCAGGGATTTAAGTAATAATAGTTTTGATCGATCTTCAATTCCTCCATGGTTTTCAACTCTACAGTCTTTGACAACTCTGTAAGCAAAGTTTTTCGAATTAGTTTACTGGCTTATTTTCATCACAAGAATAAAATACTAACTACCTTATCATCGAATTTTCTTATGACAGTAAAATGCACAATACAAACCTTACGGGAGAACTTCCTGCTGCCTTGTTCAGCATTCCGCAGTTACAAAATGTGTCAGTATATCAGTTTGTAGACAAAAATTATATGCTAAAGGTGATCGATAACTAGTAAATATTCTTTTGACAGTGATTTGAGTGACAACCAGATAAGTGGCTCCCTGAATATCGGCTCAAATCCAAGCAGACAGCTTGAAAATGTTGATCTTAGAACTAACCGTATTACGGATGTCAAACAACGAAGACATGCTATTGGACTAATGTAAGCTTTGTAGTTACACACCGTTTGTATACATTTTTTTAGCTGCATGCCCACATGCAGTTATTAAAGTGTAAAAGATGTTCACATGCATATTGCTCGGATCATTAAAATCACTAGAAACTTTTCGCCTACATTATAAGCATGCAATGCAAAAACTTATAACTTGTTGGCCATTTGATGTTTTAGCCCACTTCTAGTGTACAGAAATTTTTCTACGTATATAATGGTGGAAAATTCTATGAGTTCGTATATTTCTGCGCTTATATATGCAAACATGTTTTACATGTTAATAACTTTAAACAACTTGACAAAAATTTACACATTTTGAATGAAAATGAAGTAAGCGGGGATTACATATTGGTTTTGGCGGGGTGTGGGTTTCAGGTCTTTTAGCTCTCTAGTTTCTTTTTAGTTGACTAAAATTTTGCGATTACAACTGCAGACTGATTGATAATCCAATATGTAAGGAGTCAGGTGAGACGGAAAACTTTTGCTCTCTTACCACCGATAAAAAATCTACACCATATTCGACCCCATCGAACAATTGTGTACCTCCTTCATGTGGTCCAGACCTTACATCCAGTCCAAATTGTCGATGTGCATATCCATTCAAGGGCTTGTTTTGGTTCAAAGCTACTGCCTTCTCTTCACTTACAAATGCAACCATCTACAACACGCTTCATGATTTATTAATGAACTTCTTTAGGAATGCCGGACTCCCTGTAGATTCAGTGTCGCTAAATAATGCTAGTAGAAATTGGGATGATTACCTTGTGCTCAGACTTGAAGTTTTCCCCTCTGATGAAATAAGCTTTAATCGGACTGGGATTATTGGGGTTGCATTTGCACTTAGCAACCAAACGTTCAAGCCTTCAAAGACTGGTTTCAGTACTTACACCTTTATGGCTGAAAACTACTATTTCTTGCCAGGTATTATCAGAACTAATGAATGGTTAATTATATTTATGTGTGTTCTAGAAGACCATATATATCAAAAGGTAGACATCTATATGCCACTTTACAGGATTATCTGGGCCCGGAGGCGCGAAACACAAGTCATCTAACACTTGGATTATCATAGGATCAGCAGCTTGTGGTTGTGTGCTTGTGGTGCTATTAGTACTTGCAGGAATGTATGCATTACGTCAGAGAGGACGAGCTGAGAGAGCCACACAACAAAGCCAACCTTTTGGTAAGTATGATCATAATCACTTCGAATCCAAATGATATTAAAAAGCTCCTTAACTATTTGTATTCGCATAGTTAGATTGTTATTTAGGAATATAAATTTATAGCTAGTATATGGCTCACTAGCTATAATTTAAAAAGATAATTAAAAAACTGAAAATATGGACACAGCGTTTGTGTCAAACCCAACCCCATGTCTATATAAGTTTTGACATGTTACCCGACTCACCTTTTCTTTTCCACATCTATGTACTGTTGTTATGTGATCATTATGTTGTAATACTTGCAGCGCTCTGGGATCCGAAGAGTGGACACGGTGGTGTTCCTGAATTGAAAGGAGCGAGATCCTTCACCTTTGAAGAACTTAGCAAATATACAAACAATTTTTCAGAGATTAACAAGATAGGAGCAGGCGGATATGGGATGGTTAGTATTACCATGCCTACACTTTACATTTAATTTTTCAAATCGTGAATAATTGAGGAATATTGTGTAGGTGTATAAAGGAAGTCTTCCTAAAGGACAGCTAATTGCTATCAAAAGAGCTCAACAAGGATCAAGTCAGGGTGGACTTGAGTTTAAGACTGAACTTGAACTTCTTTCAAGAGTTCATCACAAGAATGTTGTTGGACTTATCGGTTTTTGTTTCGATCAGGGTGAACAGATGTTGGTTTATGAGTACATCGTGAATGGTACACTCAAGGATAGTCTTTCAGGTACTTGAATATGAATTTCATTCCAGTGGCACACACATTGTATCACAAAAGGTTAAATAGTCGCTATTGCCTGTTGAGTATCTTTCTATTAGGAAAGGAAGAGTTGCTAGATAAACCATCACTAAAGTCTGTTGCGGCAAAAGCCTAGGTGTCACCATAGAATTTGAACTTTTGTGACATAATGCTTCAGGGAGATATGGTTCGGAAAACTTTATTGACACACTTACATATAGTCGTCACAATAAGTTCAGAAAACATTTGTAACAAAATCATATCTGGTCTATACATGCACAAAGTTTAGTTTTTGTTAGAAAAAGTGCAAAAAGTTTCAGTCACAGTAGTTCAAATAAAGTTTCATATGCGCAGGGAGATCGGGCATCAGGTTGGACTGGATGCGAAGACTGAAAATAGCACTTGGGGCAGCAAGAGGGTTGCAGTATTTACATGAACTAGCTGATCCTCCAATCATACATAGAGATATTAAAACAAATAATATCTTACTAGACCAACGATTAGTTGCAAAAGTTGCCGATTTTGGCCTATCTAAGCCGTTGAGTGATGCTAATAGGACTCATGTTACCACTCAAGTCAAAGGGACCATGGTTCGTAACACTTGTATTATCCATTACACTTCAAATGCTATATCCTAGCTCTTTTTTATGTTGTGTGATGATAATCTTAACTAGATAGTGACATCTTTTTGGTCGATGTAGGGATACATGGATCCTGAATATTACACGACTCTACAATTAACTGAAAAAAGTGACGTTTATAGCTATGGAGTTGTGATGTTGGAGCTAATAACCGCAAGAAACCCAATTGAGAAAGGCAAGTACATCGTGACGGAAGTGAGACAAGCGATGAACAAGGAGAAAGAGCTATATGACCTACACGAAATTCTTGACCCAACCATTGGTTTGAGTAGCCAACTTAAGGGATTAGAGAGGTTTGTGGATTTGTCACTGAGGTGTGTTGAAGAGCAGGGAGATCAAAGACCACGAATGAGCGAAGTTGTGAAAGAGCTCGAGAGCATTATGGCATTAGTAGGGCTTAACCCTGGTAGTGAATCATCGTCATCAACTTCAGCAAGTTATGAAGGCTCCAGCAGTGACTACAGCCATCCTTACAGTAATGACAGCCTGTTTGCTTATAGTGGAGGTTTTCTGCCACCGAAGATGCATCCAAAGTAAGATTGTGTTTTTTCTTAAACGAGGTAAACGCTTGTATATTTGGATTGTATTTGTCTTTATATTTATATTTGTATGCGTAGATATTTCCTTGTTATATGTGAATATATTGCTCTAGCCGAGTCAACAGATCAAATACAATATTTGAAACATGATTGATATAATTAAATGGTTGTTAAATATTGTAAGTAAAGTTGCCGCTTAAGGTTTGCTTATTGATTACCCATAAACACTGCATATAGAATAACTTCAACTAATTAGAGTACATATATATGAATAACTAGCATTCAGCAGAAAGTTTTATTTATTATTAACATTCGATATAATTGAGCAAAAAGGTTTTTTTTGCTAATACGAACCGAGTAACTAGGTTTCTAGCTTAGCAGATCATCTAACTGATAATTTATCACCGACATTAATTGTGGAAAAGTAGAGATACTTCATGAGACAAGAAGCCTTTTAGACTTGAGGCTCTCCACAGTCTCCTTAACCGCATCCTCCACCGGCGTAAAAACCATTCCCATATCAATCAATCTCTTTGCAGCATCTTCACAACTCACCATTCCCGGCTGTGTCTCTCCCTCAAATCTGTACTCAAATAAAAGAACCAATCAATCAAGTAATCGATCCATCCCTTACAAAAACAAAACACATACTCAAACACACTCTTACCTGTGAACATCAAACTCAGGGAACAGCCTCGAGACTCTGTGAGCAAATTCACCGAACTGATATATACCATTCGTGCACAAGTATCTACCTGAAGCACTAGGTGTTTCGAAAAGATGCACTTGTGCTTTTGCAACATCCTTCACATGTACCGCTCCCAACCAGTGGTATTCTTGTGTGTTTCTTGATCCTTGCAGTAGTTGTTGTAAGACTGCACAGCTAGCGTTCAATGTTGGCTGTAAAAGGCGGCCTAGACATGTAGACGGGAGAATTGTTACCACATCTAGTCCATTCTTCTCGGCGAATTCCCAAGCTGATTTCTCAGCTAATGTCTTTGACACTGGGTACCATTTCTGTGATGAAAACCATCTACAGTTATTTTTTAATGCATGTGATGATTCACTTGACTTGAGCCAAAATGTTGTCAAAATTTTGTAATTACATAAATAAACTACCAATGGATGTCTTTTGGAAAGAAGTAAAAATAAACACTAAACAATCGCTGATCCATCTAAATTATTTAATTTAACTGATCAGTGACGAATTTTAACCCGTCATAATATCAAATGACGTTGCAATTAGTTGCGGTTATATTACCAACAAACTCCCAACAGATATGTTTGGGGAAAAAAATAAATAAATAAACTAAAGACTAATTGCAATTTATCAGAAATTTATGACAAGATCTGTCACTGATACGTCTAGATATTTTAATACGACAACAGGCAGCGACGGTGTTTTCCGAGTTACTAACTCATCGCTGTAGTGTCGGTGTTTGCAACTTGGGGTAGTTGGCCGTCGCTAGCTTGTTGGAAATACGACAGACATGTCGCTAATTCCGTCAATGCTGGTCAACTTTTGCTGTATATACTATTAGCCACTACAATAATAAT
The DNA here is from genome assembly GCA_030686995.1 of Artemisia argyi. NCBI lineage: Eukaryota > Viridiplantae > Streptophyta > Magnoliopsida > Asterales > Asteraceae > Artemisia > Artemisia argyi. Next base: position 43,513,955 of record CM060708.1, read on the forward strand.
AGTTATAGATCAATGCCGAACTAGGTTTTGGCTTAGGGGTCACATCATAAACAAGTCACTGCAATAAATATGTCATTAAATGTCATGATTTTCAATATCTTGTCACACTTTCATATGTAACAAACTTCTAAATGTGTCCTAATTGAAAAAAGTCATGTTGTCTCACATAATAAAAGTGATCCATAAGATGTTATTTTAAATTTAGAATAAAGGACCTACTAATGTTTATTTGAGATAACATGACTAGTCATATTAAAATCAACATAGAGGATCTCAATTCGTTTACAAATGACATTTTTGTTTTTGTTTTGGTGAGTGTGTATGTATTTGTCACTAGGTAAAGAACTAGGATTTTGTTATTTTCAGAAAGACAAACTACTACAGTAACTATATGACAAATAAACTGCATACTTGTTGGACAGTAACCCACGGGCCACAACACTTGGTTGAAAACATTTTACATTCACATAAGTACCGTACTTATAGTAAATGAGGATAGAAAATTAACCTGGCGAGACTTGCAGTAATCAATATCAGTCCAAGAAGACTCATCCAACACCTTGCCATCATCCCAGCTCGGGTTTGGAACCATAGCCGATATAGAAGAAGTCAGGACAACACGCCTCACACCAAACCTCTTAGCCGCTTCCAACACATTTAACGTACCCTTAACCGCAGGATCAAGCAGCTCTTTCTGAGGATCCAATGGATCCTCTAGACTACACGGGGACGCAACATGAAACACGCCCGAACATCCTTCTATAGCCTTTGAGATAGCTTGTGCATCAAGTAAATCGGCCTCATGGAATACTAAAGTGGCTCGTGAGGCGCCAGGGAGAGCGTAAAGGTGGCTAGTGGACGAGCCTGGATAGATTGTGGCATGGATCGTTGTGTAGCCGTGGTCTAGGAGGGTTTGTACTAGCCATGAGCCTATGAAGCCATTCGCTCCAGTGATGCATACTGGTTCATTTTTGTGGACAGATGAGTTGGTTGATGCCATGAGTATTAAACAAGAAATAGTGGTATGTATTTTAGCTCATAGTTTATGAAGATGGTAGGTGGTGAGTAGTTCGGTGTATTTTGCCAAAATCTGTCCTTATTAGAAATCGAATAATGTGGATAGGATTGTAACAGATTTTTTGGAGAAAGCTATAGATAGTAGTTATTATAAAGCAAGGTTGCAAAAATCGTTAGGCGGTAGCGTGGCCGGGTACCGCCTAGCGATTAATTGTTTAGGCGGGGATTACTCGGGGATTAATCCGATTGGATTTATATATATAAAATTAAAAAAAAAATTTGAAACTATATGCCTGATTTGGCCGATCTAGCCAATATTTTCTGATTTGACCGATTTCTATCCTTAACCGAGTTGGCCGATTTATCCGATTTTTGTCTGATTTGACCGATTTATGCCTGATTTGGCCGATTTTTTTTCCGATTAATCGGTATGTTGACCGATATTTGGCCAAACCGATTAATAAGGCCGATTAACGAAAATTGTGACGGTTAATCCCCGTCTAGCGATTAATCGCCAATTAATCGGCCGCCAAAGCCGATTTTTGCAACACTGTTATAAAGACATAAGATTTGGCCATGTTCAAATCTTCAATAGCTTCATGGGAGTTAAATTTTGGATTAAGTTGGTTGATGATAGCTATTTTAAGTGCTTCAATTAGTATAATACATGTACGTCGAACTATCTAATCTTGTTAAAAAATAAAAACAAACGTACTATTTAATGTAGTTTGGTACTTTGTATATCAAAATGTATAGTGGTGAGCTTTCCTAAAACCAGGCCATGGACGAAACCATAGAGAAAAGTGCAAGTACATTTACGAAAAATTAAATAAGACTATAAACACATTTTTAGGGGGACCATGCGCATTTCCAAAGATTTAAGAAATTTTTACAAGAACTAACACTACGCCGCAAAAATTCATGAGTGTCCCGGGATTTTTCGGACCCACCCTGTTAGGGGTGTTCATAGGTCGGGTAATAAACCGAATAAACAGAAAACCGAACCGAACCGAACCGAAAATAAACCGAACCGAACATATAACCGAACCGAACTTGTTAAAACCAAACCGAACCGAATTAAAAATTCGGTTTTCGGTTTGGATATGGGTTTGGCTATCTGAACCGAAAACCCAATTTATATAAATATATATATTTTTTTTTATATATTTATATAGTATTTTATATATATAAAATATCCATTAAAATTTTATACTAATATAAAAAACATTTTTTTATGCTTGAAATATTTCTTTTGCCAAAAATATATATAATTAAATTTAAAAAAAAATATAAATAGTGTAATTCAAGTACAAATTTCGGTTTTTGGTTTTGACTCATAACCGAACCGAACTTCGGTTCGGTTCTTGGTTCGGTTCGGTTATAGATATTTTCGGTTCGGTTCGGTTTTCGGTTATGACCCAAAAATAAATTTTAACCGAAAAACCCGAACCGAATAAACCGATTAACCGAGAACCGAACCGATGAACACCCCTGCACCCTCTTTCCATCACTGGACGAGGCATTCTAGTTTGCGTTGGACCAGGCCTATTCTTTTATAAGCCTGGGCTTTTTTCACCCATGTTAGGACCGGTCTTGTGCTTTACCAGCTAGAAAATGTTAAAACTTCAATATATCTTTAACTTACAGATTTTATTCAATGCCAAAATAAGAAAACAAAATAAATGATTTCAATTCAAGGTATATAAATCGTGCAAAACAAAAGGACATATTACAAAATCATATTAAGTAGTGCAAAAAGATCAAGGTACAAAATAGTTATTTCACCATCATCACACGTAAAAGATAAATGATGCAAGCATATTAGTTATAGATCAATGCTCCAAATCAGGACATCAAATTCGTTTAATATGGGGGCTGACCTTCATAATTTCCTGGCGGGTCATAACTACATATAACAAACCACCAACCGTTAAGACATTTAAGTTTAGCACATCCAAGATAAACCGTATTGCGCCAAACTACTTGTGTATAGTGATGACACTCATCTCCAACGCACGAATTTGAGTAATAATCATAGTATTGTTTCTCTCCAACCCACATGTTAACCGCGTCCCTTGCAGTAAATTGGTCACCATAACCTTCTGCTAGGTTTTCTCCATAAGGACCATCCGAGTGACGCATGTCACAATCACCGAGCATATTGTACGCATATCCACGAGCATAGCCTGCCAATGTCGTGTTCCATTTGAGAGGTTGCACCCCAACCTGGGCTCGAGCTTCGTTGTGAGTAGTAAGGAACTCTGAGTCCACGTCTTGGTGGTGTGGAACAACTCCTAACGAGTTATATGTGAAACATGATATTGTTACAAGAAAAATGGCTAGTGATTTGATCCTAAACAATTCCATTCGTAATGGTGTTTTGGTACAAGCAAGTATGAGCGATACATGTTTCTATTTATGTATAACTTTTTTGGATTAATATATTTTATAGACGTGGCCCACTTTATTTGTACAAGAGTGCTAAGTGTAAAAGGTTAATAACCGGTAACTCAAAAACCGCTCACAATCGGCTGCCTTTTCATAATGTGAAGACATACATGACTCATTCAGTAATTGTGGCTATAGCGTGCCAAAAATTGAACCTTTAATCTTGTGTTTGTTAGGTGCAAAAATATCACACCTATTACCACCTAAGCTACACCCCATTGGCTATTTGCTCACGGGTGTAATCCGATGAAGAAAAAAAATTGCTCACGGGTGTAATCCGATGAAAAAAAGATATGATAAAAAAAATAAAAGTTGTCTACATTGTTCTATTAAGCGCCACATCTAACTCATGATATTGGTATCTACTTATGATTTACCACTAAATTTTATGTAAAATTTATGTTCATGTATATTTCGTTTTCATGTGCACCGATCGAGCTCACATGTCACCATTTCCACTCCTGAAACAATGATATTATCTTAACATAAAGTAAATCGAAGTATATCGCTATTATTACTACTATATATAAATAACTATACATAACAAATTAATTTGTCAACTTTGTGATCACCATGTTAAAATGAATTCTAATCTGGATAACTAAACGTGCATACGAGTTATGATCTATGAATACCTTAAACAATAGTTATCCGCTATATTATGAAATAAAAAAGTGTCGGTGTCGTCATTAGTAAATTTAATCTCAATAGCAAGTGTCGATGTTCATCAAGATATTTGACATTTGTCACTGGCCATCTCATTTAATATTTTGGTGTAATTCTTGACCCAACCATTGGTTTGAGTAGCCAACTTAAGGGATTAGAGAGGTTTGTGGATTTGTCACTGAGGTGTGTTGAAGAGCAGGGAGATCAAAGACCACGAATGAGCGAAGTTGTGAAAGAGCTCGAGAGCATTATGGCATTAGTAGGGCTTAACCCTGGTAGTGAATCATCGTCATCAACTTCAGCAAGTTATGAAGGCTCCAGCAGTGACTACAGCCATCCTTACAGTAATGACAGCCTGTTTGCTTATAGTGGAGGTTTTCTGCCACCGAAGATGCATCCAAAGTAAGATTGTGTTTTTTCTTAAACGAGGTAAACGCTTGTATATTTGGATTGTATTTGTCTTTATATTTATATTTGTTTGCGTAGATATTTCCTTGTTATATGTGAATATATTGCTCTAGCCGAGTCAACAGATCAAATACAATATTTGAAACATGATTGATATAATTAAATGGTTGTTAAATATTGTAAGTAAAGTTGCCGCTTAAGGTTTGCTTATTGATTACCCATAAACACTGCATATAGAATAACTTCAACTAATTAGAGTACATATATATGAATAACTAGCATTCAGCAGAAAGTTTTATTTATTATTAACATTCGATATAATTGAGCAAAAAGGTTTTTTTTGCTAATACGAACCGAGTAACTAGGTTTCTAGCTTAGCAGATCATCTAACTGATAATTTATCACCGACATTAATTGTGGAAAAGTAGAGATACTTCATGAGACAAGAAGCCTTTTAGACTTGAGGCTCTCCACAGTCTCCTTAACCGCATCCTCCACCGGCGTAAAAACCATTCCCATATCAATCAATCTCTTTGCAGCATCTTCACAACTCACCATTCCCGGCTGTGTCTCTCCCTCAAATCTGTACTCAAATAAAAGAACCAATCAATCAAGTAATCGATCCATCCCTTACAAAAACAAAACACATACTCAAACACACTCTTACCTGTGAACATCAAACTCAGGGAACAGCCTCGAGACTCTGTGAGCAAATTCACCGAACTGATATATACCATTCGTGCACAAGTATCTACCTGAAGCACTAGGTGTTTCGAAAAGATGCACTTGTGCTTTTGCAACATCCTTCACATGTACCGCTCCCAACCAGTGGTATTCTTGTGTGTTTCTTGATCCTTGCAGTAGTTGTTGTAAGACTGCACAGCTAGCGTTCAATGTTGGCTGTAAAAGGCGGCCTAGACATGTAGACGGGAGAATTGTTACCACATCTAGTCCATTCTTCTCGGCGAATTCCCAAGCTGATTTCTCAGCTAATGTCTTTGACACTGGGTACCATTTCTGTGATGAAAACCATCTACAGTTATTTTTTAATGCATGTGATGATTCACTTGACTTGAGCCAAAATGTTGTCAAAATTTTGTAATTACATAAATAAACTACCAATGGATGTCTTTTGGAAAGAAGTAAAAATAAACACTAAACAATCGCTGATCCATCTAAATTATTTAATTTAACTGATCAGTGACGAATTTTAACCCGTCATAATATCAAATGACGTTGCAATTAGTTGCGGTTATATTACCAACAAACTCCCAACAGATATGTTTGGGGAAAAAAATAAATAAATAAACTAAAGACTAATTGCAATTTATCAGAAATTTATGACAAGATCTGTCACTGATACGTCTAGATATTTTAATACGACAACAGGCAGCGACGGTGTTTTCCGAGTTACTAACTCATCGCTGTAGTGTCGGTGTTTGCAACTTGGGGTAGTTGGCCGTCGCTAGCTTGTTGGAAATACGACAGACATGTCGCTAATTCCGTCAATGCTGGTCAACTTTTGCTGTATATACTATTAGCCACTACAATAATAATAGTTATAGATCAATGCCGAACTAGGTTTTGGCTTAGGGGTCACATCATAAACAAGTCACTGCAATAAATATGTCATTAAATGTCATGATTTTCAATATCTTGTCACACTTTCATATGTAACAAACTTCTAAATGTGTCCTAATTGAAAAAAGTCATGTTGTCTCACATAATAAAAGTGATCCATAAGATGTTATTTTAAATTTAGAATAAAGGACCTACTAATGTTTATTTGAGATAACATGACTAGTCATATTAAAATCAACATAGAGGATCTCAATTCGTTTACAAATGACATTTTTGTTTTTGTTTTGGTGAGTGTGTATGTATTTGTCACTAGGTAAAGAACTAGGATTTTGTTATTTTCAGAAAGACAAACTACTACAGTAACTATATGACAAATAAACTGCATACTTGTTGGACAGTAACCCACGGGCCACAACACTTGGTTGAAAACATTTTACATTCACATAAGTACCGTACTTATAGTAAATGAGGATAGAAAATTAACCTGGCGAGACTTGCAGTAATCAATATCAGTCCAAGAAGACTCATCCAACACCTTGCCATCATCCCAGCTCGGGTTTGGAACCATAGCCGATATAGAAGAAGTCAGGACAACACGCCTCACACCAAACCTCTTAGCCGCTTCCAACACATTTAACGTACCCTTAACCGCAGGATCAAGCAGCTCTTTCTGAGGATCCAATGGATCCTCTAGACTACACGGGGACGCAACATGAAACACGCCCGAACATCCTTCTATAGCCTTTGAGATAGCTTGTGCATCAAGTAAATCGGCCTCATGGAATACTAAAGTGGCTCGTGAGGCGCCAGGGAGAGCGTAAAGGTGGCTAGTGGACGAGCCTGGATAGATTGTGGCATGGATCGTTGTGTAGCCGTGGTCTAGGAGGGTTTGTACTAGCCATGAGCCTATGAAGCCATTCGCTCCAGTGATGCATACTGGTTCATTTTTGTGGACAGATGAGTTGGTTGATGCCATGAGTATTAAACAAGAAATAGTGGTATGTATTTTAGCTCATAGTTTATGAAGATGGTAGGTGGTGAGTAGTTCGGTGTATTTTGCCAAAATCTGTCCTTATTAGAAATCGAATAATGTGGATAGGATTGTAACAGATTTTTTGGAGAAAGCTATAGATAGTAGTTATTATAAAGCAAGGTTGCAAAAATCGTTAGGCGGTAGCGTGGCCGGGTACCGCCTAGCGATTAATTGTTTAGGCGGGGATTACTCGGGGATTAATCCGATTGGATTTATATATATAAAATTAAAAAAAAAATTTGAAACTATATGCCTGATTTGGCCGATCTAGCCAATATTTTCTGATTTGACCGATTTCTATCCTTAACCGAGTTGGCCGATTTATCCGATTTTTGTCTGATTTGACCGATTTATGCCTGATTTGGCCGATTTTTTTTCCGATTAATCGGTATGTTGACCGATATTTGGCCAAACCGATTAATAAGGCCGATTAACGAAAATTGTGACGGTTAATCCCCGTCTAGCGATTAATCGCCAATTAATCGGCCGCCAAAGCCGATTTTTGCAACACTGTTATAAAGACATAAGATTTGGCCATGTTCAAATCTTCAATAGCTTCATGGGAGTTAAATTTTGGATTAAGTTGGTTGATGATAGCTATTTTAAGTGCTTCAATTAGTATAATACATGTACGTCGAACTATCTAATCTTGTTAAAAAATAAAAACAAACGTACTATTTAATGTAGTTTGGTACTTTGTATATCAAAATGTATAGTGGTGAGCTTTCCTAAAACCAGGCCATGGACGAAACCATAGAGAAAAGTGCAAGTACATTTACGAAAAATTAAATAAGACTATAAACACATTTTTAGGGGGACCATGCGCATTTCCAAAGATTTAAGAAATTTTTACAAGAACTAACACTACGCCGCAAAAATTCATGAGTGTCCCGGGATTTTTCGGACCCACCCTGTTAGGGGTGTTCATAGGTCGGGTAATAAACCGAATAAACAGAAAACCGAACCGAACCGAACCGAAAATAAACCGAACCGAACATATAACCGAACCGAACTTGTTAAAACCAAACCGAACCGAATTAAAAATTCGGTTTTCGGTTTGGATATGGGTTTGGCTATCTGAACCGAAAACCCAATTTATATAAATATATATATTTTTTTTTATATATTTATATAGTATTTTATATATATAAAATATCCATTAAAATTTTATACTAATATAAAAAACATTTTTTTATGCTTGAAATATTTCTTTTGCCAAAAATATATATAATTAAATTTAAAAAAAAATATAAATAGTGTAATTCAAGTACAAATTTCGGTTTTTGGTTTTGACTCATAACCGAACCGAACTTCGGTTCGGTTCTTGGTTCGGTTCGGTTATAGATATTTTCGGTTCGGTTCGGTTTTCGGTTATGACCCAAAAATAAATTTTAACCGAAAAACCCGAACCGAATAAACCGATTAACCGAGAACCGAACCGATGAACACCCCTGCACCCTCTTTCCATCACTGGACGAGGCATTCTAGTTTGCGTTGGACCAGGCCTATTCTTTTATAAGCCTGGGCTTTTTTCACCCATGTTAGGACCGGTCTTGTGCTTTACCAGCTAGAAAATGTTAAAACTTCAATATATCTTTAACTTACAGATTTTATTCAATGCCAAAATAAGAAAACAAAATAAATGATTTCAATTCAAGGTATATAAATCGTGCAAAACAAAAGGACATATTACAAAATCATATTAAGTAGTGCAAAAAGATCAAGGTACAAAATAGTTATTTCACCATCATCACACGTAAAAGATAAATGATGCAAGCATATTAGTTATAGATCAATGCTCCAAATCAGGACATCAAATTCGTTTAATATGGGGGCTGACCTTCATAATTTCCTGGCGGGTCATAACTACATATAACAAACCACCAACCGTTAAGACATTTAAGTTTAGCACATCCAAGATAAACCGTATTGCGCCAAACTACTTGTGTATAGTGATGACACTCATCTCCAACGCACGAATTTGAGTAATAATCATAGTATTGTTTCTCTCCAACCCACATGTTAACCGCGTCCCTTGCAGTAAATTGGTCACCATAACCTTCTGCTAGGTTTTCTCCATAAGGACCATCCGAGTGACGCATGTCACAATCACCGAGCATATTGTACGCATATCCACGAGCATAGCCTGCCAATGTCGTGTTCCATTTGAGAGGTTGCACCCCAACCTGGGCTCGAGCTTCGTTGTGAGTAGTAAGGAACTCTGAGTCCACGTCTTGGTGGTGTGGAACAACTCCTAACGAGTTATATGTGAAACATGATATTGTTACAAGAAAAATGGCTAGTGATTTGATCCTAAACAATTCCATTCGTAATGGTGTTTTGGTACAAGCAAGTATGAGCGATACATGTTTCTATTTATGTATAACTTTTTTGGATTAATATATTTTATAGACGTGGCCCACTTTATTTGTACAAGAGTGCTAAGTGTAAAAGGTTAATAACCGGTAACTCAAAAACCGCTCACAATCGGCTGCCTTTTCATAATGTGAAGACATACATGACTCATTCAGTAATTGTGGCTATAGCGTGCCAAAAATTGAACCTTTAATCTTGTGTTTGTTAGGTGCAAAAATATCACACCTATTACCACCTAAGCTACACCCCATTGGCTATTTGCTCACGGGTGTAATCCGATGAAGAAAAAAAATTGCTCACGGGTGTAATCCGATGAAAAAAAGATATGATAAAAAAAATAAAAGTTGTCTACATTGTTCTATTAAGCGCCACATCTAACTCATGATATTGGTATCTACTTATGATTTACCACTAAATTTTATGTAAAATTTATGTTCATGTATATTTCGTTTTCATGTGCACCGATCGAGCTCACATGTCACCATTTCCACTCCTGAAACAATGATATTATCTTAACATAAAGTAAATCGAAGTATATCGCTATTATTACTACTATATATAAATAACTATACATAACAAATTAATTTGTCAACTTTGTGATCACCATGTTAAAATGAATTCTAATCTGGATAACTAAACGTGCATACGAGTTATGATCTATGAATACCTTAAACAATAGTTATCCGCTATATTATGAAATAAAAAAGTGTCGGTGTCGTCATTAGTAAATTTAATCTCAATAGCAAGTGTCGATGTTCATCAAGATATTTGACATTTGTCACTGGCCATCTCATTTAATATTTTGGTGTAATTCTTGACCCAACCATTGGTTTGAGTAGCCAACTTAAGGGATTAGAGAGGTTTGTGAATTTGTCACTGAGGTGTGTTGAAGAGCAGGGAGATCAAAGACCACGAATGAGCGAAGTTGTGAAAGAGCTCGAGAGCATTATGGCATTAGTAGGGCTTAACCCTGGTAGTGAATCATCGTCATCAACTTCAGCAAGTTATGAAGGCTCCAGCAGTGACTACAGCCATCCTTACAGTAATGACAGCCTGTTTGCTTATAGTGGAGGTTTTCTGCCACCGAAGATGCATCCAAAGTAAGATTGTGTTTTTTCTTAAACGAGGTAAACGCTTGTATATTTGGATTGTATTTGTCTTTATATTTATATTTGTTTGCGTAGATATTTCCTTGTTATATGTGAATATATTGCTCTAGCCGAGTCAACAGATCAAATACAATATTTGAAACACGATTGATATAATTAAATGGTTGTTAAATATTGTAAGTAAAGTTGCCGCTTAAGGTTTGCTTATTGATTACCCATAAACACTGCATATAGAATAACTTCAACTAATTAGAGTACATATATATGAATAACTAGCATTCAGCAGAAAGTTTTATTTATTATTAACATTCGATATAATTGAGCAAAAAGGTTTTTTTTGCTAATACGAACCGAGTAACTAGGTTTCTAGCTTAGCAGATCATCTAACTGATAATTTATCACCGACATTAATTGTGGAAAAGTAGAGATACTTCATGAGACAAGAAGCCTTTTAGACTTGAGGCTCTCCACAGTCTCCTTAACCGCATCCTCCACCGGCGTAAAAACCATTCCCATATCAATCAATCTCTTTGCAGCATCTTCACAACTCACCATTCCCGGCTGTGTCTCTCCCTCAAATCTGTACTCAAATAAAAGAACCAATCAATCAAGTAATCGATCCATCCCTTACAAAAACAAAACACATACTCAAACACACTCTTACCTGTGAACATCAAACTCAGGGAACAGCCTCGAGACTCTGTGAGCAAATTCACCGAACTGATATATACCATTCGTGCACAAGTATCTACCTGAAGCACTAGGTGTTTCGAAAAGATGCACTTGTGCTTTTGCAACATCCTTCACATGTACCGCTCCCAACCAGTGGTATTCTTGTGTGTTTCTTGATCCTTGCAGTAGTTGTTGTAAGACTGCACAGCTAGCGTTCAATGTTGGCTGTAAAAGGCGGCCTAGACATGTAGACGGGAGAATTGTTACCACATCTAGTCCATTCTTCTCGGCGAATTCCCAAGCTGATTTCTCAGCTAATGTCTTTGACACTGGGTACCATTTCTGTGATGAAAACCATCTACAGTTATTTTTTAATGCATGTGATGATTCACTTGACTTGAGCCAAAATGTTGTCAAAATTTTGTAATTACATAAATAAACTACCAATGGATGTCTTTTGGAAAGAAGTAAAAATAAACACTAAACAATCGCTGATCCATCTAAATTATTTAATTTAACTGATCAGTGACGAATTTTAACCCGTCATAATATCAAATGACGTTGCAATTAGTTGCGGTTATATTACCAACAAACTCCCAACAGATATGTTTGGGGAAAAAAATAAATAAATAAACTAAAGACTAATTGCAATTTATCAGAAATTTATGACAAGATCTGTCACTGATACGTCTAGATATTTTAATACGACAACAGGCAGCGACGGTGTTTTCCGAGTTACTAACTCATCGCTGTAGTGTCGGTGTTTGCAACTTGGGGTAGTTGGCCGTCGCTAGCTTGTTGGAAATACGACAGACATGTCGCTAATTCCGTCAATGCTGGTCAACTTTTGCTGTATATACTATTAGCCACTACAATAATAATAGTTATAGATCAATGCCGAACTAGGTTTTGGCTTAGGGGTCACATCATAAACAAGTCACTGCAATAAATATGTCATTAAATGTCATGATTTTCAATATCTTGTCACACTTTCATATGTAACAAACTTCTAAATGTGTCCTAATTGAAAAAAGTCATGTTGTCTCACATAATAAAAGTGATCCATAAGATGTTATTTTAAATTTAGAATAAAGGACCTACTAATGTTTATTTGAGATAACATGACTAGTCATATTAAAATCAACATAGAGGATCTCAATTCGTTTACAAATGACATTTTTGTTTTTGTTTTGGTGAGTGTGTATGTATTTGTCACTAGGTAAAGAACTAGGATTTTGTTATTTTCAGAAAGACAAACTACTACAGTAACTATATGACAAATAAACTGCATACTTGTTGGACAGTAACCCACGGGCCACAACACTTGGTTGAAAACATTTTACATTCACATAAGTACCGTACTTATAGTAAATGAGGATAGAAAATTAACCTGGCGAGACTTGCAGTAATCAATATCAGTCCAAGAAGACTCATCCAACACCTTGCCATCATCCCAGCTCGGGTTTGGAACCATAGCCGATATAGAAGAAGTCAGGACAACACGCCTCACACCAAACCTCTTAGCCGCTTCCAACACATTTAACGTACCCTTAACCGCAGGATCAAGCAGCTCTTTCTGAGGATCCAATGGATCCTCTAGACTACACGGGGACGCAACATGAAACACGCCCGAACATCCTTCTATAGCCTTTGAGATAGCTTGTGCATCAAGTAAATCGGCCTCATGGAATACTAAAGTGGCTCGTGAGGCGCCAGGGAGAGCGTAAAGGTGGCTAGTGGACGAGCCTGGATAGATTGTGGCATGGATCGTTGTGTAGCCGTGGTCTAGGAGGGTTTGTACTAGCCATGAGCCTATGAAGCCATTCGCTCCAGTGATGCATACTGGTTCATTTTTGTGGACAGATGAGTTGGTTGATGCCATGAGTATTAAACAAGAAATAGTGGTATGTATTTTAGCTCATAGTTTATGAAGATGGTAGGTGGTGAGTAGTTCGGTGTATTTTGCCAAAATCTGTCCTTATTAGAAATCGAATAATGTGGATAGGATTGTAACAGATTTTTTGGAGAAAGCTATAGATAGTAGTTATTATAAAGCAAGGTTGCAAAAATCGTTAGGCGGTAGCGTGGCCGGGTACCGCCTAGCGATTAATTGTTTAGGCGGGGATTACTCGGGGATTAATCCGATTGGATTTATATATATAAAATTAAAAAAAAAATTTGAAACTATATGCCTGATTTGGCCGATCTAGCCAATATTTTCTGATTTGACCGATTTCTATCCTTAACCGAGTTGGCCGATTTATCCGATTTTTGTCTGATTTGACCGATTTATGCCTGATTTGGCCGATTTTTTTTCCGATTAATCGGTATGTTGACCGATATTTGGCCAAACCGATTAATAAGGCCGATTAACGAAAATTGTGACGGTTAATCCCCGTCTAGCGATTAATCGCCAATTAATCGGCCGCCAAAGCCGATTTTTGCAACACTGTTATAAAGACATAAGATTTGGCCATGTTCAAATCTTCAATAGCTTCATGAGAGTTAAATTTTGGATTAAGTTGGTTGATGATAGCTATTTTAAGTGCTTCAATTAGTATAATACATGTACGTCGAACTATCTAATCTTGTTAAAAAATAAAAACAAACGTACTATTTAATGTAGTTTGGTACTTTGTATATCAAAATGTATAGTGGTGAGCTTTCCTAAAACCAGGCCATGGACGAAACCATAGAGAAAAGTGCAAGTACATTTACGAAAAATTAAATAAGACTATAAACACATTTTTAGGGGGACCATGCGCATTTCCAAAGATTTAAGAAATTTTTACAAGAACTAACACTACGCCGCAAAAATTCATGAGTGTCCCGGGATTTTTCGGACCCACCCTGTTAGGGGTGTTCATAGGTCGGGTAATAAACCGAATAAACAGAAAACCGAACCGAACCGAACCGAAAATAAACCGAACCGAACATATAACCGAACCGAACTTGTTAAAACCAAACCGAACCGAATTAAAAATTCGGTTTTCGGTTTGGATATGGGTTTGGCTATCTGAACCGAAAACCCAATTTATATAAATATATATATATTTTTTTATATATTTATATAGTATTTTATATATATAAAATATCCATTAAAATTTTATACTAATATAAAAAACATTTTTTTATGCTTGAAATATTTCTTTTGCCAAAAATATATATAATTAAATTTAAAAAAAAATATAAATAGTGTAATTCAAGTACAAATTTCGGTTTTTGGTTTTGACTCATAACCGAACCGAACTTCGGTTCGGTTCTTGGTTCGGTTCGGTTATAGATATTTTCGGTTCGGTTCGGTTTTCGGTTATGACCCAAAAATAAATTTTAACCGAAAAACCCGAACCGAATAAACCGATTAACCGAGAACCGAACCGATGAACACCCCTGCACCCTCTTTCCATCACTGGACGAGGCATTCTAGTTTGCGTTGGACCAGGCCTATTCTTTTATAAGCCTGGGCTTTTTTCACCCATGTTAGGACCGGTCTTGTGCTTTACCAGCTAGAAAATGTTAAAACTTCAATATATCTTTAACTTACAGATTTTATTCAATGCCAAAATAAGAAAACAAAATAAATGATTTCAATTCAAGGTATATAAATCGTGCAAAACAAAAGGACATATTACAAAATCATATTAAGTAGTGCAAAAAGATCAAGGTACAAAATAGTTATTTCACCATCATCACACGTAAAAGATAAATGATGCAAGCATATTAGTTATAGATCAATGCTCCAAATCAGGACATCAAATTCGTTTAATATGGGGGCTGACCTTCATAATTTCCTGGCGGGTCATAACTACATATAACAAACCACCAACCGTTAAGACATTTAAGTTTAGCACATCCAAGATAAACCGTATTGCGCCAAACTACTTGTGTATAGTGATGACACTCATCTCCAACGCACGAATTTGAGTAATAATCATAGTATTGTTTCTCTCCAACCCACATGTTAACCGCGTCCCTTGCAGTAAATTGGTCACCATAACCTTCTGCTAGGTTTTCTCCATAAGGACCATCCGAGTGACGCATGTCACAATCACCGAGCATATTGTACGCATATCCACGAGCATAGCCTGCCAATGTCGTGTTCCATTTGAGAGGTTGCACCCCAACCTGGGCTCGAGCTTCGTTGTGAGTAGTAAGGAACTCTGAGTCCACGTCTTGGTGGTGTGGAACAACTCCTAACGAGTTATATGTGAAACATGATATTGTTACAAGAAAAATGGCTAGTGATTTGATCCTAAACAATTCCATTCGTAATGGTGTTTTGGTACAAGCAAGTATGAGCGATACATGTTTCTATTTATGTATAACTTTTTTGGATTAATATATTTTATAGACGTGGCCCACTTTATTTGTACAAGAGTGCTAAGTGTAAAAGGTTAATAACCGGTAACTCAAAAACCGCTCACAATCGGCTGCCTTTTCATAATGTGAAGACATACATGACTCATTCAGTAATTGTGGCTATAGCGTGCCAAAAATTGAACCTTTAATCTTGTGTTTGTTAGGTGCAAAAATATCACACCTATTACCACCTAAGCTACACCCCATTGGCTATTTGCTCACGGGTGTAATCCGATGAAGAAAAAAAATTGCTCACGGGTGTAATCCGATGAAAAAAAGATATGATAAAAAAAATAAAAGTTGTCTACATTGTTCTATTAAGCGCCACATCTAACTCATGATATTGGTATCTACTTATGATTTACCACTAAATTTTATGTAAAATTTATGTTCCTGTATATTTCGTTTTCATGTGCACCGATCGAGCTCACATGTCACCATTTCCACTCCTGAAACAATGATATTATCTTAACATAAAGTAAATCGAAGTATATCGCTATTATTACTACTATATATAAATAACTATACATAACAAATTAATTTGTCAACTTTGTGATCACCATGTTAAAATGAATTCTAATCTGGATAACTAAACGTGCATACGAGTTATGATCTATGAATACCTTAAACAATAGTTATCCGCTATATTATGAAATAAAAAAGTGTCGGTGTCGTCATTAGTAAATTTAATCTCAATAGCAAGTGTCGATGTTCATCAAGATATTTGACATTTGTCACTGGCCATCTCATTTAATATTTTGGTGTAATTCTTGACCCAACCATTGGTTTGAGTAGCCAACTTAAGGGATTAGAGAGGTTTGTGGATTTGTCACTGAGGTGTGTTGAAGAGCAGGGAGATCAAAGACCACGAATGAGCGAAGTTGTGAAAGAGCTCGAGAGCATTATGGCATTAGTAGGGCTTAACCCTGGTAGTGAATCATCGTCATCAACTTCAGCAAGTTATGAAGGCTCCAGCAGTGACTACAGCCATCCTTACAGTAATGACAGCCTGTTTGCTTATAGTGGAGGTTTTCTGCCACCGAAGATGCATCCAAAGTAAGATTGTGTTTTTTCTTAAACGAGGTAAACGCTTGTATATTTGGATTGTATTTGTCTTTATATTTATATTTGTATGCGTAGATATTTCCTTGTTATATGTGAATATATTGCTCTAGCCGAGTCAACAGATCAAATACAATATTTGAAACACGATTGATATAATTAAATGGTTGTTAAATATTGTAAGTAAAGTTGCCGCTTAAGGTTTGCTTATTGATTACCCATAAACACTGCATATAGAATAACTTCAACTAATTAGAGTACATATATATGAATAACTAGCATTCAGCAGAAAGTTTTATTTATTATTAACATTCGATATAATTGAGCAAAAAGGTTTTTTTTGCTAATACGAACCGAGTAACTAGGTTTCTAGCTTAGCAGATCATCTAACTGATAATTTATCACCGACATTAATTGTGGAAAAGTAGAGATACTTCATGAGACAAGAAGCCTTTTAGACTTGAGGCTCTCCACAGTCTCCTTAACCGCATCCTCCACCGGCGTAAAAACCATTCCCATATCAATCAATCTCTTTGCAGCATCTTCACAACTCACCATTCCCGGCTGTGTCTCTCCCTCAAATCTGTACTCAAATAAAAGAACCAATCAATCAAGTAATCGATCCATCCCTTACAAAAACAAAACACATACTCAAACACACTCTTACCTGTGAACATCAAACTCAGGGAACAGCCTCGAGACTCTGTGAGCAAATTCACCGAACTGATATATACCATTCGTGCACAAGTATCTACCTGAAGCACTAGGTGTTTCGAAAAGATGCACTTGTGCTTTTGCAACATCCTTCACATGTACCGCTCCCAACCAGTGGTATTCTTGTGTGTTTCTTGATCCTTGCAGTAGTTGTTGTAAGACTGCACAGCTAGCGTTCAATGTTGGCTGTAAAAGGCGGCCTAGACATGTAGACGGGAGAATTGTTACCACATCTAGTCCATTCTTCTCGGCGAATTCCCAAGCTGATTTCTCAGCTAATGTCTTTGACACTGGGTACCATTTCTGTGATGAAAACCATCTACAGTTATTTTTTAATGCATGTGATGATTCACTTGACTTGAGCCAAAATGTTGTCAAAATTTTGTAATTACATAAATAAACTACCAATGGATGTCTTTTGGAAAGAAGTAAAAATAAACACTAAACAATCGCTGATCCATCTAAATTATTTAATTTAACTGATCAGTGACGAATTTTAACCCGTCATAATATCAAATGACGTTGCAATTAGTTGCGGTTATATTACCAACAAACTCCCAACAGATATGTTTGGGGAAAAAAATAAATAAATAAACTAAAGACTAATTGCAATTTATCAGAAATTTATGACAAGATCTGTCACTGATACGTCTAGATATTTTAATACGACAACAGGCAGCGACGGTGTTTTCCGAGTTACTAACTCATCGCTGTAGTGTCGGTGTTTGCAACTTGGGGTAGTTGGCCGTCGCTAGCTTGTTGGAAATACGACAGACATGTCGCTAATTCCGTCAATGCTGGTCAACTTTTGCTGTATATACTATTAGCCACTACAATAATAATAGTTATAGATCAATGCCGAACTAGGTTTTGGCTTAGGGGTCACATCATAAACAAGTCACTGCAATAAATATGTCATTAAATGTCATGATTTTCAATATCTTGTCACACTTTCATATGTAACAAACTTCTAAATGTGTCCTAATTGAAAAAAGTCATGTTGTCTCACATAATAAAAGTGATCCATAAGATGTTATTTTAAATTTAGAATAAAGGACCTACTAATGTTTATTTGAGATAACATGACTAGTCATATTAAAATCAACATAGAGGATCTCAATTCGTTTACAAATGACATTTTTGTTTTTGTTTTGGTGAGTGTGTATGTATTTGTCACTAGGTAAAGAACTAGGATTTTGTTATTTTCAGAAAGACAAACTACTACAGTAACTATATGACAAATAAACTGCATACTTGTTGGACAGTAACCCACGGGCCACAACACTTGGTTGAAAACATTTTACATTCACATAAGTACCGTACTTATAGTAAATGAGGATAGAAAATTAACCTGGCGAGACTTGCAGTAATCAATATCAGTCCAAGAAGACTCATCCAACACCTTGCCATCATCCCAGCTCGGGTTTGGAACCATAGCCGATATAGAAGAAGTCAGGACAACACGCCTCACACCAAACCTCTTAGCCGCTTCCAACACATTTAACGTACCCTTAACCGCAGGATCAAGCAGCTCTTTCTGAGGATCCAATGGATCCTCTAGACTACACGGGGACGCAACATGAAACACGCCCGAACATCCTTCTATAGCCTTTGAGATAGCTTGTGCATCAAGTAAATCGGCCTCATGGAATACTAAAGTGGCTCGTGAGGCGCCAGGGAGAGCGTAAAGGTGGCTAGTGGACGAGCCTGGATAGATTGTGGCATGGATCGTTGTGTAGCCGTGGTCTAGGAGGGTTTGTACTAGCCATGAGCCTATGAAGCCATTCGCTCCAGTGATGCATACTGGTTCATTTTTGTGGACAGATGAGTTGGTTGATGCCATGAGTATTAAACAAGAAATAGTGGTATGTATTTTAGCTCATAGTTTATGAAGATGGTAGGTGGTGAGTAGTTCGGTGTATTTTGCCAAAATCTGTCCTTATTAGAAATCGAATAATGTGGATAGGATTGTAACAGATTTTTTGGAGAAAGCTATAGATAGTAGTTATTATAAAGCAAGGTTGCAAAAATCGTTAGGCGGTAGCGTGGCCGGGGTACCGCCTAGCGATTAATTGTTTAGGCGGGGATTACTCGGGGATTAATCCGATTGGATTTATATATATAAAATTAAAAAAAAAATTTGAAACTATATGCCTGATTTGGCCGATCTAGCCAATATTTTCTGATTTGACCGATTTCTATCCTTAACCGAGTTGGCCGATTTATCCGATTTTTGTCTGATTTGACCGATTTATGCCTGATTTGGCCGATTTTTTTTCCGATTAATCGGTATGTTGACCGATATTTGGCCAAACCGATTAATAAGGCCGATTAACGAAAATTGTGACGGTTAATCCCCGTCTAGCGATTAATCGCCAATTAATCGGCCGCCAAAGCCGATTTTTGCAACACTGTTATAAAGACATAAGATTTGGCCATGTTCAAATCTTCAATAGCTTCATGGGAGTTAAATTTTGGATTAAGTTGGTTGATGATAGCTATTTTAAGTGCTTCAATTAGTATAATACATGTACGTCGAACTATCTAATCTTGTTAAAAAATAAAAACAAACGTACTATTTAATGTAGTTTGGTACTTTGTATATCAAAATGTATAGTGGTGAGCTTTCCTAAAACCAGGCCATGGACGAAACCATAGAGAAAAGTGCAAGTACATTTACGAAAAATTAAATAAGACTATAAACACATTTTTAGGGGGACCATGCGCATTTCCAAAGATTTAAGAAATTTTTACAAGAACTAACACTACGCCGCAAAAATTCATGAGTGTCCCGGGATTTTTCGGACCCACCCTGTTAGGGGTGTTCATAGGTCGGGTAATAAACCGAATAAACAGAAAACCGAACCGAACCGAACCGAAAATAAACCGAACCGAACATATAACCGAACCGAACTTGTTAAAACCAAACCGAACCGAATTAAAAATTCGGTTTTCGGTTTGGATATGGGTTTGGCTATCTGAACCGAAAACCCAATTTATATAAATATATATATATTTTTTTATATATTTATATAGTATTTTATATATATAAAATATCCATTAAAATTTTATACTAATATAAAAAACATTTTTTTATGCTTGAAATATTTCTTTTGCCAAAAATATATATAATTAAATTTAAAAAAAAATATAAATAGTGTAATTCAAGTACAAATTTCGGTTTTTGGTTTTGACTCATAACCGAACCGAACTTCGGTTCGGTTCTTGGTTCGGTTCGGTTATAGATATTTTCGGTTCGGTTCGGTTTTCGGTTATGACCCAAAAATAAATTTTAACCGAAAAACCCGAACCGAATAAACCGATTAACCGAGAACCGAACCGATGAACACCCCTGCACCCTCTTTCCATCACTGGACGAGGCATTCTAGTTTGCGTTGGACCAGGCCTATTCTTTTATAAGCCTGGGCTTTTTTCACCCATGTTAGGACCGGTCTTGTGCTTTACCAGCTAGAAAATGTTAAAACTTCAATATATCTTTAACTTACAGATTTTATTCAATGCCAAAATAAGAAAACAAAATAAATGATTTCAATTCAAGGTATATAAATCGTGCAAAACAAAAGGACATATTACAAAATCATATTAAGTAGTGCAAAAAGATCAAGGTACAAAATAGTTATTTCACCATCATCACACGTAAAAGATAAATGATGCAAGCATATTAGTTATAGATCAATGCTCCAAATCAGGACATCAAATTCGTTTAATATGGGGGCTGACCTTCATAATTTCCTGGCGGGTCATAACTACATATAACAAACCACCAACCGTTAAGACATTTAAGTTTAGCACATCCAAGATAAACCGTATTGCGCCAAACTACTTGTGTATAGTGATGACACTCATCTCCAACGCACGAATTTGAGTAATAATCATAGTATTGTTTCTCTCCAACCCACATGTTAACCGCGTCCCTTGCAGTAAATTGGTCACCATAACCTTCTGCTAGGTTTTCTCCATAAGGACCATCCGAGTGACGCATGTCACAATCACCGAGCATATTGTACGCATATCCACGAGCATAGCCTGCCAATGTCGTGTTCCATTTGAGAGGTTGCACCCCAACCTGGGCTCGAGCTTCGTTGTGAGTAGTAAGGAACTCTGAGTCCACGTCTTGGTGGTGTGGAACAACTCCTAACGAGTTATATGTGAAACATGATATTGTTACAAGAAAAATGGCTAGTGATTTGATCCTAAACAATTCCATTCGTAATGGTGTTTTGGTACAAGCAAGTATGAGCGATACATGTTTCTATTTATGTATAACTTTTTTGGATTAATATATTTTATAGACGTGGCCCACTTTATTTGTACAAGAGTGCTAAGTGTAAAAGGTTAATAACCGGTAACTCAAAAACCGCTCACAATCGGCTGCCTTTTCATAATGT
Source organism: Artemisia argyi (assembly GCA_030686995.1). Classification (NCBI taxonomy): domain Eukaryota; kingdom Viridiplantae; phylum Streptophyta; class Magnoliopsida; order Asterales; family Asteraceae; genus Artemisia; species Artemisia argyi. Next base: position 43,535,809 of record CM060708.1, read on the forward strand.
GAAGACATACATGACTCATTCAGTAATTGTGGCTATAGCGTGCCAAAAATTGAACCTTTAATCTTGTGTTTGTTAGGTGCAAAAATATCACACCTATTACCACCTAAGCTACACCCCATTGGCTATTTGCTCACGGGTGTAATCCGATGAAGAAAAAAAATTGCTCACGGGTGTAATCCGATGAAAAAAAGATATGATAAAAAAAATAAAAGTTGTCTACATTGTTCTATTAAGCGCCACATCTAACTCATGATATTGGTATCTACTTATGATTTACCACTAAATTTTATGTAAAATTTATGTTCATGTATATTTCGTTTTCATGTGCACCGATCGAGCTCACATGTCACCATTTCCACTCCTGAAACAATGATATTATCTTAACATAAAGTAAATCGAAGTATATCGCTATTATTACTACTATATATAAATAACTATACATAACAAATTAATTTGTCAACTTTGTGATCACCATGTTAAAATGAATTCTAATCTGGATAACTAAACGTGCATACGAGTTATGATCTATGAATACCTTAAACAATAGTTATCCGCTATATTATGAAATAAAAAAGTGTCGGTGTCGTCATTAGTAAATTTAATCTCAATAGCAAGTGTCGATGTTCATCAAGATATTTGACATTTGTCACTGGCCATCTCATTTAATATTTTGGTGTAATTCTTGACCCAACCATTGGTTTGAGTAGCCAACTTAAGGGATTAGAGAGGTTTGTGAATTTGTCACTGAGGTGTGTTGAAGAGCAGGGAGATCAAAGACCACGAATGAGCGAAGTTGTGAAAGAGCTCGAGAGCATTATGGCATTAGTAGGGCTTAACCCTGGTAGTGAATCATCGTCATCAACTTCAGCAAGTTATGAAGGCTCCAGCAGTGACTACAGCCATCCTTACAGTAATGACAGCCTGTTTGCTTATAGTGGAGGTTTTCTGCCACCGAAGATGCATCCAAAGTAAGATTGTGTTTTTTCTTAAACGAGGTAAACGCTTGTATATTTGGATTGTATTTGTCTTTATATTTATATTTGTTTGCGTAGATATTTCCTTGTTATATGTGAATATATTGCTCTAGCCGAGTCAACAGATCAAATACAATATTTGAAACATGATTGATATAATTAAATGGTTGTTAAATATTGTAAGTAAAGTTGCCGCTTAAGGTTTGCTTATTGATTACCCATAAACACTGCATATAGAATAACTTCAACTAATTAGAGTACATATATATGAATAACTAGCATTCAGCAGAAAGTTTTATTTATTATTAACATTCGATATAATTGAGCAAAAAGGTTTTTTTTGCTAATACGAACCGAGTAACTAGGTTTCTAGCTTAGCAGATCATCTAACTGATAATTTATCACCGACATTAATTGTGGAAAAGTAGAGATACTTCATGAGACAAGAAGCCTTTTAGACTTGAGGCTCTCCACAGTCTCCTTAACCGCATCCTCCACCGGCGTAAAAACCATTCCCATATCAATCAATCTCTTTGCAGCATCTTCACAACTCACCATTCCCGGCTGTGTCTCTCCCTCAAATCTGTACTCAAATAAAAGAACCAATCAATCAAGTAATCGATCCATCCCTTACAAAAACAAAACACATACTCAAACACACTCTTACCTGTGAACATCAAACTCAGGGAACAGCCTCGAGACTCTGTGAGCAAATTCACCGAACTGATATATACCATTCGTGCACAAGTATCTACCTGAAGCACTAGGTGTTTCGAAAAGATGCACTTGTGCTTTTGCAACATCCTTCACATGTACCGCTCCCAACCAGTGGTATTCTTGTGTGTTTCTTGATCCTTGCAGTAGTTGTTGTAAGACTGCACAGCTAGCGTTCAATGTTGGCTGTAAAAGGCGGCCTAGACATGTAGACGGGAGAATTGTTACCACATCTAGTCCATTCTTCTCGGCGAATTCCCAAGCTGATTTCTCAGCTAATGTCTTTGACACTGGGTACCATTTCTGTGATGAAAACCATCTACAGTTATTTTTTAATGCATGTGATGATTCACTTGACTTGAGCCAAAATGTTGTCAAAATTTTGTAATTACATAAATAAACTACCAATGGATGTCTTTTGGAAAGAAGTAAAAATAAACACTAAACAATCGCTGATCCATCTAAATTATTTAATTTAACTGATCAGTGACGAATTTTAACCCGTCATAATATCAAATGACGTTGCAATTAGTTGCGGTTATATTACCAACAAACTCCCAACAGATATGTTTGGGGAAAAAAATAAATAAATAAACTAAAGACTAATTGCAATTTATCAGAAATTTATGACAAGATCTGTCACTGATACGTCTAGATATTTTAATACGACAACAGGCAGCGACGGTGTTTTCCGAGTTACTAACTCATCGCTGTAGTGTCGGTGTTTGCAACTTGGGGTAGTTGGCCGTCGCTAGCTTGTTGGAAATACGACAGACATGTCGCTAATTCCGTCAATGCTGGTCAACTTTTGCTGTATATACTATTAGCCACTACAATAATAATAGTTATAGATCAATGCCGAACTAGGTTTTGGCTTAGGGGTCACATCATAAACAAGTCACTGCAATAAATATGTCATTAAATGTCATGATTTTCAATATCTTGTCACACTTTCATATGTAACAAACTTCTAAATGTGTCCTAATTGAAAAAAGTCATGTTGTCTCACATAATAAAAGTGATCCATAAGATGTTATTTTAAATTTAGAATAAAGGACCTACTAATGTTTATTTGAGATAACATGACTAGTCATATTAAAATCAACATAGAGGATCTCAATTCGTTTACAAATGACATTTTTGTTTTTGTTTTGGTGAGTGTGTATGTATTTGTCACTAGGTAAAGAACTAGGATTTTGTTATTTTCAGAAAGACAAACTACTACAGTAACTATATGACAAATAAACTGCATACTTGTTGGACAGTAACCCACGGGCCACAACACTTGGTTGAAAACATTTTACATTCACATAAGTACCGTACTTATAGTAAATGAGGATAGAAAATTAACCTGGCGAGACTTGCAGTAATCAATATCAGTCCAAGAAGACTCATCCAACACCTTGCCATCATCCCAGCTCGGGTTTGGAACCATAGCCGATATAGAAGAAGTCAGGACAACACGCCTCACACCAAACCTCTTAGCCGCTTCCAACACATTTAACGTACCCTTAACCGCAGGATCAAGCAGCTCTTTCTGAGGATCCAATGGATCCTCTAGACTACACGGGGACGCAACATGAAACACGCCCGAACATCCTTCTATAGCCTTTGAGATAGCTTGTGCATCAAGTAAATCGGCCTCATGGAATACTAAAGTGGCTCGTGAGGCGCCAGGGAGAGCGTAAAGGTGGCTAGTGGACGAGCCTGGATAGATTGTGGCATGGATCGTTGTGTAGCCGTGGTCTAGGAGGGTTTGTACTAGCCATGAGCCTATGAAGCCATTCGCTCCAGTGATGCATACTGGTTCATTTTTGTGGACAGATGAGTTGGTTGATGCCATGAGTATTAAACAAGAAATAGTGGTATGTATTTTAGCTCATAGTTTATGAAGATGGTAGGTGGTGAGTAGTTCGGTGTATTTTGCCAAAATCTGTCCTTATTAGAAATCGAATAATGTGGATAGGATTGTAACAGATTTTTTGGAGAAAGCTATAGATAGTAGTTATTATAAAGCAAGGTTGCAAAAATCGTTAGGCGGTAGCGTGGCCGGGTACCGCCTAGCGATTAATTGTTTAGGCGGGGATTACTCGGGGATTAATCCGATTGGATTTATATATATAAAATTAAAAAAAAAATTTGAAACTATATGCCTGATTTGGCCGATCTAGCCAATATTTTCTGATTTGACCGATTTCTATCCTTAACCGAGTTGGCCGATTTATCCGATTTTTGTCTGATTTGACCGATTTATGCCTGATTTGGCCGATTTTTTTTCCGATTAATCGGTATGTTGACCGATATTTGGCCAAACCGATTAATAAGGCCGATTAACGAAAATTGTGACGGTTAATCCCCGTCTAGCGATTAATCGCCAATTAATCGGCCGCCAAAGCCGATTTTTGCAACACTGTTATAAAGACATAAGATTTGGCCATGTTCAAATCTTCAATAGCTTCATGGGAGTTAAATTTTGGATTAAGTTGGTTGATGATAGCTATTTTAAGTGCTTCAATTAGTATAATACATGTACGTCGAACTATCTAATCTTGTTAAAAAATAAAAACAAACGTACTATTTAATGTAGTTTGGTACTTTGTATATCAAAATGTATAGTGGTGAGCTTTCCTAAAACCAGGCCATGGACGAAACCATAGAGAAAAGTGCAAGTACATTTACGAAAAATTAAATAAGACTATAAACACATTTTTAGGGGGACCATGCGCATTTCCAAAGATTTAAGAAATTTTTACAAGAACTAACACTACGCCGCAAAAATTCATGAGTGTCCCGGGATTTTTCGGACCCACCCTGTTAGGGGTGTTCATAGGTCGGGTAATAAACCGAATAAACAGAAAACCGAACCGAACCGAACCGAAAATAAACCGAACCGAACATATAACCGAACCGAACTTGTTAAAACCAAACCGAACCGAATTAAAAATTCGGTTTTCGGTTTGGATATGGGTTTGGCTATCTGAACCGAAAACCCAATTTATATAAATATATATATATTTTTTTATATATTTATATAGTATTTTATATATATAAAATATCCATTAAAATTTTATACTAATATAAAAAACATTTTTTTATGCTTGAAATATTTCTTTTGCCAAAAATATATATAATTAAATTTAAAAAAAAATATAAATAGTGTAATTCAAGTACAAATTTCGGTTTTTGGTTTTGACTCATAACCGAACCGAACTTCGGTTCGGTTCTTGGTTCGGTTCGGTTATAGATATTTTCGGTTCGGTTCGGTTTTCGGTTATGACCCAAAAATAAATTTTAACCGAAAAACCCGAACCGAATAAACCGATTAACCGAGAACCGAACCGATGAACACCCCTGCACCCTCTTTCCATCACTGGACGAGGCATTCTAGTTTGCGTTGGACCAGGCCTATTCTTTTATAAGCCTGGGCTTTTTTCACCCATGTTAGGACCGGTCTTGTGCTTTACCAGCTAGAAAATGTTAAAACTTCAATATATCTTTAACTTACAGATTTTATTCAATGCCAAAATAAGAAAACAAAATAAATGATTTCAATTCAAGGTATATAAATCGTGCAAAACAAAAGGACATATTACAAAATCATATTAAGTAGTGCAAAAAGATCAAGGTACAAAATAGTTATTTCACCATCATCACACGTAAAAGATAAATGATGCAAGCATATTAGTTATAGATCAATGCTCCAAATCAGGACATCAAATTCGTTTAATATGGGGGCTGACCTTCATAATTTCCTGGCGGGTCATAACTACATATAACAAACCACCAACCGTTAAGACATTTAAGTTTAGCACATCCAAGATAAACCGTATTGCGCCAAACTACTTGTGTATAGTGATGACACTCATCTCCAACGCACGAATTTGAGTAATAATCATAGTATTGTTTCTCTCCAACCCACATGTTAACCGCGTCCCTTGCAGTAAATTGGTCACCATAACCTTCTGCTAGGTTTTCTCCATAAGGACCATCCGAGTGACGCATGTCACAATCACCGAGCATATTGTACGCATATCCACGAGCATAGCCTGCCAATGTCGTGTTCCATTTGAGAGGTTGCACCCCAACCTGGGCTCGAGCTTCGTTGTGAGTAGTAAGGAACTCTGAGTCCACGTCTTGGTGGTGTGGAACAACTCCTAACGAGTTATATGTGAAACATGATATTGTTACAAGAAAAATGGCTAGTGATTTGATCCTAAACAATTCCATTCGTAATGGTGTTTTGGTACAAGCAAGTATGAGCGATACATGTTTCTATTTATGTATAACTTTTTTGGATTAATATATTTTATAGACGTGGCCCACTTTATTTGTACAAGAGTGCTAAGTGTAAAAGGTTAATAACCGGTAACTCAAAAACCGCTCACAATCGGCTGCCTTTTCATAATGTGAAGACATACATGACTCATTCAGTAATTGTGGCTATAGCGTGCCAAAAATTGAACCTTTAATCTTGTGTTTGTTAGGTGCAAAAATATCACACCTATTACCACCTAAGCTACACCCCATTGGCTATTTGCTCACGGGTGTAATCCGATGAAGAAAAAAAATTGCTCACGGGTGTAATCCGATGAAAAAAAGATATGATAAAAAAAATAAAAGTTGTCTACATTGTTCTATTAAGCGCCACATCTAACTCATGATATTGGTATCTACTTATGATTTACCACTAAATTTTATGTAAAATTTATGTTCATGTATATTTCGTTTTCATGTGCACCGATCGAGCTCACATGTCACCATTTCCACTCCTGAAACAATGATATTATCTTAACATAAAGTAAATCGAAGTATATCGCTATTATTACTACTATATATAAATAACTATACATAACAAATTAATTTGTCAACTTTGTGATCACCATGTTAAAATGAATTCTAATCTGGATAACTAAACGTGCATACGAGTTATGATCTATGAATACCTTAAACAATAGTTATCCGCTATATTATGAAATAAAAAAGTGTCGGTGTCGTCATTAGTAAATTTAATCTCAATAGCAAGTGTCGATGTTCATCAAGATATTTGACATTTGTCACTGGCCATCTCATTTAATATTTTGGTGTAATTCTTGACCCAACCATTGGTTTGAGTAGCCAACTTAAGGGATTAGAGAGGTTTGTGGATTTGTCACTGAGGTGTGTTGAAGAGCAGGGAGATCAAAGACCACGAATGAGCGAAGTTGTGAAAGAGCTCGAGAGCATTATGGCATTAGTAGGGCTTAACCCTGGTAGTGAATCATCGTCATCAACTTCAGCAAGTTATGAAGGCTCCAGCAGTGACTACAGCCATCCTTACAGTAATGACAGCCTGTTTGCTTATAGTGGAGGTTTTCTGCCACCGAAGATGCATCCAAAGTAAGATTGTGTTTTTTCTTAAACGAGGTAAACGCTTGTATATTTGGATTGTATTTGTCTTTATATTTATATTTGTATGCGTAGATATTTCCTTGTTATATGTGAATATATTGCTCTAGCCGAGTCAACAGATCAAATACAATATTTGAAACACGATTGATATAATTAAATGGTTGTTAAATATTGTAAGTAAAGTTGCCGCTTAAGGTTTGCTTATTGATTACCCATAAACACTGCATATAGAATAACTTCAACTAATTAGAGTACATATATATGAATAACTAGCATTCAGCAGAAAGTTTTATTTATTATTAACATTCGATATAATTGAGCAAAAAGGTTTTTTTTGCTAATACGAACCGAGTAACTAGGTTTCTAGCTTAGCAGATCATCTAACTGATAATTTATCACCGACATTAATTGTGGAAAAGTAGAGATACTTCATGAGACAAGAAGCCTTTTAGACTTGAGGCTCTCCACAGTCTCCTTAACCGCATCCTCCACCGGCGTAAAAACCATTCCCATATCAATCAATCTCTTTGCAGCATCTTCACAACTCACCATTCCCGGCTGTGTCTCTCCCTCAAATCTGTACTCAAATAAAAGAACCAATCAATCAAGTAATCGATCCATCCCTTACAAAAACAAAACACATACTCAAACACACTCTTACCTGTGAACATCAAACTCAGGGAACAGCCTCGAGACTCTGTGAGCAAATTCACCGAACTGATATATACCATTCGTGCACAAGTATCTACCTGAAGCACTAGGTGTTTCGAAAAGATGCACTTGTGCTTTTGCAACATCCTTCACATGTACCGCTCCCAACCAGTGGTATTCTTGTGTGTTTCTTGATCCTTGCAGTAGTTGTTGTAAGACTGCACAGCTAGCGTTCAATGTTGGCTGTAAAAGGCGGCCTAGACATGTAGACGGGAGAATTGTTACCACATCTAGTCCATTCTTCTCGGCGAATTCCCAAGCTGATTTCTCAGCTAATGTCTTTGACACTGGGTACCATTTCTGTGATGAAAACCATCTACAGTTATTTTTTAATGCATGTGATGATTCACTTGACTTGAGCCAAAATGTTGTCAAAATTTTGTAATTACATAAATAAACTACCAATGGATGTCTTTTGGAAAGAAGTAAAAATAAACACTAAACAATCGCTGATCCATCTAAATTATTTAATTTAACTGATCAGTGACGAATTTTAACCCGTCATAATATCAAATGACGTTGCAATTAGTTGCGGTTATATTACCAACAAACTCCCAACAGATATGTTTGGGGAAAAAAATAAATAAATAAACTAAAGACTAATTGCAATTTATCAGAAATTTATGACAAGATCTGTCACTGATACGTCTAGATATTTTAATACGACAACAGGCAGCGACGGTGTTTTCCGAGTTACTAACTCATCGCTGTAGTGTCGGTGTTTGCAACTTGGGGTAGTTGGCCGTCGCTAGCTTGTTGGAAATACGACAGACATGTCGCTAATTCCGTCAATGCTGGTCAACTTTTGCTGTATATACTATTAGCCACTACAATAATAATAGTTATAGATCAATGCCGAACTAGGTTTTGGCTTAGGGGTCACATCATAAACAAGTCACTGCAATAAATATGTCATTAAATGTCATGATTTTCAATATCTTGTCACACTTTCATATGTAACAAACTTCTAAATGTGTCCTAATTGAAAAAAGTCATGTTGTCTCACATAATAAAAGTGATCCATAAGATGTTATTTTAAATTTAGAATAAAGGACCTACTAATGTTTATTTGAGATAACATGACTAGTCATATTAAAATCAACATAGAGGATCTCAATTCGTTTACAAATGACATTTTTGTTTTTGTTTTGGTGAGTGTGTATGTATTTGTCACTAGGTAAAGAACTAGGATTTTGTTATTTTCAGAAAGACAAACTACTACAGTAACTATATGACAAATAAACTGCATACTTGTTGGACAGTAACCCACGGGCCACAACACTTGGTTGAAAACATTTTACATTCACATAAGTACCGTACTTATAGTAAATGAGGATAGAAAATTAACCTGGCGAGACTTGCAGTAATCAATATCAGTCCAAGAAGACTCATCCAACACCTTGCCATCATCCCAGCTCGGGTTTGGAACCATAGCCGATATAGAAGAAGTCAGGACAACACGCCTCACACCAAACCTCTTAGCCGCTTCCAACACATTTAACGTACCCTTAACCGCAGGATCAAGCAGCTCTTTCTGAGGATCCAATGGATCCTCTAGACTACACGGGGACGCAACATGAAACACGCCCGAACATCCTTCTATAGCCTTTGAGATAGCTTGTGCATCAAGTAAATCGGCCTCATGGAATACTAAAGTGGCTCGTGAGGCGCCAGGGAGAGCGTAAAGGTGGCTAGTGGACGAGCCTGGATAGATTGTGGCATGGATCGTTGTGTAGCCGTGGTCTAGGAGGGTTTGTACTAGCCATGAGCCTATGAAGCCATTCGCTCCAGTGATGCATACTGGTTCATTTTTGTGGACAGATGAGTTGGTTGATGCCATGAGTATTAAACAAGAAATAGTGGTATGTATTTTAGCTCATAGTTTATGAAGATGGTAGGTGGTGAGTAGTTCGGTGTATTTTGCCAAAATCTGTCCTTATTAGAAATCGAATAATGTGGATAGGATTGTAACAGATTTTTTGGAGAAAGCTATAGATAGTAGTTATTATAAAGCAAGGTTGCAAAAATCGTTAGGTGGTAGCGTGGCCGGGTACCGCCTAGCGATTAATTGTTTAGGCGGGGATTACTCGGGGATTAATCCGATTGGATTTATATATATAAAATTAAAAAAAAAATTTGAAACTATATGCCTGATTTGGCCGATCTAGCCAATATTTTCTGATTTGACCGATTTCTATCCTTAACCGAGTTGGCCGATTTATCCGATTTTTGTCTGATTTGACCGATTTATGCCTGATTTGGCCGATTTTTTTTCCGATTAATCGGTATGTTGACCGATATTTGGCCAAACCGATTAATAAGGCCGATTAACGAAAATTGTGACGGTTAATCCCCGTCTAGCGATTAATCGCCAATTAATCGGCCGCCAAAGCCGATTTTTGCAACACTGTTATAAAGACATAAGATTTGGCCATGTTCAAATCTTCAATAGCTTCATGGGAGTTAAATTTTGGATTAAGTTGGTTGATGATAGCTATTTTAAGTGCTTCAATTAGTATAATACATGTACGTCGAACTATCTAATCTTGTTAAAAAATAAAAACAAACGTACTATTTAATGTAGTTTGGTACTTTGTATATCAAAATGTATAGTGGTGAGCTTTCCTAAAACCAGGCCATGGACGAAACCATAGAGAAAAGTGCAAGTACATTTACGAAAAATTAAATAAGACTATAAACACATTTTTAGGGGGACCATGCGCATTTCCAAAGATTTAAGAAATTTTTACAAGAACTAACACTACGCCGCAAAAATTCATGAGTGTCCCGGGATTTTTCGGACCCACCCTGTTAGGGGTGTTCATAGGTCGGGTAATAAACCGAATAAACAGAAAACCGAACCGAACCGAACCGAAAATAAACCGAACCGAACATATAACCGAACCGAACTTGTTAAAACCAAACCGAACCGAATTAAAAATTCGGTTTTCGGTTTGGATATGGGTTTGGCTATCTGAACCGAAAACCCAATTTATATAAATATATATATTTTTTTTTATATATTTATATAGTATTTTATATATATAAAATATCCATTAAAATTTTATACTAATATAAAAAACATTTTTTTATGCTTGAAATATTTCTTTTGCCAAAAATATATATAATTAAATTTAAAAAAAAATATAAATAGTGTAATTCAAGTACAAATTTCGGTTTTTGGTTTTGACTCATAACCGAACCGAACTTCGGTTCGGTTCTTGGTTCGGTTCGGTTATAGATATTTTCGGTTCGGTTCGGTTTTCGGTTATGACCCAAAAATAAATTTTAACCGAAAAACCCGAACCGAATAAACCGATTAACCGAGAACCGAACCGATGAACACCCCTGCACCCTCTTTCCATCACTGGACGAGGCATTCTAGTTTGCGTTGGACCAGGCCTATTCTTTTATAAGCCTGGGCTTTTTTCACCCATGTTAGGACCGGTCTTGTGCTTTACCAGCTAGAAAATGTTAAAACTTCAATATATCTTTAACTTACAGATTTTATTCAATGCCAAAATAAGAAAACAAAATAAATGATTTCAATTCAAGGTATATAAATCGTGCAAAACAAAAGGACATATTACAAAATCATATTAAGTAGTGCAAAAAGATCAAGGTACAAAATAGTTATTTCACCATCATCACACGTAAAAGATAAATGATGCAAGCATATTAGTTATAGATCAATGCTCCAAATCAGGACATCAAATTCGTTTAATATGGGGGCTGACCTTCATAATTTCCTGGCGGGTCATAACTACATATAACAAACCACCAACCGTTAAGACATTTAAGTTTAGCACATCCAAGATAAACCGTATTGCGCCAAACTACTTGTGTATAGTGATGACACTCATCTCCAACGCACGAATTTGAGTAATAATCATAGTATTGTTTCTCTCCAACCCACATGTTAACCGCGTCCCTTGCAGTAAATTGGTCACCATAACCTTCTGCTAGGTTTTCTCCATAAGGACCATCCGAGTGACGCATGTCACAATCACCGAGCATATTGTACGCATATCCACGAGCATAGCCTGCCAATGTCGTGTTCCATTTGAGAGGTTGCACCCCAACCTGGGCTCGAGCTTCGTTGTGAGTAGTAAGGAACTCTGAGTCCACGTCTTGGTGGTGTGGAACAACTCCTAACGAGTTATATGTGAAACATGATATTGTTACAAGAAAAATGGCTAGTGATTTGATCCTAAACAATTCCATTCGTAATGGTGTTTTGGTACAAGCAAGTATGAGCGATACATGTTTCTATTTATGTATAACTTTTTTGGATTAATATATTTTATAGACGTGGCCCACTTTATTTGTACAAGAGTGCTAAGTGTAAAAGGTTAATAACCGGTAACTCAAAAACCGCTCACAATCGGCTGCCTTTTCATAATGTGAAGACATACATGACTCATTCAGTAATTGTGGCTATAGCGTGCCAAAAATTGAACCTTTAATCTTGTGTTTGTTAGGTGCAAAAATATCACACCTATTACCACCTAAGCTACACCCCATTGGCTATTTGCTCACGGGTGTAATCCGATGAAGAAAAAAAATTGCTCACGGGTGTAATCCGATGAAAAAAAGATATGATAAAAAAAATAAAAGTTGTCTACATTGTTCTATTAAGCGCCACATCTAACTCATGATATTGGTATCTACTTATGATTTACCACTAAATTTTATGTAAAATTTATGTTCATGTATATTTCGTTTTCATGTGCACCGATCGAGCTCACATGTCACCATTTCCACTCCTGAAACAATGATATTATCTTAACATAAAGTAAATCGAAGTATATCGCTATTATTACTACTATATATAAATAACTATACATAACAAATTAATTTGTCAACTTTGTGATCACCATGTTAAAATGAATTCTAATCTGGATAACTAAACGTGCATACGAGTTATGATCTATGAATACCTTAAACAATAGTTATCCGCTATATTATGAAATAAAAAAGTGTCGGTGTCGTCATTAGTAAATTTAATCTCAATAGCAAGTGTCGATGTTCATCAAGATATTTGACATTTGTCACTGGCCATCTCATTTAATATTTACATTGTTATGATTTCATCATCGTCATTAGCTATTTTACACATACATTTTTCCATGGTGTCTCAAGCCTCTCAGAGACCTAAAGAGAAAATCAGGGATGAGGTAATTTTTACTTAAAAAGTTCTTTTTACTACCTTTTTTTATATAAGATTTGTTATTCGGATTTCTTTTGGTGAAATATGTTGTGTGTTGCAAGCTTATCGTTGACTTATTATGTCAAGGGACTTAATGTGTCATGTTTCACTAATGTTTGTATGTTTAGCTGCTTGTGACAGGTTCTAGTTTCTACAAGGGTGAAAGTGTAGCTTTCTCTTATAAAAGCTGAGATCCAGCCCTAGGCGTCTCATTCAGTCATTATCTCTCTCACACATTAAAGCTTTCTCTCTTACGTTTGTTATAGTTTTCTTGGTCTTAGTCTTTGATCATCTTGATCAGCTTGTTTAGCCTATTTGGTTAGTATTGAGAGTGTTGTAGTGAGGTTTATTTTATCAGTTTCTTGTAGTGAGATAGATAGGATCCTTCTAAAGGGGACTATCTCTTTTCTTTGTATTTGTTTGGTGAGCACACGTTTTATGGACTCATCTTCTTGACTATTAAGTAATAAAAGATTTCACCAAAGGGTGGTTAGCAGGATGACATTGCTGTGTTGTGATTGTGTTTCTGGTATTAGATCCATTATTTTAACATGGTATCAGAGCCACGGCTTTGATCTCCGTTGGTTCTTGATATTAGGGTTTCTAGGGTTTTGCTTTAGATTTGGGAATTTCTTGATTGAAGTGCAATTGGGTTCAATTGAGGCTGTTATTTCAGCGGCCGTTGTGTGAATCATTGTTTTTTTTGGTGATTCTTGGATTTATCAGTTAGGGTTTTCTTGAAACCCTAATTTATGGATTTAGGGATCTTGATTCGGGTGGTTACTTGAGGTGTTATTTGGGTTCATTCTTGGTTACTAACACTCTTGACTAAGTGAATCAAGAGTGTTGGTGATCTGTTCAATCCGCTGTGCATCTTCTTAGCACTGTAAAGATCTTTCTTCCCTTTAATTCTCTTAGTACTTTAGTCATATCACTGCAAACTCTATGGGTAACATCTTGACCTGCTTCTTTGAGAAGTACGGAAACCTGCTCTTCCCTCATACAGGTGTGAGATTGGGTACTCCAGTTGAATTGGGTGTGAGTTTTAGTTTAAGTCTTTGTATTTTTGTTGTTGTTGAGTCTCAAGTGCTGGAGGTTAGGATATTAGGCAGTCTTGGAAGTTTGGTGTATTTATTTGTTAATTGTTGCTTGTTATTGTTTGGTTTGCTTTTTATTGGTTCTTAGTTGTCTGTCTGCATTCATTTGTTGTTATCTGCTTATTTGGTGTTATGGCTGAAGTTTTAATCATTTGTTTGGATGCTGATAATCCTTTGTATTTGCATTCTAATGATAATTCTTATGTTCCTATTGTCCATTTTAAACTTACTGGGTCTGATAATTATAAGATGTGGTCCACTGTTATGAAAATTGCTTTAAAAGGTAAAAATAAAATGGGCCTTGTTGATGGTTCTTGTGTTAAACATGTTACTAGTGTTGTATTATCCCATAAATGAGAGAGGTGCAATGATATAGTTCTTGGTTGGATTCTTGAGTCTTTGTCTCCTGAGTTGTACTTAGGGCAGGTCTATTCTGAAATTGCCTCTGAGGTTTGGATTGAGTTAGAGGAGACATATGATAAGATGGACGGTTCTGTTATTTTTAATGTGATGCATAAAATTCATTCTTTAAAACAAGGTGACTTATCTGTGCCTGATTACTATCATAAGTTGACTCTCTTTGGAGAGATTTTGACACTTTGACTTTGTTACCTGCTTGTACTTGTGCTGCTCATGAAGGTGTTTTGAAACATAATTAGTTAATTAGACTTATGCAAATTTTAATGTGTTTAAATGAGGTTTACCAACCAATTAGGAGTAATGTTTAGGCTAGAGATCCTTTGCCTGATGTAAAGGAGACTTTCAATGTGATTTCCAGAGAGGAGTCTTATAGATGACTCCATTCTAACTCTGGTACTAGCAGTAAGATCCAACCTGCTGCTTTTGTTGTTAAAACCAATACTAATTTAAATAATTACACAAAAAGGTTTAATAACAATAATAATAGTGGCAATAGGGGACCTAATCCTAATCTGGTTTGCAAGCATTGTAGTCTTATTGGTCATACTATTGAGAGATGTTTTGAATTAAATGGATATCCTCCTGGTTTTAAAAGAAATCCTAATCTTTCAAAACAGTCTTCTGTTGTCAAAAAGTTCAATGCCAATGCAGATGTGTCTCAACTTCCATCTACCTCTTCTGGTGTGATAACTCTTTCCTAATGGATAGAGCAGGGAATCCCTTCAATCCGCCTTGGGACATTGTCGATTTAAAAAAAAAAAAAAAAATGAAAAAATTCATTTCACCAAAGAAACTGTCACACGGATGGTTAGCATAATTCAATATGTATATTAATTGGCATGTCATTTCAAACGTGTATAATTACGCTTAACTCTACAATTCTATGAATATATATGTATCATTAATATAAAATATCCATACCGTCAATATATATCTAAACACTTTTCATGAGTCAATGAATTTTTCAACGCTAAAACAACTACCCGTATTTTTTTAGAATTCTCCATCAAGTGGTTTAACGTTTTCATGTTAAATAGAAAAGTAAAGATTTTTTCATACTCGTTCTATTGGCTAAATACTTTCGAGTTATGAGAAAACGAGTCTGATTAACATTCAAACAAACATTGAGCGTTTATCTCATACCATACAGGGCTTGAAAAACAAAACGACGCCTACAAGCCACAGATCTTAACAATTATACATACATGTGTTTCAAAAATCGCAAACTTTATAACGCCATAAGCTTAAATATAAAAAGGTAAAAAAAAATCAGAAGCCTTCCAAAATCAAAAGTATCAAGCAGTTTCTTTACCACTTTACCATTGAGAGTTGAGACATCCCGACATGTTTCTCTCATACACACACTCTTAAGAATAATTAAAGAAGGGGCAAGATTTGCATGTCAAAGCCGATGCCTCAACATTGACACTAATCAATACATTACGAGGACACAAACCATTATCGATGATGAGTTTCTCATTGTCGAGCTCCATAACAACCCCATAAGGAGTGCTCTTAGAAACCAAAGTAACTTGGTTTTATTCAACTACCATTATTTCTATGCAATTCCACGTATACGACAAGCTAATCCAACTATGTTTCGACACTAAACACCAATTTTTATCAACAAAGTAACTCCAAGGATTTTATCCTCTATGACATCATGCATCAATCATGTTCACAATAAAATCACTAACAATATATCATAGAAAGTGACTCTAATAATACGTCTTATTCTAATAAAAAGAAAGTATCCGGCCCTCTATTGACCTCCATCGATTGACAGGTCTCACAAACAAAACAGAAAAAGTAAATCACGTAATTTCATGATTAAAAGACCCTGAAACGAAATTTAGACCCAAAATCAATTTTACGTTGGCGGAACTTGAACATTTGTTTTGGGGTGGCCGAATTTATTTTGGGGGCCGAATTAGAGATTTGTTTATATTATCAACTAAATTACCCCTAAAACCTATTCACACTAGTTGCCGCAACTTTTGGGGGCCCGGGACTCTCCCCTGCCCGTTAAAATTTCCGGCCATAGTTGCATCTCCCGAGCTTCTTTTTCCCATAAACTGCACAAGTTAATACATAAGGACTAAATATATTATTAGTACAACCTTAAAGGTTACATTTGTAACTTTATTCTATGAACAGATAATTCAGTTGAAGAACAAGCGGCATTATTGACACCACAAAGAACACCAAAAAGAAACGAAAAAAAGTTACAAAAACTAAATAAAATTCATCATCTTTTTAGTTTTAATACATAGGATTGATTCTTTTTAAAAGATTTAACAGATAATTCATCATCTTTATATTGGGGCATCAATTTTGATGTAAAAAAAAAGGAAGAGGGTATAGTATTATGGATTGCATCACATGGAATTCAAGAATAAAAACAAGATTTAAGAAGAATTACTAGTGTACCCATGAAACCAATCATAACCTTAAACTCAGTTTCATCTTCAATTGCTTTGTTGTCTTATGTTAATGTTGGTAGTAGTAGTAGCTCTTGTTCCAAGATTGTTGCCCAGAAGAACAAGAATCCCCAATCTTCAAAGGTTATATTTTTATTCATTTTTATTTTGAGCATATTTAGATTTGTTTACATAGGTATTTTTTATAATTGAGATAATTCTATTAGGAGTTGTTTTGGATTGCTTATTTTTTTTGCTTATGAATAAGTTCAAGTATAGTGTTTGAATTTGCTTTTTTTGGAAGAATAGAAGATAGAAATTTGCAATATAACTCCTCTATAATATGTTTTAGGCTAGAAATGATGCCGAAAGAATAATTTTAGTTTTGTCTCTAATAAGCACTTAGGAATAAGTATGTCCCAACAATTTTTGAAAACTACTTATTAAGGAGAGCAGTTTGGGTGATCCAAACACTAAACGGTCCAAAACACATTGAAGATTAGAGACTGGATTACTTATCTACTTATTTTAGGTGAAAAAAAACTGTGCATAATAAGCAGTTTGAGATTACGTATCTGCTTATGTCCATGAAAAAGTTTTTCCAAACATAAGCTGATTATCTTCTTCTATAAGCATATTCATAAGCTGTTTGATTACACATTTCCAAACAGTCCCTAACTCCACAATCTTGTAAGCACTTCAATTTATAAGAAAATCCAAATTTAAGGGATTTAAGTATTGTTGTAAGTTCGTTATTTTACTTGACATATACAGAAAATCATGTTTTTAAGTTAACCCATAGTAATACTAGTAGTAACATAAATAAGCTTATGTTGTTTTGTCTCTAACTCTTTTTTGGCTATTTTAATAGTCCTACATAAGAGTCTAAGACATAATGAGTATATATCGAACTCTCCTCAACCGAATTATGTTTGTGAATTATGCATTTTTTTTTTTTTTTTTTTTTTTCTTTTTTCTGTTATAACTTTATGTTTAACTGATAAACCAAATTATTTGATACAGTAGCATTTGAATAACCACATACAACACACATGAATATAAACTTGTAATTTTGGTATGACTTTTTGTGTGTGACAATATGTATATGCATGTCTCACTCGTCACAAGATACATGACTAGTGCAATTATAAAACATGTATATGCACGATAATTAAGTTATAATATTACTGTATTAGATTAGTTTGTATTCAATAGTTTTTGTGATATCTGTTGGATGTACATTTAATATTGTTTTATAATAATATCCTAAAGCTTAGTTACATGATGTCTCGCAAAAAAAAAAAATCAGTTTTTCTTACTTTAACCACCTGCGTTTTGACAGGGTTCCGAGCCACCCCCAGCCAGAATTACATCAAATGTCAAGCAGAATTTGCAGTTCTTAAAGTTATGGAAGGTAAATATCTTATACACTGCTTATATAGAATTGAGTGGGAGCCAATCTTTAGAAACTTAAAAGTAAGTTTTCTACTTATAGGAGTATCAAAAGAGAAAATCTGGCTCGCCTAAGCCTGCAACTAGTTACCGTAGGAAGAAAGTGGAGAAAGATGACCTTCCAGATGATGATACGGAGCTCTATCGTGACCCTACTTTGACCCTTTATTAGTAAATCTTCTTTCCCCATCTTCTTTTAGTCCAAAGCGTTACATTTGATTCAATTAACTTAAATAACTATCTGGAAAGCCTTTCTGAAATTCTTCAACAGTACAAACCAGGGAATAGACGACACTGCAGTCCCTGTGTTGCTTGTTGACGGTTACAATGTTTGCGGCTATTGGCCAAAACTCAAAAAACATTTTATTGGCGGAAGACTTGACCTTGCCCGTCAAAAGCTTGTTGACGAGCTCATAACCTTTGGAATGTTAAGAGGTTACTGTCATTTAATCTTTTGAGAATAGGCTAATAAATCACATACCGTAAATTCATATTGTGTTTGGATATTTGCAGAGGTGAAAGTGGTGGTTGTTTTTGATGCTATGATGTCCGGTCTTCCAATGCACAAAGAAACTTTTGCTGGGTATCATTGATAACCTAATACTTAAAATTCTTCGCATTGTTTCAGTTTATTAACTATCTACTAGATGGTCTTGAAATTGCAGTGTTGATATAGTTTATTCAACCGAAACCTGCGCTGATGCATGGATAGAAAAAGAGGTAACTTATAAAATGTGATTTTGCTTCCATTAGACGTGTAAGTTCATTCACATAATCATTCAAAAGTTAATGAAAATTTGAAGAACTCGTGATAAGGTTGGTTGGTTTGTCTTTTAAAACTTATAATCTGAATAATGTTTTTAAATTTGGATGAAAAGGTTTTTTTTCCCGAGATCCTTTTACTCCCATCTAACAAGACGTCTCATTTTTCACAAAAAAATGTCATTTTTTGTATTAGTTTCTTTTTCAACCACTATATTATACCGCCCAATTTGTTACTAGTGATTGTCTTATTTATATTAAAATTATGTGTCCCATTTAAAATGCACATCCAAACGCCCTCTAATCATTTGAATTGAGGGAATAGTTCTAAGTTTTAACATCTGTTGAGCCTTGATGTTGTTGTTAGGTCGCAGCCTTGAGGGAGGATGGCTGCCCAAGAGTATGGGTTGTGACTTCTGATCGTAGTCAGCAACACGCAGCACATGGAGCAGTATGTCTATCTCTTATAAATATGTCTTCCAATAACATGTATTTCTATGTTTTCATGATACCTGTTTGCTAAGATGGTGAAAGAGGTGGGTCGGGCAGTTGAGTAAAGGGCCAAAGTTGGGCATTCTAAGCATTTGAAAACATGAATACAATTTTGACCTGTTTAACCTGCTCATCCTTTTTTACCTCTACCATTTTAGCCAACTTTTTTTTAGTTTGACCTTTTATCAAACAAATGCAGCCCGAGTTGCCTAGTTATTATATGAATAGTGAAATTACCACCTTGGATTTGCTACTTAGAGTACTTTTTTGACGATTCTAATTTTTGTTTTAGGGAGCTTTTGTTTGGAGTTCAAAGGCATTGGTTTCAGAGGTACAATACTCCTTCTGAGTTTGTACATTTATTTCTGTTTTGTAAGCCGTATTTCAAATGTGCGTGCATTGATATTACTTTTATCCTGCTAAATGGGTATTACCTTACCAAAATTGCAAACTGAAATAATTTGATTGGTTGTAATGCGTTCACTGCTTATGTTAAGAAGCAGTGTAATTATTTGTCAAAATTTTGTGTTGTAATGATTAAAAAAAATATCGTTACAGAACCTATTAACAAAATCATCTTTGATAGATGTCATGTGTACAAGATGTCACGTGTTTACACATCATAGCAGACTAGTTGCAAATAGATCAAACACTATGCTTGACGGATCACAGTTACAAACCAAGCTCAGATGATAGAATATGTTTGGACTAACAGAGTCTCTAGTCATAATTCTTTCACTGTGATAATTTACTATTTGAAATTATGAAGTTCATTCTTCGATGTCAACATATGTCTTCATTGACTACCATAACTTTCTTTGTGCATTTCAGATCAAGACTTCACAAAAGGAGGTCGAAAGAATGCTTCAAGAACACAAGTAAGTTCCATCATATGCTCATTAAATGAACTGTCTAATCATGCGGTAATGATTTTAAATATACAACTAAAACTTGCCTCCCGATATATATTATCAACAGTCACAAATTATAATTTTGCCATACAAAATACTTTTCCCGTCGCAACGTGAGGGCAATAAAAACGTTGTAAGTATCAAAGATCATTATCTTGTACTCTACATATGTCGATAACAAAAACCAGTCATCGACATGTCATGGAAAGGTCTTTAGAGATTCTTCCTCATTTTTTTTTTTTTGTTTTTTTTTTTTTTTTTTTTGTTTTTTTGTTGGTATTAATGTAAATTAAACCATGCTGTTACACTTTCAGATCAACATCAGTACAGGGTAAATTGTTGAAGCACAATCTTGATTCTGGTGTAGTCGATGCTCTTAAGGATCTCAGAAACAAGCTCTCTGAAACCGAGTCACGTGGTTAAATCAGTGTAAAAAGTACTAGAACAATCTTAAACAGTGCTGCATACATTCTTTTTTTCTTTACACAAACAGGAGAATCTGGTTTTATAAAAGAAACAAGATGAATGCACCTGCCACTATTTTCTTACTTTAAGTTCTAAGTTACAAACTGATCCATAAAAACATCTATGTATCTTATAAAAGAAATGCAAGGCTCTATTAACTTTCTAAAAAACGTTTATGCTCGATTTTTAAATCTTTCACAATGCTGAATAATGTGATAAAATCTTGTTAATTTGGAGTATACAAGAATTGTTTGTTTTCGATTTCTAGTTTCTATAAGACGATAATCATTTTTCTTATGAGATTGTTAGACATGTAACAATTTCAATCATGAATAATGGATTTGTAGTTTTCTATTTAACTCCTAAACTATAGTTTGTTTGGAGCTACATGAACTATAATCATGGGCAGAGCCACATGAGGACCGGGAAGGGTCTTTGCCTCCGGGTCTAAACCCGTTAGTTTATTTATTTGCGATTTCATTTATTTATTTATTTATTTTTTCATCTCGGCCCTCCTATCTAATGTTTTTGTGAAAATATTTTGTTTCGGCCCTCTTACGAAATTTTTTCTGGCTCTGCCAAAAAAATAGTGAAAACTTTTTTATCTAGTGAAAACAGTCAGAAAACACTAAACAGATAAAAATAATAATTCAACAAATTTATCCTAAATTTGGTTTTTTAGCCCACAAACTTTTTGGGTTGGACCGTAGTGACCCCAAACGCAACAGGGCTACTACATACCAAGACTAAAATTACTAAAAGATTTCTAAAATATATTCTACAAGTATAATTCATGTTAATAATACAGCAAAACTTAATCAAGTATTTTATTATAGTATTTTAAACTTTATTATTTATGCTTACAAGTAAAGGTTTCATTAAAAGTAAAGTAAACTGAAAACAAAAACATGTACAAGAAACAACAAGTCGATCGAAACTATCAAATGCCAAGAATAATGGACACATCAAGTAAACATAATATAGTAACTCAATTTCGAGAAATAGGGTGTTTTGGGGGTTTACCATTTTTATATTGTCATCTTATATCGTAAGCATTTAACAAAACGTTGATAAATGATAGCGCATAATCATCCATACGTTTTGCCACAAGGACAATATGTGAAGGACAGGGACGGATCTTTGTGTTGGCTACATGGAGCACGTGCCACACATAAAATTTTCACATCAGCTTCAACTTTCATTAATAACTTTCTCAATGTTTTAAAAGATTTGCCTTATATCGCCCTTAACTTTCAGCTTAGTTAAAATGACTTATTAGTATTATATATTAATATGAAAATGATAGTTATTCTTACTGTTTGTTCTTAATTATTTTCTTACTTTCATTATTGTGACAAGTGTAAAAATCAATTATCTAAATTAAGAGAAAAAATTAGTGTATAACACATGTTTTATGATTAAAAGGATAAGATAATAAGTAAAAAAGATAAGTATGACGATATAACAATGCTCATATTAGTAACTTGGCTATTATTGCCTTTGGTCTTTTAATAACATTCCTTATAATTTAGAAATTGCCCTTAGTTTACCCATAAACTTCATAGCCTTCGAAAAAAATTGCCTCGAAGCTTGAAGAACTTGCCTTATTTTACTAGGGAGCTTAATATCTTTTAAGCATTCTACATTATGACACACATAAAGAAACCAAACTGCGAATTGTGCTACACGCGACTAGAATTTCTGGATCTGCACCTAGTGAAGAATAATGTTCAAACCAACTCAAGACCTGTTGTCCAACCAAAATCTTTAGTTGGCCTTGCAATTTTTATTACTATTATCATGTAATGTAAATTTTATAACATGAAAAATGTTTCCAATTTTTATTACTATTATCATCTATATACACAAGCTATTATCCCAAAATACAAAATAGAAGAAAGACAAAGTGGTCCATTAATTTTAGAAAGTCAACGTGAAAAGAAAGATAGTAAAAAGGTATCACGAGATATCTACCTTCCAATGTGATTTTTTTAGTTTTTTAGTACAAAGTCCACAGCATTTGTTTTTGTATCTTCTACAAAAGTACAAATAAATGTGTACCACAAGCAAGAATCTAGCAACACCAACAAAATTTTACATGATTTATGCTTCTCCGAACAATAATTCTTAAAAATCGCTCTAGCAAGAAATGAGGTGGCAAAATGAGCGGGTGGGTCGGGCTCGGGCAACGGGCCAAACGAGCTCGGGTTTTAATAGGCACGGGTCTAACGGGCAAAGTTGAAATATGAGTCAAACGGACATGGGCTAAACGGGCATGAGACAAAACGAGTGACTTTAAAAATTGGGCGTCGTTTAAAAAATAAAGATCTCATGATCATTGATTAACCATAACTAATACACTAAACTATATTGCTAAATTTACATCAGAAAGATAAATGGAAATAAAACATTGATCAAACAAAAAGGAAAACTAAAACAAACACTACAAAAAACTAGTTGAATTCTTCACATTTTAAAGGCTAAATGGCCACATTTAAAAATGTATAAAATTATTGATTCAACACTTTCTCAAGTGTGGTAATAATGATTGTGACAAATTTTGCTACACATATAAGTGTAGAGATATTATCCAAATGTTTATGGTTAAAAGTGTGAAAACATTTTTTGAATATCCACAACAACAACAACAACAACAACACCACCACCAGCAACAGCAGCAGCAACAACAACAGCAACAATAAAGAAAACAATTATGGTGATTTTATCGCACAATTAAACAAGCCGGAGACTACCGCCCATTACCACGAACTAGAACAAGCTTTAACTGCATCATGTATAGTAAGTTATTAGTAACACATGAGTGTACTTTACGTAACATAAGCTGACTGATTATCATATTAACAGTTATTTTACTCAAACAATGTTAGTTAATTTTTAAAATTTTCTTTCGTTTTCTAATATACAAACTTGCGTTATGTTTTGTGGCACATACAACTAGGGAAGGAATGAGAGTGGATCCCGCGAGGTCCAGTTGCACTTCTAGAGTTTTACAACATAATGGTAGCTATGTAAAAGATCTTTAGATTATTTGGATTTATTTAACGGTTGGCCAAGAAAGACCAAAAGAAGACTTCCTTCATCACGGGGCGGGAAACCTTCTGTGCAAAGGTCATGCCATTTGGCTAGGCCTAAAGAATGCCGGAGCAACCTACCAGAGGGCTATGACGGCCATCTTCCATGAGATGATAAGGGTCAATTTCATTTTTTTTTTCTTAAGCCTGTTTGGTAAGGGCTTTTCGGAGGAGCTGTTAGCTTTTTGTTACAAAAACAATCTCTTCTAAAATAATAGCTTCGTTTAGATACATTAACTTCGAGCTTTTATTTCAAACAAATAGCTACTAATTGAAAAGCTGATCCATGAAGCTTTTTAAACATCTTTGAGCTGTTAAAACTTTAAATTACTGATATACCCTCCAAACATTCATTTATAATTATAGACATGTCTTTTTATGTCATTTTACATCTTATAATTATATTTAACAGCTAACTTACCAAACATTTTTATTGAAAAAATGATACAGCTTATAGCTCATGTTAACAGCTTTGCAGTTTACAGCGTACAGCTTACAACTAATTTTGCCAAACATACCCTAAAACCAAAAACTTTCTAACAAGGGGCTAGAAGAGAAAATAAGAAGGCTACTTAATTCAAGAGTTCTAACAACTAACTTTACTTCCTCTGCTCTAAACCCAAGAAAATGAAAAAATACGGATATTATTAATAAGATCACTTCTCCTCATAGGATAATCATTAAAAATAACGCTATTACGGTATCTCTATAAGACCCATAAAGTAGCTGCGGAAATGGCATACATATGGTCTTTAGAGACTTTAGAAGCTCTCCAATTCTTGAACCAATGTAATCAATCGCAACAAGAAGAGAGGGAATGCATACTAGAGTTTATCCGCGTGAGAACAAGGCGCCAAATGTTAGAAGCTGTATCATAATCGAAGAAAACATGACTAGATTCCGTAGCAACATTACACAAAGGGCAAGCAATAGAAGAAATTTCGATCCCTCGCAAAGAAAGATTTAACGATTCGGAAGCCTATCCAATATGAGCCGCCAAATGAAAACATTTACCTTACGAGGAAGAAACTTATACCATCTTGAACTAGGATGAAGCGATGGAAGCAATCAATTGTCAAATGTGAGATCTCGTGGCTTTGACTATAAAGTTATCGTCATCAGAGATTTTCCATGACCAAGTGTCTTGTTAAAAGAGACATGCCCTATCTCCGATGTCATAACATAAAGAGCCGCTACATTATGGTTTCCTATATTTTACCTGTTCCAGTTCCAAATCCATGCATCATTGGATCAACGATCCGCAGGCAAACAATTTGCGTTAGAGTCTAAGTGGTATAATCTGTTGTATATAGAGCATAAAGGCCCATTTCCATCCCAATTATCTTTCCAAAAACGAATGGACATACCGTCACCTACTTTAGATTGAAAGCTTTTAGACTCCCAATCTCCAAACCACCTTCATCAAAGGACGCAAAGATATTGTCCCATTTGATCCATTCCATTTTTCTTTCATCACCGCTACCTCCCCAAAAGAATGAAGCCAATCTGAATTCTAAAGGTCTGAGAACATATTCAAGACACTTAAAGATCGACATATAATAGATACCAATACTTCCTAGCACGGCTTTAATAAGAGTTAAACGGCCACCGATAGAGAGAAAATTTGCTTTCCACGAAGAAAGTTTGGCATGAAAGCGGTCAATTAGGTGATGCTAGTTAACGAGCAGATGTACATTAGAACCAACTGGTAATCCAACGTAAGAAAATGGAATATTACCAAAAGAACATCCCATGTCTCGCGCCATGTTTTCAGAATCTATCAAGCTCACGCAAAGACCATAAACATGAGACTTAGAAATATTACTTTTGAGCCCTGAAGCAAGATAGAAGACATGCAGAATTCTGATAATGTTGTCCATGTCTTGCTTGTTCCAATCAGATATAATCACCACATCATCCGCATAAAAAAGATGCGAAATATTTAAACTCGTATTTCCCACCTTTGTACCACGAAGAAGGCAAAAAAAAAAAAAAAAAAAAAAAAAAAAAAAAAAAAAAAAAAAAAAAACGCGTCTTTTAACGCAAAATGTAACCCTTCCATAACAATAATGAACAAGAAAGGGCTTAGAGGGTCTCCTTGACGTAGACCGTGTTTAATCGAGAATTCACTTGAAGGGAACCCATTAACCAAAATTGACGCTCGAGCCAAGTGAAGACACATTTGAATCCACCTCCTCCGTTTACTACCAAACCCAAGACTCGTAAGCATATGATCAAGATACTTCCAACTGATGGTGTGGAAAGCTTTTTCAAAATCGACTTAAAACATCATAAGCTTGCATTTCGTCCTTTTGTACCACGACATAATTTCTCTAAGCATTAAAGGACCGCCAAGGATTTGTCTACCCGATATAAAAGCCAATCTCTCATGGCCAATCACTTTATTTACATCTTTAGCTAATTCTTTAGCTAAAATTTTGATGATAATTTTGTAATGCATGTCTATCAAAGAAATAGATCGAAAATCTTTAATGTGAATTGGGTTCACTACTTACAGAACGAGAGTGATAAAAGACAATTTGGTGCCTTTAGGGATTTGCAAAAGTATCCAACGTACGTCTCACAGCTTCAACTACGTCTTCTTTTAAAAGTTTCCAATAATTTTTAAGAAAAAGAAACGAAAACCCATCAGGGTCCGGGGCTTTTTCGCTACCACAGTCCCAAACAGCCATTTTGATTTCATCCACTATCATGGCTTTTTCCAGCTCAATATTGTCTTCATTGTTTAGAGATGCATGTGGAATAACAGTAGGAAGATCCTTCATAGTGTCTGAAGACTTGAACTTAGCATTGTAGAAGTTGTTGAAAGCCATTTTAACATGTTGAGGATTGGTGACCCAAACGCCATTTTGCATAATACCTTTCACCATTTGTTGGTGTCTTTTTTGTATCAAAATTTCATGAAAGAATTTTGAGTTTTTATCTTCTTCAATGTCTCATTTAACTCTTGATTTTTGAATCGTGTCCATTTCCTCCTGTTTTTGAATATCATCACACTCTCTTAATAGGTTCAAACACTCTTTTTCTTCCTCTGAAGCAATACCAGAATCAATCTTACCATCGATAACTGTTAGCCTGGAATTAACTTCATGCTTACGAGAGGCCCCTCTATTTTTTGCAAGAAGATTTCTGATGCGTGGGAATCGCAACATGCTTTACCTCTCGAGGGATCTCGAGAAGCTTACAACCCCCACCAGGCAGTGTACCTGATCGTTGTAGTATAGTATAGTGACAAGTACCGGGGGATTGATCGTTCAGCTTAGGAATAGTGTCGCTAGAATTAGAAAACCTAAATACTAGTTCTAAAGGTGAGGGATGATTATTTTTGTGTTTTTATATTTTTTAGAAAGCAATTAAAAATCTCGGGTTTGAAGGATTTGGGCGGAATTAGTTGCTAATCAACTAACCCAAAACTAAGATGCAATCAAAATAAAATACTAAAAATGAAAATAAACTAATTATACTAAAGTTGTGAGCAGTAATTGGAGAAAATGTGTTTACTTAGATTTCACTACTCCCTAGACATCTTTTACACGTTAATTACTTGTTATAATTATATGGATGACGGATCGTATTCCTTAATACCATTCATGGGGTGGCACACTTAACTCCCCAATTCTATGAGCTCTTATCTCCTCCTACACCATGCCCAGCACAACTATAGGGATTGTAAACAGTGGCTCATGCATTAAATACAACCAATAAAGACCTAGTGCGCGTCGGTTCATGTTTCTTAAGACGTTCAAGCATGTTACCAATTGGAGATCTGCCAGTTTTCTTAAGCCTAACATATAAATCATTCATCCAAGACAAGAATAAACAAGTAATCAACACATAATTAACATCTAGGTTTCATTAGATCCAAGCAAACACAAGATAGATCTAGCCTAGCATGATGGAATTAAGACAAGAACAAGATATAGACAACCAACACATAGACATATTGATTGAACTAAAGGAACACTTATCTTGATTACACATGCAAGGATCAAGGGGTTGGAACCCTTGAAAAACCTGTAAAGTTACACCAAAATCGTACTTAGGGTTTCTCCCAAAACTTCTCTCTTTAAATGTGAAAAATTAGAAAACTATATATAGGAAAAGGTGTCTGACGGCGTCAAGACCAATTAGGTGACGCCGTCACCTCGCTGCCAAAACTAATCTCGGACTGCCTTGATCTACATTTGACACCGTCAAGTATTAATCATTTCCAGGCCATCATGACTTTTACTCTTGACGCCCTACCTTCATGACGCCGTCAAATCTCTTCTGGATCATCATGGAATTTTGCTCTTGACGCCGTCAGGGAGTTACTCTTGACGCCGTCACCTACTGTTCCCAGCATGGAAAATTAAGACTTTGGCGTTTTCTTCACTTTTATGCTCCAAAAACGTCCGAATTGCTTCCTTTTCCAGATTTCACTCCCAAAGTACCTAAAATCACAAAAGGAACGATTTAGGGCAATATTTGATCAAATAAATTCGAATTCGGGCTTAAATGACCCCCTAAAAACGGATCATTTTTCGCCTCATCATATACCCTTACACTAGAGATTTGCTTGTCCTCAAGCAAATGCGCTTTTATTCTAGTCAAAATACAAGTTAGGGGTCATTTAACACTAATATAAAAGTAATTACAACAAATAATCGTTCCACTAAAGACCAATAGAGAAGCACGGAGGTCATATACAAGCACCTGACAAATAGTATTTAGATACTCACATCTCTCGGGTGTAATAAAGTGTAAATTACAATATGGAAACGGAAGATATCTCTCACTACCTGTCATAGCAAAATAGATTACCATAGGCTTGGGAAAGGATCAAACCTCCACCACATGGCGTAACCACCTAGGATAAACTATCAAAGATGTCTTTTAGGGGGTGTTTGGTACGAGTGAATCGAGTAGAATGGAATCACAAAAAAGAATAAGAATGCAAAGAAAGAGAATGTAGCTCATGAAAGGATACTAATTTCATTGTTTGGTACAAGTAGAGAATCGACGCCAGAAAAATGATTGTCTCGTTTGGTAATGTTATGCATTGGAATTGGGATGCACTTGATAATGTTTGACAATTATCTTCTAAAATCATGAAACCACATCTTCATAAATAAAAGGCCACCAACATCACATTTATATCGATAATCTCGTATCCATATGCTACAACAATACATGCTCGAGTAAGAATGTACATCTCTAAAATTAAAACTTCAAAATTAGCTACAAGTTATCAAGCACCAGGTCCCACAGATCTATACAATCATATCTACCAATCATCTTATTATAATTTACGGATATAGTTTACGGATAATCTATGGATAATCTCTACCAAGCACCAGGTCCCTATTACGGAGTATAATTTACTTATTATAATTTACGGATAATCTCGTAGCCTTTTAATATTGTCATCATCTCTACCAATCATCTATTTGTTTAATGTTTAAAAGAAACCAAATGGTTCAATGGTATCACAGTATACGACCACTATATCAAATATGTTACCTAATGCCCTAATGGGATCTCAGTCAACTAAAAGTGGGACAAACAAAAGCAGAGGAAAAAAAGAAAACAATGAAACCCACGAACAAAAGGGATGAACAGGAGCAGATGAAGATTAGAAAAATTGGTAGCCACCACATACAAAATGGGGTTAGGGTTTGGAGCATGTTTACAATTCCACACAGAATGTGTGTTGCACGTGACATTATCTTTAGTACTCCGTGTTTTAGTTTTCATCTTTTCATTCCCACCAAGAATGGCCTCACCTATTGTTTCTCCATTCTCACCCTTTCTTCACTTTTTTTAAAGAATGAAAATTGATTCTAGGGAATTGAGACTGATTCTAGATTCTGATTCTCAGTTGCAAACAAACACGAGAATGCCCCCTCATTCCCTTTCTCAGCTTTCCATTCCATCCTACCAAACATCCCCTTAAAGGGTTGTAATGTTAGGTGTAGGGATATGAAATACACGGTTTTGTTGGATAAAGGAAGTTTTATTGGTGGCGAGTTAACAATCTTGGTTAATTACATGTACAATATGGTGTTGCTAAGCCAAGACTAGACTCGACTTAAGCTAATAAATGAAAAATAACAAAAACATAAAATGAACATAGAATGAAAAGGGATGGTAGTCCGTATGTTTTTTCTCTTTTTCCTTTTTCTATTTTTTTTTCCCTTTTTCTTGGTTTTTCGATTTTTTTTTTTTTTTTTTTTTTTTTTTTTTTTTTTTGCGCATACACTCTTACCCTACCATCCAAAATAATACATCATAGGGGATGAGAATTCCCCTTACACTTGAATCTTTACATACTTTACATTTAACTAATCTAATGACTCGAATCAAGAAAATCAAAACACTTGGAGCACTTTTAAGATTAACGTACATATGGGGGTAATAAATGATGTTCTTCCCCATTACTCCATAAAATAAGTACTTACCCATGAGTCTCAATCGTCCCAAAACAATATGTACAAGGATATGACTCGACTTAGCAACCATGTAATCATATAGAAAGTTAACTTAGGGTTTAACAAATAACAATAATGCACTAAAAATGAGCGCATACACGGAAGGCTAAGGCGATTTGGTTGTACATTTAAGTGGGGTGTAACAAATTCTTCCTTTAAGTAAAATCCTTAAAGTTAAAACGAAAAGATAGGCTAGGAGGGGTGTACTAGGGGTTTCGTGTACTAAAAATGAGTACAACGCTAAGGGTGTCGGAAAAATTAGTTGACTTAACTAGCCAAGTAATATGACTTAAATGGTCAAGTAATTATGATACGGGTTTAACACAAGGGTGATCCTAATGCCTCTTATCATGTAGTAAATCCTACTACACGAACGTAGTCTCACTAGCGGTCTCGGGATGCATCACTAACGCAAGTTCTAGAATCTAAATGCTACCGGTACACTCATAAGCACTAATAGTAAATGTTTTTCCTATCAAATCTAAAGGCGAACCTCACATATTTGGGTGGAAAATTTTTCTGAATATACGGTTATGTGCTAGTCATACAATCTCCTATCCATGAGACGCTTGCTATGGCTAAAGTTTCACTCCTAAATGTTGTAAAAAAATTTAAATTTGGCGCTAAAATTACACTAACAAGTATTTCTCATAGTTTTATTACACATCTACCATTAAACAAAACAAACTCAAGCGAAAGTGCATATGTAAGGTATCATCTTTTTACCCTCCCCTTACACTTAAGATGAACATTGTCCCCAATGTTCAAGTAAAGAATGTAAAAGTGAAAAAGTAAAAAGAATGAAATCAAATACTCCCCTGATTCGCTCGGTATGGATAATAAGGTGGCCAGGTTAAATCTTCCTCCAAGAAAATGAACAATCAAAGTTTCCCTTCCAGAATATAAATCATCTTCTTGTCATACATAACCTGTAAAACCTGACAAAATAGACAAGACAACCTCGCGTAAAATCGGCGGCATCCTATATAAGTTACTAAATCCTAGAAAACAAAATAAGATATAATGCTTGTGGAATGAAGTTTGCAGATCTCCTGGAGATTATACAACTTAATAATTCACAAAAACCATAAGACTCCGTTAGAAAAACAAAACTGGTAAAATTTCCAGATTTTTACACCTGACGCCGTCAAGAGTAAACTCCTGACGCCGTCAGAATTGACCTGCAGAAATTCTTATGTTAAGTTTCCGGAAAATTTCTGGAAAAACTTGGTCCTACTTCCTGGCAAATCCTGCAAAACTTCATTATGACTCAATACAAGCATTTGACTCTAACAAATACGAATATACATGTTCATTTAACATCGTGGAGAATCATGATCGGTTTGTTTCTTAAAAACATATTTGGGGTTTCCCCTTACACTTATCTTTTGCAAAAATACCTTTAGGTGGAGTTAAGACTAGGCCAAAACAACAAAGTAAAGTATTTCTACTATTTAGTTTAAAAACATGATCTACCAACAATAAAAATTAAGCATGCATACGGAAGCAAATAACAAACAAACAAAAATAAAATCACACAAAACATGGGTTGCCTCCCAAGAAGCGCTTGTTTTTTTTCGAGTCACGAGCCTGACTCTACCCTTATTTAACGGAAATAGGGGAGGTTTTCCCTACACTTAGGATCAGGTGTGGGTGAAAGTAGCGATACACACCCTTAGGGTGTGAATATGCCACGTGAGGAAAGAGTGATGGATGAATTATATGCTCAAAGGGGTGTGCTCCTATCATCATAACCTTACCTAATTCAATCGGGTTAATGGGTGAATTAAGATTTTCTCCTAGAAAGGGATCATTTTCAATCAACTTCAAGAGACTCCTAGTTGGGGATCCATCTTGACCTAATAAACCCGGTTTAAACCCATAATGTTTCTTGTGATCAATCATAAATGGGTGATGTAAGCATGTAAGGTCATTTTCCACTCCTATATTGGCTTCCTCTCTACAAGGCCTAGAGTCCACTACCTTCATCCTAAGACTACCCGGACTATATGGTTTGATGGGTGGATCAGAACCTATTTCAATTCCTAAATTTTCATCCAAGGATGGAAGATTAGGTAACGGTTTTGGTTGAGGCTCCGATTCATCAAAACTAGGAACTTCCCTAAAACTAAGAGTAAGGTTATCATTATAAGTATTCAAACCTATATCCTCTAGTTGTGTTTGGTTCAAAGGTTCTACCTCTATTGGGGTTCCTAAAGTCTCTTCTACTTCATCCGAATAAGTCATGGACGGTGTATATACCTCAAATGATGGTAGGACTTGTGGGGTACTTGGTGGGTTTAAATTTCCAACTCTATCCTCCCTCTTATCAGGATTACCAATGTGCTCAGCTTGTATTGTGGTAAAATCAAACCACCCCGTGTGCCCAGTTATCTCATCTATAGGTTTATCCCCAAACAATCTTCTTGCTTGTTCCCTTAAACTTGCTATCAATTGATCCGTAACAACGTTTGTTGGGTTGTCCATTTTTTTGGCAAGTTTGGCACAATTCTCTATGGTTTCCCATGCTTCATCAGCACTTAATCCCCAAAGGTCCCCATCTGCGGCATGGTCAATGTCCATTTTGCTATAGTGGTCGACACGATGGTAAAATATTTCAATTTGGGACCACAGATCGAAATTATGATGAGGGACTTTTCAGAGTAAATATTTAAAACGAGCCCATGCATCACAGATAGGTTCATCCTCATGTTGTTTAAACATCAAGATGTCATTTGGAGTGAGTGAATTTCGTGGTTGGTAATATGGTGGATTCGCGTTCTCCATAATGGCAAACGGAATAGTCAATGGAAAGGTTTTTACAAACAAAGACACAAAGAAAAGATAGACTAAAGAAGACCTATAAAAATAAAAATAAAATCTTACTAGAAAGGAATCTAGCAAGTAGATCTAATACAAAGAAATTCTAACCTAGACAATAACTATTCCCCGGGCTGCGGCGCCAAAAACTTGATGCGTGGGAATCGCAACAGGCTTTACCTCTCGAGGGATCTCGAGAAGCTTACAACCCCCACCAGGCAGTGTACCTGATCGTTGTAGTATAGTATAGTGACAAGTACCGAGAGATTGATCGTTCAGCTTAGGAATAGTGTCGCTAGAATTAGAAAACCTAAATACTAGTTCTAAAGGTGAGGGATGATTATTTTTGTGTTTTTATATTTTTTAGAAAGCAATTAAAAATCTCGGGTTTGAAGGATTTGGGCGGAATTAGTTGCTAATCAACTAACCCAAAACTAAGATGCAATCAAAATAAAATACTAAAAATGAAAATAAACTAATTATACTAAAGTTGTGAGCAGTAATTGGAGAAAATGTGTTTACTTAGATTTCACTACTCCCTAGATATCTTTTACACGTTAATTACTTGTTATAATTGTATGGATGACGGATCGTATTCCTTAATACCATTCATGGGGTGGCACACTTAACTCCCCAATTCTATGAGCTCTTATCTCCTCCTACACCATGCCCAGCACAACTATAGGGATTGTAAACAGTGGCTCATGCATTAAATACAACCAATAAAGACCTAGTGCGCGTCGGTTCATGTTTCTTAATACGTTCAAGCATGTTACCAATTGGAGATCTGCCAGTTTTCTTAAGCCTAACATATAAATCATTCATCCAAGACAAGAATAAACAAGTAATCAACACATAATTAACATCTAGGTTTCATTAGATCCAAGCAAACACAAGATAGATCTAGCCTAGCATGATGGAATTAAGACAAGAACAAGATATAGACAACCAACACATAGACATATTGATTGAATTAAAGGAACACTTATCTTGATTACACATGCAAGGTATCAAGGGGTTGGAACCCTTGAAAAACCTGTAAAGTTACACCAAAATCGTACTTAGGGTTTCTCCCAAAACTTCTCTCTTTAAATGTGAAAAATTAGAAAACTATATATAGGAAAAGGTGTCTGACGGCGTCAAGACCAATTAGGTGACGCCGTCACCTCGCCGCCAAAACTAATCTCGGACTGCCTTGATCTACATTTGACGCCGTCAAGTATTAATCATTTCCAGGCCGTCATGACTTTTACTCTTGACGCCGTCAAATCTCTTCTGGATCGTCATGGAATTTTGCTCTTGACGCCGTCAGGGAGTTACTCTTGACGCCGTCACCTACTGTTCCCAGCATGGAAAATTAAGACTTTGGCGTTTTCTTCACTTTTATGCTCCAAAAACGTCCGAATTGCTTCCTTTTCCAGATTTCACTCCCAAAGTACCTAAAATCACAAAAGGAACGATTTAGGGCAATATTTGATCAAATAAATTCGAATTCGAGCTTAAATGACCCCCTAAAAACGGATCATTTTTCGCCTCATCAATTTCAAGCCTTAATTTTTCATTTAATGATTTTCAACTTATAATGAAAAGTCATCCGTGAGTTACCATGAGAACATTTAGTATATGCATTCACAACATAATCATTGAAAGTGTCACGTTGTAGCCACGAGTGAAAAACTTTAAAAGGAAATTGGTCCATAGTTGACCTTTTATTGATAAAGCAATAACGGAGTATTATCCGACCA
Source organism: Artemisia argyi (assembly GCA_030686995.1). NCBI lineage: Eukaryota > Viridiplantae > Streptophyta > Magnoliopsida > Asterales > Asteraceae > Artemisia > Artemisia argyi. The sequence continues at coordinate 43,570,972 of CM060708.1, forward strand.
CCCGCAAGGAAGAGCAGTTACTTTATAATTAGGGAATTTATCACTGAATGAGATACAAGAAACCGATCAAGTTTGCTCATCTTCGTGCCCGCCTTATTCATCCAAGTAAACATACGACCTCCTAGAGGTATATCAAATAAACCTGCATCATCTATAAATGAGTTAAAAATATGAGCTTCTGTACGAACAAATTCAATACCATATTTTTCACTTTCGTCCCGCACTTAATTAAATTCGCCAAAAATGACGTATTATCTTTCATGATTTGCAATGAAATCTAGCAGTCGATTCCATAAGGACATTTTCTCGGATGGCTCTTGAGGTCATTTTGGATTCTTGAACACCTAGGAATTGAATATTATTCTTGAAACACATTTCCTAGATCCATACGTGTTTTCTCCTATTCTTAGTAACCCGAATGTTAATAGAAAGCACCTTTATTTGTCCATAATCGATACTCCAATACTATCAATCAGTCTATGTAGATATTTGTGGCACCCTCTTACATCATATCCCAATTTTTCCTTGACCTCTATAAGCTTATACATTTCATGGATAACCGAGATACCCTTAATATCTTTCTTTCGAAATTTGCAAAAGGAAGTAGAGCACTTACTAGATTTGGATTGAAGAGAGCTATATGTTAGACCATTCCATGTTTCTTTGAAGTGTTCAAAGCCTGGGGATGGCTTAAATCTTATTTTGATTTCTAATTATCCTCCTTATCGATAACTAATTCCTCCCCTCATTTTTATCATTTCCCATGTTACTATGAAAACTCTCTTCCTGATGGTCGTACTCATTTTTTTCTTTGATAGCTTCATCTCTTTTTTTTTCTCTTGCTGAACTGAGTCCTCCTCACTTACTTATTTCTCTTCATTATGAATGTCTTCATCTACTTTAGAATTGGTTTTAGAATCTTCGATATCTATATTCCAGGTTCCTAATTCATGTATATAGACATCATACTTCTCCCCATGAATACTTACTTTCATTGTTTCAGAAATAAAATTTCTTGAGCTTTGTAGCAACATAAACTCTTCCCAAACTCATTGCTCATGTTTCATCCTTTTTGAAGAACTTAAAATTTCCCACCGATGAAGCTATTTTTTGAATGCATTTGATCCCCCCTTTCACAGTGGTAATCCCAATATTTCAACCCACGCCATTCTTTCATCCACATAAAAATTCTTAGAAACTAGTTTGATATGTGAGAAAAACGACTTCAAATTTGTGTTGCTTTTGAAATCGTTGCAAGACTCTATGGATTGGAAGTGTAACCATAGCCAAAGACTACCAATATAATGAATCTTAACCTTATTGAATCCTTCCTCTTTAATGATCCGGAAAAGATTGCTCATTGTTTCCAGATTTTTGACCTTTACCAACGCTACCTCTATTGAATTATTTACTTGGACCAATTCATCATCCGATAGTGAAATAGTTTTTTTTTTTTTTTAACTACATCATGTTTTTCTGGCTTGCTCACCACACCTCGATGTAGACAAGATGCATCGGATTATTTGTGTTTCGAAGAGTGTTCTTGCACCTTTTCTGCATGTTTAACACAGGAAAATGACCAAATATTTTCACCATACCTTCCGTGTTTTTGTTTCAGTCTTTCCATGTCTCTTAAAGCGTGCAATCGATGCAAAAATTTGAAAGCTCCCGATCCAAATGTTTGCTAATGATTTTGCAAATTCTTCTTCATTCTTGATGCTAATGAATCGAACAAAACCAAACCTTTTCCCTGCTTTTGATCTTTTGTTAGCTATGCACGCATACGACGATATTTTTCACACACCTACCACAATTGCTTAGCGTCAATGTAATCAGGGAAATTCGTTACGAAGAATGAGGTAACAATTTTCTCTACATCTTTTTGAAACGGATTTCGGATCGGATATAGAGTGTCTTGTTTGTTGTTTCTGAATTTCCAATGCCATCCATTGGAGTCTCTGAAAGTTGATGTATTCCCACCATTGAGTCAATTTCATATTTACCCAAATAAATCACCAAAATGACATATTTATCCAAACCAAGTTTTAAATACATTGTACATAATGCATTCAAAACACGTATTTTGGGTATATATGACATTTCATATTTAGATTGAGTACAAATGAAATTATCCCTTATTTAAATGTACCCAGTCCAAAGTATTTGTATTCAATCTTGTTTTTTCCCCTTAATTGCACACGTTTAGTTTTAATCCCAGACCCATCGCATATGATTGGGTCAATTCAGTGTCCGATGGTCTCTGACTAGATTTATACATAAATTAGAATAAGTATTAAGAAGTATCGCTGATAACGAAATTAGTGAACAACCTCAACCAAGTTCAAGTCAAAGACAAAGAAATACATACTTGAATTAGATACGCACACCACTATCATAAACCATAAATACATACTTACGACAGTTTTTCTTTTGACACTACATGATTACAATAGCAAAGCAAGCGAAAGCGTTTAAGGTAGTAAACAAAACTTTTACACCACCATAACCAAAATCTGTAAGCCAATGTAAGCTTCTATTCTTGTGAATCTGATATCCCAAAGATCCAACCGAAAGCGTTGAAATGCCAAACCACTAAAGTTTTAATTTGGAAACGGTGGTTCCAAATTATAAAACTTTTGGGGTCTTTGCTCGGATATAATAATGGTTGCAAAACACATAAAATGCTTCACCACTGACCGGGTTACCAGATCATAATTTCGAAGCAAATATTATGCAAATTAAATCCACAAACCAATACCAGAACCCATAAATCGAAACATATCGACCACGAAGCAAGCATATTTTTTTCGTATAAAATAAAATGGCAGCACTTATACGCAACTAACAACATCCCTTAGTTTAAGCATAGTCTCAAATAGTGGCTCATCTTTAAACGGCGTGATTCTACCTTTAAATACAAATTAAGGCTTAAACAGTCCAACAAAAACTTTAAGCGGCACAGTTTCGGCAAGACAAAATACGCAGCATTTTAGACCCTATATGTGTTTTGTCCAAATACTGTATTGGCTGCAAAATAAGACCAACTTTTATATGAAACATATGTTGTCACAGAAAAATTACAAATTACCAGCTGGCTAAATCATCATAGCCAGCCAAGGATTAAAAACTTTTGCTTGGTCTCCTATTATATAAAAGCATAATTAAATCATCCATATATATATATATATATATATATATATATATATATATATATATATATATATATATATATATATATATATATATATATATATATATATATATATATATATATATATATATATGAAAAACCACAACATGCAACAACCGCATTCAACTTAGATCTACAAAAGGCTAAAAAATTACAACATGCAACAACCTTAGCTTAAGATCAATAGTGAGCAGAAACCGTAACACCACTAACTACGCTTTTAGCCAACTATAATGATACGCCAGGCATAATAAGCTGTTAGTGAGCAGAAACCCTAACACCACTAACTACGCTTTTAGCCAACTATAATGATACGCCAGGCATAATAAGCCGTTTTACTCATAATTCTGAACAAAAACCCATAAAACAATTCCAACTTAAAACGGCTAAGTTACAAAACCACTGAACAATTACAAAATGCAACAACTTTAACTTACGAATCAACAGTAAACACAAACCATTGTATGTCAGCATAATCATATGTTTTACTCATCTAGGGCTGAGCAAACGGACCCGAACGGACCGGACCGACCGAAGGACCGACCGAGACCGGACCGGACCGGACCGACCACATTCGGTCCGGTCCTCTCGATCTTGGATTTTTGGCTAATTCGGCCTTCGGTCCGGTCCGGATCACAAACCGAGTATTTGGCCTTGTTGGACTGGACCGACCAAGACCGGACCGGACCGGACAGACCGACCACATTCGGTCCGGTCCTCGGTCTTGGCTTTTTGGCTAATTCGGTCCTCGGTATTGTCGGTCCGGTCCTATACCGATGCTCACCCCTATACTCATCATTCTGACCAAAAACCCCAATACAATTCCAACTTTAAACGGCTTAAAGAACCACAATATTCAAAAACATCAGCGAACAATCAAGTAAATAAATAAAAAGTTATCACTTACATGTAGCAAACAATTTATTTTTTAACATTCTTGCTCCTGATCTAATAGTTTTTGTGTGTGTGTTTTTTCCCGCCTACCTTTTTTTTTTTTTTTTTTTTTTTTTTTTTTTTTTTTTTCAATTTCTAACCAAGCAAAATGACGTCGTTTAGTTTAGGTAACATATTAAACGTCAAAAGTCATTCCTAAACGACTTCGTTTCATACTTATACGGCATTGTTTGGCCCAGTTCCAGTCTTAAATGGTCCTACCCAAGCCATAAACGGTGTCATTTTTGCAAGGCCAAAACGCGGTCGTTGCTTAACGATTGTATGAAAAGGAGATTAAGAAGAGCATTTACTCTCACTTGAACTCGTTTTGGCCCCTGATCCCATCAGCGACTTCAAAGTTCACTTGCAAACCATTTATTTATGTCTATGAAGAGAGCTAGACTATTGCCACTCAATAAAGTGTTAAATCTGTATAATATTTTGTAATTCTTTTATTCTTTTATTCGAACAAGGGCTTTTGATTTTTTTTTCATCAAAATCGAATTTACATAGTGGTTGAAGATAAACGAGCAACAAGCTGCGCCGCTAGTACTTTTTGAATTACAAAGCTATTCTTTTTAATAAAAGGATTTTGCTAAACAATATCCAGTGGTCAATGTTCAATATGAATATAAAAGGAAATTTAGACTTTATTAAATAAAAAATTGCATATATTTAAGTTAATTTTTATGTTTATTTATTGTTCATTAAATGCATAATTACTTTAAACATGAAAAGAACAAATTGAGTGGGCAGTGTTTAGTAAAATCTTAAATAAAAATTACGTAGTATATAATTAAAAAGTATATAATCATGTTTCACAAATACGCATGTAACATTCGTCCGAAAGAAATCAAAGAAAATAAGAACAAGAAACGAAGTTATTATGGAATGAGATGTAGAAAATAGAAAGTCTGACAGTCAACGAGAGACCCACAAGTCAGAATGTCAATTCTGTTGACTTCATTAAATTTGTTAATTATGAACCAAGCGGTGGCCTTGGTGAACAATGATGCGAACAATATACGCTATGCAGGGTTTCATGATCAAATACATTGTACCCCAGTTTTCACAAAATATTTCCAAAAATAAAAATAAAAAAATTATAAGTTCTATTGTTAGTAAAATAAATTCTCACATATTAATCATAAAAGCATATTCTTGTAGACTATACTAATATAAGGGATAAAAGAAACAAGGAGCAAAAGTTCTATTATCAACTGATATCACTAACAAATAGTTTAAAGCAATGCTTATAGATAAAAAAAAATCAATCATCATTGAGAGATGAAGCTAAAATAAGCGAAAGCCAACAGCGATATAAATTCATGTGACATGATAATAATCATGTTTCTTATGTAGGTCAAAGCACATATTATTTGTCAAGACTCGAATTAGCGAGAGTGAATAGCCGAGCGTCAATAACATATTGGCCTTATTAAACAAGGTCCTTGAACTTGTCACACGATGAAGCACTACTACATATTATGAAATAAAGCCACCTGAATAGATCTTGATTTTTGTGAAAAAAAGGGTTCTAAAGTAAAAGACAGTATAGAGCCATGATTTCTTCTCTAAAATCGCATTTTATTCCTCGTATTATTCCATTAACCTTTTAACTTTTTTCTTCTATTCATTTAGCTTCTTATCTTCTTCCCTCTTTCCTTTTCACAAACACTAACCCTCACAACCGCCACCCTACTACGATCTGCACCTTCACAAAATCGGTTGCTACTTTACACAAATCAGATATAATTCTTATTTTTGTTTTGAAATTGTTTGATTTTGGATTTTGAACTTTGAATCTCATTCCATGAAATCTGCTTATGCCCTCGCAGTATGGGTATATCTGGAATTGATGTTTGATATTTTTTATACTACTAACTTCACTACTTAATTAGAGTAATTATTTTGTCCCCTTCCTCTATAACTTGGAATAGAGCCCGTTCTGTAAATCAGGTTCTATTTGTATTCCGAACAGAGTTTCTTCTTTCTGAGCACGTATGTAAAACCGGGATTATAAGCCCTGTCAGTAGCGCTCTGTGATGATTTTTGTAGTGAAGCATCTGAAGGCGCGTCTTTCGGCACCAAAGATGCGTCAAACTTAAAACGGATACCAACAAGCACGCGTTGGTGGTGTGTTTTTAGGAGAACGCGGTCGGTTTGAAGACCGACTTCTTTCTTCTTTTTTTGTGTGTTTGCGTATTGTAAGGTATATTTGTGTTTAAGTAAAGTATATTTTAGTATTGATGTTGGTTGTCTTATTACACTATGTTGGCAATGTTGAAAAGCTTATGTGAAGCTGAGTTGATAATACTGATCGCGGTCACTAATGCACCCAGTCTTAGTCAGTTTGCCTCATCCATAAGCAGCGTCGTTTCTGAAATATAAATTATACACAAACTAGACTTAAATAAGACTAGAGCACATATATCACGTTAAAGATTATAAATAAATGACCATCAAAATCGAAAAATGAAACCAATTCGAACCGAATTTACTAAAACCGAATCAAACCGAATTAAAATTTTGGTTTTTGGTTTGGATATGGTTTTAACAAAATGAAAATCGACCAAACCAAAAACCGATTTCACACGCGCGCACACACACACATATATATAATATTAAAAAATCATTAAAACTCTGTCGTAGTATTGATATAACTTTTTTAAGCTCGATTATTATTATTCTTATTGTTGCTGTTGCTGTTGCTGCTAAAAGTCTATATAACTAAATGAAAAAAATATATAAATAATGTAATTTGAGCAACCCGAAAGTACTGAACTGATTTCAAATTCAGTTTTCGTTTCGGTTTAGCTCTATTTGAATTCGGTTCGGTTTGATTTTTGAGTTTACTCAGATTTTTTTTATTGAACTAATTGACTCGAATATATCGAACAACGTAATAACCGAACCGATAAACACCCCTAAACGTAGCCATTAAGCAATGTTTTTTTTTTGCTATTCTTTACATTCACCAATAAATATAGATATTATCAAATAATCATTGATGAAACTAGTACTACCTCCGTCCCATAATTATTGTCCACGTTTGACTTTTGAAGTCTTTATTTTGTAATTTTGACCTTTAATATTTTTATTTGTGTTATATAATACTTGATGAAAATTATACGAATGAAAATACATTTAAAACTCAATCCATTTATATATTTTGCGTCAAGTAATGTATATCACAAAGAAAAATATTTACGGTCAAAGTTGAAACCTAAAGACTAAAAAAGTCAAATGTGGACAATAATTATGGGACGGAGGGAGTAATACCCTATATGTGTACCAAATTAAAATATCTTCATCGATGGTGTAAGCCTGACAAGGAGTGATCAAGTGTTTGGATATGGTACGAATTGAAGTTAAAGCACTGAAAACAAAACAAAGAAAGATACTAGTGTATATTTAGCGACTCCGCCTCTATTACATTGATTATATACGATGCTATAATTAGTGTGAACTGTAGTATGATGGTATGATCAAGCCTCCCGTTTTAAAAATCATGACGAAGCTACGACATTTTTTAAATTGTGGTTTAAAATGACACAAAATATTCATAGATTTATATATTTATATTATATTTTATATATATCGAGTACAAATAGTGTTACGCACAAAGATACAGTTAATAACCTATCGTTGCATATAATCTTTTTCTTTTTTTTTAAAAAAAAAACCCCAAATAACAGGTCCAAATTGCGATTACCCAACCCATATAAATGGTTTGCATAATATTATAACCAAATTCCTTAAAAACGCCTAAAAAATGCACAACACCACGCCTAATTTCACGTGACGCCTAAAGCCGACATCTAAGTCTATTTCGTGATGTGAAGATCACACTTCGCTTATTAACAACATCATAACGTGCCTTTTAAAATCATGATTATACGTCACTAACACACTATTCAACTTATATATATATATATATATATATATATATATATATATATATATATATATATATATATATATATATATATATATATATATATATATACACACAATAACACACGCTAGCTACTCCACCGCATTCATTAATATGGCCGCAACCAATCATAAGTCACAAATTACATTGAGGTCTTAGATTTTTTATAAGGAAAAAATATTTTTCTAAATCTTTAAAATTACTACAAGGAAAGTGACATTTTAGTGACCTAAAGATCGTGTAGCTTATAATAACACTTCCAAATTGTCACTATAAATAGATCTCTACTCATCATTGTATAAGTAACTAACCGATTACTTGTACATAACAACGATGATATAATAGTGTTACTTTGCCTGTGTAATTTTCTTTTTATATACTTATGGGTGTAAAGTAAGTGAGTGAAGGAAATTAGTGATTTAAATTGTACTTAATTATCTAATTATTTAATAGATTGCATGGTTTTAGACTTTTAGTGACACCTTTTCAACATTAATGACATGGTTTGAGCTTCAGTGACCATTGTATGTGTTACTACGAAAATTTTCCTGTAGTGAGAGGATGTAATTTAAGGACTTGTGTTTAGCATGGATATATTGCATCTGCGTACGAAAAAGTACCATGTACATGGAGTATATGGTTTCTTTTTGTAGTTTACTCACCTAATTTAATTAAGGGAGATAACACAAGTATGTCATTAGACACAAGGAGGATATTAGACAAAAAATAAATGTGAGCAAACCAGATTTGAAAGTCAAGTATTGACGAATAATTTATATGAATAATTAGTTCTTTTCAAAAACAGTATTTCCGTACCAGAGCCATAGTAATAGAAATAGAGAATTCATACCAAAGAAATGTCTAACTCTTGGAATAGTAGTATCAATTGCTATTTGATCGGTAAATTAGGTGAAGGTAAGGAAAGAGAGGATTCAAACCCTCGGTAAGCAAAAGTCTACTTAGGAGTTCCAATGCTCTGCCTTCAACCACTCGGCCATCTCTTCTATATCATGATTATGACCCAAAAACCAGAAATAGAATTAAACATTCATATTAATATTATTATTCATTAAGTACAACCAATAAATTCTAACTAAATATCGATAAGAAAAATTTCATCATAGTAAAAGCGGGATCTTTCCCCGAGGATAAAGAGAAACCTTTTTCTTACAAAAACTGTTAAAAAAAAGTTCTATTCATGTTTGCAAAAATAAAATAATATCATTTTCTTTTTCTGATTATCTATTTAATCATATTAAATAAATAAATTCTAAATTCTAATGAATCGAAGGGTCTCTTTTGCAGATGGTCAATGTATATCTTTAGATCGTGATTTTATTTAGACTACGATTCCATATCAGAAGAATAACATAAGATGTTGTATAGAAGAAACTAGTAAGAAAGATGTCGTATATAAGATAATAAGAAACCAGAAAGAAGGTAGGTGACCGGGAGTCAAGAAAATTAAGTCTATACTAATTACATGGGTTAAATAACCATTTTAATTAATTAACTTATGAGGTGTTTAAATTCGACTTAATTGACTTAACATGAAAAAAACTAAATTCATTAAGTCATATGAAAACTGTTTGTTTATGACTTACTAGATAAAAATGACTGAAAATATTAAGTAATAAAACTGAAGGTGTCTACATTAAGTTATTTTTTTAATTAAAAATAAATTAATTGAAAATTTTAACAAACCAGCTTAGACTAAATTTTCTACTCCTACTACTGAAAGATATGTGAATACTGAATAGACACAAAAAATAATATAGTCGATCATAAGCCTTTTGATATGTAAACTTCTTTATAATTAAAATGGTTGCTACTGATCTTTTATTAGGAATCACGAAGAAGTAACAAAGTGTGTATGTACATGTGTATCCCGTGTCGACCAAAGAGTTGTCATATGTAAATATAGATATATCAACAAAGAAAAAACTAAAATACATTGATTCGTTTTTAAACTTTTCTGATAAGAATAGATCGATGGTTGATGCTTGGCTTACATTGAAGTGACGTGTTAGCTAGCACCACAAATATCAATGGAGAAAAAGACACTAGTGATTAATAGCAAAAGTGGGAATTGAGGATTTATCGAACCCTTTAGATTAAGAATAAGTTCAAGAAACAACTTTTTCTTTGTAGCCATCCGATATATCATTTTCCATAAACGTCTTCAATTCTTGTTTCATGTCAAGTAAACGAGGAGTTATTTATGATGATGTGAAAACATTTAATCTCTTCTTCTAACCTATATCAAATAGATGATATATATGTTATTACCTATCTAGCTAGGAAGCCATAAATTTAACCAAGTAATTAGCACTTAAATAATACAATATATTGATTTAATTTGAGGATGCGGAAACTCATAGTTGTGTGTTTAAATTTGTTGTTTACTGCAATTTCCGATAGTTTTCCGACTATTTTTGCAAAATATTGATCACCGGCAATATTAACTTATACACCACCCAAATAATAATATGTGAAAGATAATATTTAAATTAGCTAAATTAGAAAATTATTGGTCTATTTTAACGAAACATGATCGTTTTCATGCAAAATCCTTACTGAGCTACACAGCTGAACACTGACCTCATAATGAAAGAGTTAATTGGGACGAGGACGGGACGAGGTCGGTTGGAAAAATTGAGATATGAAAAGCGACGAGATGTCGTTTAGGGGCGGAGGAGGCCACAAATTGGAGAAGGTCGGTGGTGGCAAACCTTGTCATATCTCACGGACCATTCTAGCGTACACGAATGTCTCCTTGCATTAATTATTTTTTTTGTTCCATATCCTTTTTTTTTTATTCTCATTCTCATATGAAAATAGTAGCTTATACTTTAGAGGGAAAATGACAGAAAAATGCATCATACTTGCTATTTTTTGTCATTGTATGTAGCGTTTTTTTTTTCTTTTTTTTTTTTTTTTAATTTGACACTAACCTTTTTGAATCGTGTTATTGTGTGTACCCACCTTTTTAAATCGTGCTATTGTGTGTACTTTGTGACCATTTTACCCCTACTTTTTTCAAAATTTTTAAGGGTAAAATGGTCATTTCACGGCTGAAAAAGCCGCAAAGTACATACAATGACACGATTTAAAAAGGTTAGTGCCAAACTCAAAAAAAAAAAAAACAAAACAAAAAAAAAGCTATATACAATGACAAAAAGCGGCAAATATGATGTCTTTTCCTGTCATTTTCCCTACTTTAGATGTAACTCGTTTCAGTATATGCCATAAGTGTTTTAGTGTGGTGGTAACTGTGACCGCAAATACGACCACTTACTCAGCGTTAGATTAACTTTTCAACATTATTAATACTATCAGCAACATCATAATTAATATAGTCTAACAAGACAACTAACTTTACAACATATAACCCACTTAAACACAAATACATCTCACAAAAATCAAAATTACACACATTCTTCACCTTGCACAACTCGATCTTGTGATTGCTTGAGTTCTCACAAAAACACATACACTACATGTGGGTGGGAGGTGACTCTTTCAAGAGTGACACGTCCATGGAGGTGCCAACAAGCTAGGAAACCAACGCGTCTTTGGTTGCTTATTACCATTGGTTTTAAATATTCTTGCAAAACGTGACAACTATGTACATATTTTTGTGGTAAATATAGTAGAGTGACTCTTACTAGGATTATTAAATAATTATTTTCAGTTAAAGGAGGTTTTTCCGACTCTGATAGATATACAAGTGAACGAAAGTAACTTGATGTGATTAAATACGAGATTCTTCTTTGGTTACTGTAAGAGGGAAATGTTGGATTATAAAATTCTTAGTAGGTTACATTCTTTATTCATCAAGTATTTAAAGAGTCAAAATATATACGAAACCCTAATCATAACCTTATTTGACGCAGGATGCAGAAACGAATATTGTCAACCCTAATCCAAGGGTTGATAACGATGGTAAAACCTACAGGGAATAAAAACCTAATAAGAGTCTCTAAAACACAATTTTATTAATAACCAAAAGTGCATTACAATGATAATGAGCCGTATATTTATAGAGATGTATAACTTGTAGAAAAAATAATCTAATTAAACTAAAAACTGATTTAAACAATAATAGGAGGATTCTACATTTTCGACACCTTTACGGCAAAACTAGAAACCCTTCTTACGGCGTAACCATTTAAAAGCCAATATTAAGTCATATTCGAGAGCTCTACATCGTAACTAGTTTTAAAGTGTTACGCCATAGAGAAACAAAGTCTAGGCTCTTGGTCTCGAATCTTGTCCCCATCATTCCACCTTACTTGATAAGAACTCGTCCTCGAGTTCTCACTACCTCTACTCAATGGGTGAATGAACAATGTCCTCAAATCTGATGGACGTATACCACTGGGGAGAATAGCTATGTTCTTTTCATACCAATCAAACACACTTCTTGCCCTTATGCATTGCATCCACATCAAATTGCTCAGGCCGTACTAACAAAACATGACTAGCAACTATGTCCACAACATCACAAGACACCACATCACAATAGGAATTTCCAATAGCAATTGGAATTTTACAAACCTCATTTACCTTCATCTCCGGACCCTTCTTTATCTAACCTAACTTATATGGATTAGGATGTTGTTCGGTTGGTAACTTGAAGGCCATCACTAACTCTTTGGAAACTAGATTTTTACAACTTCCTCTATCAATGATCAACGCGCAAACGTTGTCCAACACTAAATACTTTGTTCCAAGAATCTTGTTCTCCTGTGAAAAATCTTCAACCCTTGTTTAACGCAAAGTACGTTGCACCATTAAATTCATAACCTCACCTTCAACTTGAGCAAATTAATCAATATGTTCAAGTCATCACCAAAATCAATCCCCGTTTCTCCTTCATGACTTTCCCTAACATAGGCACTCAACTTTCTGTTAGGACCCTCATTTGACCTATGACCCAGTAAACTACACCTAAAACACTTGGGGTGACATAGGTGACATATAGGTTGGATTTCGTCAACCGACTTTATCATACCACTACCACTGACGAAAACTAAAGAAGTCAAACTTGAAGATGTATTAGTTCCAACACTAAATTGAGTTTGATAGAATAGTTTCAAATATGAATTCTCTTCCAATGATCCTTCCAAATTCAAAGTTTGTTTAGATATTGACCATTCTACCTTCATAGCTAACTTTTGAGCTTGATCAATAGTTTAAATTGACAAAACCTAAGTTTTGTTGGATTGATTTATCCAACCCACTAATATACCTAGCAATAGTTTATTCTTCAGATTACTAAAAGTTACACCTAGCTTGTAACCTCAAGAACTCCCTCGTGTACTGTTGATCCCAATTATGTCCTTGATAAAATTTCTTAGTTTGCAAAGGTTTAGCTATGCTAGATAAATCTTACCCAACCAATATATCTTGGAATATATTAAAGTTTATGCGGAATATAAACTTCAATCTTAAAAAGAATTCTTTTAGTAACACAAGATTAACAAACAAAGCTTCAATATTATTAATAATACGCATACTCAAAAGTATTACGGTTTACAACCTTGAAGCTAATCGACTTTCTAATAACACGTATCTATCTCAATGATCTAGGACCTTCTTTTATTGACTAAGGAGTCCTAGTCGGCTTACAATAACTTTCTATACAAGATAAACCTTTTCTACGTTTATCTAACCGTCTATACAATGTATATCTCATTAACAGTATTAACTATGACACAATATAGCCTAACAGTCTTAACTCTTACTCTAGCAGCATTAATCCTTCAACAGTAGTAATCTTGAACTAGCAGCATTAACTTTTGTTCCAGAAGCACTAATTACTTAGAGTATTTTTCCTTGAAGTCTTCCAGCACTTATAATGTACTCTAGTAGTCTTAACTTCAACTAGTAGTCTTAACTCTTTAACCAGCAACAGTAATGACTTGGAACAATTTCCTTGAAATACCTGAGTAGTCTTTACATCTTAGAGCAGCAGTATCATCAACAAAATCAAGAGGCTTTAATTCCCAACATGTACTCTACCACAGTTCTTTTCCCCTGAACACAAGTATGTTATTGTTGATATAAAATTTGTTCAATGTGTTGATTGGATACTTTCCTTGTCTCCAACGGTTGTCTTGCTCGTTTTTCCACCAAGCTCCAGCTCCTCCACATAACTTGTAAGCTACGATCTTAACTTGTTATTTTTCAGGAACATCCATGATGTCAAAGAACTTTTCAACCTCGTACAACCAATCTAACATAGCCTCAAGGTCAAGATTCCCAAGAAAATTAGGGATCTTAGCCTTAACACGGCACCTTTGTCAATCTCCATAACCACATTCGACGCTCATTCCTCCTATTTATAACCATAGGACCATTAAACATTCCTCTTGGTTTTCCATCAAGAACTCCATAGGCATCATCTCCTTCCTCTTCTGAAGACCCATTGGAATTAATTGTTGGAGTATGCTCGTAGCATAATAAATAATTATATGGCTAGATACACGTGAGCGTATGGGGCCACACACATATACACAAAGACACCATTTTTCATAATGTATTTATCATATTTACAACATATAATATCTAAGTAACATTGGATTAAGTAAATGGGCCACTAATCATTGTGTTAGACTTAGTGGATTTATAATGGACTCAAGCAAATGGCTAGCCCATTTACTTGGTCCATTACGACCCATGGGGGTGTTAAAGGGAGAAGAATTAAGTTTAAGGACTTAAGTGAAACATGCATTAGGATAAGTGCATTGATTTAGTCATATCACTTAACCATATACAAGATCACAAAAGATTTATCTCCTCAACCTCCCCATCAATATTCGGCCGCACATATGTCTTGATCTAGGAATTTTAGTTTTGATCATTAACCTATTCCATGTGTTGATTAAGGTTAATACATTGTTACTAAGGGACTAGCATCTGGTGGTGATTAAGGATGTGTAGTGTGGATATTCATAGATGTAATATATGCTTGAATACGAAGGTGCCTCTATTAGATCTACCAATTACACTACAAAGGTATAACATTTATTGTTGTTTTTATCGATTGACCATATGGCTATATGAATCTGTGGTGGTGATTTAGGCTTTCGTGTGCACATATTTATTTATTTCATGTCATTTAAATATGTTAATTATATAGATAATCACAAACATCAACATGTCCCCAATTTTGATTATGAAACTGGTGACGCACATAATCATCAAAGAATCCATCATTGTTAGGACGAAATTTGTGATTACCATGATTGTTACCCTCGTGATTTGCGTGAGTTCAACTGCCCCCAATCGTGGAGTGGATCTTTTCAATAATAGTGGACATACTCGCGAATTTGGATGCAAGATCATAATCCATTTATTCGGTCGACCGTACCCCACCAACAATATGGATTTTTGGTTCTTCTACACGACTCATCATCAAGATACTAACAAGATCTAATGCCAGGACGCGGAAGGGAATTTATTGATCCTAGTATACGATTTGATAACAAGGGCGAAACCTTCAGGGAATAAAACCCTAACAAATGTAAAGACTCTACACTACAATTTTATTAATAACCAAAAGTGCATTACAATCCTAATGAGCCTTATGTTTATAGAGATGTAAAATTTGTAGAAAAAGTAACCTAATTAAAGTAAAAACCAACTTAAAGAATAATAGGAAAATTTTGCACTCAAAACCTTTACGCCGTAAATAAGAAATTTTTGTTACTACATAACCACTTAAAATATGATATTAAATCCTATTTGAGAGCTCTATAGCATAACGATGTTTAAAATTTTATTCTGTAGAGAATATAAAGTCTACAACTTTAGGTCTCAAATCTTGTCATAAATAATAATAATAATAATAATAATAATAATAATAATAATAATAATAATAATAATAATACCTCTCATTTTCCTATGAAAATTTGAATTTCACATAAATGAGATTTTAAATAATTTCTATTCTATTCCATTTGCTAACAAACATATTAAGGAGTGTATTTTAAAATCTGAATTCTTTGAATCTGCTAACAAAGCACATTATGAAATAGAATGAAATTTCAATTCCCATCTTGAAGATTCTGCGAACTAACAGGCCTTAGAGGTAGGGTGAATATTTTTTAAACTTTGTGTTATAAAAATGTTATAAAGTAAATTTTAACGTGACTAAGCTTATAACTCATCGTAATAACCTTTTGCACCTAGCTTCTAAAAGATCAATTTTTTAAACTCATAAATAATACAAACCCTGTTATTTAATTTGAGTTTAATGTTAAGGGTGTTTGGAAGGCCGCCAAAATGGTCCAGACCATAGAAGCTAATTAGTATGTGGATAACTACACTCTACAAATTCTCTCTTGACAAGAGGGATCGAAGAGGACCCATGCAACTTGGCTACTTCGCCGCCCCAATGCTTCTTTCATTTATTAATTTTTGTCTCTTATTATTACATGGTTTAACTGTTTTTATGATATTTAGCAGATGACGACGTGTGCTTATGTAAGGACTCACATGGGAGTCGCGTGTGGTATGGGCAATATTTGATTTTAGATCACGCAATCTTCAATTTTAGCTAATAATTTTTTTATAAAAAAGCTTTAATACTCATAATCATAAACACAAATTGTGCAACACCCTCTAAAAATTTTGGGTCTGTCTTTGGGTGTGCTACTTTTGTCATTCTTGCATGTTCTTATGAAATGAAAGCTGATTTACACACTTTTTATTTTGATTGAGACACTTAACAATATAAACAGTCAAAACACATTGTAAATAATGTGCACTTACATAGTATATAAAATAAAGTGTTTCAATTAAAAATATAAATGTACAAATCAATTCCTTTATGAAATGTAAAATTTTTGAGCTTGTATGAATTGCAATGTTGCAAAAATCGTGAATCGGTCATGAGGCGGTCGAGGGCCGAGTTGCGTTTTTTAGCCGATTAATCGGCCCAAAACCTTGTAATCGCCGACTAATCAACCGATTTCCTTGTAAATGTCTCCAAGTTCCAGGGCCTTGTAGCTTGGAATCGGCGATTACAAGGCCTTGTAAGCCGTTTTTTGCAACATTGATGAATTGAACAAAAGTACCTCTTACTTCTCAAAATAATTATTCACCTACAAAAATATACAATTTAAAAAATAAAAATAAAAAATTAAAATAAAAACTTATTATTGTTTTGTCTTTTTTACTTTTTATAAAATAACAGTTTTACCTTTAATAAATTAATTACTTCATTTTTGATAAATGTATACTAACAACTTCAAGTAAAAATAATATATTAATCTTGATCAAAAATTTTATTTAACTTTAATATTAGACAATTAATTTGAAACAGCTAAAAATGAAAATGTGAATAATATATTAGACAATTAACTTGTTAGTACAAAATTTGGGTCCGTTTGGCTTGTAGCCGGGTTTAGGATTTAGATTTGAATTTGGATTAAAATTTAGATTAAGATTTGGATTTGGATTTAATGAAAAAAAACAAAAAATATATTATTAAAGAAATAAATATTATAAAAGTATAAAAGGATGTGTGTATGTGTGAGAGAGTGATATTATTAAAAGAGTGTGTGTAAAACCCACCCTACTCTCTATCTTTGGGTTTTGTGGGTCCATTTTCACTATTTGAATTATAAACTCTCAACCAAACTATAAGGGGCCGTTTGTTTGGAGGGTTTGGATTGGTTTTTAAGTTGATATGACATGAATGATATGTTTGGTTCATTCTTTTATTAAAGGGAATGATAGATGGAATGAAATATTGATAGTATATTAATTAGGTGGGTATTGATGGGTTTGATTATTTTTGTTGGGCCTCTTCTTTTTTCTCTCTTGTACATGTATGACCCTCTTAATATTATTATATACTATATATTATTTTATTATTTAAGTAAACTTTTTTATTTAAAATTTATTATAAAATATATTTAAATATATATAATTTCTCTTTTCTATACCCACCTCAAATCTAAATTCTATAGCAAATCCAAATCCTAATTCAAACCCACTTACAAACCAAACAGACCCTAACCAAAACCAAATCCCAATCCAAAACCCGCATAACAAATGGCCATAATATTATAGAGTTGTTGGATACGAGTAATTCTTTAATCTTAAAAATAGTTAGAAGTTTAGTGGAGATTAGATCTCTCAGTTGACTATTACGGAGTATTAAATTATTGAGAAAGGTTTGACAGTTTGACTTCCTCAACTTAAATCACCCACCGCAGGAAACTGTTCTTAGCGACATTAGAAAATGTGTCACTACAGAACTCTCTAGTCTCTAAAAGAAAAGAAAAAAAAAAAAAAAAAAAATTGTCACTAGACAAAAAGCTGAGAGAGTATATATATATATATATTCTCTCGCTTTTGTGTCACAATATGTAGGTCTAATGACATTTTTTTTTTACTATTTTAGAGACAGTTCTATAGTGACACTTTTTAAGTGTCACTATATGTGGTATTGACTATTGACACTTTTTATCTTTTTTACTATTAAATTGTCAATGGGCCTTCGTATCTACAATTTTTTTTAAGTGCTACTAAAACTCGGATTTAGTGACTTTTTTTTTTTTTTTTTTTTTTTTTTTTTTTTTTTTTTTTTTTTTTTTTTTTTTTAACGGTATTGTTCTTTTTTGTTTCCCTACGTAGAAAACATGTTACTGTGAAATTCTTTTGGTCTTTTAGAAAATATAAAAGGTAAAGAGTGTATTGATTGTAACTCAAATCAACCCACGCCAGTAATATCTCACTCTTTTTAAGACTAAGATCTACATTTTACAAAGTAAAATAACCTGTAATAGGACTATAATCAAGTCTTGAGTTCGTTGAATTGCTGACTTTATGTAATGTGCATGGACCGTTACAACTTAAAATTGTACCACCGTCTTCATACGACTCATGCATTGAAAAAAACCGAACAAGACGATTTGTCTAGACCTTCGTAGAAACAACAAAACGTCACATGCTAGTCACAAGTCAACTGCAACTCCATAATATACGGATTTTTTTTATTCAAAAGGTCAATATCCATCTATTTTCAGTTTTTCCAAACATTACACAAGTTTCTACACTTTTCGAATTATAAGCTTTTTCATTATCTTAGAAAGAGAACTTATAAATACGACCTAAATCTTAATACCTCACACGTCACAATCTTAACATATGACAAAACTGACGCGAAAAAAAAAAAAAAAAAAAAAAAAAAAAGGTGAAAAACAATTATCTTATTTTTGTGTAGTAGGAATGTAAAATAGATTGATATGGAAAAACTCATTGTTAAATGGAAAATAATCTATCATCCTACTTGTGTGTAATTATCCTCCTAGTCATATGATTTTGACAAGTGAAATAATTAATGAAATAGATTAAGAGAAAGAATTGGTGTTTTACACATGTTATTTTTTGTTTTGGTAGGTGAATAATTAAATATATTACTGTATGTTTTTGTTAAATACGGAGTACATGTGTGTAAATATGGTTTACGTACAAATGTCTCTTAATATAACATTCAAACTTCAAGTGTATGACACAGATCGAGAGGGTGCATGTGCACCTGACCCATCTGATATTAACGTCTTTGTACGTTCCTAATGAGACACGGTTTGGCTTTTTCATAACAAACTTGTATATGAAAACTTACATGTATTCGGACCTCCATTGACATCTCATACGTGCATGTTTCTTTATACCGATATAATGTTTCACATCAGACTTTTGATGTGAAGGCAATTACATTTATCTATTAACTTCGTACATGTACTTGGGCCGGGCGATATCCATCATTTAATAGTCTCCGGCAGTCCGAATAACGAAGTCACGAAAGCTCGAATGGAAGTAGAAAATTAAAAAACATTATTGCAATAAAAACAATAAAAACAATTCTTCAAGCATTATCAAAAGCAAATAAAAGCAGTAGCAAAATCAAATAACAAATTTGTTTATAAATCCAACAGAAAACGAAGATCAATATGTATCGTGTAGCAGCAACAACAACAAAAAAATAAAAAATAAAAAAATAAAAATAACAATAAAAAATAAAAAAAAATTGCAGCAAAAGCAAAGCGTAGACCTTTTTGTGGTAGTTGAATTCCGGTGACTTGTGACGGTGCCTCTGAATTTTGACGAAGTTATCTTGATTGAGTTTTGTGCAAAATTGAAAAACGAAGAGAATGACGCTAACCGCGAGAGTTAACACAAAATGGTCTGAAAGTTATGACTACAACAATCCACATGTGACGTTTTAGCCGAAAATTGTGTAGTATTTATTATTATTATTATCTCTATTATTATTTTTTTTAGGGACCGAGGGTGCTAGATTTTGATAGTGGCATAGAGGCAACGGCTCATGACGGCCGATTAGGTCTCGAGATCAGACCCACTCCAGAATGATTAAAACCCCTTTGGTTTAGATTTACCGTTGATCACCATATAGAGATTACAACTTTACAAGAGTTATTCATAAACCCTAATCTTAATGAACCATAAACCCTTAACATCGGCCATATCTATCAGCTAATATATGCACCGTTAGGCATGCAAACTCAATATAACAACGATACAAAAGTCTGGTTCACTTTTATTGTCAATTTATTTTATAATGAAGCAGTAGTTAAAGTTATTTGTTAGGGATAGTGATATTATTTGCTGTAGTGATCTTGAACTTATGGTTAGGCTCAATGGTGATAAGGACGTTGTTCCTTTGGTTAGACCTCAGTTTAGCGATATTAGCATATCCTGGCCGGTATGCCTTGTATTGAAAGAAGATCGGTAAAAGTAGTGTGTCTTGAGGAAAAAGTTGGAGTAATTTTAAGTTAATTTATAAGTTTAATGGATTAAGAGGTGTATGATCAACTGATTTTAATATAAAATCCCAGTTAAATTTATATGAAAATCAACATGCACTACAACATACATGTGTGATTTTCCTAGCATTTTTGCGACTTCTCCAAAACTTTGTGATATAAAAATTGCATGATCTTGGAAATTAAAAGGTTTGTAATTTGGCCCATCGTGTGATTTTTCAATCACGAAAAACCATATTAAAATCATAAACAAACTTATCGTCTAAACTATTGTACCAAATATTGAATAAATACTTTGAATTTGTTGCGATTCTCCCTACATTAGTGTCATATTACGTTGTTAAATATCATGTTGAAGACACATATATTTAACAATATGAGAGATATATCTATCTACTTTTTTATACACGAAACATGTTTTAGAAGAAAAAAACAAGAAAAACACACTTGTGGTTATAATGAATGTCACGGACTTCACTTGACTACTGCAGACTCACACACAAACAAAACAAAAAAGTAGAGACTCCACAACAATATTCCACACACCGTTACAGCTTTCACCATGTTTATTGCTTCTTTATTTGTTTTACAAAATATTTGCGACAGTTAAAAGTTAAACTAATAAGACGCCAGCTTGTGAAATACACTGAGGCTAAAATGATAGTTTCGATCAACTGAATATATATAATAACTATCACGACTCATAAGTTATAACAGCGCACAACGCCAACTAGATTTACTTACAACCGAACGGTATATCCAAATGTCAAATACTGAATCTAAACTCTTTAAATATAAACCAAATATGTCACGATAAAATATCAATCTAAACATCTATTCATCTTTTTATTTTCTTTTGATGAGTTTATGACATTTTATCCATTTGCGGAGCTCTTTATCAAATAACATATCATCCAGTTACATTTCATCATTTATCTAGCATGGTAATTGCGTAAAGCACCGATTCGGAGGCGAATGTTGTTTAGCGATTTTTGAATTTGACTTTTTTGGCGTATATTATTTAACGATTTTATATAATAAATTATATTTTTAAGTGATTATGCGTGTTGTGTTTTGAGAGTGGTGTGTATTGATTTATTGTTGTATTCGGGAAATTCACTTGCAATTGTTGTATGTGTATTTGGTTGTGCACTAATTTAACAAAAGTCCATTGTCTTTCAGCGATTAGGGTGTTTGGTTTTCACCCGGGTGACCAAGGTTCGAATCGCTGAAAATTTTAAGCCTTTCAAAAATGGAATGTCTTAATGCTTTATATATTAGTATAAATGGACAAGTACTCATGCATAGTAATGAAATTTTATAGCGGTAGATAGTTATAGTCATATTTTGATTACATAAAATGTTGCACAAAACTTTAACCAAAACATCATTATAACTATATACCGCTAAAAAATTTCGTTGCTATGCACGAGGTACTCGTCTAGTACTACTAGAAAGATACTACGTAATATACTTTTTTGATAATATGATAAAATAAGGTATAAACAATACATTTTATGACTATTTTTGAGCTATCGAAATCATTTGACATGAAAAAAATCTAGTTAAAAAGACACATAATTTGTTTGAACTTAATTATACGGATGATTGAATAGCTTTCGCTAATAGCCTAATAGGTATGTAATTAAGTTTTCAGCCATTATTTTGATTTAATATTTTTGTAAATAAATTAGTTTTTCACTTTGAATAATAGTTAGTTTTTCTATACAACAAGATTTATGGTAGGAAAAAATAGTTAACAAAAAGTCAGGTAAATTTAATATTTCTTCAATTAATCCATTAGCTAGAGTGTCATAAATTATATTATATTATATGGAGTACTATATATACAAGTGTGAACCCAAAAATACTGATCATAAGCACTTAGAGGTGATCAATAATAACCAATTAGGTTAGCTCAGTTGACTATCAAGGTTTTCTTAATGTTTCTTGGGGAAGGATGTTTGGCTAGATCAAAGGTCTCAAGTTCGAGTCTTATCCGAGACTTTTACTTCTTCAGGTGATAAAAAAGTAGCAGGCGGGTCTCAAGATCAGCTACTGCTTGAATTAAACTACTAACAACTGACAAGCCGTTAAAAAAATGTAATATCAATAGTGATAACTTGGCATAGTGGTAACAAATCTACCTCTATAACCTACACATCCCTAGTTCAACGCCATTTCCAAAATCTACTTCCACCCAAAAGTGAATCCATGGGACCAAATTATGTGTAGTTAATAAGGTTTTAATATTTTGTTTTCTTTTAGGAGTAATTTTTTGATAGCTTTACTTTTATGTAATGATAACATATAACTATCAGGTTAAATACCCGTTGTACATGCTGTAATTTGTGGTGTGTGTGGTCCTTTATTTGAGGACTCCGCCGTTTTGTTTTGAATGAAGTTCTAATTTCAAAAAAAAATAAAAAAAATAAATAACATATAACTATCAGATATACATATCTATTAAATTAGTTGGCTTTGTTTATTTGACAATTATAAATTTTAAAAAAGTTTGCCTTTCTTATTGTAATTCTTTACTTTTTGGTATAACTCGAAAATATTTATTATATTATATCGAAAAACTATGCTACAAAAATATGTGATAGTTACAAGTCTTTTTACTAATATGCTACCGTGAGTGGCTATATTTTTTTTTTTTTTACAATTCTTATGATCAGCATGCATAAATACTGAATTGAATTTACATAGTGGTGGAAGGCAAGCGAGCAACAAGCTGCGCCGCTAGCCCTTTTTGAATTGCAAAACTAATCCTCTTAAAAACGACATTTGTGGATCTAGGTGTTACAACATTACTATGCATAGCACGTTGAACTCTGTTGAGTAGCTCCACTGCCTCAGGTGCAAGAAAACCAAAAGTATCAAACGCGAAAGGAATAAAAACATGCTGATTTTTAATGCACGCTTTCTCGTGTTTTGCGACTTTGTACGAGGCGGCTTTCAAAGCAGCCTGTCCTACTATAAAACCCCGGCTGCTCAACCCCACAAGAGGAGAAACCCCGGTTAGATCCACACACGCATGTTTCCCTCCAACCCACCCAAAAATCAAAACGTCTGCCGGTCTAAGTGTGGATCTTCCATCCATTGGGTCAGTTAAAAAGTTCACAGGCGCTTCTTTCTTGAAACAACGAGGTCTAATATAAATTGTTAGATAGAGTAACTAAATAGAAAAAGATCAAAATAAATGGTAGAACAAAGAAAGGTCCAACCCACCGCTAACGGGTAGTGTCCACCCTGTTGTTGATGATCTCTTATTTGAGATGTCATTTTCTATCTTAAACCACCTCTACATGTAGCCCCACAAAAACCTATGTCGATCTTTCTATTAACCACCTTTCACCCCAAAAGGGTGTCAACCTTTTCTGGCGCTAGATATCTTTTCTCCTTTACTTTTTTTGATAATCTGTGTTAATATAGAACACAATAGGCGTAGTGAACGCGGATGTTTTAAGTAGAAAACTAAGTGGTTTATAGGCTGCTGATCGAAGCTAGAGAATGTATCTAATGGTAAAATGTCAAATATATAAGCTTTAGGTCATAAATTCAAATATGGGATAATTACCAAAATAGAACAGGCAACCATGGTCAATTCGGTTCCTGTCCTTAGATTCAAAAATATCTTTTTTAAACCGGGGCAACTAGTACAATTGGAAAACTGACGAGGTGTCACTTTTCTACAAGTGACAAGTGTCGCTTGTCTGTCAGGTTTTTGGGCAACTTGTGAACTTTTTGGGCAACAACCGTCATTTTTTGGGTAACTGGGGACACATGTCATCATATGGGTCGAGTTGCCCAGTTGCCCGGTCTAAAAAAGACATTTTTGAATCTGGGGGCAGGAACCGAATTGACCATGGTTGCCCGATCTATTTTGGTAATTATCCCTTCAAATATTTGCATCGTATACTTTCAAGCATAGTTGTTAATATCTCGATCCTGATCTTATGATCATACGATTTTACGATACTACAAAACGAAAATGATCCCCATCCTGCATAGGATCTTTGCCAGATAGTATTTTAATAGGATCCAGATCTTGGCCATAGGTTCTTAAGATCTCGATCGATCTTACTTATCTAGAATCACAAGCTAAAAAACTACAAATTTATGTATTAAGTTTTATATAATATGAAGAACATGAGGCTAATTGTATTAAACACTAATCATAATTTGAATATACTACATGATGCATAATAATATGTATATATGCATAATTTTACAAGGTCTATTAAGAAAATACTGTAACACTATAATAGGATCTTAAAATCCCGATCCGGTCGTAGGATCACGATCTTGCAAAGACGAAAATGATCCTAGATAGATCCCAATCTTAAAAACTTTGCATTCAAGTGTTGATAATATACATACATTGAATAGCTCTTAGGCCAATTCGGTGTCGACGGATCTTCATCTTAAGTTAGGATTTGAATAAAAAATTCTCTAAGTGTAAACAAAGTCCATGAATGGAAATAAGCATTCAGGGAGTCATCTTCTGAGTTTTTCAGAGTCCAAAGAAAGACTCGACACATACACCAAATGGCTTTGCTTCAGTTGGTACCCATCTCCAAAAAACCTATGGGCCAACTGGAGAGATTTTGTGGATAAAAGGTTAAGGGTTCAAGTCTTGGCTCTTGCTCACTCCAGTTGGCGCCCTACTGGGGCAGGAGAGTTACCGTAGCTATTCCTTGTGGGGTAGCCAATGGCTAGTGCCAAAAGTCATCCAGGGTCAGGGTGTTCCTGCCAATTCACATCTTTTTTGTAGAAAGACTCAACACTTAATGAGGGGAACTCAGTAAGTGAAGTCCATGAACCAAAAAGAAGATGAAGAAGTTTAGTGAGTAATGATAATAACCCACTGACTCCCTGAAGATCTCCTCAAACAAACAAAACATCCTGAGCTTAGATATTTGAGAAAGATATCCAAGTCACTGAAATATGAAGGCGGAATTTTATTTTATTTTTGGAAAGATAAGTATACAACACTTATATCAAGTCAATATAATATAAGAGTTTGTATAAAAGGACTAAAAATTGCAACAATGTTCCTTAAAGTATGGTTGGACGTGTTTCAAGAATAAAAGTATTTAATGTAAGTGTACTACATAGTTAAAAGCTTGCCACGTCGCTATTACCTTACTTGTATCTACCTCGATCTTTGCCTATAAAAGAGAATGTTATAAATGATTAAATGCTTATCTCTTGCAATAAAAGTGATACACTTTCAAGAGAACATTTACTCCTCCAGAGAAAATTATAGTCCCTGAGCATTCAGTTGGTTAAAGCATAGTTCTTACTTAAACATTAACTTTGGTTTGTGCTTAAGTTTAGTGAGGAGATCACCAAATATTGTCATTCAACTTAGATTGTTATTCCACAAACAATCTTAAGTAAACTCTTTGATTCACTTCTAATAAGACTTTAAAAGTTATAAATATCTTTGTGTTTACTTATTCGTTTATTTATCTTGTTGAAGTTTAAACTTATAGTATTAAGACAAATAAAATCTATTTTTGTCTATCTAGCCTAACCCCCTCAAGTTAAGGTACAAAAACAAATAAACAAACCACCATCTCTTTCCCAAAATAGAGTGTTGATGAATCAAAAGGTCTAAAACATGTAGAGTACTTACAGGCTAAGGACATTAGGGATCCGCACCAGCCGCCTGTTGCTTTCCCTAAAGCTTTAGGCCATAAAAAAAGGGCACTACAAGCAACCTTTATGAAAGCTTCTGTAGGGAGTGGATGTGAGGAGAAGGAAAACCCCCAATACACTAGATAGTCTTTGTCACAATATACTCCATCCTTTAACTCCGATTCTCTATGTAGGGATGATGGTTCACGGTTTCCCAATCCCAAAACTAACCTACCAATTCGTAACCTGGTCTATGACAAACAACAGTCTGGTCTTGAGGGTCACACTTTTAGGAATTTAAACGTCAATCAGGGTCCTTTATCACAACAATCAAAAGATCCCAAAAAAGACACTAGTTCATCATAACCTTTGCCTAAGGGACCTTAAAAAGATCCCAAGGATTTAGTGAACTCTCCTCAATTCATTGATGAGGGACACAAAACACTCCCACTGAAAAGTTGTGAAATGCAGGGAATCTTAGATTCTGATGAAGATGATGCGCAGGATTACACTCTACCTGATGAGGAGGATGAGATTACTCTTATTAAGGAGGACATCATGGATGTTGAAGAACCTGTCCAATGTCCTCGTATCCTTGGAGAAGGAACTACCAAAGAACAAACTCCTCATCAAAGCTCTCAGGCTAAGTCTCATCTTCTCTTAGCATCTGAACTCTCAAATAATCTTGTAACTGAAAAGAGCCTGGCATCACATCTACAGCTAACTGGTGATTATGTGATTGATCAAATCTTGGATGATGCTGAAGAGAAACACTTTGAAATTAGGGATGGGTATGTAGAATTGAAACACAACATTAAGAAGGGGTTCAAACATAACCTTCATGACACTAAACGTGTTGAAAAGTCCATTGAATCCCTAACCTCAATAATCGGCAATATACACAAGGAAATGGCTGAGTTCAAGGTTCTTGAACTTCGTGTCTCTATCTCTAAGATTAGAAAATGTATCAACTCCTATGTTGAATCTTACAAGTCCCTTGCATTGTTAACTGGAAAGAGGATGTCCAAAATTGAAACTGACCAGGCTTAAGTAGCTTAAGATATTACTAAAATTAAGACTTCCTTCACTGACATGTACCAATCTTTAGCTACGGATATTACCGAAATCAAGACGTTAATCACTGACATACATAAATCTTTAGCTCGGGCCACTACAAAAGACTAATAAAGATTAAGTCTAATCAAAATCATTTGACTTTAGATATCGCCGAGATCAAAACTTCTGTCACTGACATCCTACACCTACTTTAGGATGCATTCTCAATTGGTAGTACATCAATCCCCTTGTTCATCATCCTCGGTTAGTGGTGAAAGGGAGAAGCCATTTGAGACCACTACTAAACCCATCCCTGAACATCAATTGGTCTCGCTATTTGTAGATAGTCCAAAGCCATCAAAGCCTGAACCCAACAACCAAGCAATGTTCATCTATCATAATCCCTCATCAATACCTAGGGGGAGAAGACAATGGAACATGATAATCCTGAGCCCATTTTATCATTTTGAATTACACCATCTAAAGTCATCCCTATATCCTCTTTTGTCTAACCAACTAAATACATCAACGACAAGAAGAACATGTTTGAAGATGAAGATAGTATGATTACAGAGCTTCAAGAAACTGAACTTCCATTCCCGGAACTCAATTCCTACAAATAAAGATGAATCTCCATCAGCTACTTGCTTAATAACATATCAACTTGAAGATGGTAGGATTATTCAAGCCACTTCTGATAAAATTCATAAAATCATAGAGGATTAAGAGAAAATGAAAAGTGAGGCTTCTCCAAGAAAATAAATTCTTAGGTTTGCAAATTAAGAGGCTTAGGTATCTGCTCAAATTATCAAATCTGGCAAAGAATTCAAAGAACTTTAGCTTCAAGAGCTGAATGCTACTAAAGAAAGACAAAAGACCGACGCTGAGGAATAGATAAATCTCTAGAAAGATTATAAAACAAATATGGAGTATCTTAGAAGCCTGAACCAATCACTGATATCAAAATTATTCCCAACACCAAACCAATAAGAGTAAGTATCGTCAGATTTGATGACGAATCCAACTTTGAACTTCTCACTGAATTCAAATGGAGATTATTTGGTGTTAAGGAATGGGAAAGGATGCTTACCATACTAAAGAAGAAAAAAGGGCAAATGCTGCTTAAATTGCCCAAATCACTTGGTAAAAGATTTGATGAATCAAAGAACAAGAAAGGAGTATGGTTACTGATAGGAGAAAGCCTCTGAGTCTTCAAGATACTACCTAAATCTCTTCTCTTCAGAAGAAAAGGAAAAGAAACGTGGAACCTAAACCTGAATAATACATTGCTGGCTTTCACTACAATAGAACTCCTCCTAAAGGATTTCTATTTAGAGAAAACCAAGTAATCAAATCTCCTGAACACGCTATGCGGAAATCATAGAGGGGGGGGGGGGGGGGAATACGTTTTCCTTTTAAAATTATAAAAAGTTTTGTATCAAATTATCGATTAAGTTAAAATCAATATGAGAAGTGTGAATAATATATCTAAATCTATTAAACCATATCATATAATTATACATACAATCACAATATTAACTTCTAACCATAACTCAATTAACATCAAAACAATATAAGCAACAATCAACACATATATGCAAGAATAGATATAAAGCTATAAATTCAAGAATAAATGAAAAGAGATAAGAGAAAGGAAAGGCAAACCGGACATGATGATTTATAGTGGTTTGGTCACGAAGCACCTCTTTGCCCTACTCCACTCCCCGAGTACCCAAATTGAGAGTTCACAACACTACTCAACAAGCTCCCTTTAGGCGGAGAAAACCATACACACCTTTGCTTACACCAATTTACGACACTAAGCAAAATGTCGAGCCTAATGCTAGCAAGGACCAAACTCACGACATGAATTCGATCACTACAAAACTTCTATCACGACACAACCAATGCACACCACGACACTACATCTCTCCTTCACACCTTCTAGATCACACCACACCAATCACAACTTAGCACGACTTCACGACTTCAACACCATCACGACTATACACACCACTACTAATCTTCATGACTTCACACCACTTCTTACACACCTCTTCTTACACACCCATTGACTCACTACTGAGTAATATCATATTTATCTACTTCTTACATATACGTACATAACTTACTTTTACAAATGTACTCAACTTCACATCAGTACTAACTAGACTCTAATACTTCTTTGAGTTTATGATAGGAGGTATCCTTCTCTTGCACTTGAGGGATTAAGCTTGAATCACTTGGAAACAAAGCTTTATGATTATATGATCAAAATATTTAGAAACATATGTATGAAGTATTAAAACAAAAAGTTTGAAGTGCAAAAGGCGAGGAAAAATTTCAGGAACAGTCTAGTATTTATAGGCAAATATGAGGAGCGGGGCCAGTCCCCTAAAAGTGTGGCCATCCCCCTTAAAGTTTAAGGGGGCCGCCCCTCTGAAATGGTCATCAGCTTTGACTTTTTCTGGGGAAGGTTTTTTTTTTTTTTTTTTTTTTTTTTTTTTTTTTTTTTTTTTTTTTTACCATTTTTGGTTGAACATTTGAATTTGAATATTTATTATGAATTAAACATTTTCCTTTATTTACCAAAAATGTTTTGTAAAAGACATAAAATATTTGTAACATTTTATAAAAAGTCTAGTGATTAAACAAACATCCTTTGATCATAAAATGCATTAGACATTTGTTTATTCATACCTTAAGTGATTGTTGAAGCATACTTGAGACGTTGAGATGTCGAGAGATGTTGACGTATGAATGCATAGATGATTTGTGATCATAAGTAACTTATGCACTTTACGTTATGTGTTGTAACTTACATCTTAGTCATCATCAAAATATGAAGAGTGTGTTTAGATTAAATATCGTAATATTTATGTCAACAATTTCCCCATTTTTGATGATTACAAAATATGTAAACTATAACTCATAGTAAAATGTATAAGTTACTTGTTTACTCTTTTTCTCCCCCCTTTTGTCGAAGCAAAAAGGTGGACTCTTAGACTGTCACAACTCGTAAATTCTGGTCTTTTCCCGAACTTTCAACATTTACTATTCATCGGTTACTATTCATCTATCACTATTCATCATTTTACTATTCATCTTTTTCGGAGTCGGTTTGATATTCTGAGAAGCGTTTTAAAATTTTACTATTCATAAAACACTATTCACCTCCGGAGAAAATTTGTCATTTATACGTGGGTTGCGTCATTTTTGTAAACGTACGATTTTTAACCTAAGAAACGTTATCTTATGAACTATTATTTTGAATAATTGGTCCGACAATCCCAACTATGGTCCTAAGACATTTTTACACTCATTATAATGATACAAAAGTTATAATATTAATTTACCCGGTAATTTGGGAATTTATTTAATTAATGTCGTACGTTTAATATAATTACGACGGTTTTCGTGGAAACTAAACTATAATCACCCAAACTCTCCGTACTTGTACCCAACATATTTTTACAATTTTTACGACTTTATTATGTCCCGAATAACTTCAATAAAATTTATTTCTAACCAACCCGGTACCCGATTAAACCAAAAACTAAATATACTACACCATATTACACTAAATCTCTAATTAAATCACCAACACAACTCCCCTTTTCCCTCCTTTGTGAACCGGCCCCCCCCCCCCTCCTAGCCATCTCATGTGCATTTCTCACCAACACACCATAATTGCTCACCAAACTTTTGTCTCTTAAGTAGATATTTATTCTAAAAACTTCAATAATACTTCACATTTTCTCACAAAAACTAGCTAAGTCTCATCTCTTTTTCTCTCCTCTCTTGAACCGGCCAAACAAGAAGAACAAGCAAAAACCATGGATTTTCCAAGATCAAGTGTTAATCTAGTTCCTTTAGTTGTCCTTGTTTGAGTTTTGTGATAAAACTCAAGGTTTCTTACATAGTTTCATCCAAACCTCCTCACATCATCATGTAAGCTCAAGAACATCTTTCTAATCTTTTCATACTTTCATTTTTCTAGTTTCATGTTGTTTATTCAAGATCTCTATGCATATGTTAGTTTATACCACTCATTTATATATATATCTAACTTTTGAACTCTAAAAATGGATTATAGTTAGATCCTTGTTAGATCCACTAGATTGATGATGTTTAGGAACCCATGACACCCTAAGAAGGTGTATGGTAAGATTAGACTAGATTTGTGGTGATTGAAAGTGGTTTGGTTGGATTAGAAACTAGTTTGGAACATTAAAAATGGATTCTAAACATATATAAAAACCTGCTGTCCCTTTTTGGAAAACGTGGAAAGATCAGGGGTAAGGGTGTAACTTTTGACCAAATATTTAGAAAATACTCTCCGATACGAAACTATAGCCGAAAACGGGGATAAAAACGAGTTAATAACGAAGGAGATACGCTAAAAACGAGTTTAACGACGAAAACTATTTTTCTGAAAATCCTTTGCTGATGAACAGTTGTCACGACTGTTTCGAGGCGTAAAACTAAATCTAGCCATCCCGACTTATCAAAAATATGTTAGTATGTTGTCCCACGATTCCGGGAATATAAAGAACATAGAAAACGGGCTTATAACGACTAAGATATACACGTTTGAAATTAGACGAACTATATATATTTTTGACAGCTTTTCTAATAAAGAATATTTTGCGCACTAAACAATATACTTACACCAAACGAACAATGGAGAACCGTCCTTCCTAGCCGTTGAGGCACGTACCATCAAAAGTTTATTAACCCATCAATGCGATGACATCTCAAGGTTTTCAAAACGCCAAGACCAAACACTAACACTTTATATATTATTACACGACTAGTCTTTACGAAGCTAATTGGGCTTATTTTCACCAAGTATCGGAAAACATTGAATTTCAACGATAACTATTATTTTCAAAGTACGAGTGGTATAGACTTCATGTGCATGTGCATTCATTACATCCTTTCATGATCTAAGTAGATCACTATCATTCCTATTAGGTTGCGGTTAGAGATCGAACCTCATTTCTGTGTATCCACTTTTGTCATCGTAGCTATCGCACCAGGTGAGTCATAGCCCCACTTTTACTCTTTATACTTGTTTTAACTCTTTGGGGGAGATACATGCTCAACTACTTGCTTACTAGTATAAATACTCAAAACATATTTTCTTGATACTCAAAACATTTATACTTGATTGTCTTATACTTGATTATACTTATACTTGATTTTATACATACGTGATTGTGTTATACTTAACTGTGTTATACTTACTTGATACTTGAAACGTTTAAACTTTTATGCTTTGGGAAACGACACCCAGTAATCTGTCAAAGGAGAGGTATTGATAGTACTATTATGGGGAAACACCCCCCACCCAAGTCCAAAACAGAGGCGACGTTGGGTGACAGGTACTATTTGGGATGGTGGTTCCCCGCCTTTGTGTCTATACTTGACCTTGGGTGAATATAATCCTGAGAAACTATATATTGTAGCAGTGGGTTGTAAACACACAGGTTACAAGGCTCTTATGGCGGGACTTGTAACTGAGTGGATTTACGATGCCTTTGCTGGGAAACCTACATACATATGCATAAACTTTATTTGTTAAACAAACTCTATGAACTCACCAACCTCGTGTTGACACTTTAGCATGTATTTTCAGGTTTTAACCTATGGCACACTACTGGAGGTTTTGGCAGGGCATGGCATGGTCATAGAAGACTCTGATTATTTATATGGGGACCGTTTTAAACTACTTTTAAGGGCCTACTTCCGCACTACTTTTAACAATGTAAATTTAACATTTTTGATTTAACTCTTTATTCTAAATGATTCAAATGAAAACCATTTTTGAACTTGTGTTGTAATACCAATTGAGTTACACCCCAGCTACACGTATGCTTCCGCTGGACCCGATTTTGGGGGTGTGACATAAACGAGACTACTACTACACCTCAACCCTAGAAATGAAGAGACGAGCTTGAATAATCATAAGTGAAGCCTTGATCCTAACTTCTAAAACATTGACATCCCTTAAAATTTGACTCTAGTGGATCCATGGATCAAATAAATTGCAAACTCTTATCCTGCATCAAGAGTTAGTTTTGTGCAAATAAATAAATAAAAATAAATAGGTAGGGATGAAATACACATATCAAGAAATGTGTAGATGTCATTATTATTATTTTTTTGGGTAAAAGGTCAAAAGACCCGGTAAATATATTACTCCAAAAAACATTTAAGTACAAAGGATATGGGTGAATCCCATATCTCAGCCCGTTACATAGGCAGAAAAGCTTACATAACAAGATACTTCCAATTCTCTAAGTAAGAAAACCATTACACAAAGATACCACTAGACTCCTATGAAAACAAAATTACTTTCTACCAAAACCTTGGAGCTTGATACCATACGTGTCATATAAAGCATCCAAATTCCCTGGAAGATCGTAGACCTGATCCGCATAGTCATCATAATCGTAATCATCATAATCATCTTCACGATCATGACCACCACCAAATAGGTTCATCAACTCATCAAACGTATTCACAACCTCGTCTTCATCACTGTCTGAAAAAACAATCTCTCCCACCTTAGAGAATGGGTTAACCCTCTTAGTAGAAGAAGTAGACCCCGGATAATCAACCTTTATAATAGGATGACCATCATCATCCACAAGAGTAGCTTTCCCATCAATAAGTAGCTTTTCAATCTTCCCAATTTTATCGACTAAAGGAGTAGAATTAACTTCCTTTGTTTCCATTGAATCACTCACAAGCGGCTCTTGTGATGTATTACCAGTCTCTAAAGACCCGTCTTCCTTAGCTTCCTTTGGAATACCAGAATTCACATCCTTAGTCACTTCATTGGTAGGAATACCAAAGTCATCAGTGTCATCCATATGAAGGGCATCAAAACGGTTTGATGTATCAATCTTCGTACCAATTCCACTTGTACTAGCCACATCAGCAGCTTTTTTCTTGTTGGCATCCACTTTCTTGGGTTCAGGAGGAGGCGCTTTGGGTCTATATTGCATCTTCTTACCCATACTAGGCTTAGAAAAACCTCCTTTAGTAGAACCCGATTGACCACCAGTAGTACTCTTCTTCTTAGTATTAATGGTTCGGAAACCATCATTAGCAATTGGTGTAGTATGAGTAGTAGGTGAAATAAATTTAGGACAATCAACCAGAATATGACCAAATACCTTACACTTATCACAACGAGGCGGTTTCCACTCATATTCAACCCGAATCGTCTCAATAGTCGAACCCGTCCCATCAAGCAAAGGTATCTCAACAGTTATACTATCCCTAAGTACCTCATCAGCCTTTACTTCAATCATGCACCTTGCAAAACTACTACACCCCCATGATTCTTTGCACATTTGGCTAGTATAAGCATCTAACATTTTCGGTGTACCAATCAATGTAGCAAGAAGACTAAGATCGTCATTAGAGAACATAGCAAGAGGAACATCATGAAATTTAACCCACACCGGAATGTTGGTCAAATCCTCTTTCAGTAAGTTGGTGTTCAAAGTCCATGGTTTAAGAATAATTGGTGAATTTCTAATCAACCATGGACCATTTTAAAGGACATCATCAACACCTTTCTTCGAATTAAACTTAAAGAAAAGGAACCCCTTAGCATTCATCATGACCTTCTGTATACCATATTTAGCCCACACATTGCGTACATAATAATCCATAACAGGAAAGGCAATGCGATGACCAAGAAAATAACCATAAAGTGTATTCTCAAATCTAGTATTCACCTCTTCAACAACTTTCATTGGGACAGAAAGATCAACTCCAGTCTTTTTAATGCTACACTCCAATCGACGAAAATTAGACACATGTTTCTTAGGATCATTTGAAGTAGCACCCGCATACGAGACCGACTTCACTCCAGTTCCAATCGTATTATAAGTGTTAGAACCAGATTTAAGATCAGTACTATCAGTAGTCTTCGCATTCTCAATGTTATCCATAGCAGTTCCACTAGTAGTGTGAGCAATAGAGTCCTTATTAGCAGCAATATCAAGATGAACAATATCCATAGATGCATCAAACTTCTTACGCGCATTTAAGACCATTTGCTCAACATTAAGTTGATTCGAAATACCAGGAACATCATGACCAGAATTACCAATGTTATCCATATGTGGTTGCGAGTTAAGGCTTGGAACCTGATAATTATAATCATTCGTGGACCTCAATTTTCCAGCCATTGGAGTAACATGGACATCATCACCTTTAGGTAGGTTAACATCCGAAACATTACTGATATCATTCAAACAGTGATCACCAGCTTGGTGCTTGAGAATATCGTTTACGTTGACATCATCAATTGAGGTAACAACATCATCACTTGAGGTAGATACAAGACTAGGGTTTTGCAAAACCTTAGTAGACACTCCAGCCTCAATAGGAACAGATTTAATGCCATGATCTCCCATCGTAGATGTAACAGATTCGACATTAGGGGTCACACCACTGCTAGCAGCTTGCCTTGGTGTACTACCACTAGGGTTTATTCCCTTTAAGCTTTTAAACCGATCACTCAGCTTCTCAACATTCGTACTAGACACAGGTCGTGCACTAGTCTTGTTCATCTCTCCATAGTTCGACATCACAAAGATCAAATACCCTTACACAATGCAAACAAACATAAAACAAGAAGATAAGGTCGAGTTCTTCAAACACACCCGAGAAAACCCTAATTAAAAATTAGGGTTTAAAGCATTCATGCGCATTAACTAACCCATAATCAATAATGATGTCCAATCAGTAATGAATGATAATGATATAGAAAATAAAACAAACAGAACCGACTAAACCCTAGCTATGCGATTAGGAAAAAACCCAATAATAGCCGACTTGAATCCCTACCAGTAACAAGCAGCGATCAAAGTAAGCTTGAATCGAAGTTGTAGTGAGGAGGAATCGATCGGATTGAAAAGGAGGTAGGGGTTTCGTAAAATCACCAAAATCGCCAGAGGGAATGTAGATGTCATTAGAAACTTAATGACTTGGACATTTGCCAATGCTCCATCTTGGTGGATGCTCCCCTTTAGTGTATACTCCCGCTTGTATGGGGCACCAAGAAATGGAAGAGTATTACAAGGCAAAGTTTGTAGAAAAAAATGCACATATATATAATGATGATGATAGATATATGCATGACACTAATCGGGGAACAAGATATGGATGTCTTAGGTATATGCACTAAAAATATGACACATGCAGTGATTGTTTTAAAAATAACAAACTAAATCGCCAAAAAAATTATCATGACCAATGCTTGAGACATGGCAATGATTAGGACCCAATGAAAAGATTCGACCGACATATTTTGGTGAAACATACCAAAATATATACTCTAAATGAGTTAAAAGAGAATGAAGATGAAGATGGTACATTCTTTTAAAAACGTAGAAAAACAAGAAGGATGAGCTTGAATGGAAAGGGTAGGTGATGACAAAAGTTGACTGATATGGTTTAGATTAATATATCGTTCAACAGAGGTGGATGAATGGAAATCATGGAAATTTTAGGTGTTTTGTTAGTTGACGACCGAAGGTGGATATGTGAAATGAGGTGGTAGTAATTTCATGTTTTTATGAGTGTATGGGTATGACGGTTGCCCTTTGATTCAAAGAGCGACATAAGGATGAACATAGGTTTGTGTATCATGAAAGATGGTTCAACCTTCATGGGTTAAGTTGTAGTGGTGATGACACACTTGTTAGAATGTAGGGAATGGTTACATGGTGGAATCTTCTTGTGAAGATGACTAGGTGGAGTTATTGGTGAAAATGGGAAATGAGCATCAAGTGTTGTGATTGGTGAGAGCGAAAGAGCGATGTTCATGGAAGGAATTTCTTGGGTAGAAGGTGGTGGTAATAGTTTTGGTGGTGGAGACAATTGTGAGTTGAGATATCCATAAATGGATGGAGATGAAGATATGGAAGAAGTGGATGTTACTTGAGTAGAGGGTGTTTTAGATGGTGCATTAGGTGGACTAGGAGATGAAATTTGAGGTTGAGGTGATGGAGTTTTGGTGTCATCTTGTGTTAAATCAATGAAGAGTTGTTTAGGAGGTATGATATTGATTCTTGGTTTCTTTGAGGGGATCAAAATGGAAGTTTTTGGTGATGCCATTGTGGATGGCTCGAGATTGGTAGTACAAAGGATGACTCAGTTTTTCATTTCACACTAGTGGTTTGAGGATGTACTAAAACTATTTATCACTGACAAGAGTGACGAAAGGTTATGAGGTTTGAGTGTAAGGTAGAAGGATATATGTGAGTGAGTGTGTTTTCCCTTCCCATTAGATTTGTGCTCATCCAGATATAAATACAAATCAACACGAAAGCGATACGCTTGACAATGACACAAAGGATGAAGGATAGCATACAATGAACTTCATCCACGAAGTTATGTAGCTCTTCTCGAGTATTGAGAATGTTTAAAGAATAATCACAAAATGAGGTATGAGGTTTTCCTAAAGATGGTAGCGGGAAAAGGTGGAAGGAAGGTGTTTGACATCTATATAATAATAGAGTCATGACTAAAGTTTTAGAAAAACAAAATAGACATGAACGATGAGTGACATTTTAATTTGCATTTTGCTAATTAAAAATACTTAAATATTTCAGATGAAACATTTAAGTTGTCACACCTACTTAGAGATGTATTAGATTAGTATCTAACTATCTCTTGACATAGAGTTGATTGTTTGCAAGGAAACAAGATGATGAATAAGGGAGTGATTATGCATGGAGACTCTAGGACACATAAGACAATTCTGAGACTATTATGACCTATCGGATTGTGACACTAAGGTTTTCATGAAATAAGGGTATAAATTCTAAGGATAAGAAAAATATACCTAGATGGATGAGACATATAGAATTAAGCATGTAAAAGCATTTAAGCATGTATTATTTAGATATACTAAAATATATCATATCGGAATTGTTAGAGAAAAACAAAAACAATTATAATAAACATGCATTCAATAACCAAGCATATAATTACAGAGGTATATAATCAAATCACATAGGAGCAAGTAAACATATTGAAATTTGATATATGTGAGATGCCATAAATCTAGGAATGAAAAAATCTAATGATAAACAAAGTTCATAAAAGTAAACTAGCGTTAGGTATATTTAGGAAGAACAATTTAATCAAGTGGGAGAATGAGTATGAGACTATTACTTTTAATCAAGTTGGAGAATGTGTATGAGATTATTACTAATGGTGCTCAATTAAGGCTAAACACGACTATTTTTACGGGTTACACACACCCAACTTCTCACATAGAAGCAATTCAACCGTCAGGCAAAATTGAACTTCTAGACAATAGGTTCTCGAGTAGTCATTCTCTTTTTAGAAGAAATTGAGTTCCTAAATTTACCTATCGAAGAGTACCAAATATGAAGTTTGCTTGGTTCACTAACATTTGGCTTAATGTGACTTAAATATCATGTTTTTATGATGGTAAATCTAGATGATACATTTTATTCACTATTCTAATAGAGATGTGTTGAATTTTTAGATAAGAGTAAGCAAAATGTACTAATCTTTTGTTCATAATTACCGGTTGTTTGGTTTTGATGGCATATTACTTGATTTAATAAATGTGATTAATTTAAGAATGCTCCTTAGCATATCTTGTGAAATTAATCTCATTAAGATTATTTATCTTAAATGAGTTTGTGATTCTCAAATGATATTAAAACTACAAATTTTTATATTCTTAAACGAAT
This sequence comes from Artemisia argyi, assembly GCA_030686995.1. Classification (NCBI taxonomy): domain Eukaryota; kingdom Viridiplantae; phylum Streptophyta; class Magnoliopsida; order Asterales; family Asteraceae; genus Artemisia; species Artemisia argyi. The sequence continues at coordinate 43,610,302 of CM060708.1, forward strand.
ATTATTTTATATGATTTTTGCCCATGTTATATACCATAATTTAACTAGTATTTGAATAAAGGAATTTTACTTGTTTATGCATTGTGACAAGTTATTTTTCAATTCTAATAACATATATTATTTCAAAAAGAAATGTGTAGTGTATTATCTTGTAACACAACCATTCATGCTACAAAGAAAATGAAATGAGTAAAATATATAGTGTGTATTTTTCTTAAATGTGTATTTTAGCTTGGAGTTATGATTTTAAGTAGTGTGAGTAAAGTTTACATATGTTGTTAGTTTGCTAATGTTTGGTTTTTCAGATATGACACATTTATCCATTGCATTGCATTGTAAATTGCTTGAATATTTCGGACGAAACATCCAAGTCGTCAATCCTACATCATTGTATATTTTATGCATGTATTAAACATCTTACCCTAATATTTGGAACATAACCATTTGACAAGTAGACTTAATATGACATTATCAATACAAGTGTTTGTTATGATCCAATGCATATTCTTTTCATCTACAAAGGATGTAAATATTTTCATATCAATCTAGTGTGATTGAGTATGTAGATTCAAGAATATATCTTTTGTTGTAATTTGATATAATCTTGAAACTAAACAAATTATAATCCAATATCTTGTCCATACTAAAAACATGCCAATTAGATTTGATAAATATATCAACCATAATTTGAATAATGAATCGATATAATATCAGGATCTTTCTTGACCCTCACAAACACTCATTTAAAATAAATAGACATTTTATAGTGTGTTCTATTAATCATAAGATTATTTATGAGTGAGGTTAATGGATGATTGAAAGTTAACTTATTGCTTCATGATTGTCATATATTTTGTTTATGTGAAAGACTATTTATTTTTACGTATAATGAACTCACTTAGATTTTGAAAATACTTTTTCTTTTATATAACTACTAATGTATTAAAATGATCCATTTTATCTTGTTTAAACAACCTAAGGTAAAACAAGGTAATTTGCTGAAAATATTTAAGCGTGTTGGTGAGAATAGATTAAATCGTTTAAAATATTTAAGTGACTAGATTTAACTCATTTACAAGATGTTTGAGTAACATTAAGTCATCTACACCTATATGCAATGCAAGAATAATATTGCAATCCTAATTCAAGAAATCTAGCATAAGATCTAGTTAAGTATAATCCTGAAAACTAGCTATAAATTAATAGGGTACATGACACATATGCTTAGATATACAATTAGCTAAATTTCTAATAGCAACAATCATCTAATATATTCTATTAACAAAATAAAGACACAAAGAAGTTCACATAACACATAAAAGCACTTGTTGTCGTTTTGTGTATTATATTCACCACTATTTACTTAGCTCGATTTTATTTCAAAATAAAACAGTTTCCTCCCCATTTTATTATTTAATCAAGATCAATCTTTTGAAAATATAAATACTTAATATTTCAAAGATATACCAACTAGGAATGCCGGCTCGAAGGAAAAGGTAAAATACAAGTTTTATGTTAAAACGAAACACAAATTTTTGACCACCGTATTGTGTTTTGACTTTTTGACTTATTTAAGTTTATAATGATTACTTTTAAATATTTTTAAATGAACGTAGACTTAATTACCGTTAAAACTCCGGGTGGCATGGCTTCTACGGTGTTACGGTTAATTTTATATGATTTTTCAAAGTTACTTAAAAACTAACGAACAGACAGACCCCCCCCCCCCTTAAATATTTAAGGGGAACGGACATATATTTAAGGAGGCCACCCTCAGAATTACATTTTTTTTTTGTAAAAAAATTGTTTTCTGACTTTGCGAAAAGGTGTGAAACTTTCTGATTTTGATACGGAACATATAACACTTATTTTAAGCATAATCTTAACTTGAGCTAGTAAAATTAGTTTATATAACATTAAAACTAATACAAGTTAATCAACAAAACGCTTTTCATATTTAATCCTCCTTAATAGGTAATTGGATACATGGATCGTACTCAAACTTTAAAACCATTTGTTTTAAAAATTAAAGTGACGTGACTCTGTTACCAATTGTGAAAATCGTAGAGGGGCAAGGGGTGAATACATTTTCCTTTTAAAATTATAGAAAGTTTTGTGAAGTGTGAATAATACATCTAAATCTATTAGACCATATCATATAATTATACACACAATCACAATATTAACATCTAACCATAACTAAATCAACATCAAAACAATATAAGCAACAATCAACACATATATGCAAGAATAGATATAAAGCTATAAATGCAAGAATAAATGAAAAGAGATAAAGAAAAAGGAAATGCAAACCGGACACGATGATTTATAGTGGTTCGGTCACGAAGCACCTCTTCGCCCTACTTCACTCCCCGAGTACCCAACTCGAGAGTTCACAACACTACTCAACAAGCTCCCTTTAGGCGGAGAAAACCATACACACCTTTGCTTACACCGATTTATGACACTATGCAAAATGTCGAATCCTAATGCTAGCTAGGACCAAACTCACGACACGACTTCGATCACTACACAACTTCTATCACGACACAACCAATGCACACCACGACACTACATCTCGCCTTCACACCTTCTGGATCACACCACACCAATCACAACTTAACACGACTTCATGACTTCAACACCATCACGACTATACACACTACTACTAATCTTTACGACTTCACACCACTTCTTACACACCCATTGACTCACTACTAAGTAAGATCATCTTGATCTACTTCTTACATATACTTACATAACTTACTTCTACAAATGTACTCAACTTCACATCGATACTAACTAGACTCTTATACTTCTTTGACTTTATGATAGGAAGTACTCTTCTCTTGCACTTGAGGGATTAAGCTTGAATCACTTGGAAACAAAGCTTTATGATTTTATGATCAAACGATTTAGAAAGATATGTAGGAAGGATTAAAACATAAAGTTTGGAGTGCAAAAGGTGATGAAAAATGCCAGAAACGGTCTAGTGTTTATAGGCAAAGCTGAGGAGTTGAGTAGCAGGGTCAGTCCCCTTAAAGTGTGGCCGGCCCCCTTAAAGTTTAAAGGGGCACTCTATTATTTAAGGGGGGCCGCCCCTCAGAAACAGTTCTTAGCCTTGTCTTTTTCTGGGGAAGGTTTTTCTGGAACATTGTTGCCATTTTTGGTTGAAATTTTGTATGAATTAAACATTTTCCTTTATTTACCAAAAATATTTTGTAAAAGTTATAAAATGTTTTTAACATTTTATAAAAATTCTAGTGATTAATAAAAGTTCATTTGATCATAAAATGCATTAGACATTTGTTTATTCATACCTTAAGTGATTGTTGAAGCATACTTGAGACGTTGAGATGTCGAGAGATGTTGACGTATGAATGCATAGATGATTTGTGATCACAAGTAACTCTAGCACTTTATGTTATGTGTTGTAACTTACATCTTTGTCATCATCAAAACATGAAAATGATGTTTAGATTAAATATCGTAATATTTATGCCAACACGGTATCTTTTTAACAAATGTATTTGGTTATCCTACATTTTAGAGAGTCTCTGGGATGCTTCTGGTGGACACCTTAACCCTTTTCCTTTACAAGATTGATGCATTATCAGGGAAGACCCCTGAAGCTCAAAGTGGTAAACTTGTTGGATTAGGAAATTGAAAAGAGGGTAGACACGCACATCCTTCTCTCAAATAAAGTAAAGTTGGAAATGAGGGGACTTCCAGAAGAACAAGAATAGTTAGGGTCTTATGTAATATTCAATCATTTGATAATTATCTTATGTAATATAGGTGAATACTAAATGAATTCTTTTGCATCATTTATAAGTTTATGCTTTACTCTATATTAATAAAGTCGTAAGAAGTTCTTTGTTGACTTAAACTAAAAAAAAAAAAAAAAAAAAAAAAAAAAAAAAAAAAAAAAAAAAAACTTAGGCTATATTTATATCCAAATAGGGGATATTGTTGGGCTAATTTAGTGCCCATTGATCTTCATCTAGGATTTAAATAGAAAATAACCTAAGTGTAAACAAAGTACCTGAATGGAAAATAGTATTCAGGGAGTCATCTTTAGAGTTATTCATAGTCTAAAGAAAGACTCAACACTTCCCAAGACGAAACTCAGTAAGTGAAGTCCCTCAACCAACAGAAAGATGATAAAGTCAGTTAGTGATGACAATAACTCACCGAATCCCTAAAGATCTTCTCAAATAGACATCCCGAGCTTAGATATTTAAGAAAGACATCCAAGTCACTGAAATATAAAGACAAAACTTATCCAAAAGTTAAGATAGTATAATAGTTGATATAAAAAGGACAAACAGTTGTCAACACAGTTCCTTAAAGTATGCTTAAACATGTTCAAAAAAAAATATTTAATGTAAGTGAACTACACAGTTAATAGCTTGACACGTCATTAACCCCACGAGTATCCATCTCGATCTTTGATTATAAAAGAGAATGTTGTAAAGGAGTAAATGCTCATCTCTTGCAATAAAAGTGATACACTTTCAAGAGAACATTTACTCCTTCAAATAATAATATAGTCCCTAAGTAATCAGTTGGTTAAAACATAGTAATTACTTAAACATTAACTTTGGTTTATATTTATGTTTATTGAGGAGATCACCCAATATTGCAGTCAACTTAGATTGTTAATCCGCAAACAATCTTAAGTAAATTTTTTGATCCACTTCTAAAAATAATTTAAACGTTAAAAATATGTGTGTGTTTACTTATTCGTTTATTTATTTTGTTAAAGTTTAAACATAGATTAAGAAGACATGAAATATGATGATTAATTTAACTTGGTTAAAACATTGTAGCCATCTAAAAAGGAACAACAATTGCAAATTCTTGTATTGACCATGCATTGGATATCTGCGTAAGAGTCTTTTTCTATGGGAGAAATTTTGTTGAGATATGTAATTAAAATTGAGGGAAAACTGCAAAAAATGTCCCTAAACTTTGGAAAAAATGCAATAAGTGTTCTCTTACGAAAAAATTTGCAAAAAGTGTTCCTGACTGATTTCTGTGTTGCGAAAATGGTACCCGAGGGGTTATTGTTCTTGCAAATTTGGTTTTTTTGGTTAATGCTTGTTAGAAAATCTCGTTAGTTAGCCCTCACGTGCGTTGCAAGTGAGGGTAATTCATCATTTCACCTTTCCCGACTTTAACACACTCCAGCTACCTCACTGGCATGAAAATCGACGAGAACATTTTTTTCAAATAACCAAAGTCTTGTTTAACACATTAACATTAACAAATCACGCACACATAAATGTTCTATCTTCTTTCAACCGATCAAATCACACACCACAAAACAATACCATCGGAACTTAGCAGGCGTGATTCTTCAAACAACACACATACCAGGTAACAACATTTACTTATTTTCACTTCATTCAAATATTATTTGCATTTTTTTAAATCTTAATCGTTAATGCAGTAAACATGTTTGGTAATCAATTTATTTGCATAGTGGACAATCCTCAACATGTTTTGGATGAGTTTGTAAGTTAACACCATTATTGACAAGTTGTTATTTCTCTAAGAAACTATTTTAATTAGTTTTTATGTTACAATGGTTAAAAATTAATTTTCATACACATGAACTGCATAATGATTGCGTTTTTGGTGGTTCCTATCATGGCAATCCTTATATTTACTTAGTTAACAAGTGTGTTGTTGAGGGAGCAAGGTGGAATGATTTTGTCATTCACAGCATCACCTGTTCGGATGTTGAGTACATACATTTTGTAGAAGAGGGTTAGGATGTGTTTTATGTAACTTGCTACGGTGAGGATGGGTTAAAGTTTCATAATTATGAACCCGAGAGTACTCAATGTTGGAGATGTTCAGTGCCTGTGACAGACACATCACCTGTTCGTTGTAGGAAGACTTTCTGAGATATCTGAATGATCCAACCCCTACTGACTCGGTCGTGGTTTCCACTAACACGACTGACTACAATGTTAGGGTGGCCATTGATCATCTGTATGATTGATACGTCCACTCCTTCTTGTATGGGTGTGGTTGGTTGAGACTGGTTTGAGACTTGAATATGAGCCCTGGTCAGTGGATGGTGTTTACTCAGGTTGTCTCGGGGGAGGAATATAATGTGATGTTATTTGAACCTGATGGAGGGGCCATCACAACTGTGGAGACATACAACACCAACATAGCCATGAATGCCCTTTGTCACCAACCACATGACTATGGTATATTTTTCTTTATTAACTTTAACAACATCAAGTAGATGATATCTGTGTAACATTTTGGATTATCTGTAACTAACTCATTTTGTATTATTAAATTCAGATTTTGAAGCCCGTCAGATGAACTAGATGTGCAATTGGACGTTTCACACTGTCCATGACCAAGAAGATAGGGCATTCTACAGAACACTCACTTTTGGAGAGATGGACGACTTGTAAGTGTCTTGAAACTTTGTTAATTTGTTCAATTGTTACGCTAAAATTTCAATGAGATTACAAACTAAACAACTATGAAACTATTGTAGTTGTAACTTAGTACTAGCAACACTAAGTTTTCTTCTAGCAGCACTAACTACTTGGTATGTTCTCAACATCTATAATATACATTAGCAGTCTTAACTTCCATAAGCAGTCTTAACCTTCATAAGCATCAGCAGTAACACACTTGGAGCATTTTCCTTGTAATACCTGAGCAGTCTTATCCATACATGTAGCAGCAACTTAAGAAACCTTAATTCCCAACATGTCATTAGCTTGAGCTTCGGCTGGATCTTTAGCTGCTATACTTCCTTTATGCATTGTTGATGTGGTCCTTTGTTTTGTTTTGTGTATTTGGCTTGTTTGGGAAGCAGTAGTGATAGATTTGCTTAATCATATATATAGTTGTCATTTGTATGAGGTATTGTGTATCTAATAAGATGATTGATAGATCTTAATGTCTGTTAGAATCACCCCCAAAAAACTAATGCTAAGTTTTGTACATTTTGTAAAGAACTATACCATCAAAAATTGTGCAGAAGTACAACTTGTATGGGCACTCTATCACTGTTGTGAAGCATCAAAAGATACAGAAAGTGTTTGAAGTACATGGGAGAACAGTAGTGGTACTTGGTCGAGGAAAGGTGAAGAGGAAGGTTGCAATTGTTTCATTATCTAGTTTCAGGGAGTTGAGGGAGGAAGTCGGCTTTGGTGCAACTACAAGGATCCGCTTCTGTCTAACTGATGAAACAAATAGGTCCCAAAGAGTTTTAAGGTTTGATGTGTGTTGATGTTTGTTGATGGTTGAAACAATGTTTGAAACTATTTGTAAGTTGGATAAACCATATGGGTTTGTCCGTAGACAATGTTTTGTAATTATCTGATGAAGGATAAACCATATGGGGTTGTCCAAAGACAATGTTATGTAGTTAGCTGATGCAGGATAAACCATATGGGTTTGTCCGTAGACAATGTTATGTAATTAGCTGATGTAGGATAAACCATATGGGTTTGTCCATAAACAATGTTTTGTAGTCAACCATGTAGGTTGATAGGATTTTTGGATGAATTTGTGTTGTATCAAATATTGTCTATGTGGGTGCTACAATGTAGCAGTTTGTTAATATGTATCCTAGGTTGTATTGAACTATAACCAATTGACATTGTTTGAATTTTGTATGTCAAACATTTGTCCAATGAAGGTTCTATCAAATTAGTGTAGGCTGTTTTCGTTCCATTTGGCAATGCAGGTTCTATCAAATTAGTGCATGCTGTTTTTTTTTCCATTTGACAATGCAGGTACTATCAAATTAGTGCAGGCTGTTAGAGAGAATAAGAGTTAAGCCATCTTTGAGGAAAGGTTGTTACATATCTTCATTAACTTTGAAATGCGAATACAGAGCTCTATTCATAGAGCTAACAACCAATAACAAAAGTCAACCATATTACATGCACAATTCTACTTCTACATTACAATATTACATCCTGACTTCTACAACACCTTTCCTGCTAACAACATAAAAGCAATAACCAGAGCCATTACAACAACACATTTCCTATAAACCACTAGCTCGAATTTGCTTTCTTTTAAATCCATTTGCAAAAGTTAGACTTAGTTTTGCAAACAAGACTTCTGATAGTCCAAATCCCTTTGCAAGTCTCTTATTTTTTCATTCAAAATACATTTGTCTATTTTCAATCTTTTTTCCACTTGAATCAACTTGTGCACTTCTTTTTTGTAGTAGTCACTTGGTAATTCAGGATCAAGCCAGTAAAAGGTGCCACATTTTGAAATGTTTAGACATATTAGCATATACCCGAATGATAAACAAAGTAAAAATCACTTACATTATAAAATTTATGCAGCCTAGAAAACGTCTTAAAGATGATAGATGGTTCGTGATGTTTGTTCACTAACGGGTTCCTTATGTCACAATAGGTAGGTGGTGGAGGACGACGACTTGGAAGGAAATGGATGAAATGTATGATGAAATTATTGATGACTTATGGGAATATGGACAAAAAGATCCAGAAGTCTTGAAAGGTGAGTGTATTATTTTCCATTGGTCTGATTTTTGTGTATTACACATATAGTCTACAAATGGTCATTGTAATGTATTTAGCCCCTTTGTCAATGATACCAATCTGCAGATGATAAGGGAAAGGGGAAACTTGATGAGGGTTATGAAGATACTCACAACAGGAATAGGGGGAGGGGTTGATGATGGTTGTGAAGATACTCAACATAGAAATAAGGGGGAAGGAAAATTTGGTGAGGGTTGTGAAGATACTCAAAACAGCAATAAGGGAAATGGGAAACTTGATGAGGGCTGTGAAGATACTGAAAACGTGAGTAAAGTTAATGCAAAACTCGAAGATCGTGAAAAAAGGATATAGTTTCTTGGAAAAGGGTTTGCTAGGGTAAACCAGAAAAATATGGGGATTAGGAATAAAGGTATGCAAACAATTGTATAAGTGGTTGCCATATCATCCAGTGATGAGGATGAAGAAATGGACATACCACCAAAGCCTCCCAATTCCAAGCCTTGCATTAGGGGGATGAGGATGAAGGGAAAGGCTTCCACATCTAAAGAAAAAGGGGGGAGGGAAGGAAAAGCCTACCAATACTTAGGCTTGCACTACAAAAGGGGCAGATGAGGGTACCAGTAAGCAGAGGAAGGCAAGGCCTCTGAGTGTAATCGGTTGCATCCTTGGCTTAAGAGCAAAGTCGAAAGAACCAGCTCGCACAAGAGGTGCTAAATGTTGTTCATTGCGTTCCAAAAGTGAAACTAAATGCAGGATAATGGTCCTTGTTTTGTGTTGTCCATTTGTATGTAGTATGCTATTTTAGGACATATTTAGTTAAGTTATGTAAGATATGTTTATGCAATTCATTTGGTTAATCTTTTAAGACATCCATTGCAATGTGTTTCCAAATTCTAACCCATCTGGTAGAAAGCTTAGTGCTGCTAGTACATAACTGGGATCGACAATAAATAACCTAACTTAGTAGTTAGTGCTGCTATCAGAAATATTAGTGCTGCTAGTACATAACTGTGATCAACAACACATAAACATGTTTATAAACATACACATATGCCACAAACTACCACTAGACACAACACTAAAATGTCATTCGACTTGCATAAACTAAATTGTTCTAAAACATGCCATCCCAAGCCATAAGATGAACAAAATAAACAGAACAACATACACCATTTCCTTGTGCTGACCATGATCATTCCCTCCTCACTTGGAATCAACCTCCTCATCTGCTTCAATTGCCTTCTCATCCTTGTCAGCTGGATCAAACTTTGTTCTCTTCTTTTGTATACTTGAGGTCACACTGGCTGGTGAATCAACTGTAGCTGGAGCTTCCATGTCTGCCCTTTCCAAACTATCTTCAACATCTGCTATTGGAGCTTCATTAGAAACAACTACATCTTCATCTCTAAGTTCATTTTTGTAGAAAAGCCACATTTTGAATAACAAATTCTAACTCAGCAAACAATATATCAATCTCTGGATCTTGAACAGGTCCATAGGCTGCTTGATCATCTAGCCAATCAACTACAATTTCATTGTGGTCGAAATCATTCTTTTTACCTGTCTTCAACAAATCAATCTTTGCCTCTTCAATAGGTCCATAACATGGTTGATCATCCAGAAAATGCTTTTCAATTTTATCCAGAAAATGCTCTTCAATTTGTACGTGGTATAACTCACCATCCACTTCCAACTCACCTTCCAAAACATGTTGAAATTCAGGTTCACCCATACCCTTTCCAACATCCTCTTGACTAACTTTCTCTTTTTCGTTGTCAACAGTTTGATTTACTCTGCCACACCCTCTTTTTTACTCGCCTCAGTCTATTTGCTTCGCTTTTCCTTGATTTCATCATAGTTTAATAAGAAATCCAATTCGAACATGAGGTTTCTAAACTCGTACTCACCACTCAACCTTCTTTCCCTTATTTTGTTCTTCCCTTCATCAGACCATGGTGTTGGAATAAGAGGCTCATCATCATCTAGTTCTACGAAGAAAAAAAAATTCTCATCATCCCTACTTCCAGCCTTACTAGATGAAGCATTAGTTGAAGTATCACCCTGTTTTCCCTCCTTTCCTATTTTAGTAGCATCATGCCACTCTAGCAAACACAACTCACCAGCTTTCTCAGATTCCTTAACTACATCACCATCCTTTATATCTTCAATCACAACACCATTAGCTCGACTATCCTCATGTACAATAAATACTCCTCGACTGATGAAATACCTTCTTCAATATAAACCTCTATTTCCTTAAACCAAAGCACGTATTTAAACATTTGCATGACATCTTCCACACTCATCAATGGGTCCAACCCATCATCCAAAGATTTCTCAGGGAAATGTGAGAACAGAGTCCTACCCCTAATCCTAGTGCGTTTAACATTCCAACATATTCCTTAATGCGGAAATGGTAAACATCAATTAGGTCAACATACGCTATATCTTCAAACAGATATCTTCAGTTTGGTGGATTTGTGAAGAACCCTTTGTGGTGGATTTTCAGAGTGAACAGCAGTGTACCATTCAACTTTGGTTAGGAAAACAAATAACAACTTAAAAGTATGAAAATCATGACATATCATACAATGTACAAATGCATGTTCGAATAGGAAAAACAAATGACAAATTGAAACACTTAGGCTTACCGTAAATAGCATGAAGCTCATGTTCTGGAAATTTGGGAGTTTGAATCTTCCAAAGTGGAGATAACACTACCATGGTATTGTTTTGCCGGTGAGTGTTGAAGGAAGATAGAATGTTTTTGGGTGTATGATTTGGTCATGTTAAACTGTTCTACAGGAATAAGTTGCTTTGCAAAAAATGTCCTCGTCGATTATCGTACCTGGGGTGGGATTAGTTTTGTCATGCAGGCGGGAACAGTGAAATGAAAATTTTACCCTCACGTGCAACGCACGTGAGGACTAAGTAACGGGATTTTCTAACGAGCGTTAGCCAAAAAACCAAATTGCATGAACAGTAACCCCTCAGGTACCATTTTTGCAAAACGGAAATCGGTCAGAAACATTTTTTGCAAATTTTTTCGTGAGAGGACACTTGTTGCATTTTTGCCAAAGTTTAGGGACATTTTTTTTGCAGTTTTCCCTAAAATTGAAGACAAATATGAGAACTACACAAGGTATGTTATAAGGATGTTCAGGGACTAAAGATCCGATCAATCCGACACATTAGCTTTTTTAACCATAAGAAAATATAGCTTTGCTGAAGCCTCTTAAAATATCTTTTTACTAATATTCTTACACATAAAACAATATTATATATATTTTTTTCACCCATTTTCTCTTTGAATTTAAGCCGTCAATTCTAACACTTATGAAAACCCTGTGAGTATGAGGATAAATATGAACAATTTGTAGGAGGAAATAATATTTTTCAAGAAAATATTGTAACGAGAAAATGTAAAATGGCTCCAGAAAAATTATTGGATCTAGTAATATTTAAGTTGGCACCAACTGATTGGATTAAACGAGAATATAGTGTCAAAATATTTAAGAAACAAATTGATTTTGTTACACATAATTTATAATATAAAAGTAAATGTTGGGTCAACTCATTTAGTCTCCAATTAGATTTAAATATAAATTATACTAAATATTAAAATAATTACGGATAATGTTCGAGTCTTAGACACCTTCAAGAAATCAAAAACAATTTGAAGATATACTTATTAGCTGATGTGATGTTGCACCCTTTCACTCTGTCTCATAGTCATCGAAGTAAGGCTCTTCTCTGATCTGCTATAGAGTCAATCCAAGGTAGGTTGTTGTTGATTTCTCACTTAGATTTTTAGATTTGATATGTGACATTGTATTAGGATTTTGTGGGTAGGCTTCCATAACAAGTTTGAGGATGAACAATGAGAACACGACCTATTTATATTAGACATAATGGTGGTAAAATGGATTAGACGTCTGCTGGGTTGTACATCGAGAGAGAGAAAAATACGACTCGGTAAAAAAGGCGAGTATACCCTCCAAACTAAACGGATAACGGGATTTTGTGACACATAACAGGACGTTGAGTTAACCATTACGGGGCGAGGGACGCAATCGGCCTCAAAAACTTGGGTTTTGACTCACGACGATGATTTTCCCAACTTTGGGGCAATGGCGATGTTTTCTGAAAAGTTTAGGGATCAACAGTGTATTTTTGTCTTTTGTTTTTAAACTTAGGTTTCCAACTCAACGTTGCAAGCTGGCTAAAATCACATGTGATTTATAAATATGTGAGAAATCACACGTGATTTTTAAATAACAAATTACAAGTTATTTTACAAATCACGTGTAGTTTTTCTGTGTAAAAATTTTAACACTAAAAAATGATTGAAAGTATATCAAAATGTACGTATTCTGAAAGATAAAAATATTCTCGTTACAATAGTGCATTTTTCATATCTTGAAGATTTACGGTTTACAATATATGTTGTTTTAAAAAGAGATAGAGAATGGACTTTTTTGTTTGATGAATAAATGGATAGGTAGAATTAACTCATTTGTTTTAAAAAGTAAAAACGTTCTTTATTGATCTCACCTATGCTAATTAAAAGTTTTATAATAGTGATATAATTATAAAAGTTAAAAAAAACCGCTGTAGCACGATTAATCCATAATGGTATTCCTATTCCTTGGCGTGGCGTTTCGGCTCTTCTCTTCCTGGGTCCCAGGTTCAAGTCCTGGCAGCGGTATGTATCTTTTAAATTGTATAAAAAAAAGATATTCTTTTTACAATCTAGAAAATCCTAAGAATAAAAACAAATCAGTTTTTGTATCCTAAGATTAGCAATTATGTACCGAAGTGTAACAGTCTAAAATTTATCGTTTAACAATAATTAGGTTAACGCGGTTGAAGCACCATAAGAATAATACATGCATAGCAATACTATGTATTAAAACTAAACCTTTTTCAACTAGTCTATTCTATTTTTGTACATTTATGGGTTCAGTTCTTGTCCTTTTATAATAAATAAATAATATAAATACTAGTGAAATGAGATATGCATTATTATATATGGGCATTTATAAAAAGCCAGAAAGAGCAATCAGTAGTTTTATGACAGTAGGATGAACCAACAAGAAGAAGAGATGAGCAGCAGTAAGGTTAATAATAACAATAATAATAGGCAAGAAGACGACGACAACGGGGATGATCATCACGAAAATGACATGGTGATGCCAGGTTTTCGATTTCATCCAACAGAAGAAGAGCTTGTTGAATTCTACCTTCGCCGTAAGGTAGAGGGCAAAAGATTCAATGTTGAACTCATCACTTTTCTTGATCTTTATCGTTACGATCCTTGGGAACTTCCTGGTATACTTTCTTTACTTAAACCTACCTATATAATTTAGCTACCTACCCACCTTTATACATCTTTTTATTCTTCTTTTTCTTCTTCTTCTTCATCTTCATCATCATCATCATCATCATCATCATCATCATCTATTTATGATATAATCCGTATAAAATCAGCTACTTTTCATTCGATTCTTTCTTTGATTTTGCTTAAAAGTACAACTACTTTTCGCACTAGATTTTCGAGCTTATGATAAGTTGTGTGTGTGTGGTTTTTCTTCATCATTTTTGTGGGTATTTCCTAATATCTAGTGGTTTCTGATTATTTTTTTTAACGGCGGTAATTTTATAAAACACAGCTTGCAAGGAGCTAGTGTAGAACAATACAAGAGAACATTACAGTAAGTTAGTGCAAGCCAATTTGATTCTTTACTATTTAAAAGTTTAAATTACTTTTTGTAATTTGTTCTATCTAGCTCCTTGCTTGTTAATGATTTACCGTTAAAGATGGTTATTAAACTTTGGAAATCTTGGGCTTTTCGTTATCTTCATCTAGTCAGATTCAATATGATGAACTTTTGATTACTTTAACTTCCATCTAACGAAGATGTGGGTGTGTGTTGTTTTTCAACAGATTTTTTATAGTTATTTTTGATAATTCTGTAACTGGATTTTGTTAAATTATGAGTTCATCATCTTCATAGTCATAAAACTATGACCATCATGTATACTTCTTTGTTAAATCTAACGAAGATGCAAACTCATGTGAGTGTTTTGTACTTTGTTTTTTTTGTTTGTTTGTTTTTTTTGTTTTTTTTTTTGTTTTTGTTTTTGTTTTTGTTTTTGTTTTTGTTGCTTCATTTGACTTCCATTTTATCAGCAACTTAGCCGGAGTTGCGACATGTATTATCATCATCAATATTTTATAGCTTCATCTCCTTCTGATACGACCATGTGTATGTGTTGTTGCTTCACCATTTATGTGGGGATTTGTGCTTCAATCGCTTAAGGTTATCTTGGTTAACTATCTGAAATTTCACAATTTTTTCTGTGGTGTGTACTTTGTTTTCTTACTACAGATTTCATTTCTACTTGAGTTCTATCATGAAATATCCAGAGTATATAACTAAGATTATTCTACATCTTCCATTTTCTTGGGTTTTTTTTTTTTTTTTGTTTTCTGGGTATCAAGAAATATACACATTTATTTGATCAATGATATTATTTTTTGTCCAAAACCCAATTTGTAGTTCATTTCCACTCTTGATTCCTGGCCTCTTTAGATTTTGGTAATGATAATAACAAAATTAGGTATTATACAAACGGATCTATAATTTGCTTTATTTTTTACATTTTATTATAGCATTGGCAGCAATTGGAGAGAAAGAATGGTTTTTCTATGTTCCAAGAGATAGGAAATACCGCAACGGGGATCGCCCAAATCGTGTGACAACTTCAGGTTATTGGAAAGCTACTGGAGCTGATAGAATGATCCGAACCGAAAATTTCAGATCCATTGGGTTAAAGAAAACCCTCGTTTTTTATTCTGGAAAAGCTCCCAAAGGCATTAGAACCAGTTGGATCATGAATGAATATCGTTTGCCTCAACATGAAACCGAAAGATTACAAAAGGTACTAATATCTCTTATACTTGAGTAACAATATGTGCTTCAAGATCTTGTAACCCTAAAAAATGTTCCACAAAAGAACCCCAGAAAACAATACACATACTAATTTGTTTCCCATCAAAATTACTCTATGAAACATGTTACTGAATAAGTGACATTGCTTATGAAAAATTGCTTAATTCATTTTGATTGAAGATATAAATTTGGATAACATGTAACTAAAGGTGTTTTGTTTTTTCCTAACCGCGAACCTTAATTGAAACTCAAAGCTAGGATGTAACAAAATTGTTAAAAGTATTTCATAGCTTCTCACTGGTATAATATAATACCGCCATTAAAAAGAAATATGCAGCTTCGTTTAGTAAGTGTATATGCTTGTATCTAAATTTTGTTATAGTTTGTGGGCCGAGTTATGTTATAACTATCACAAACTGATGACCAATATCACCGCTAGCTTTAAATGCATGTCTCATTCTCTTCCATCATTATCACCGCTAGCTTTGAATGCATGTTACAATAATTGAATTAACTCTTGTTGTTGATTGCAGGCTGAGATTTCGCTTTGTAGGGTTTACAAACGAGCTGGAGTAGAAGATCATCCATCACTACCTCGCACACTTCCAACGACTAGGGCTACGTCGTCAAGACCTTCTAATACTGATAAGAGACAACATTCCCAGAACTTGTTAGCTTTCCACTCTTATGAAGCCCAAAACTCGAACCAAAACGATGACAAATTAAGTGAAACGAGTGGTAGTAGCACCACGGACATTGTTGGAACTGCTCTGGGACTCTCCAGCCCCATCAACCCCTCTTACAACAATTATATTACTCCATTTCAGCCCATCAACACCACACTTACACAACCTAGCTCTTCTAATATAGGCCCCTTAACTGCATCTTCTTCTGTGTTCCCCAACAATGTTGACGATCTCCATAGAATCATAAGCTACCAACAAGCTTCTGTCAATAATCCAGCATCTCAAGCATTTCATATTCAGAATTACCAACCTAAATTTTCTAATAATTTGCTTCTACAACCGCAACCGCAACTTCAACCTCAACAACTGCAACAACAATCACAACATCAGCAAGCGCTTTTGTCACTTAATAACTTGGCAGGTGAAGGTCAGGTGAACTTTCCTGATAGGCTTTGGGACTGGAATCCGATGCCGAGTGAAGGAAACAAGGATTATACCAACCCTTTCAAGTAATTAGAAATTTACAGAGTTGAATCAAGAGATTAGTATCTTGTTGACATTCATATGGCTATGTCATGTTTGAGAGGATATATTTTAGCTAATTGTATGTACTTGTAGCATGTCGTAGCTGACAAATGCTAATTCATAATATATAAACGACATATCGGCATATTAGGGTTTAGATGTAATGTGTAATATATACGCTCCCTTCAGATTTTCGATAGACTTGAAGTGCAACATTTACTTCACACCTTTTACCATTCCTTATTATGTTTGCAATTAGTTAATTAGGGATTGCTCAATTAGGGTTACTTACTTGAGAATACATTTTCGAGTTACTACAATTTATACAAGCAGTACTTAAACATTTTTATTGTATGCATGCAGAACGGAATTGAGATCGCCTATTTCAGACTGATAATTTTTGTGGATTAAGATGGACTAATCTGTTTCCAACCGTTGCATCCAGGGACTCCTAATTACATGGAGGCTAAATTCTCATGACCATAAGCTTAATGATTGACTGAAATCAGAATTATATGCCAAAATAAATAAATTGCTTTTCAAACAGCTAATATATCGGGAACAAATGTGTGTTGAGGATTTCTTAGGGATAAAACTTGTAGAATATATATTCTCCACTAAGAACTGATCTTGAAGATTCAGGTTTTATGACGAATTGTAAGCCTATGCATGCTCAACGGTATCTCATTTGGAGTTACGCACAGCATATTTACATCATTTACGGGAAGAAGGAATTCAGTGGTTGTTAGTGCAGTTTCATTTGTCTTTTAGTACATCTTGCATCACTAGTTTCTCGATATATAGAAGAAAGGATATAATTTGTAACAGTAACATTGCATTTTAGGTTGACTTGTAAGATAAAGCTAAGTTTAATTCGTTTCCTGATTGGGTCAATAACCGCTGTGTGTGG
This sequence comes from Artemisia argyi, assembly GCA_030686995.1. Lineage (NCBI taxonomy): Eukaryota > Viridiplantae > Streptophyta > Magnoliopsida > Asterales > Asteraceae > Artemisia > Artemisia argyi. The sequence continues at coordinate 43,627,907 of CM060708.1, forward strand.
ACATACAGATTTGTCCACTTGGACAATAGATCTGCTTGTGACAGGCCACAAATGTGTTAGTGGTTGTTCAAGCTTTTGCTTGAGGTTAATGTTGTATTCGGCCACATTCCATTGTACTTAAGTGTTTCTTGTGATTATATATATTTTACCGGGTTAATCTCCTTTAACCAAAAAAAAGGCTTAATACTTGAAAATTGGTAAGCTAAGGTATAGTTTTGATCAACATTGTTGTGTACTAGTTCATGTTCATAATATCTTTCTTGCGATTTAATTATTTTTATTCACGCCAGCTTATTGTTTCCAAGAACATGTCTGTTATATTTTTTCCCACCAAATTGGACATTCTGTAACTATCTGTACTTATGTTTGAAGGACTTGCATAAATTGGTTTTCTTTCTTCATACATGAACAGCCAGTTTCTCATTAGTGTTAGCTTTCATGCATTTAACTAAACAACAAACAATTATTTGTGTTTGTTCAGGCATCTTGTCTTTAGGCTAATCACAATACCAAACTTTAGGTAAATTTAATTTACATATGTACTTTCAAAATTATCAGACATATTCACTATAGTAGAACACTCATTCGATCACATCTCAAAACCATCCAACTATCACTTTCTTAGTTGCTAATTATAATAGTTTCCTAATTTTTAATTGACATTTTTATTAAACTAGCAAGGACTAGAAAAAAATCAAGATCGAGGAAGTTACAATACACATTTACATATACTACCGTAACTTTTGCTAGTTAGGAGTTGGATCCACGTGCGCCTAAACTAGGGCAAAACATGCTTGTTTAAAATCTGGTAATATGTACACTGAACACTAGAACCTCATAGAAATACCCATTAAAGTATATATGCAGGTTTGAAATACATGCAAACAATCTGAACTCAAAGGTGAAACTATATAAGTTGAAAAATAGAGACAAAAACAAATAAGAAAATAGCATATATGGAAACGAGTAATGATTGGGAGACCTAATTTTAGGCCTAATTGTATGCCTAAAATTGCATGTCAATAATTCATTGGTTGTAACAATAGGGCCCACCGCTTCACAATCCAATGAGATACCTCCACGTATATTAGGCATACAATTAGGCACAAGTTTTAGGTCTCTCAATCATTTTCCTATGGAAACACAAAAAGTTGCAAGCAAATCTGTGAAGAGTGTGTGTTTGTGTGTCAGTGTGCTACATTCTTTCTAGGGATCTGGTCTAGTTAAAGGCAGTAGCTGAAAAGTCTTCTATGAGTTTAGGGTGTGGTTGGCCTACGTTCCATTATTGCGTGGGCCCTATGCCGCATGGTTGCGGGCGTGCCTAATATCATGGCTTGCTCCATGTTTTGTGAAACTATAAAACTGAGATTTTTGGTTAATCAAAAAGAATTCTTATTTCTCTTCCGTTCAAAAAAATAAAAATAAATTAAAAGGGTCTTGTTAACAATAATCCAATTAGTGTTGTTTAAAATTGACTTAATTAACAATGTTTCCAAATATGAACTTAGGGGCGGTTTGGTTAGGGTAAAACCAAGGTAATTAAAGAGATTTAAAATTAAAATTACTTTAATTGTTTTGTTTGGTTTACAATAAATATGTGGGCTCAAAAATTTAATTTGCATTTACAAGTTAAAAGTGGGGTATTTTATTTTCCTTCCACATAGGAAGCATTTACATTTGCTTAGGGCCTGTTTGGTACGCAGCTTTTTTGGAGCTGTAAGCTTTTTGTTATAAAAATAATCTCCTAAAAAACAAGTAGCTCTGTTTAGGTACATTAACTTCTAGCTTTTATTTTAAACAAATAGCTCCAAAATGAAAAGCTGATTCATGAAGCTTTTAAAATATTTCAGAGCTGTTAAAACGTAAAATAACTGTCAACAGCTTATAATTACATTTAACAGCTAATTTACCAAACATTTTTATTGAAAAAAAGATACAGCTTGCAGCTCATATTAACAGCCTTGCAGTTTACAGCTTACAGCTTACAGTTAACAGCTTACAGCTAGTTTTTGCCAAACATACAGAATTTTAAATAGCACCATTTGTATATTTTGAACCAAACGCCCTCTTACATTATATTAACAATAGCTTATTAAAACTCGTTTACATTAATTGTACGTGTTAAAATCACGTATTTTATAAAAATTACTACCTCCGTCTCAAAATAATTGTCAATATTTTCTTTTAGCGATGTCTCAAATTAATTGTACAATTTCCTTTTAAGTAAAAACTAGAGAATAAAGTAAATGAATATTCTCTTAAAGTGGTTAAAAATTAAATTGACCACACTATTATTAAACTAAGTGATTCTTGTCTCCTGACAATTATTTTGAGACAGAGGAAGTATGAGTTAACATTTGGAAACATTATTATTTAAGGTAACTTTGAAAAACAACCCAACGGGTGTTGTTTAAGGTTGCCTAAATTAACATTGTATCCAGATAATTGTATGTGTTAAAATCGTGTTTTTATGGAAAAGGCTTTTTTTAAAAACAACCCAATGGGTGTTTTCTAAAGTTACCTTAAATAATTGTGATAGTGATATATCTTACTAGTGCAATGTTTACTAATTTATTTCTGTTGGTGATTCATGAATGTAAACAAGGTGAGTCTTCTCCCTTAATTCGAGGTTAACAAGAGGTCAACGCTATCACAGTTAACAAAGTGTGCATTGTAACACCCCCAAAATTTAATACAGCGGAAGACTCAACAAGCTTTCGGGGTGCTACGGGGATTGGTATCCATTCAAAGTCATGAAAGAACGAGATAAAGTAAACATAAGAAAAACATAACCAAAACGGGTTTTTAAAGTTAACATTTATCCCAAGAATTATCCAAAGTAAGGCCCAATATAAATAAACATAGGTCCACAATAGTTTATCAGAGTTTTAGAAAAATAGATCCATAACCGGTGCCAATGCCAAACCTCCAATCCAAGCATCCAAAGAGCATCACTTAATTACCTGAGAAAACGTGCTAAAAGTCAGCTTTCGCTGGTGAGATCATAGGTTTAAGTTCATAATTCAATATAGTGGACATATACGCAAAACGCTTGCTACCTAGACTAGGCCTCAATCATCCAACCAAAATAATCCAACCCTATAGGTGCACGCTATAGCTCAAATCAATCCAATCAATAGCTTACCTAGCTCAAGTCTAGACCTCGCTCTATAATCAATCCAATGGCTTACCTAGTTCGAGACTAGGCCTCGCTCAACAACCAAATCAATAGCTTACCTAGTTCGGGACTAGGCCTCGCTTAATCCTACCTAGTTCTATAAGCATAGCAAGTTTTAAAATAAACAAAGCGATAATAGTCCACGTAAAACATTTGCACGTTTCTCACCCCAAGTATTGAAAACAAAGTTCAAGAGTAAAAGTGGGGCTATGACTCACCTCAAGTCCAGAAATCCTCAAAAGAAATCGATAGAAGAAAGACGTAAACAAACTCAAGCAACTCACGTAACGGCAACTACAGACTCGACACTTCCTAACAATATCAAGCTCGTTCAGAAATCATTTCCTCGAAAATCAAATATTCCCATTCCAGAACGTATTCCATTTTACTTTCCAAAAATATCCATTTCTCGAATTAACTTCATATATTAATTTGAAATTCGACGTTTGGTATCCACATGGGTGAAGGGTCGACACAACTCAAACCAAGAAGTCACAACAAAAGAAATAATAAACCATCTATAGGTCTAATATTAGCCAAATATATTATTCAAATAAATCATCGAAGTTTATCAAATCCGTCGATTTGGTAATCTCCCATATTTATTTACGTAATGTATCGTTCCAAAATTATACCCAACTTAAAGCACATGGCACAAAGAATTATATTTGGTATATATTGTAGTCCAATAAATTCCTTATATATAACGTCAAATCGGCCAAATTCCACGAGATACATAGTAATTTATTACCCTAAAACATATACCACAACCTATGGGCGTCGTGGGATACGATGCCCATTAATATACTCATTTTATATAGCCAAATAACTCGATCTAATCCGTCGATTAAATAAGTCACTTGTTATAGAAAATGTTTATATTAATCGTCATATATCCGTGACAACACAAAAGTCATAATATAAAGCCCACTTGAACTTTAAGTAACCACAACTCATATAACTCGATAGGTTTTCTAAATTTATAAAAAAAATCGTTATGTTTTTATTTATTACTCACCCGACTTATTAGTTCTCGACATTTATTGCACTATTTGCATAGTATAATAATTATCGTTATATTATTATAACGTTTACTCGTGATTGTTTTATTATTAATATACGCATTTATATATATATACATACGTTTATCACGTCTATATACGTATATAAACGATTATATTATCAATAATATTATTACGAGTATTATTTTTAATGTTTGATTTTTAAATATTTATCGAGTCATAGAATTTGGTCACATGTCCGAGTCATCACTCTCGGCTCATAGTCCAAGTCCAAAATAATAACCAAGTCAAAATAAATAAATCAACTCCGTCCAAATCAATCCCATATCCACGTGCTACAACATGAGGGTCCGACTACGGCACCCAACTAATCCTATCTCCGTCAGTCTAGTGACCGTCTCACAATCGGTCCCCAAATACTCTTTTCGCCAACACATCTCTATAAACCAAATCTCAAGTATACCATGTCGAGACCACAAAGTGTCTCGACCCATCCAAAAGCTTCGGTCCCAAAATATGCCATAACAATAATAATAACACCATACAAACAACAACAATATATATACCACACGTACGGGTCGACTTACCAAGTCAAACCCAGGTCAAAATGAAACCACAATAATCATATTATGGTCACGCCCGAGACCCTTAGGTCTCGGCATTGCTCTAACGAGCCCAAGCCGAACCAAACGGACCCATGGGGTCGTCAGCCAAAAACCACGACAACAACAACAATACTAAACAATCACAACTCATCCAAAACTCCAAATACCAAGAATCAAAAACCAAGAACCAAATAATATCGGACCAACAATCATCCTAGACTCCCAAACGAGTCAAGGAAGGGTCTCACCGAGACCTTGAGTCTCGGCCATGCTCTTAACGAGCCAACCAACAAAACCAAACGCGACCCAATGTACAAACCGAGTATCAAACTCGCATCACACCCAAAACCCAAGATACCAAACGGATTTTTAATGACAAAACATCATTTCCCCATCATTATTAATCAAGATTTCATCAAAACCCAACAAGAAAACGTCTATATACCCACGATTTGGGTATGAATCGGAGCGCACGAATAAGATTCGTGGCCACTCACCTTCAATAAAGCTCCAAAACCCGATTTCTTCAAAAACCCAAAAAGAAAAGATGATAAAGGTGGTGATAACGTGGTGATATTAATTCGAATAGGGTGTTAGGGTGGTCCAAAACGCGCGTGGTTTGTACCACTAGATAGATCGGAAGAAGATGGTTAAGATGGTGGTGTTAATTTTGGTGTGAGGGTGGCGGTGGTGGTGCTATTGGGGATTTAGGGGCGGCGATGGTTGTGTTTTAAAAGAAGAGAGAGAGAGTGATAATGTTGGTGAGGGTGTTGATGTGTGTTGTGTTGTTACAGCTCCACAAGGACGATTTGTAATTCACTCAAAAAAAATAACTTTTTAATAATAATAATAATAATAATAATAGTGAGGGTGTAGCGGGTTAAGTAGCCCGGTGTAAATACACGGACCAAACCCGAAACCTTAAATAACCAATCAACTTTCTCAAACCGAACTCGTTCCAAAATAATCAAAACCTCGTGATACGTTCTAAAAATATAAATATCCAAACCAATATTAAAATAATTAAAATTGTTAGGTTATCCTAGTGCCGGAGTCAATGTAGTGCCAAAATAATGATCTCAAAATAAATCATCACGAATGAACCAAACCAAACCATAAATAAATAATCGATTCCCATAAATAACGTACAATAAAAATCACTTTCCAACATTCATAAAATATCTCGTCATGATAAACTTTTCAAATATTCCAAAATTAAAATTTTTAAAGTAATGCGGGTTTTCAAAATGGTTCCCTAATTTGCCAGTTGTCACATCCTCCTAGCCTCAGAAGAAACCCATCCCGGGTTTCTCTCGGAACAAACCATCTACGAAGTAAAAAGCTTTGGATATCTCTTTCGAAACTCATCCTCATGTTCCCACTTGAATTCCGGTCCATGCCGCGAATTCCAACGAACTTTGATGAGCGGAATACGACTTCTCTTAAGTCGTTTAATCTCTCTATCCAGTATCTCAATCGGCTCTTCCACAAAATTCAAACTCTCATCCACACGAATATCCTTAATTGGTATAACCGGCGTTTCATCTGAAAGGCACTTCTTCAAATTGCTAACAAGAAACACATCATGAACTTTACTCAATTCCGGTGGTAATTCCAACCGATAAGCCACGGGCCCAATTCTTTCCAAAATAAGAAATGGTCCAATGTAATGGGGATTAAGTTTCCCACGTTTCCCAAAACGTATCACACCCTTCCAAGGCGAGACTTTCAGCATCACTTTGTCTCCAATCTGGAATTCTAAGGGGTTTACGTCTCTGATCGGCGTAACTTTTCTGTCTATCTCTAGCTGCTTGCAATCGATCTCGAATTTGCGTTACTTTCTCAGTGGTTTCCAAAATAAGTTCAGGGCCTGTGAGTTGGCTATCTCCAACTTCTGCCCAACCAATAGGTGAACGACATTTACGACCATATAAAGCTTCAAACGATGCAGCTTTAAGACTTGTGAGGTAGCTATTGTTGTAGGAGAACTCCGCAAGGGGTAGATATTTCTCCCAGCCTTTACCAAAGTCTATTATGCATGCACGAAGCATATCCTCCAAAGTCTGAATAGTTCTCTCATTTTGACCATCGGTTTGGGGGTGATATGCAGTACTCATATCAAGTCTCGTCCCCAAAGTGGTTTGAAGTGATCGCCACAACGCTGACGTAAAGCGGCTGTCGCGATCAGAAATAATCGATATCAGAACTCCATGACGAGAAACAATTTCCTTCACGTACAACCTCGCAAGTTTGTCAACACTATCATCTTCACTAATCACCAGGAAATGAGCAGACTTAGTCAATCGATCCACAATTACCCAGATAGCGTCACAACCGCTAGCTGTCTTTGGTAATTTGGTAATAAAGTCCATCGTGATCCGCTCCCATTTCCAAACCGGGAGTTCTGGCTGTGTCAATAATCCTGACGGTCTTTGATGTTCGGCTTTAACCTTAGAACATGTCAAACACTTACTAACATACAATGCTATATCTGCCTTCATATTTGGCCACCAATATAACTTTTTCAAATCCTGGTACATCTTGTCAGACCTAGGATGAATAGAGTATCTTGACTTACGCGACTCATGCATAATCAACTCTCGAATTCCTCCATACAAAGGTACCCAACTTCGCTCTCCAAAACATAATACTCCATCAGAACGCTTAACAAATCCCTTCTTATTTTCTGCCATCCCAAATATGTTCTCAGCAGGTCGATTTTCTGCTTTCAACGCTTCCATTTGAACTTCAAGTATTTGAGACGGTAATGGCGATACGATAGTCATTCCTAATGACCTAACTCGTAATGGTGGAATTCTCTCCTTTCGACTAAGAGCATCAGCAACAACGTTAGATTTACCAGGATGGTAGCGAATTTCATAATCATAATCGCTTAGCAACTCAATCCAACGTCGCTGTCTCATGTTGAGCTCTTTTTGATTCAAGATGTGTTGTAGACTTTTGTGGTCAGTAAACACTACACACTTGGTTCCATACAAGTAATGTCTCTATATCCTCAAGGCAAAAACCACAGCACCTAACTCCAAATCATGGGTGGTGTAGTTCTTCTCGTGCTTCTTGAGCTGTCAGGAAGCATAAGCTATCACTTTCTCTCATTGCATTAACACAGCTCCCAAACCTTTATGAGAAGCGTCACAATAGACGACAAAGTCCTCGTTACCTTCAGGTAACGCCAAGATAGGGGCACTACACAACATCTCCTTAAGTAACTGAAATGCTTCATCTTCCTTATCTCCCCATTCATATTTAACACTCTTTTGTGTCAATTTGGTCAACGGTTTTGCTATCTTCGAAAATCCCTCAATGAATCTTCGGTAATAACCGGCTAATCCCAAAAATTGACGAACTTCTGTTGGGGTCGTAGGTGCAGCCCAATCTTTAATTGCTTCAATCTTAGCAGGATCTACATGAACTCCTTGTCTATCAATCACATTACCCAGAAATTGTACCGTCGGAATCCAAAATTCGCATTTAGAAAACTTGGCATACAGTTTCTCCTTCCTGAGCAATTCTAAGATAAGCCTTAGATGCTCCTCATGCTCTATCTCACTCTTCGAATAAATTAGGATGTCATCGATGAACACAATCACGAATTTATCTAAGTAAGGCTTACACACCCGATTCATGAGGTCCATGAATACTGCCGGTGCGTTAGTCAACCCAAACGGCATCACCTGAAACTCGTAATGCCCGTAACGGGTTCTGAAAGCCGTTTTCGGAATATCTTCCTCGCGAACTCGAAGCTGATGATATCCCGATCTCAAATCGATCTTCGAATACACACTCGATCCTTGAAGTTCATCGAACAAATCGTCGATCCTCGGTAACGGGTATCTATTCTTCACCGTTAACTTGTTCAACTCTCGATAATCAATACACATACGAAACGATCCATCCTTCTTCTTCACAAATAAGACCGGGGCTCCCCAAGGCGAAGAACTTGGTCTTATAAATCCCTTTTTGGCTAACTCCGCTAATTGTTTCGACAACTCTTCCAATTCAGTAGGTGCAAGACGATAAGGCGCTCGTGCCACGGGTGCAGCACCAGGTATCAACTCAATCTGAAACTCTACTTGTCTAGTAGGCGGAATTCCCGGCAAATCATTAGGAAACACATCCGAAAAATCACGAACTATTGGTACATCTCCAATGCACCTTTCCTTCTTCTCTTTGCCTCCTTTCTTAGAAATTTGAGCTAAGAAAAGGCAACATCCTTTTTCCATTAGCTTCGGCAATTTAGTGCAAGATATGACTGCTAATCTAGATGGGCCTCTCAAATCCTTTCTATCTCCTGGTATGTTCAGAATCTCCTTGCCGTAAGGCACACGCATGATCTTCTCATCGCAAAGTATATGAGCACGATACCTCGACAACCAATCCATACCAATAATGACATCAAAACTTCCTAACGTGACGGGTAGAAGATCTATGTTGAAAGGATGATTCAGAAAGTTTAACGTGCAACCGCGAATGATAGTCCTAATCCTCTCTATGTTTCCATTAGCTAACTCTACATCATAACCAATTCCTAAGGCCATCGGGGTTTCTCTAGTAAGGGTGCAAACTTAGTGGACACAAAACTCTTATCGGCACCAGTATCAAATAGTATGGAAGCATAACGATTATTGAGAAGGAACGTACCAGTAACGACGTTCGGATCTTCTCCTCTCTCGTTCCTAAGTGCATACACTCTTCCATGAGCTGCTCCAGCTTCCACACGTTGGTCCCCATTATCTTGTCGTCCACGGTTTCCTCCAGCTCCACGGTTTCCATTATTGTACCCATTACCACCCGATCCTTGATTTCCTCGGTTCCACGATTCCCTACACTCATTCCTATAATGTCCCTTCCTTCCACATCCATAACAAGTAAAATTTGCCTTACTCATACTTTCAGGAGTAACTTGAACCATAGCAAGTGGTCGAGCTCTACAATCCTTAGCTATGTATCCCATCTTAGAGCAATTCTTGCACATCACAGTACATCGTCCATAATGATTCTTATAACATCGGTTACACTTTGGTGCATCTCCATTGTAGTTCTTCTTGTCTCCATCTCCCATAGCATAAGCTCTAGTAGTTGTTTGTCGCTTGTTTCGACGATCATTACCCTTAGAGTGATCATCCCTCTTCCTATTTCCATTCTTGTCTTTCTCAGCTTCTTCCAATGCCAATGAGTCCATCAATTGTTGAGGAATAGTGATAGCCTCATGAATGTTTGCAGGCTTAGCAGAAATCACATCGTTCCTTGTAGCTACCGGCAACCCATCGGTATACCTCTCAATCCTTTGAGTCTCAGTCCTAACCATATCGGGACAAAGTAAGGCTAACTCTCGATAACGGCGATTGTAAGTTGCCATATCGGTACCTTTCACCTTATGGTTCCAGAACTCAATCTCCAGCTTCTTTATCTCATTCCTTGGGCAGTAAGTCTGAATCAGCAAAGACTTAAATTGCTCCCAAGTCATAGCATAAGCCACATCACTCCCGACCGAATTACGGTAATTGTTCCACCAAGTTAAAGCTTCATCCTTGAAGGTAAAAGAAGCAAATTTTACCTTCGCATTCTCCGCACAACCACTAACATTAAACACTGACTCAGTCTTCTCCATCCACCTGACTAAGTAGACCACTCCTTCAGTTCCACCAAACTCAACGGGTCCACAAATTTTAAACTCCTTGTAGTTACATCCATTAGTACGAACAGGTGGAAATGTTCCAGCAGAATTGTTGGAATGATTTGACTCAGCTAGTAGCTCAGCAACTCGTTGCTCCACAAGTTGATTGATCATTGCTTGATCCACAGTAGGTGCATTAAGTGGAACATGATCATTGTCTCCCTGAACATCAACATTTTGATTCCTGTTGTTGCGGTTGGTAGTGTCCAGGTTATCAGGAGTAGGGGTTTTAACATTTCGAGTAGGACGGCGTCCTCGACGACCAGGGGTAGTCGTTGCAGGACCAGTTCTGGTAGCTCTAACAGGGTTTCGTCGTGGGGCCATTGATCTGAAACATCATACAAGTTCATGAGTCTCCGATAGAACTTATCATATGCTCAACAAGAATTAAATCAACGAAGCCAAGTCATGGAAAGAATATCAACAATACACCACAAGACATCAATAAAGCGAATAGGGACTCAATTTCCACAATATCCAAAAACCACATAATACCATATAATAATAACCATCAACCATACAATAAAGATCCAACATCGCTCCGACTACCGAAAAGCACAAAGATAATAATCGTTCCAAACGAGACGAATAATCAACGGAAAATACATCAAAATAGGATAACTAGCTTTTCTAACCGAACACTCCTCGGTGTAGAAAGCAACAAGATAACGTAGCTCAAATATCTAGCCACGCTGCTGGCGGAGGTTCCTCAACTCCTGCCTCAAGCCATCAAGCTCTCTCCATAGTGATCCCAACTCCACACCATGGGTGTCGCTGTCTCTCTTGAGGTCAGCCACCTCCTTCTCCAGCTCGGCATTCCTCTGCCATAACTTGCGGTCGGCCTCTCGAGCTGTAATAAAACCTCGCTGCAAACTCTCAATATACTCGTGAACCTCCATCAAAACTCTCCTCATCTCAGTAACTCTCCTCTCAGTCGTAACCATGTCAATCCTCAACTCCCCAATGAACTCAACGGTCACCCTATCAATCCGCTCAGACATACGTGTAACTCTCTCACCAAGATCAGTAATCTGAGCCCACATCTGATCAGTCTCACCTAACTCTGCATGCTCAGCAGAAATCTCAGAAGGTGCATCCGACTCAACGGGACTACCAGGTGGCAACTCAAACAAAAATGGATGATCAGGTGAAACAGGCTCAATTGGATGTATAGGTGAATCAGGCTCCTCAGCCTGAGCTGGCGGCACTAACAAATCATCATCATCAGGCATCTCCTCCTCCTGAGTGTCATCCTCCTCCTCAGGGTCATCATCATCACCCTGCTCAGCCTCCTGAGGATCATCAGCCTCATCCTCACCATCGTACTCCTCCTCCTCCTCATCGGAAGAGTACATCATCAATCGTCGTCTCCTAACAGGTGAACCATGTGGTGAAAGGGTAGGTGATCTAGGACGACGACGCAATTATGTAGGTGGTGCATCTGACAGGAGAGAGTAAGCATCCAACTGTAAAGGTGGTGAAGTAGGGCGTACCGACATACATGCCGTAGCTCGGTGGGCAAAACGTGGGGCCACACAAGCCAAAGCCTGATGAAGAGTAAGCTACCTCGATGTACCAGGGAGCCCTGGAGAAGCTGAGGGTCCCTGCGTAGATGCAGCAGGTGGTGCTGAAGTAGAAGCTGTCGGTGACACAGTAGCTGAATGCATGGCAACCCTGTAAGGATCATCGGGAGCCATGGTGATCTGTGCTGGGTGTACAGGTGCAGTAAGAATATCCTTAACAACGTCAAACATACGGGAGGCCATAGTCTGTGACAACGGCCTAGGGTAGGTGTAAGTGTTTCAAAACAACTAAACCGCAAACTCAAAATACCATATCAAAATCATCATATAATTCCCAATCATATAAAATCAAGAAAGATTTAAAATACCGCATTACTAAAATCATTCGTAAAACAATGAAGCCATATAATTCCTCAAAACGCATATACTTCCCCAAAACACATATAATTCCTCAAAACGCCATCATATCACTAAATCAATAACCTCAAATCCTCAAATCATCTAAAGAATCCCAAATCTAATAATCATCTCAATATACCTCAATAATAAACAATGATGCTTCGGCTTGGCGGGCTGGCGGGCAATGGTCGAGGATCGTTTTCTATAAAAATCGGTTATAGTTTAGGTGTTTATTTACCTAGTTCTCTATAACCTTGGCTCTGATACCAATCTGTAACACCCCCAAAATTTGATACAGCGGAAGACTCAACAAGCTTTCGGGGTGCTACGGGGATTGGTATCCATTCAAAGTCTTGAAAGAACGAGATAAAGTAAACATAAGAAAAACACAACCAAAACGGGTTTTTAAAGTTTACATTTATCCCAAGAATTATCCAAAATAAGGCCCAATAGAAATAAACATAGGTCCACAATAGTTTATCAGAGTTTTAGAAAAATAGATCCATAACCGGTGCCAATGCCAAACCTCCAATCCAAGCATCCAAAGAGCATCACTTAATTACCTGAGAAAACGTGCTAAAAGTCAGCTTTCGCTGGTGAGATCATAGGTTTAAGTTCATAATTTAATATAGTGGACATATACGCAAAACGCTTGCTACCTAGACTAGGCCTCAATCATCCAACCAAAATAATCCAACCCTATAGGTGCACGCTATAGCTCAAATCAATCCAATCAATAGCTTACCTAGCTCAAGTCTAGGCCTCGCTCTATAATCAATCCAATGGCTTACCTAGTTCGGGACTAGGCCTCGCTCAACAACCAAATCAATAGCTTACCTAGTTCGGGACTAGGCCTCGCTTAATCCTACCTAGTTCTATAAGCATAGCAAGTTTTAAAATAAACAAAGCGATAATAGTCCACGTAAAACATTTGCACGTTTCTCACCCCAAGTATTGAAAACAAAGTTCAAGAGTAAAAGTGGGGCTATGTCTCACCTCAAGTCCAGAAATCCTCAAAAGAAATCGATAGAAGAAAGACGTAAGCAAACTCAAGCAACTCACGTAACGGCAACTACAGACTCGGCACTTCCTAATGTGGAAAAATAGAAGGGGGGGGGGTTGAATAGTTTTACGTCCTTTTAAATTTATGAACACAAGTTTGTTTTAAAAACTTCGATTCTAGTTTATGTGAACTCAATACTTGCACTATATGAACAATTGTATGGTAACTAACTAACAAAGCTAATATAGTAAAGGTAAATAAATAGGTAATGAGAAGAGTTAGAAAGATCAAACCACAACACAAGGATTTATAGTGGTTCGGCTACAAGGACACCTTCCTTGTTCCTACTCCACTCCCCGAGTCACCTACTCGAGAGTTTTCTTCACTATGTCAACAAACTCCCTTTTGGCGGAGAAAACCTTACACACCAATTTACACACCACAATAACTTCACAACTTGATCACAACTTCTGCACAACTTCTTCACACCAATATACTACACACCAATTTTCTTCACACCTATCTTCTACACACCAATCTTCTACTTCACACCAATCTTCACAACTAACCTACTTCACTACTAATCAACTTATACTTCCTACACAACTTCTATATCTTCTAAACAATATATAACAAGCACAACACAATATTCACAAATGAACGTATATATACACTATGCACAACTACTCTTCAACACTTCTTGAACTTGGTTGTAGAAAGAGTGTTCTTCTTTTGCACTTTGGATGATGAGGGATTGAATCACTTGAAACAAGGATTAATATACAAATGATCAAAGGGTTTTAGAGGATGTTAAGAGAGTTATAGATCTGAAAATTTCATGCAAAAGGTGAGGCAAAAATCCAGGTTTAAGGTGGTATTTATAGGCAAAAGATTCTGACAGAGGAGCGTGGCCGGTCCCCTTAAATCAAGGCCGGTCCCCTTAAAATTAAGGGGACCGCCCCTTATAATTAAGGGGGCCGCCCAGCTGAAACGGCCAGAATCCTTGTCTTTTAGTGGGGAAAGTTTATTTGGTGAAAAACTAATTGATTTTGGTTAAAAATTTGAATTCATATATTTAGTATGAATAAAACATTTTTCTTAATTACCAAAAGTATTTTTCAAAAATATATAATATGTTTATATAATTAAATAAACTTTGTGTTAGTTAATTAAATACTCCTTTGATCATGAGATGTATTAAGCACTTGTTTATTCATACCTTAAGTGATTAAGATGGATATAGTGATATAAACTAGCTTAATACTTGTTTACGTAGTAATTATATGATTTACGATTTTACATTTTGTGATCGTCATAATATAGAGGTATCGAAAGATATGAATAACGTTTTCACACATTATTTATGTCAACAATCTCCCCCTTTTTGATGATTACAAAATTTAAACTCATTAATCGAAAATTAGTATATATTCAAGTATTATTGTGAGTTTATATCACTTCTCCCCCTTTTTGTTAGCATCAAAAAAGTTATCCCATGTTAATGTAAGCTCCCCCTCGAAGTATACTACCCCTCGTTTTGAGGCCAAAAGGAATCGAGATATGGATATCTTGCAAAAATATATAGCATGCAAGAGTAGAGACTAAACATAACCATAACATTAATAATATGAAAAAGATACATCAAGCATTACATTAACAAACATAACAAGTAATGCAACTAACAAAAGCCTTAAAGGCTTAGAATCATCACTAAAATAAAAAAGAAAACCAAGGCTCAAACATAAGAGTCCTCTCTAGAGCTTGCCATCCAAAAGGTTTACCACAATTTTATTTGTAAAACACCAAGCATGTTTAATTGGGAGGAATGGATGGTGAACATGGAGATGGTGATGGTGGAGGTGTGTTTGTTAATGGTGGTGGAGGTGTTGTGTTTGTTGTTGGTGGTTGATGCAACAAGTTTTCAATATGAGAAAACATGTATTGGATCTCATCTCTTAATCCGAACACAATTGTTCGGTTGTGAATGCAACAAAGGCAAGTGTCTCCATGAGCTTCAAGTAAGCTCCATGGGACGGGGTTATAGGTTGGTGGATTGATAGGAGATGATGAGAAATGTGCATCAAGAGGTGTTAATGGTGATAATGAGAGAGTGAGTGCAAGAGTTGTGTTTTCATTGGTAGGTTGTGATGGTTGATCAATTGTTGGAGGAGATAAGTGGGTGTTGATGTAGTCATTTATGGATGAAGTGGATGGTATGGAGGAAGTGGAGTTTCCATTTGTTGAAGGTGTTTTGGAGGGTGCATTTGGTGCACTAGGAGATGAACATTGAGGTGGTGGAGATGGAGTGGTGTTGTCTTCATTTGTAAGATCAATGAAGAGTTGTTTGGGTGGAATGATGACAAGTTTTTGTTTCTTGGCATTGTTTGAATAGGTGGTTCTTGGTGATGACATGATGATGTTTGATGAATGTTTGAGGATGATGGAATGTGAATTAAACATGCATGGAGATTATATAGTGGGAAAACATGTTTAGAAGTGGAATTAATTTGAAATTGTAATGTTATATTCCAAAATCAGTATAGTTTTTAAGGGAAATGGTAGCTGGGACTAGCAAAAGGGATCACAAGATGCAAAAGAGAACAGTGTAAAAACTGTTTCAGATGGCCGGTCCCCTTAAATGGAGGCCGGTCCCCTTAATTTTAAGGGGGCCGCCCATCTGACGACCCAGAAACCAAAATTTTTCAAAAATTTTCTGGAAAAATGTTGTGTTCTGTTTTGTAATTGCAGCAAGCGCCATTTGGACATTTCACATTTGTTTTGGTCTATTATAAAGCAAACATGATATATATATATATATATATATATATATATATATATATATATATATATATATATATATATATATATAAGCTAATCATGCATTCATAAGCATATATTAAACATAATAAACAAGTTAACATACTAATCATTTATCCAAACAATTATTCCAAGAAAGTTTCAAGTACTTCCGAATGTATTTCAGACAAATAGCACACAAGACATAAAAATTAAATATTGTTTGTTGATATAAATAATGTATAAAAACGTTATTAATATCTTTCGATATCCTTAAGTTTTGACGATCACAAAATATAAGAACGTTAAACGCAAAGTTAATACGTAAACAAGTTTTAAGCAAGTTTATATCATCTCATCCAACATAATCACTTAAGGTATGAATAAACAAGTGACTAATACATTTTATGATCAAAGGGATGTTTATTTAAATAATAAAAAGTTTATAAAATTAAATAAACTTATTATATATTTTTGAAAAACATTTTTGGTAATAAAGGAAAATGTTTTATTCATAATAAATATATGAATTCAAAATTTTAACCAAAATCAGTTAGTTTTTCACCAAATAAACTTTCCCCAGAAAAAGACAAGAAAACTGAAGTTTTCGTCTGGGCGGCCCCCTTAATTTTAAGGGGGCCGGCACACAATTAAGGGGACCGGCCATGCTCCCCTGTCAGATTCTGTCAGAAATTTTTCCCTATAAATACCACCTCAAACCTGGAATTTTTCTCACCTCTTGCACGAAAATTTTCAGATCCAAATCTCTTTAAACATCCTCCTAAAAACCCTTTGATCATATAATTGTTAATCCTTGTTTCAAGTGATTCATTCCCTCACCTCTCATCTCTCAAAGTGCAAGAGAAGAATACTCCTTCAACATCAAGTTGTGAAGTATTGTAGATTTGTGTATATAGTTTAGTTGTTGTATACATTCATTGTAAAGGTGTGATAGTAGTGTAACTAGATAGATCTAGGAGTAGAAGTTGTGAATAGAAGTAGTGAGATATAAGTAGTGGTGTGAAGAAGATTGTTGGGAGGTAGATAGTTGTGAAGAAGATTGGTGTGTAGAAGATAGGAGTGAAGAAGATTGGTGTGTAGGAAATATGTGTGAAGAAGTGGTGTGATTAAGTAGTGAATAGGTGTGAAATAGTTGTGTAGAAGGTGTGAATAAGTTGTGACGTAGTTGTGGTGTGTAAAGTTTCTCCGCCATAAGGAGCTTGTTGACATAGTGAAGAAAACTCTCGAGTAGGTGACTCGAGGAGTGGAGTAGGGCAAGGAAGGTGTCCTTGTAGCCGAACCACTATAAATCCTTTGTCTCGCGGTTAGATCTTTCCATATCTTACTTATTATCTTGCTTATATCGCTATTACTTTTATAGACGTAGACGTATATATATAGTTGCTCATATAGTGCTAGTATTGATTTTACTTAAAGATCAAACGAAAGTTTCATTCACAAAACAAAGTATTTACAATCAAACTAAAAGGGTTACATACTTATAATTGATCATTTCGATCAAGTATAGTTTTCATACAAAATATAACTAAGGATTATAAAATAAACGATTACGTACTTATCTCTCATATATAGCTATAATTGTTTATATTATGCATGTATTGATTTCACATACTTAGCGTACATTATTATTATTGTTCATACTTAGATATACTTGTTCATATTGTTCAAGATTTGAAGTTCACATAAGATTGAATCAAAGTTTTAAAAGCAAACAAGGTTTTAAAACTAAACTAAGTTTTCAAAATAAAGTTAAAAAGACGTAAAACTATTCAACCCCCCTTCTAGTTTTCCACAATTGGTATCAGGAGCCACGTCTAGCAAGATTTTTAAAATATATTGTATTATAAAACTTGTAACGATCTATGGAATCTGAAAAATATTTAGAAGGGCAATCTATGCAAAGACCACCACTATTTGAAAGTGATGGATTTTTATATTGGAAAAATCGATTCGAAACTTATGTGAAATCAAAGGATCTAGATCTTTGGCATGTTATTACTAATGGTGATATTTTACCTACTCAAAATAATACCGAAACAAATAAAGATGAAATAGTACCTTTTGAAAAACAAAATGATGATTTAAAAAGAAGACTTTCTAAAAACAATGAAGCAAAAATGGTTATTTACAATGCGTTACCACGTAAAGAATACGAAAGAATTTTTATGTGTAAAACCGCAAAAGAAATTTGAGATTCTTTACTAATCACTCACCAAGGTAATAGTCAAGTTAAAGATAACAAAATAGATCTTCTTGTTCAACAATATGAACAATTTACGATTCCGGAGGAGGAATCAATAGATAATGCTTTTGCTAGATTTAACACTATTATCACAAGTTTAAAAGCACTTGATGAGAATTCTTCTAGTAAGAATTTTGTTAGGAAATTTCTTAGGGCTCTTCATCCAAAATGGCGAGCTAAAGTCACGGCTATTGAAGAATCAAGGAATCTATCAACTCTACAACTTGACGAATTGATCGGCAATTTAAAGGTCTACGAAGAAATAATAAAGAAAGACTCCGAGATGGTCAAAGGAAAAAGGGAGCAAAGCAAATCAATTGCGTTGAGAGCTAAAAAGGACTCTAGTGACGAAGAATGCTCAACCTCCAAAAGTGACGATGAAGAGTATGCTATGGCCGTACGAGACTTCAAGAAATACTTCAAGAGATGAGGAAGATATGCTAGGCAACCATATAATGAAAGGAAGTGTTTTAAATGTGGCAATCCAAATCATCTCATCGGAAAGTGTCCAATGATGTCAAGAGATCAAAATCAAAAGGCGTTTATCAGAGGTGCTTAGAGTGATAGCGATGAGGACAAGAAAGAAACCACAAATGAAGAAAAGTGTCTTATGGCTAAGACATTAAGCGAGGTACGTTCCGAAACCGAATACTTTAGTGGCAAAAATTTATCATTAGACGAAAAAGACCTAGATAGTGAATATAATAGGTTATGCAAATTAGGTCAAAAGGTTATAGCTAAAAATAAGTCACTAAAACATATTAATAATCTATTAGAAAATGAAGTACTCGAATTAAAAATTAAACTACAACATTTGGAAAAAGGAAAAGAAGTTTTTATAAAATGTAAAACATGTTTAGAGGTTAAAAATGAAAACGAAAAACTTAAAAATGAAATTTTCAAACTTGACAAGTTTAAAAATTGTAGTAACCCACTTAAGAAAATAATAAGTGTTCAAGAAACTTCGGGAGATAAAACCGGTCTAGGATTAACTTCAACTAATGTTTCAACTAGTGAAAATAAAAGTATAAAGTTTGAATGTGAATCTAGTACACAAAAATCATTATAATCAAATCCTAAGTATATACTTACAAAAGATAGAAAAATACCCATTGCAAATGATGAAAAAGTAAAGACTTTTTATAAACCATCCTTAAAGACCGAAGTAGGATCCTCTAAACCTAAATTAAGATCTAAAACTCCACCACCAAGAAAACCTAACAATCATCATCCAAGATCTAAAACACCTCAACCTAGAAGAAATCAAAATAGACAATATTACAATAATACTAGAAATCAAATGTGGAATTATCAACCAAGTTACAATACTTGGGAAATATTACCACCATACATGCATCCTAGCCAAATGTTAAATATGTTTGGACCAAACAACTTTGGATCAATGAGACAATGGGGACCAAGTGGCTAAGTTGTCAATCTTGGAAGAAGTTGGAATATCATCTACAAATGACTTCTATAAGTCAACATGGTCACTTGAAGTGCTTGAAGATATTCCATTGAAGACTAAAAGGTACGCGTTTCTTTTAAGTTCATCACTTTAATTTGCATGCTTAGATAAATGATTAGTTAGATTAATGCTTAGTACATAATTGCTTATATTCTTATAACATAGAAACATCATTGGTTGACTCTCCTAGGAATAAGATAAAATTGTTCATTGCCGAACGAAATAGAAAATGGAAATCTTCTATATCCACTATTAGCAAACTCATGGTGATGAAGTGAAATGAGTTAAGTGGATCTATCGTTAATATAGAAGTAGGATTAGATCCCTCGCGTAAGAAAACTATGGATGAAACAAGCTCTCGTAGACTATGGCATTAAGTTAGATAAGCGTGCGAAAACAAAGGAACTATAGATGTTAGGTTATACCCCATTCAACACTCTCGCATCTAACATATAAATTATCGTCTTCATTTCCTTTAGGATCATAGGATATGTAGAAACGATAGCATGAGATAATAATAGGCTTAACCAATCCTATTGAGCATGAGATCTTTAATAAACATTTTTTTGAAATATTTGATTTATGATATTTGTTGTCAAAAATCTAATATCTCTAAAAATATGCTAAAACCTCACATTTTGGAAAATAGTTTTTCAAATAACTATCCCACTTTTAAATAACATGTTTTCACTATCAATATCCACAATTTTGTTTTGATCAAAACTAAAGATTGGGAAAATATTCTTTACCATTCATTCACACATTTTGAAGTAAAAACCCAATCTATTTTATTCAAATAACTCTCACATCTAAGTGAAAACTTACTTTCATACATTGTTGAATAATGCTAAAAACGTCTCTTTTAAAATCATGCATGGTGATCTCATATTTGTCATCTATATTTATATAAATGACACTTATAAGTGAACTAAATCAAATCAAGAGGACCATGGTTTGTTCATTAAGACTTTGTTTGTAACAAGTCTAGAAATCCATGCTATCTTAACTACCCACTTATTGCACATTGATACACATTAGGATTAATCCTCCTAGTTATGTAGTTATGAAATACTTGATGTTGCTTATTGTTTCCTAGCACTTATATTTTACTTGCTTGATGAGTATGTTTGCATGCTAGATGAAATTGCTTGTTTACTTAATCTCTTTGATTAACATGCTTTGGCTACATAATTGCCTACATAATTAGTATATGCTTAATTGCCTCAAAGAGTTGGACTTGTTTGAAACCAAAAACACAACCTTTCTGCAATTCACTACCAAAAACCCTTTTCTGGCAATCTGAGAATCACCAGATGGGCGGCCCCCTTAAATCATAAGGCGGTCCCCTTAATTATTAAGGGGACCGGCCTCCAATTAAGGGGACCGGCCATCTGATGGTCGAAGGTGTTGTTTCCTTTTTCTATTTTTTAGCACATTTCATCCTACACTTCCCAAAATTCACAAACCTATTCTATCCAAAACCTTCCATCAAAGTTTATCCATCCTTGATCCTACCAATCCTACATTATAAACACTCTCATTCCTCTCAATCTCCACTCATCTCATCATTTCCTCTCCCATTAAACCAAAACCACCAAGAAACTTGTTTGGAGAAGAAAGCCTAACTTCCTTTAAAAGCCCATCAAACCAAATGATGTTGTCAAACATCCAACACCAAAATCCTCCTATGTCTTCAACATTACATATCAACAACCTTTACTCACCCATATCCTTCTACATTACACTCAATCCTCATAACCTTTACACACTCAAACCTCATAACCTTTACACACTCAAACCTCATAACCTTTACTCAACTAACCTCAAATTTTATCTCCTAGTGCACCTAATGCACCATCTATAACACCCTCCTACCAAGTAATCCCTTCCATGAACATCGCTCTTTCACTCTAACCTACATCACTTGATACTCATTTACCATCTTCACCAATAACTCAACCTAGTCATCCTCGCAAAAGATTCAACCATATACCCATTTCCTACACTTTACAAAGTGTGTCATCACCACTACAACTTAACCCATGAAGGTCAAACCATATTTCATGATACACAAACCTCATGTTCACTCAAATGAACCCTTTCACAAACCTCATCATAATAACCAAACATCCATCCTTGTTCCTAAAAATACACCTTCATCTTACCAACATAAGCCAAATGAAGAGCATGTTCAATCTCGAAACAACAATCCCAATCTCATTCCTAACACCTCACATTTTGTTCAACCTACCAATCCACCATCCAAAACATCCTCCACTCATGATACATCCTCCACAACTTCATTCTCATCCATTCATGATTACCCAAACTCATAAATATCTCCACCACCAAGAGGATCACCACCACCTTCTACCAACACACTTGTTATCCCTATGTTGCATGTCCTATAACCTTCCTCCGAACACTTGAAGTTCATTGAAGAACTCAAGGAAGCCCATGAGCTTTGTGCTCTTCTTGCCTTACACCTTGCTCAATGCAACTTGGAACAACTTTCCTCTAGCTCTCCTTTCATTACCCCACAACTTGAATCAAGTTGAAAAACATGTCAACAATTGACCTTGTTGCATCTTTCTCCTAAAAACCATTGCATTCAATGAACACTTCACTTGGATTGAATATCTTCTCACTAGATCACATCCAATACCCTCACTTGAACAACATCCAAAACCTTAATCAACCTCTTCCACTACAAACTCTCCACCACCAAACTCTCCAACATTCATGACCCAAACATATACCTCCATTAATCCAACAACCTTACCCTAACTCAACCATCTTCATTTCAAACACCTCATCATCAACCATCTAATCATACCATATGCTTATGATTTTCACTCTCAAATACGAATCAACCAACCTTTTGTTACAAGCAAGTCCGATGGCTCTCTTTGGCAAATTAGGATCTTTAACATAATCACGTTGAATTAATTGTTATGCATCCTTAATATTTGTTTGCTATGCTTGTTATTTGTATATTGCATATTCTTCTGTATATGCTTGCGCTTCTATTATTTTTCTTGCGAGCATTCCATATCTCGATCTCTTATGACCTCAAAACGAGGGGGAGTATACTTCAAGGGGGAGCTATACATTCGTCGGGATAACCTTTTTGATGTTAACAAAAAGGGGGAGAAGTGATATAAACTCACACTAAAAACTTGCACATATATTAATTTTTAGTTTAATGAGTTTAGATTTTGTAATCATCAAAAAGGGGGAGATTGTTGATATAAATAATGTATAAAAACGTTATTAATATCTTTCGATATCCTTAAGTTTTGGCGATCATAAAATATAAGAACATTAAACGCAAAGTTAATACGTAAACAAGTTTTAAGCAAGTTTATATCATCTCATCCAACATAATCACTTAAGGTATGAATAAACAAGTGACTAATACATTTTATGATCAAAGGGATGTTTATTTAAATAATAAAAAGTTTATAAAATTAAATAAACTTATTATATATTTTTGAAAAACATTTTTGGTAATAAAGGAAAATGTTTTATTCATAATAAATATATGAATTCAAAATTTTAACCAAAATCAGTTAGTTTTTCACCAAATAAACTTTCCCCAGAAAAAGACAAGAAAACTGCAGTTTTCGTCTGGGCGGCCCCCTTAATTTTAAGGGGGCCGGCACACAATTAAGGGGACCGGCCACGCTCCCCTGTCAGATTCTGTCAGAAATTTTTCCCTATAAATATCACCTCAAACCTGGAATTTTTCTCACCTCTTGCACGAAAATTTTCAGATCCAAATCTCTTTAAACATCCTCCTAAAAACCCTTTGATCATATAATTGTTAATCCTTGTTTCAAGTGATTCATTCCCTCACCTCTCATCTCTCAAAGTGCAAGAGAAGAATACTCCTTCAACATCAAGTTGTGAAGTATTGTAGATTTGTGTATATAGTTTAGTTGTTGTGTACATTCATTGTAAAGGTGTGATAGTAGTGTAACTAGATAGATCTAGGAGTAGAAGTTGTGAATAGAAGTAGTGGTGTGAAGAAGATTGTTGGGAGGTAGATAGTTGTGAAGAAGATTGGTGTGTAGAAGATAGGAGTGAAGAAGATTGGTGTGTAGGAAATAGGTGTGAAGAAGTGGTGTGATTAAGTAGTGAATAGGTGTGAAATAGTTGTGTAGAAGGTGTGAATAAGTTGTGACGTAGTTGTGGTGTGTAAGGTTTCTCCGCCATAAGGAGCTTGTTGACATAGTGAAGAAAACTCTCGAGTAGGTGACTCGAGGAGTGGAGTAGGGCAAGGAAGGTGTCCTTGTAGCCGAACCACTATAAATCCTTTGTCTCGCGGTTAGATCTTTCCATATCTTACTTATTATCTTGCTTATATCGCTATTACTTTTATAGACGTAGATGTATATATATAGTTGCTCATATAGTGCTAGTATTGATTTTACTTAAAGATCAAACGAAAGTTTCATTCACAAAACAAAGATTTTACAATCAAACTAAAAAGGTTACATACTTATAATTGATCATTTCGATCAAGTATAGTTTTCATACAAAATATAACTAAGGATTATAAAATAAACGATTACGTACTTATCTCTCATATATAGCTATAATTGTTTATATTATGCATGTATTGATTTCACATACTTAGCGTACATTATTATTATTGTTCATACTTAGATATACTTGTTCATATTGTTCAAGATTTGAAGTTCACATAAGATTGAATCAAAGTTTTAAAAGCAAACAAGGTTTTAAAACTAAACTAAGTTTTCAAAATATAGTTAAAAAGACGTAAAACTATTCAACCCCCCATTCTAGTTTTCCACATTGTTTAACAAACATAATCCAAGCATATCATTTCTTTTTCTTCCCGAAGATATCCTTCAAAGTCTTTCCTATAGATTTGAAGCCACCTCTAACTTCTTCGTGCAAGCTCTTTTGTCTTCTAAGCATCTCGGTAGTTCGTTCATGAAGCACTTCTTCGTTTTGATCACTAGGAGATGGGGTAGAATACTCGGGATAGTCAAGATCCTCTAAATTGTCAACGAACTCAGAAAACGAAGGGGTACTAGCATCATGGATGTTTTCCTCCTCATCGTCATCGTCTTGCCTTGAGGATGATCCATGAAAGCTATGACGACGAGGTTTACCTTTGTCACTTCGAGTTCGTCGAGCTTGTTTTAGAGCGAGAGGACGTAGAGTGGGGTAGATGGACTCATAGATACTATTGTCAAGATCGGGGTAGTACTCGATAACATGACGATAGAAACGAGTGAGGAACATTCTATATGAAAGGTTGGCTTTAGGAGTTTTTCTAGCACACTCAATCCGTTTGATAAAGAAGTAGGCCAAATTGTACGGCTTTTCGACAGCTATACAATACAACATGTGAGCAAGGCACGCCGGGAGATGGTCCCGGTGACCTCTGGTACCAAACGCATTCTCACGAATGTGTTCTTCCCAACGCTTCATGTGGGGGCTTAATTCCTTGAGGAGAAGTTGGTATGGAGAGATTTGAACGTTTTTGGATTTTATTTTTCGGCTTGTGGTGGCACGTTCCACACCAAGGATTTGACGAATTTCGTCGAAATAGGGACCGAAGGTTGGTCGATAGCGATTAAGAGATTCGAGGTCCCACTCGTTTGTGAAAACGGCTTGACCTCTAAAAGGAATTTGGAGGATATGACCAAATTGTTCGAGAGTTAGAGTGATAAATTCATTTTGAATCATGAAAGAGATGGTGATGAAACCAAGGTCATTGGCTTGGACGGTGACTTGGCTATAGAAATCCATTATGAAGCGAGGAATGATAGGTTCATTTATTTCATAAAGACAATTGAAGTTGATGCTTGTAAACACGCGATTTATGTAGTCGGATTGAGCAAAAGCAAGATCTACTACACGTCCTTCATGAACATTTCTATCTTTAATTTGACAATATATAAGTCCAATGGAAGGAGATGTGGTAGGGAGTTGAGAAACTTTAGGAATGTAGTTTTTAGTGTGAGAAAGATCTTCGGTAGTTGCTTTTGGCATTTTCACCTAAACACATCAACAATACAAAAAGACCAAAATAAATATAAAGAAAGATAAAAGTATATGTATATTGTTAAGGCTTATGTTGGAACGTAAACATACTTCGTTACTAATCCTAAGAAGTAGATTACCATGTTCCTTAATATTGTTTTTAACTCGTTCTAGATATACTTTACGATGTTTAATAAGTAGTTATGGACAAATCCAAACTCCACTTTAAACATCTTAATATATCATGAAATTTACTAGATTTACATTAGATTGTAAAACTAGTTATTTCTTGCGAGTTTCTTATGCATGTGATTTGTTTTTGAAAAAAATGGTTTGTATTTTTACTTAAAAATTTCATTTTTAGTAATAAACCAAACGCTTCCTTAACTATTGACTTATACCCCTAGTATGCCAATATATATATGAATTATATATCTTGACGAGTCCGATTAGCAATTTTTAGGTTTATAATTGTAACAAGGTTTTATAAAAATTATAATGTCTAGGTTTCGATATTATTTGGACATAATCCAAACACCCCTATATCGTGAACCAATATAATTTTTCTTGGTCGAAAAATGTAAATTTCAAGTTTTACAAGTTACAAAAGTATAATGTGATTAGTTTTAACACGTTTTCAAAACATTATTCAACAATGAGTTTACTAAAATTTTTGAAAAGGAGTGTATGAAGTTTTTCAAAAATTTTCGACATGATAGTTTATAATTACTAGTTTCTAGTGTTGATTGATCATTCTAAACCTAGGGGAAGCATTCGGTTACGGAGTTTTAGGACTTAA
The DNA here is from genome assembly GCA_030686995.1 of Artemisia argyi. Classification (NCBI taxonomy): domain Eukaryota; kingdom Viridiplantae; phylum Streptophyta; class Magnoliopsida; order Asterales; family Asteraceae; genus Artemisia; species Artemisia argyi. The sequence continues at coordinate 43,654,682 of CM060708.1, forward strand.
TTCGAAAGAAATTATAAAATTAAAGAATTTTATAAAACATGCATAATCATGAGTATGACCAAATAAGATGAAATTAGATGAAATGTGTTATGAAAAACTTACAATACGTAATGGTGATTGTGTTAGATGAATTTGCCCTTTGCGAATTAACCCGAATTATGTGATTTGGAGGTGATTTGAGAGGTTTTTTGGGTTTTGGTTTTCGTCACAGCAGAAGCAGGGGAAGGGGAGTATGAAAACGTGGAGTGTTTGGCAAAAGAAAAAAGGAGAAAAACGGGTTTGAGCTATCAGATGACCGACCCCCTTAAACATTAAGGGGGCCGCCCTTCATTTGGCTGCCCGTCCCCTTAAACATTAAGGGGGCCGCCCTCCAAAACTTGATTTTTGTGATTTTGGTTTCTGGAAAGAACAAGAAAATATTTATAAGGAAAAGTCAACCCAAGGTCTTAAAAGTCAAATAAAGTCAAAATATCATAATTGGGTTGCAAGTTTTCATAAATTACATGATTAGTCCCTAAAAATCCAAATATGGCAAAAGTAGTCCCTGGGATGTTTGAAATTTTGAAAAATGTGGAAAAGTGAAAAATTGGTCCTTGGATTATTGGTATTTGGCAAAAATTGATCCTTTGAAGAAGTTTTGGAAAGTTACACTTCACACCCCTCAACTTTGAAGGAATTGCAAATATGGTCCTTGTGTTAACTTCTAACCATCCGAACCCTAAATTAACTAATCCAAAAAACACCCTTACCCAACAAACATCCCTAGCCCAGCTGATCCCCAAGCCCACCAGGCCCATTCCCTTGTTTTGTTAACCCCCGGTCAACCCAGGTCAACAAGGGTCAAACCAGACCCTTGACCGCCTTCTTCTTCCCAACCAAATCCCAGGAAACCAGGGAGATACTTCCCCCCCTCCTCGCCTTTTCAACCACTTCACCCCCCCACAATTAATATCCCTACCCACCAACTCCACCACCATTAATGCTCCCCCAATCCCCTCACCAACACCACTAATCCTTACCCGTATAAAAATTGGCGCCAAAAGCTAATCAACAGCTAGGATCAATCAACACTCAATTGAACGGCTGGGATTTGGTCAGAGAGTCAAGGCAAGGCATGTGGTACCCTCAGTTTTCAAATTAGAGCCCATGTGGAAGGCTTAGCTCTAGTTTAGAGCTCGATATATAAGAAAAAGCTCATGGAAGCTCTTAGTGTGTAATTTTCTTAGTTTTGTTGTAGTTTCAGTTCATTTTTAATGTAATGTAACTCTTTTTATTAATGCAAGTTCATTTTGAAGTTTAATTTTCAGTTTCACTTTTCAAAGTCTCATCTTAAATTTCCAAGTTCCAATTAAGGAAAGTAATGTGTGTTTAAGGAACTCAGAAGCTCTTACAAGCTCAGAAACAAGATATTTCAAGTATAATAAGCTTGTGTAAAACACTTTCAACTCAGTTTTCAATAAAAACTAAAAAAATAAGAAAAATAAAAATAAATAAAAAAATTAGTGATAACTTGGTGAATGAGCATGGAGCACAGTGAATCAAGGAAGGCTGTGGGTTAGGTACCTCAGGGGAGGGCATAGGATTGATTGGTTTGGTTCTTTGGTACCTACTCAGTGCTTGGAAGGCTTTGTAAGCTACACACTCTTTCATCTTTACTCTTAAATAGCCTAGGTTGTTTATTTAAGTTCATTGCATATTAAATATTAGCTTATAGATTAGTAGTAACCATCTGTTTGTGTTTTATATTTGTTCAAGTGGAAATCTTTTCATTAACTGTTTTAAAAAAGGGTGTTTGGTTGTGACTTGTTTGGTGTGTTCTAGTTGTGTAACTAAGCACCTATTAGTTTCTATTAGTTTGTTGGGTGTAATAAAGCTTAGGAGAACAAGAAATTTGGTACAAAAACCTCACAAAAGTCAAAATCACAAGGTTGTAATCACCACAGTTCACTGTGGTGATTTTTGGAGTCCAAATCTCACAAAACCTTTTCATAAGTTGAAGTTTTACCTAAGTTAGTTTTAATATAGCTTATCTTAGCTTATTTGATCATTAAATCAGCTTCCCAAGTTCATAAAAGTCAAAGAAGCAATTTTAGTTGAAAAGTCAAAACTTGTCTTAGTCATTTTGAGCAATCTTGGTAAGCTTGCAACTTGTTTGATCTTAGGTGTTAGAGTCTGAAATTTGGTGTGCTTAATCTTTGCCACTTTGTAGATTTTTTTGAATTTTTCCAGATTTTTAGAATTTTGTTTGGTGGGTCCCACAAGGTCTCAAAGTAGGCTGCAGGGCAAAGGTTTGCCCTGCTCTCATCAGATCATCTCCACACCACCACCTTTTGTGGTGGTTTGTGGTCACTACAGTGGTCCATACCACTTGATTTTGATTCCCCTCAACCCCCCTCCTACCAGGGAGTGTTATTGACCCTTTTGTTTGACCCCTAAGTCTGTGGACCCTACCTTATTTGGCCCCATAACTTTGTCCCTCAGCTGCCTCAGTCAACAAATAAGCAAAGTGCTTATTTGTTATTTTTGGCTTATTCAGGCCACTTATTAGCTTAATTCTTGCTTATTTGTGTTCCTTAGACTCAGAGAAACCAAGAAATACAATTGTGGACCCCACATTCCTCATTTGAGCTTAAAAACACTCCACAGTCAACAAAAGTCAACTGTGGGTGTAATAAGCATTTGAATTGCTTATTCATTGGGTTAAAACAAAAGTGTTTTTATTAAAGTTAGTTGTTTTTAGCTTATTATCAGTTTAGAAAAAGAAAAAAATCCAAAAAATCAATTTTAAAAATAGTGATAGCTTCTATTTAATAGGATTTATCAATTTAATTTTCTTTTTAATTAATTTCTAAGTAATATATCACTTTTATATTTTTAGAAATTATATTTTAGGTTAAAATAATTTTACAAATTTTTCCAGATTTTTATTTTGTCATTTAGTGGTATTTCTAATTAATTTTAGTTTAATTTAGTTTTAATTAATATTAATCAATTAAATAGCATAATTAGCTTTTATATAGTATAACCTAGTTTTTATAATTTTTATAGCTTTTATCTTAGTTAAAACATTTTTATAAATTTTTCTAGAATTTTTACTGTTCATTTAATAGTTTTCATAATTTAAATAGTTTAATTAGATATTAATTAATAAGTAGAATAATAATTAGTTAATTAACTTAAAAATACATAAAATTAACTTTTTATAATTTTTTAGGATTCCCATGATGGTTAATTAGATTTATAAAATTTTTCTTAATTTTCTAAGTCTTTTAAGTATTTTTAATAATTCTAATTAGTTTAATTAGTATTAAATAGATAATTAGTAATTAATTAATTATAAATAATTAAATAGTGTAAAAAATAATTTTAATTTTTTTTTAAAATTTTCTTTTATAATTAGGATTGTAAAAATATCAAATTTACACTTTTAACCCTTCCAGTCCTTCAGTTGTACTTTTTGTTTTGTACGTCTGTATACGTTTTTTAATTAAAACGTACGTTTTTAGTTTTTAGCTCAAATCTCCGTAATCTAAATTCCCGTAATCAATCACGTAGCTTTCCTAAGCTATTTTTGTTAATAAATTCCAAATAATTCTGATCATAACCCTTTTCTGTGAATAATTACCCGATCACAAATACGCCAAAGTTACAATTCACACTTCAATGGGACTTAACGACCTGGTGATACCTTATATTACCCAGAGCATTGACTCTAAGCCTTTGACTTTGTTGACCATTATTTGGTCAATATAAGTTGACGGTTCAGGCTCAATCAACTTTTGGCGCCGCTGCCTGGGAAGTGTGCGCGTTTCTTTAGCGTTATTTGAGATTAGTATTATCTCACCTCTTTCACTGTACAAATACCACCACTTGTGTATATTTTCATAATCAAAATACAAAAAAGTCATTAACACTTTTCTAAAGTGTTAAAACACCAAAAATAATTAAAAACAACAAAACAAATCGTAACGTTTTCTGATTCGGTTTTCTTTTAAGGTGATTCTTAAAGAAGAACGATTTTGGTAAACGAAACGATACCAAAAATATTTTCCAAAAGTTTTTAAACCCATACACAAAACACAAAAACATTCGTCTCTTTCTTGTGAATAATAATTCTACATAAAAATAAACCGTCGAAAACCAAGACAGAACACTTTCCAACTGGAGGTGTGAACAAATAAGTTCCCAAATCAAAAAGATTAAAATTTGCCTTTGTATCCTTGTGGGTGGTGTACCTTTTCTAAAGAAGCCACTCACTTGTGATTATTGGTTTAAGTTCACTGTGGTTTTGTCTCGACTTTGTTTTGATTGATTTTTGTTCCTAGTGCATGCGCACTCGTTCTTCTAGGTCTACTAGCCCATTACGTGAGCTTGTACGAAAACCTAGAAGACCTCGTAGACGTTCAGCACCAACAGTCGGATCTGAGATCCGTACTGTTGCCACACCCACTGTCACCATGGCGGAAGACCGGCCCATGTGTGAACTTCTCCAAGCACCCATCGAGGGTTACGGAGATGCCATTGTTGTTCCAGCCATCGTGGCTGATAATTTTGAGCTCAAAACCGGGTTACTCAATCTTGTAACCTCAAGTCAATTTTACGGTTTTGAGAGGGACGATCCTCATGCTCACATTCGATGGTTCAATAAAATCACATCAACCATCAAGTACAAAAATGTCCCGTGTGAAGCAATCAAACTCCTTCTCTTCCCATTCTCACTGGAGGGACAAGCCCGGATTTGGCTTGAAAAACAACCTCCACGATCTATTGAGACTTGGGAAGATCTTGTAAAAAAATTTGTGAATGAATTCTTCCCACCTTCCAAGACCACGAGTCTTAAAAACGAAATCACCAAGTTCACTCAAAAATACGATGAATCTTTTGGTGAAGCGTGGGATCGTTTCAAAGAATTACTTCGCAAGTGTCCACATCATGGTTTCTCTGAGTTGATGCAACTCGATACTTTTTACAATGGCGTGAGCCAAGCTGATCAGGATTCTCTCAATGCCTCCGCGGGAGGAAATTTTTTGAGTAGAACCACAAAAGAAGCTTTGCAAATCATAGAAAACAAGTCCAAGGTCCGCTCTACACGAAGCAAACCGATTGTTTCTCAAATCAATGCGGGACCTTCTACTTCATCTTCTGTGGGTCAATCTAGCACGGATGCTAAACTTGACAAGCTCACTGAAGCGATCCAAGCTTTGGTTCTCGCCCAAACAAAGAAAGTCTCATTTCCACAACATCCTCCCCCTGCTGATGTTAAAAAAGTGGAAGTCTGTGTGACTTGTGGTGGGCCGCATGCCTACTACAATTGCACAGCTACTGATGGTACTCCATATGAAGCTAATGCTGTTGTCGGGTCCCAAAATCAAGGAGGCAATCAATACCGCCCTCCTATGGACCCGAACTATCGTCCTCACCATTATCCTGGACCTCCCGGTTTTAACCAAAACCAAAATGTCCAAAACCGTGGCCACAACCAAAATAGAGTGAACCAAGGTTATCAAAACCAAGGTAACTTCAATCAGGGTCACGGTTTCCAAAATCAAAACCAAGGTTTTCAAAATCAAGGAAACTTTAACCGGAACCAAGGTCAGGGTAATTTCAACCCCGGGAACTTTCATGGAAACATTCACCAGAATCAAGGAAATTTCCACAATCAAAACCAAGGAAATTTCAATCAAGGCCCCAACCCGAACAATCGAGCTCCAAATATTCCTAATCCGAATCAAGCCATTGTTCCAACTGGGTCTTCATCTGATGAATTGTTGAAGCAATTCATGAAGTCCCAAGAAGAGTTGAACAAGTTGCTGGTCAGCCAGATTTCTGACATTAAGAAGTCTTTAAATGATCGACCCTCGGGCTCAGGTACTACTTTACCGAGCAACGCGATCGCTAACCTGAGGGGCGATGCTAAGGCGATCACAACACGAAGTGGTGCTTCATATGATGAGCCCGCGATTCCTACTACCTTTTCTTCCTCTCCTCCTAAGGTAGTGAATCGTGAGCCTGAGGTAACAAAGGACAAGGTGCAAATTCCTAGCCCACGAAGTACAGCACACGTCCAACCTCAGGATAATCCTGAAACCAGATGTAAGCCTGGAGTTGTCTTTGAACCACCAGAGACTCCAGTGGACAACCCTAAATCCAAAACTTCTATTCCATATCCTTCACGTCTCAGTGAACAAAAGCTCCGCGAAAAAGCTAATCACCAAATGGATAAATTTTTCCAAATCTTCCAAGATTTGCATTTTGATATCAGCTTCGCGGATGCTATTCTCTTGATGCCCAAGTTTGCATCGACAATCAAAAATCTGTTGAGTAATAAAGAAAAGTTATTCGAGATGGCAAGAACTCCTCTGAATGAGAACTGCTCTGCGGTTCTTTTGAAAAAGCTTCCTGAAAAGCTTGGAGATCCCGGGAAATTTCTCATTCCTTGTACTTTCCCGGGTATGGTTGATTGCTTCGCCCTGGCCGATCTAGGTGCTAGCATCAACTTAATGCCATATTCTGTATGGAAGAAACATTCTCTCCCAGAACTCACTCCCACATGCATGACTTTAGAGCTTGCCGATCGCTCGATTTCTCGTCCCATTGGCATTGCCGAGGACGTATTTGTTAGAGTGGGAAAGTTCCATTTTCTGGCAGATTTTGTGATTGTTGACTTTGATGCCGATTCTAGGGTCCCTCTCATTCTTGGGCGGGGATTCCTCAGAACTGGGCGCGCTCTTATCGATGTATTCGAGCATGAGATCACATTACGTGTGGGGACGGAAGCTATTACCTTCAACCTAAATCAAACATCGAGGTACTCCTCCAATTATGATTGTGAATCGGTTAACAAAATAGATGTAATCGATGTTGCTGCTGAGGAGTATGCTCAAGAGATTTTAGGTTTCATTGATGATTCTTCGAGTGAAAATCTCACTCAATCTTCTCATCCCATCATAGCCAATTCTTCTCCTTCCCTCACTCCGTTTGAGGGAAGTGACTTCATCTTAGAAGAAATGGAGGCGTTTCTCAAAAGTGACTCGATTCCCGATGGAGTCGATAACCAAGAGATCGACCTCGAGAGGGATATTCTCACGCTTGAAAAATTGTTAAACGAAGATCCCTCACCTCTTCCTGTTCTACCACAACAACTTCATAAGGAGGAGGTCAAAAATGTTGAGAAAACTGATGACTTCCCCGAGGTTGAGCTTAAGGACTTGCCGCCTCATCTTGAATATGCATTTCTGGAGGGTAATGATAAATTACCCGTCATAATTGCCAAAGACTTAAGTGATGAGGAAAAGGTTGCTCTTATCAAGGTTTTGAAATCTCATAAACAAGCAATTGCTTGGCGTCTCTCAGATATCAAGGGCATTGACCCTGAGTTTTGTACTCATAAGATTTTAATGGAGGACGATTTCAAACCTGCAGTCCAACAACAAAGAAGGGTGAATCCAAAAATTCACGAGGTTATCAAACAGGAGGTTTTAAAACTTCTTGATGCCGGATTGATTTACCCTATCTCGGACAGTCCTTGGGTCAGCCCAATCCATTGTGTTCCAAAAAAGGGTGGCATTACCGTTGTCACAAATGAGGAGAATGAGTTGATTCCAACTCGTTTGGTTACGGGTTGGCGCGTCTGCATTGATTATCGTAAATTGAATGACGCCACCCGTAAGGATCATTTTCCTCTGCCCTTTATGGATCAGATGCTCGAGAGATTAGCGGGGAATGAGTACTATTGCTTCCTCGATGGTTTCTCGGGTTACTTTCAGATCCCCATTGACCCGCAAGACCAAGAAAAGACCACTTTTACGTGCCCCTATGGAACCTTCGCATATAAACGTATGCCATTTGGCTTATGTAATGCTCCGGGCACGTTTCAAAGATGTATGATGGCCATCTTTTCCGACATGATCGGGAAAAGTATGGAGGTCTTTATGGACGATTTCTCGGTCATTGGGGATTCGTTTAAAACATGTCTCTCCCATTTAGACAGCATGCTAAAACGTTGTGAAGACACAAAGTTATGTCTAAATTGGGAGAAGAGTCACTTTATGGTCAAAGAGGGCATTGTCCTCGGCCATAAAATTTCAAAAAACAGGATTGAGGTTGATCGTGCCAAAGTGGACGTCATTGCAAAATTGCCTCATCCCACAACCGTGAAAGGTGTTAGGAGCTTTTTGGGTCACGCCGGTTTCTATCGTAGGTTTATTCAAGATTTTTCAAAAATTGCCCGGCCCATGACCCATCTCCTCGAGAAGGATGCTCCTTTTATCTTCTCCCCTGAGTGCATCGAAGCCTTTGAAACATTAAAGAAAACGCTTACCGAGGCACCGATTCTTGTTGCCCCCGATTGGGACTTGCCCTTCGAGCTCATGTGTGATGCCAGTGATTATGCTATAGGGGCAGTCTTGGGGCAACGCAAAACAAAACATTTTCAGCCTATACACTATGCCAGCAAGACTATGACCGAGGCACAAAGTCATTACACCACCACTGAAAAAGAATTATTAGCTGTGGTGTATGCTTTTGAAAAATTCCGGCCATACTTGATTCTGACTAAAAGCATAGTGTATACGGATCATTCGGCTTTGAAATATCTATTTGCAAAACAGGATGCAAAGCCGAGACTCCTCCGATGGGTTCTTCTCCTTCAGGAATTTGATATCATTATTCGTGATAAAAAAGGAGCTGAGAACCTAGCTGCTGATCATCTCTCCCGTCTTGAAAACCCTCACCAAAATGATTTCGAGAAAAAGGAAATAAATGAAACGTTTCCTCTCGAAACCCTCAATGCGGTTTCATTTCGTGGAGACTCGATTACCCCATGGTTTGCCGACTTTGCAAACTATCTTGCGGGTAATTTCATTGTGAAAGGGATGTCGTCCCAACAAAAAAATAAATTTTTCAAAGACGTAAAACATTACTTTTGGGACGACCCCTATTTGTTCAAGATATGCGCGGATCAAGTCATCCGGCGGTGTGTGTATGGTCAGGAAGCCGCTGAAATCTTAAAGGCTTGCCATGCTGGTCCCACGGGGGGCCACCACAATCCCAACTACACCGCCAAAAAGGTGTTTGATTCCGGCTTTTATTGGCCCTCGATCTACAAGGATGCCCAAGAATTGGTCAAGTCCTGTGACGCTTGTCAGCGCCACGGGAATATTTCACAAAGAAATGAAATGCCTCAGAATGCAATTCAAGTTTGTGAAATCTTTGATATCTGGGGCATCGACTTTATGGGGCCATTTCCATCTTCTCACGGCAACAAATACATACTCGTGGCAGTTGACTACTTGTCAAAATGGGTTGAAGCAAAAGCCTTACCCACAAATGATGCCCGAGTAGTTGTGAAATTTTTAAAAGCTCTCTTTGCCCGATTTGGGACTCCACGTGCTATTATTAGTGATCGTGGTACGCACTTCTGTAATGACAAATTTGACAAAGTCATGCAAAAATACGGTGTGACTCACCGTCTTTCCACTGCGTACCACCCTCAAACAAGTGGACAAGTCGAAGTGTCCAATCGGGGCATTAAAAGAATATTGGAGAGAACTGTAGGTGAGAATCGTGCATCATGGTCGGATAAATTAGATGATGCACTTTGGGCTTTCTGTACGGCTTACAAAACACCCATTGGGTGTACGCCTTATAAACTTGTGTACGGGAAAGCGTGCCATCTTCCGATCGAGCTTGAACACAAAGCCTATTGGGCTCTCAAGCATGCCAATTTCGATCTCAAAACGGCGGGTGATCATAGAAAAGTTCAACTAAATGAATTAAACGAACTTCGTGATCAGGCTTACGAGAACTCTTTGATCTATAAAGAAAAGACAAAGAAGATTCATGACTCAAAAATCAAAAACCGCGTTTTCAACATTGGTGATCGAGTCCTTCTTTTCAATTCTAGACTCAAGATCTTCTCGGAAAAGCTTAAAACCCGATGGACTGGTCCATTCACTATCGCAAAAGTCTATCCTTATGGCACCGTCAAATTATCTCAAAGTGACGGTCCAAATTTCAAAGTGAATGGACATCGGTTAAAGCATTACTTTGGAGAGGACGTACCATCCATGGTCGTCCCGGATCTCCAAACTTTCCCCAAGGACAATTGAATTCGGGGATAGAGTCAAGCTAACGACTCGATGACCAAAAATTAGCAACAATACGGGTTTTCACCCGTATCTCTGATTCTTTCTATTTTCTACCACTAAGTGTCGCTGTTTGAAAAAAAAATGTATATATGTATATTAAAAAAAAAAAAAATAATAATAAAAAAATAAAAAAAAAGTTGTATATATAGAAATAAAGTGAAATTGGTATTTCCGCAGTTAGATTCGAATCTTGGCTTTTTACGTTCATAGCTTCGGCATAATAGCCAAAACTTTGAATATTGAGGACAATATTCATCTCTAAGTGTGGGGGGGAAATTCTATCAAATTTTAAGTAAATCCTTTCAAGTACCCCCCGTTTTGGCCAAAAATTTTCAAAAATTTTTCATTTTATTTCAAAATTTTTATGGTAATTAGTCCGCCTCGTCTAAGCGACAAAAGGGATTGGCTAATCCAGGAGCAAACGGCTCTTGGTAAAGATAAATCAAATCCGTTGACGGCTGGCAATTTGCCCAAAATTGTATGGTTCATCAACTCCCCGAAAACAAATGAGTTGGCTAGCCCGCAAGATTATGGCTTGTGGTAAAGGCCGTGGAAAATCCATAATTGGTAATCAGCTCACCAAGATGTCTACTAGGTCCATCAAGATGCTGGCTAGTCCAGGAGCAAACGGCTCCTGGTAAAGACTTAACAAATCCGTTGAAAGCTGGTGGTTTGCTCAAAATCACACGGTTATCAGGTGTGCCACAGTTCTTCCACCTGGCTACTCCAGAAGTGATGGCTTTTGGTAAAGAGTTTAAAATCCATCAAGTTTTCTAAAAAGATTGCTAGGGACTAGCAATAGTTCAGTGTGGGGGATTGATGAGTGCTCAAACACTCATCGTTTTCGATATATTTAAACTGCCAAAACGCACAAAAACAATCAAAAAGATATCAAAATACTTAAATTATCCCAGGGATTGTGTTTTATGTGTTTTAAAAGCAAAATGTGCAAAAACAAAGAAAAAACGTACAAAGTTTGCAGTATTGGCAGTTTCAGTCCCCCGAGTTTCAAAACTTGTCAACTTTAGTCCCTATGCATTTATTTATAAGGAAAAGTCAACCCAAGGTCTTAAAAGTCAAATAAAGTCAAAATATCATAATTGGGTTGCAAGTTTTCATAAATTACATGATTAGTCCCTAAAAATCCAAATATGGCAAAAGTAGTCCCTGGGATGTTTGAAATTTTGAAAAATGTGGAAAAGTGAAAAATTGGTCCTTGGATTATTGGTATTTGGCAAAAATTGATCCTTTGAAGAAGTTTTGGAAAGTTACACTTCACACCCCTCAACTTTGAAGGAATTGCAAATATGGTCCTTGTGTTAACTTCTAACCATCCGGACCCTAAATTAACTAATCCAAAAAACACCCTTACCCAACAAACATCCCTAGCCCAGCTGATCCCCAAGCCCACCAGGCCCATTCCCTTGTTTTGTTAACCCCCGGTCAACAAGGGTCAAACCAGACCCTTGACCGCCTTCTTCTTCCCAACCAAATCCCAGAAAACCAGGGAGATACTTCCCCCCTCCTCGCCTTTTCAACCACTTCACCCCCCCACAATTAATATCCCTACCCACCAACTCCACCACCATTAATGCTCCCCCAATCCCCTCACCAACACCACTAATCCTTACCCGTATAAAAATTGGCGCCAAAAGCTAATCAACAGCTAGGATCAATCAACACTCAATTGAACGGCTGGGATTTGGTCAGAGAGTCAAGGCAAGGCATGTGGTACCCTCAGTTTTCAAATTAGAGCCCATGTGGAAGGCTTAGCTCTAGTTTAGAGCTCGATATATAAGAAAAAGCTCATGGAAGCTCTTAGTGTGTAATTTTCTTAGTTTTGTTGTAGTTTCAGTTCATTTTTAATGTAATGTAACTCTTTTTATTAATGCAAGTTCATTTTGAAGTTTAATTTTCAGTTTCACTTTTCAAAGTCTCATCTTAAATTTCCAAGTTCCAATTAAGGAAAGTAATGTGTGTTTAAGGAACTCAGAAGCTCTTACAAGCTCAGAAACAAGATATTTCAAGTATAATAAGCTTGTGTAAAACACTTTCAACTCAGTTTTCAATAAAAACTAAAAAAATAAGAAAAATAAAAATAAATAAAAAAATTAGTGATAACTTGGTGAATGAGCATGGAGCACAGTGAATCAAGGAAGGCTGTGGGTTAGGTACCTCAGGGGAGGGCATAGGATTGATTGGTTTGGTTCTTTGGTACCTACTCAGTGCTTGGAAGGCTTTGTAAGCTACACACTCTTTCATCTTTACTCTTAAATAGCCTAGGTTGTTTATTTAAGTTCATTGCATATTAAATATTAGCTTATAGATTAGTAGTAACCATCTGTTTGTGTTTTATATTTGTTCAAGTGGAAATCTTTTCATTAACTGTTTTAAAAAAGGGTGTTTGGTTGTGACTTGTTTGGTGTGTTCTAGTTGTGTAACTAAGCATCTATTAGTTTCTATTAGTTTGTTGGGTGTAATAAAGCTTAGGAGAACAAGAAATTTGGTACAAAAACCTCACAAAAGTCAAAATCACAAGGTTGTAATCACCACAGTTCACTGTGGTGATTTTTGGAGTCCAAATCTCACAAAACCTTTTCATAAGTTGAAGTTTTACCTAAGTTAGTTTTAATATAGCTTATCTTAGCTTATTTGATCATTAAATCAGCTTCCCAAGTTCATAAAAGTCAAAGAAGCAATTTTAGTTGAAAAGTCAAAACTTGTCTCAGTCATTTTGAGCAATCTTGGTAAGCTTGCAACTTGTTTGATCTTAGGTGTTAGAGTCTGAAATTTGGTGTGCTTAATCTTTGCCACTTTGTAGATTTTTGTGAATTTTTCCAGATTTTTAGAATTTTGTTTGGTGGGTCCCACAAGGTCTCAAAGTAGGCTGCAGGGCAAAGGTTTGCCCTGCTCTCATCAGATCATCTCCACACCACCACCTTTTGTGGTGGTTTGTGGTCACTACAGTGGTCCATACCACTTGATTTTGATTCCCCTCAACCCCCCTCCTACCAGGGAGTGTTATTGACCCTTTTGTTTGACACCTAAGTCTGTGGACCCTACCTTATTTGGCCCCATAACTTTGTCCCTCAGCTGCCTCAGTCAACAAATAAGCAAAGTGCTTATTTGTTATTTTTGGCTTATTCAGGCCACTTATTAGCTTAATTCTTGCTTATTTGTGTTCCTTAGACTCAGAGAAACCAAGAAATACAATTGTGGACCCCACATTCCTCATTTGAGCTTAAAAACACTCCACAGTCAACAAAAGTCAACTGTGGGTGTAATAAGCATTTGAATTGCTTATTCATTGGGTTAAAACAAAAGTGTTTTTATTAAAGTTAGTTGTTTTTAGCTTATTATCAGTTTAGAAAAAGAAAAAAATCCAAAAAATCAATTTTAAAAATAGTGATAGCTTCTATTTAATAGGATTTATCAATTTAATTTTCTTTTTAATTAATTTCTAAGTAATATATCACTTTTATATTTTTAGAAATTATATTTTAGGTTAAAATAATTTTACAAATTTTTCCAGATTTTTATTTTGTCATTTAGTGGTATTTCTAATTAATTTTAGTTTAATTTAGTTTTAATTAATATTAATCAATTAAATAGCATAATTAGCTTTTATATAGTATAACCTAGTTTTTATAATTTTTATAGCTTTTATCTTAGTTAAAACATTTTTATAAATTTTTCTAGAATTTTTACTGTTCATTTAATAGTTTTCATAATTTAAATAGTTTAATTAGATATTAATTAATAAGTAGAATAATAATTAGTTAATTAACTTAAAAATACATAAAATTAACTTTTTATAATTTTTTAGGATTCCCATGATGGTTAATTAGATTTATAAAATTTTTCTTAATTTTCTAAGTCTTTTAAGTATTTTTAATAATTCTAATTAGTTTAATTAGTATTAAATAGATAATTAGTAATTAATTAATTATAAATAATTAAATAGTGTAAAAAATAATTTTAATTTTTTTTAAAAATTTTCTTTTATAATTAGGATTGTAAAAATATCAAATTTACACTTTTAACCCTTCCAGTCCTTCAGTTGTACTTTTTGTTTTGTACGTCTGTATACGTTTTTTAATTAAAACGTACGTTTTTAGTTTTTAGCTCAAATCTCCGTAATCTAAATTCCCGTAATCAATCACGTAGCTTTCCTAAGCTATTTTTGTTAATAAATTCCAAATAATTCTGATCATAACCCTTTTCTGTGAATAATTACCCGATCACAAATACGCCAAAGTTACAATTCACACTTCAACGGGACTTAACGACCTGGTGATACCTTATATTACCCGGAGCATTGACTCTAAGCCTTTGACTTTGTTGACCATTATTTGGTCAATATAAGTTGACGGTTCAGGCTCAATCAAGTTTACAAATTTCTTCCTTAAGTTTGTTGTTTTCACTTCTAAGCTCTTGACATGATTTACATTCTTCAAAATTCTTTACCTTTTTCAAGTTGATGTATTTTAATTTTTAGTTCAAGTACTTCATTTTCTAATTGGTTGTTAATGTATTTTAGTGATTTGTTTTTAGCCATAAATTGTTGTCCTAGTTTGCATAATCTATTGTATTCCCTATCTAAGTCTTTTTCATCTAATGATAGATTTTCATCACTAAAATATTCGGTTTCGGAACGTACCTCACTTGATGTTTTAGCCATGATACACTTTTCTTCCTTTGTTCTTTCTTTCTCATCTTCATCGCTATCACTCCAAGCACCTCCAACAAATGCTCTTTGATTTTGATCTCTTGTCATCATTGGACATTTTCCAATAAGGTGATTCGGATCACCACACATGAAACATTTTCTCTCATTCTTGCTATACTTGTCATCATTATTCTTTTGAGATATTCTTCTTTCATCGTGTGGTTGTCTAACGAATCTTCCTCGCCTTTTGAAAAATTTCTTGAAATCTCTTACGGCCATGGCATATTCTTTGTCTTCGCTTTCGGAAGATGAGCTATCTTCGTTGTTGAATTCCTTTCTAGCTTTCAAGGCGATTGACTTACTTTGCTCTCGTTTCCCTTTAACCATTTCGGAGTCCTTCTTTATTATTGCTTCATAGACTTTTAAATTACCAATTAATTCATCAAGTTGTAGCGTTGACAAATTCTTTGATTCTTCAATAGCCGTCACTTTAGCTCGCCATTTTGGGTGAAGAGCTCTAAGAAACTTCCTAACAAAATTCTTACTAGAGAAATTCTCATCAAGTGCTTTTAAACTTGTGATTATAGTGTTAAATCTAGCAAAAGCATTATCAATTGATTCCTCTTCCGGAATCGTGAATTGCTCATATTGTTGAACAAGTAGATCTATTTTGTTATCTTTGACTTGATTATTACCTTGGTGAGTTATTAATAAAGAATTCCAAATTTCTTTTGCGGTTTCACACATAAAGATCCTTTCGTACTCTTTATGTGGTAGCGCATTGTAAATAACCATTTTTGCTTCATTATTTTTAGCAACTTTTCTTTTTAAATCATCATTTTGTTTTTCAAAAGGTACGATTTCATCTTTCTTAGTTTCGGGGTTATTTTGAATAGGTAAAAAATCACCATTGGTAATAATATGCCAAAGATCTAGATCTTTTGATTTCACATAAGTTTCGAATCGATTTTTCCAATATAAAAATCCATTGCTTTCAAATAGTGGTGGTCTTTGCATAGATTGCCCTTCTAAATATTTTTCAGATTCCATAGATCGTTACAAGTTTTAAAATACAATGTATTTTAAAAATCTTGCTAGACGTGGCTCCTGATACCAATTGTGGAAAACTAGAAGGGGGGAGGGTTGAATAGTTTTACATCCTTTTGAATTTATAAACACAAGTTTGTTTTAAAAACTTCGATTCTAGTTTATGTGAACTCAATACTTGCACTATATGAACAATTGTATGGTAACTAACTAACAAAGCTAATATAGTAAAGGTAAATAAATAGGTAATGAGAAGAGTTAGAAAGATCAAACCACAACACAAGGATTTATAGTGGTTCGGCTACAAGGACACCTTCCTTGTTCCTACTCCACTCCCCGAGTCACCTACTCGAGAGTTTTCTTCACTATGTCAACAAACTCCCTTTTGGCGGAGAAAACCTTACACACCAATTTACACACCACAACAACTTCACAACTTGATCAAAACTTCTGCACAACTTCTTCACACCAATATACTACACACCAATTTTCTTCACACCTATCTTCTACACACCAATCTTCTACTTCACACCAATCTTCACAACTAACCTACTTCACTACTAATCAACTTCTACTTCCTACACAACTTCTATATCTTCTAAACAATATATAACAAGCACAACACAATATTCACAAATGAACGTATATATACACTATGCACAACTACTCTTCAACACTTCTTGAACTTGGTTGTAGAAAGAGTGTTCTTCTTTTACACTTTGGATGAGAATGGATGATGAGGGATTGAATCACTTGAAACAAGGATTAATATACAAATGATCAAAGGGTTTTAGAGGATGTTAATTAAGAGAGTTATAGATCTGAAAATTTCGTGCAAAAGGTGAGGCAAAAATCCATGTTTAAGGTGGTATTTATAGGCAAAAGATTCTGACAGAGGAGCGTGGCCGGTCCCCTTAAATCAAGGCCGGTCCCCTTAAAATTAAGGGGACCGCCCCTTATAATTAAGGGGGCCGCCCAGCTAAAACGGCCAGAATCCTTGTCTTTTAGTGGGGAAAGTTTATTTGGTGAAAAACTAACTGATTTTGGTTAAAAATTTGAATTCATATATTTAGTATGAATAAAACATTTTTCTTAATTACTAAAAGTGTTTTTCAAAAATATATAATATGTTTATATAATTAAATAAACTTTGTGTTAGTTAATTAAATACCCCTTTGATCATGAGATGTATTAAGCACTTGTTTATCCATACCTTAAGTGATTAAGTTGGATATAGTGATATAAACTAGCTTAATACTTGTTTACGTAGTAATTATACGATTTACGATTTTACATTTTGTGATCGTCAAAATATAGAGGTATCGAAAGATATGAATAACGTTTTCACACATTATTTATGTCAACACACCTAACAATATCAAGCACGTTCAGAAATCATTTCCTCGAAAATCAAATATTCCCATTCCCGAACGTATTCCATTTTACTTTCCAAAAATATCCATTTCTCGAATTAACTTCATATATTAATTTGAAATTCGACGTTTGGTATCCACATGGGTGAAGGGTCGACACAACTCAAACCAAGAAGTCACAACGAAAGAAATAATAAACCATCTATATGTCTAATATTAGCCCAATATATTATTCAAATAAATCATCGAAGTTTATCAAATCCGTCGATTTGGTAATCTCCCATATTTATTTACGTAATGTATCGTTCCAAAATTATACCCAACCTAAAGCACATAGCACAAAGAATTCTATTTGGTATATATTGTAGTCCAATAAATTCCCTATATATATCGTCAAATCGGCCAAATTCCACGAGATACATAGTAATTTATTACCCTAAAACATATACCACAACCTATGGGCGTCGTGGGATACGATGCCCATTAATATACTCATTTTATATAGCCAAATAACTCGATCTAATCCGTCGATTAAATAAGTCACTTGTTATAGAAAATGTTTATATTAATCGTCATATATCCGTGACAACACAAAAGTCACAATATAAAGCCCACTTGAACTTTAAGTAACCACAACTCATATAACTCGATAGGTTTTCTAAATTTATAAAAAAAATCGCTATGTTTTTATTTATTACTCACCCGACTTATTAGTTCTCGACATTTATTGCACTATTTGCATATTATAATAATTATCGTTAAATTATTATAACGTTTACTCGTGGTTGTTTTATTATTAATATACGCATTTATATATATATATATATATATATATATATATACACACACACATACGTTTATCACGTCTATATACATATATAAACGATTATATTATCAATAATATTATTACGAGTATTATTTTTAATGTTTGATTTTTAAATATTTATCGAGTCATAGAATTTGGTCACATGTCCGAGTCATCACTCTCGGCTCATAGTCCAAGTCCAAAATAATAACCAAGTCAAAATAAATAAATCAACTCCGTCCAAATCAATCCCATATCCACGTGCTACAACATGAGGGTCCGACTACGGCATCCAACTAATCCTATCTCCGTCATTCTAGTGACCGTCTCACAATCGGTCCCCAAATACTCTTTTCGCCAACACATCTCCATAAACCAAATCTCAAGTATACCATGTCGAGACCACAAAGTGTCTCGACCCATCCAAAAGCTTCGGTCCCAAAATATGCCATAACAATAATAATAACACCATATAAACAACAACAATATATATACCACACGTACGGGTCGACTTACCAAGTCAAACCCGGGTCAAAATGAAACCACAATAATCATATTATGGTCACGCCCGAGACCCTTAGGTCTCGGCATTGCTCTAACGAGCCCAAGCCGAACCAAACAGACCCATGGGGTCGTCGGCCACAAACCACGACAACAACAACAATACTAAACAATCACAACTCATCCAAAACTCCAAATACCAAGAATCAAAAACCAAGAACCAAATAATATCGGACCAACATTCATCCTAGACTCCCAAACGAGTCAAGGAAGGGTCTCACCGAGACCTTTAGTCTCGGCCATGCTCCTAACGAGCCAACCAACAAAACCAAACACGACCCAATGTACAAACCGAGTATCAAACTCGCGTCACACCCAAAACCCAAGATACCAAACGGATTTTTAATGACAAAACATCATTTCCCCATCATTATTAATCAAGATTTCATCAAAACCCAACAAGAAAACGTCTATATACCCACGATTTGGGTATGAATCGGGGCGCACGAATAAGATTCGTGGCCACTCACCTTCAATAAAGCTCCAAAACCCGATTTCTTCAAAAACCCAAAAAGAAAAGATGATAAAGGTGGTGATAACGTGGTGATATTAATTCGATTAGGGTGTTAGGGTGGTCCAAAACGCGCGTTGTTTGTACCAATAGATAGATCGGAAGAAGATGGGTAAGATGGTGGTGTTAGTTTTGGTGAGAGGGTGGCGGTGGTGGTGCTATTGGGGGATTTAGGGGCGGCGATGGTTGTGTTTTAAAAGAAGAGAGAGAGTGATAATGTTGGTGAGGGTGTTGATGTGTGTTGTGTTGTTACAGCTCCACAAGGACGATTTGTAATTCACTAAAAAAAAAAACTTTTTAATAATAATAATAATAATAATAATAATAATAATAATAGTGAGGGTGTAGTGGGTTAAGTAGCCCGATGTAAATACACGGACCAAACCCGAAACCTTAAATAACCAATCAACTTTCTCAAACCGAACTCGTTCCAAAATAATCAAAACCTCATGATACGTTCTAAAAATATAAATATCCGAACCAATATTAAAATAATTAAAATTGTTAGGTTATCCTAGTGCCGGAGTCAATGTAGTGCCAAAATAATGATCTCAAAATAAATCATCACGAATGAACCAAACCAAACCATAAATAAATAATCGATTCCCATAAATAACGTACAATAAAAATCACTTTCCAACGTTCATAAAATATCCCGTCACGATAAACTTTTCAAATATTTCAAAATTAAAATTTTTAAAGTAATGCGGGTTTTCAAAATGGCTCCCTAATTTGCCAGTTGTCACATGCATAAAGCCCTTGAACTATTATTTACTATACAATCTATCTAGGTGTCACAAGTGGCAACCTAATCTTCTACGAGTTTTACTTACTTACTTGCCTTAATCGTGTAATTATCTACACTAGTCCTTATTTTAGAATTTGCAAAGGGAACGTTCCAGGTGGTTTTCCTAAGCTAGGGGCCGTTTCAAATGGTTTTTCCTACATTCGACTATTATGATACGGACATTTTAGTTTACCAATTAATTCAAGTAACCACAATTATAGATAGTTAAATTACAGAAATCAATCAATATTACAAAAGATCTAAAAAATAAATAAAAACACAATCAAGCAAGTAAACGAGTATTGGTGATAAAAATAAATAATATCGAATGAGACAAGCTAGTAAACGATGTAAAACATATCAAAAACAAATTTCATAAACATGGCTAATACCTAAGGGTGTTAGCCCGTAATCTCAATAATAAGAGCTTAAACATAATCAAATCACATAACTTATGAAACATAGTGAAATTGATACGCTAACCGAATGATTATTCAAAGTAATTAGGTTACAAAGAGTTCTCCTATTGAATAATTGAGTTTGCAGGACCTTCGTAGCTCCTAAAATCATCAGGAAGTCGAGTTTTCTAGTAAAAAGTTGTATACAAAACATAATTTAGGTTTCGTATTATTTATAGTCTATGAAATCTGGTCGATACAGCGTATTAGATGGCTCAAATACGGCGTACCGGGCTCATAGAGCGTGGGCTCAATGATTAAAATATTCAAGAATAAGTATGTGTCACACCCCGCCGAAGGCGAAAACGTGAGGTGCTACGAAGTCAATATACATCCCAAAAGAGATATAGTACAATACCATATTTAAAATTTAAGGAAAAAGTATAACATTACAATATTGTTTTAGCCAACATCGGAAATAAAACATAAGACTTAGTTTTCTGAAAGATGAAGTCTTGTAACATGACGATAACAACGATGGCATGTGAAGACTTCTGAAAGTGTTCATGAAAATACTTACTGATGATCACCTGAAATGAATAAGAAAACGGGTCAACTATGAAAATAGTTGGTGAGTACACACGTTTTATATAAATTTAAAACCATTTTGAGTAAGTTCATATGGCAAATATCCTATCAACTTATCCTGTTACAAGTCCCGCCTATACAAGACTTGTAACATATAAGTTCACATATATATCCATAATTAAAGTAAGTTCGAAGTCTTTGACAAAGCCCTAAAAGGCAAAGGCTCTATCAAACCATTCAGTTGTAAATCCTGCCCATACAAGATTTGTAAACTATGTTTTCACCAACCGTTGTGTAAAGGGTAGTATAGTTTATGTTCAAGCACACATTGTCATATTAGTTCATAATAAAAAGCACCACATATATAATAATTCAAGACCGTTCCGAACAGGGGAGACTTTGCACTGCTCCGAACATGGGAGACTTTATACTGCTTCGAACATGAGAGACTTTGCACTGCTCTGAAAATGGGAGACTTTATACTGCTCCGAACATGGGAGACTTTATACTGCTCTGAACATGGGAGACTTTATGCTCCTTAGGACATTGGGGACTTTAGGACATAGCACATACGGTACATTAAGTTCAAAAATAAGTCATAAGTTCATAATTAGGTTCAAGAGTTTCAGTCACTTCAAAAGTTCAAGTCAAGCTCAAGAGTTCAAAATAGTCAAACGGTTCAAAATCAAGTCAAAGAAGTTCAAAATAGTCAAAGGGTTCAAAATCAAGACAAAGGGTTCAAATAATAGTGTTCATAAAATAGTAATCAATTTAGTTCAAATATAATTAATGCATTCCACCCCAAAGCGATTTAAAATAGTTAAAAATGGGTTCGTGAATACTCACCTCTGTAAGACAATGAAATCCGTAGGTATGATTTATTATTCAATCAGAATATATATACTACAAGACATAAACCCTAATCCTAATGGACCCAACTCATAAGTCAGGTTTGGGCCTGTTTATTCATTTTCTCGGGCTTTATAAGTAGCTAATTATCTGAATATGACAAATATTTTTGAATTAAAATTGGTTATTAGTAATATTGGGATAATTTTTTGTTGTTCTGAGAAAAAAAACATATAAACACCTACCTTAGATCTTATACAAGATCTTGAATTGTAGTTTTTAATTTACATCTTTTAAGGTGGTGTAAGTATAATTATATTAGTTCAATACCTATTAGTAGTAGTAATATTTATTAACAATGTAGTACAAATATGTTTGTAGTTTTTAAGTAACTAGTAGAATGATGTTAAAACATTTGGAAAACACGATGCAAAAATAATAAGGTAAATGACAACATATTAAAGATTGCAATCAACACATAACAACCCAATTTGTTTTTTATTATTCAAGGCAGCACAAGTTATACATTGTTATATATTTTAGCATAATCATCATGATAACAACTCAGTAATTTACTCAAACATTACGCAATCAACAATCAGATACAATTCGTGCAACGCATGGGTTCACCATGACTCGTAATGATAAATGATGTGGTACATAGTCAAGTAAAATGAGTAAAAAATAGTAGAAAATGTATAATAAGTTAAATTTGTTAGTAAATATAGTGTTTATATAGCTTTTATCTAAAATAAAATGAGGTATGATGATTAATTAGTTATTAGTCTTCATGCGTCGCAAGTAAATTTCATTAACGGATCCTAGGGGAGAGTTACAAATCAAAAGTACAATAATTGTGATAGTAGCTTGACATTTTTGGGTTTGTCATATGTGATGCATAATGCTGGATGCACAATTGCAAAATAGCGAGGTCAAAATTGGTTTAATAATACAAAGATATATAATTACGTCTATAGTTATAAAAAAAAATGAAATGATTTAGTACATATAGATCTGTTTAATTTATGACAGTTAACTGATTAAGTGATTTTTTCTTCTTTTTTTAATTTTTTTTTTTTTAAATTAAACGGTATAGATTTACTCGTATTAAACTTTAATGGGAGTATAGAAGAAAATTACTAGGAGTTTGAAGGGAGTGAATGGTTGAACCAATCAAATAAGTCAAACTTTACAATAACTTTTGCATCTACTTATGTCAAAGGAATATATATTTATATATATACTAAAAGGCGTTTTTGTTACTGTAGCAACAGTAACTTTGCAAGTTTCGTGTTTGCCACTTTTAGCCCCTGAGATTAGTGACTAATTGCGAAGTTAGTCTTTAACGACCGTTAATTAACAGTCGTGGATTAAATTTGCAGCAGACCAGTAACTTAAGGGGTTTTTTCTGTGCAAATAATAAACATAAACAGCCCCTAACGTTATTTTTTTTCACCGTTAGTTCCTAAGGACTAACTTTGCAAAGAACGCCACGTTAAGGGACTAAAACTGAAAAATAAGTTGCTACAGTACCAAACAGTGTTTGCTACAGTGCAGCACAGTGCCGAATAGTGCCTGCACTGCAGCTAACGAATTTACGCTTTCAGTCCCTCAATTATCTATAAATCGCACCGTTAGTCCCCCGTTAGCGATCTTTTGCAAATTTAGTCATTTTTTTTTACTCAAAACCAAAATTATATATAAAACCAAAATTCGGAGTTATAAATAAAACGATCAAAATTTATTTTTTTAACGAGCGTGTGCACCCCATTTTGCAAATTTAGTCCTTAAAAAATAATAATAATAATAAAATTTTGATCGTTTTATTTCGAGTTTTGATTAAACACAATATTCTCGCAGCAACGCGCGGGTGCCCAAGTTCGTATATATATAAAACTCATCCAAGTATAATTGGCTACGCCCCTGCATGCTATTATTGACTTTGAATATAGAATTTTCATTTTATGATTTATGAGGACTGCCACGTGACTCTTGACTCCTTCCTTTACGTCACTAGTCTTGGGCTTCTTGCATAATCCCCCTAAGCTTAAAGTAAACTAAAAATCTAGTTGGGCTTTTTAATGGGCTTGATCCAACCATACAATATCTTTTTACGATCACTAGCATACTGCACACTCGTCATTGGAGAAAAAGATTCGAGTCTATCGAAAGCTTAAACAAAGCTCGTTCGTAACTTGATATGAAAGCTAAGCGTGTTTGGCAAAATAGCAGTAGTAGTGAACAGTAGCAGTAAGCTTTAATAATGAGCAGTGAGTAGTAGCTGTATTTTTTTTATAAAAACGTTTAATAACGTATTTATAGTTGTAATTAAAATTTGTAAAACAACTGCTAAATGTTCAACGTTTCTAAATACTAGTTCATTAAGCATTGGATAAAGGCATTCCCAGAAAATAGATAAAACTACTTGTTACTTGCTAAATGAGCATTAAATATCAAAACGCTTAACGCCCACCGCTTTTAAATGCTCTTAAACGCTATGCGCCAAACACACCCCAAATGTTAGCGGTTTTCTGAAGAAACAATTTCTAAAGATCAAGTTCTTGCAAAGAGAGAAAGATTAAATTTTGATATGTATTTTCATTTCATTAATCAAGTATCTATCTATACTAGATGAGTACCCGTGTATAGCAATATGATTTTTTAGCGGCATATAGTTTTAGTGATTAAAAAAATTATCGGTTATAAAAATGAAAAATAATAAAAGTTTGAGAATTTGGGGATTTAAACACAATGTTTTGAAACCCGGTTAGACCCGGGTGGTTCAACCAGTTGAACCGTTCCGTTAAAAAAACGGGTCAATTTAAACTGGGTCAACCCGATGTATTAGGTCGAAAAACGGATCAAGTTAAACCGGATCAACCCGCAAGGTCTGAAGCATCCCGGGTCAAGGTTTTTGATATATATTAAATTGTAACAAACAAAGATGAAGCAAACAATAATTCAAACTACTTCAATACTTTTCAAATGTATGGCTTCATTTGAATCATTTCAATACTTTCAAAAATGCTAAAAGCTTGACCATTTTCAACATTTCAACATCTAACATTGAACATTGTTTTTAATAAGTGTTATATAGATAAACAATAACGAACCCAGCTAGTTACTTCTTTTTCTTATCGGCAACAAACCTTGTTAGCATCATGTACGAACATTAAACACATGTTAAATAAAAAAAGGTTAATTCGGTTACTTTAAACAATTATTTTGCAATGGAAACTAGAACAATAGGTCGTATATTTTTTTTTCTTTTTCTGGTTTAAGGTTGGTCACCAGATTTAACGAACAAATATTAAAATGTAATCCAATGTGTAGTTGCCAAATCATTCAAAACAATAAGTCAAAAACTTTAGACAAAATTCTCTCATCATATTTTACAAGCAACACATTACCTAATACACGTAACATGGCAAAATGTTGTTCAAGTTGGTTGAACTTCACAGCTACCTTCTCAACTCACTGCATACTTCAATCATCTATAAATTCCTTTCTCTTCCCTTCACTCTATCCACAACCATTATCCGACATCGATCTCCAACAATCAACGAAAATTTCGTCTTGACAAATACTAAACATGTCTTCTCGGTGCATAGTTCTAGCTTTGGTCGTGGTGTCATGTTTTTTAATGGTGCCAGTTTACTCACAAATCAATACCGCATGCACGTCTTCTATGATCAGTAGCTTTACTCCATGTTTGAATTTCTTAACGAATAGTACCACGAATGGTGCTACTACACCAACCTCCGATTGTTGTGGTTCACTTAAGTCCCTCATGAGTACTGGCACTGACTGTTTATGCCTTATTGTTACCGGTAATGTACCATTTCAAATTCCTATCAACCGGACTTTAGCCATTTCTCTGCCCCGTGCTTGTAAAATGCCCGGTGTGCCACTTCAGTGTAAAGGTTAGTGGATTGTTACAACTTTCGTATCCTTAGAAATTTTTCGATATGAATATATATATTTCATTGCTTTTTTTAAAACTATATATTGATAATTACATTTCGAAATTGCAGCTCCTGCAGCGGCCCCTCTTTCTCCAACAGGTAATTATCAGTAACTACAACATATTAGCTAACTATATACAGTTATATACAGTTATGACATTTTTACACGCTTAAAATTGTAAACTCAGCTTTTTTTTTTTTTTTTTTTTTTTTTTTATTTCTATGAAAAAAAAAATGTTACAAATTTGTATCTACATTTTGAATTATAACATTTTTTCTCTTCAACGCTTGTAAGCGCATACATTATAACTTGTCATAACATTGTATATTTTTCACAAGAGACACGCAGAATTTTAATACAGGATAATCTTTTTGTTGCATATATTTAAATGAATAGGTCCAGCTGCTTTTGTGCCAGCACAAGCCCCCGGAAGCTCATCTTCGGTCCCAGGGGCGTTATCACCAACCTCGACACCTGAAACAAATACAACACCTGCCTTAACACCTGAATCTGACACAACGCCTGATTTAACACCACCATCCACTGGTGTGGATTCTGGAATCCCAACCAACAATGCAGGCAGCCGTCCCAGTTTAACACCATCTGCTGCTGCTTCTACTTATGTGAATTCACCATTCATCCTAGCGGCCTCAGGAGCCACTATCATTGCATATTTTATGTTGTTTTAGACTACAGTACTTTGTGATTTGATTATTTTCATATTGTGTATCATTTCATTACTATATTTTTTTACGGAGCTTCATTTTTCTAATAGATATCATCCGGGATTCCATTGTTTTGTATTACATTTAATTTTGTATTAAAGTTATACAACTTACATCTTCCTTTAATCTTCTTACCTAATTATTTTCATGTCAGCGAACATGTTAATTTACATCCAAATGGTATATATCGAAGTCAAGGAACCATTCAGTTGTTAGTAGTTACAGAGTAAAAATATCGTCTTTGCTAGTTTGAGTATTCCTAGTCTCAAGATGCTTCACATTAAATCTTCTATATTTCTACTTCTTACTGTCGAATAATGTTAACCTGAAAATATGAATATGGTTTCACGAACTTGCACAAAATAGTTTTAGAACTCTACCAAAGTGACAAACAGAGGCTTCAGATAAATCTTAAACCAATTAAAATGATGCACCAAAATATATTAGCGACTTCTTAAATTAGCACATTAATAAGTCTTATGGATGCTGATATATTGTAAAACAGATAATCTCATATAGCTCGATCAACGATTTGTTAAGAAGTTTGCATGAAAAAAATTAAGTAATATTTACTAATGTGACCACTTTAACCTAATGTTCATATTCAAACAGGGTTTTTGGCCGTTTTGCAAAGTGTTCTGTTTTAGTATAGTGTACTTTCATCTTTTGTTTCATTTTGCACGCATGTTTACAGGCAACTGGGTAAACTTGTATAAAACCGGAAAAACTTCACGTAGCATATTTAATTTTTGAGTAAATTACACGGATCATCCTTTGGGTTTGTCCCATATTACATGTACTGTCTCTGGTAGTTATATATTTCATTGACAGTCCTTTTTTTCCCAAATATTTTATAATTTTTTTACTATTTTTTTAAATTACGGAAATTGTTATAGACTTTAAAATTACGAAAATTTTTATAAACTTTTTTTTGTTAAATTATGAAAATTTTTATAAACTTTAAAATTACAAAACTTTCAATAAACTTTTTTTTTTTTTTTAAATTACGAAAATTTTTATACACTTTTTTATAAATTACGAAAATTTTATAAACTTTTAAATTACGAGAATTTTATAAACTTTTTTTTTTTTTTTAAATTATGAAACTTTTTAAAAACTTTTAAATTACAAAAAAAATTATAAACTTTTTTAAAAATTACAAAAATTTTTATAAACTTTTAAATTACGAAGATTTTTATAGACTTTTTTTTTGGTTTTTTTAAGATAAGAAACTTTTATATATATATATATATATATATATATATATATATATATATATATATATATATATATATATATATATATATATATATATATATATATTGGTTTTCTTTTTTATATTCCAAAAATTTTTGTAAACTTTTGTTTTACCTTTTTTTAAAAAAAATTATGAAAATTTTTATAAACGTTTTTTACTTTAAACTATTTTTATTAAGTTTTAAATCATTAATTTTTATATGTTATCATCCGTTTTTATATATTTTTTTACGTTTTCTTATACTTTCATATGTTTTTATAAGTTTGCACCCGTTTTTTTTAGGGAGGTGATTTGCACACTCACATAAGTGATTGGGACACTCTAAAATAGAGTGTCTTGACATTTATACCCTCATATTACTTTTACTTATTTTTATCCTGTGAGGGTATAAATGTCAAGACACTCTAATTTAGAGTGTCCCAATCATTTATGGGAGTGTGCAAATCACCTCCCTTTTTTTATGTTTTCATCCATATTTATATGTATAAAAATGAAAGAAAACTTATAAAAAGTGAAAAAAAAAAACGTATGAAAACATATAAAAACAGATAACAACGTAAGAAAACAAATAAAATGTATAAAACGGATGAAAACGTAATAGGGACGAAAGTTGCAACATTTGACAAACCAAAGGGACCATCCATGTAATTTACTTTATTATTTAATTTATTTTTGTTAGTGGAAACCCGACGTGGCGTGCATACGTGGCAGTAGTGATTATGGTTTCGGTAAAACAAGTTTAGCCGTGCAAAATGGTACAAAAGATGAAAGTACACTACATTAAGTGAAACAAAAATAGTACACGTATCAAAACGAAACACTTTGCAAAGTACGTAGCCAGGACTAAATATGACCGGGTGCACAAAAAAAATTGAACAATAATACTAGAAATACATTTCGATGGATAGGGTGCATTTAAGATGATTTTAGAAAAAATCGATGATTTTTTTCAAAAATTAACACTGTATCAAAAAATTCCATGCGGTGCACGGGAACCCCCTGGCTCAGTCCCTGTACGTAGCTATTATACGGCCAAAACCCTATTCAAATGCCGCCTAGTTTCAAGCTCTTCAAATTGATTTCGAATCATCAATGAGACCATGAGATATATAGTGATGCTGGAAACGGCAGTAGTAAACTTGGATTATGCAAAATAAGACGCGGACCCAAGACTTTAAGTTACCGGGTGCATAAATTTTTTTTCTGAGTATAAAGGAAATAAAATGAAATAAAATGTGTGATTTCATTAAAAGTAGTAGACAAATTAAACAGACATGTATTTTTTTTCAATTTTTTTTTATATATTAGTGTATTAACTAAATAAGACATGCATGTTTGTGTAACACAAAATTTCAAGACCACGTTCTTCTTGAAGAAATTGAGATTTTTAATGAAAATTTATACTAGGCGACAAATATTCATCGACAAATATCGTTAGGTGATTCGATTGTTAATGAATTTAACGAGACTCGGTTCCACACAAAAATGGAATACACTAGTTAGGTGATTCGATTATTACTGAATTAACGAAGACCATTTTTTTTCAAGGGAATTCAGGGTTCTATCCTTTTTCTACTTTAAGGTCAAATTGAACAAAGATAATTTAGGTTAATTAACGTGATTTATCATTATATTTTAGCATAAATAGTCATTTCAGTTAAAATTTTAACCGATAATATATTTTGAAAAGTTGAATAAACTTTATATTGCAAAAAAAATAAATTTGATAACTTAAATCGTGGAGGAAAGAGAAAAAAAAAAGTTAAAAAAAATAAATAATAATAATTCTTTGGGTATCTAAATTTAAGTTGTACTAAAATAAGTTTATTATTATTATTATTATTATTATTATTATTATTATTATTATTATTATTTCCCTTCAATTTGTCCTTTTCTTTAGTGAAATAAGTTGACATCCTGGTTAAACAAAACATGCGTTTCGATATATAATAATTAAATTTTAATTACTTAAATAATATATCCATAGTGACTAGATCAATATGTCATATAATTCGTTTATTCCTAATTTAAGTTTGGTCACCAATTTTAACGAACCAGTATCCCAATGCAACCTTTCGTCAGTTGCCAAATTATTCGAATCAACAAGTCAAAAGATTATCTTTTCATATTTTACGACCAATATTCCACCTAATAACACATAACATGGCAAAATGTTGTTCGAGTTAGTTGAAATTCAAAGCTACCTTATCAACTATAAATTCCTATTCTTCCTTCACTCTATACACAACCATTTTGATAGCATTACAAAAACATCATATTTTTATAAAAATACACATGGCTTTTCGGTGCTTAGTTTTCGCTTGTGTTCTGTAATGGTGCCTGTTTACTCACAAGTTAATATTCCATGCTCGCCTTCGATGATCACTAGCATTACTCCATGTTTGAACTTCTTATCTAATAGTACGACTAATGGCACTGCTACACCAACCACCGATTGTTGCAATTCACTTAAGTCCCTCACAAGTGGTGGGACGGATTGTTTATGCCTTATTGTTACAGGGAGTGTTCCCTTTCAAATTCCTATCAACCAGAGTCTAGCCATTTCTCTGCCCCGTGCTTGTAAAATGCCCGGTGTTCCACTTCAGTGTAAAGGTTGGTACATCATTAATATTACTTTTAAATCTTTCCATTGTTGTAATAGAACATGTTATCATTGTTTCAAGCTCCTACTAATTCATAATTTCATTTAAAAATTGCAGCTCCGGCCCCTATTTCTCCATCAGGTAATCATGGATCACAACAACAAAGCAGCTCAATAAGTTCACTTCAGTGTGCTACTTTTTTTATTTTACTATCTATGATAATGTAGGGTTATTAACTCTGCATTGTTGCTATATATATATATGCATTTTGAAGAATAGCTTGATTTAGTGTAGTTTAAAGAGTAAAATCGCTCATAACATATATTGTAAACTTTGCACACATAATCTTTGTGTTGCATATGTAAAAATGGACAGGTCCTGCTGCTTTGGTGCCAGCACAGGCTCCTGGAAGTTCATCTACTGTCCCAGAGGCTTTATCACCAACCTCGACACCTGTATCAAATACAACACCTTCCTTAACACCTGAATCAGACTCGACACCCGACTTGACACCACCAACTACTGGTGTGGATTCTGGAGTCCCAACCACCAATGCAGGCAGCCGTCCCACTGTAACGCCTTCAGCTGCTGCATCCACTGATGCCAATTCACTATTTATCCTAGCTGCCTCTGGAGCTAGTGTCATTGCATATTTCATGTTGTTCTAAAGACTAGACATCTATCTCATTTGATTATTTACATACTGTGTATCATTTCTTTGTTACATTCTTTTACGAAGCTTCATTTTTAGTATATATATTATCATCCAGGATTCCAGTATTGTGTATCACATTTTCATTTGGCAATAAAAATACATAATTCATATCTTATTTAACTTTTCCATAATTATCTGTTTTAGCAGTATCGTTTAGTTAAATCAAGGAACTTGTTTGTTAATTCGTTTAACTGAACAATGATTCCATTAAATTCTTACAAAGTACAAAGGTTAACTGTATTTCCTAGTATGACTATTATTCCTAATTTCAAGTTACTGAAAAATATTCTTTGGCTGTTCTACTTCTTGCTGTTATGTCAACTCAAAAAGTATGAATCTGGTTACAAAAAATAGGATTAAATCCTAAGAAAGTCACAAAAGATGCTTCAGATAAAATCTGAAAAAGCCAAGCTAAATGATACTCCGAAATGAAATTGTGACTTCTTAATTACTTGACACATTAGAAAGGCAATCTTGTGATAAAAAATTGAAGTGTCTCAAATATGAGGTCTCGAGTTTGAATCCTATTAGAGCATTTGCAATGGTAACTTAGAACCTGCGTTAAGATGTGTTTAACACGCGTTAAACCGGCGTTAACCACACCGAATGTCCAAGTGATTGCTGCGTTAACGAGGGACGTTAGTGGCTTAACTCGGCGTTAAAGGGCGTAGCAAGTAAAAAAATAAATAAAAATAAAATCATTTAACTCCCTGACAAGCCGTTAGATTCAAAAAAAAAAAAAGGTACCCCTTTAACGTTAACAAACGGCTATTTTCCTAAAAAAAATGCAAAACCATCTTACAGCAAATATAAATACCCATTTAACAACAACGACTCGTTCACGAATATCCTCGGTGGGTGGAATAACCCATACGCGGGTTCCTCGTCAAATCCGAATCCAAACCAATTCGGTATGTCGAGTCAAGAAGTTTTCCAACAACATCAAGCATTCGAATATTGACGAGAAAGCCAACAAAACACCCTAAACACCGATATCCAAAATCTTCAATTCACACAACAATCACAACAATCCCAAACGGAAACAAACGAAGTTCCCGAAACACCTACCTCTCCACTAAAGAATTTCAAACGTGGTGGTAACCGAAAGGCAAAAAAAAAAAAACAAACCCTCGAACCAATCAATGATGATGAAGAAGACGAAGAATGCGT
The DNA here is from genome assembly GCA_030686995.1 of Artemisia argyi. Taxonomy (NCBI): domain Eukaryota; kingdom Viridiplantae; phylum Streptophyta; class Magnoliopsida; order Asterales; family Asteraceae; genus Artemisia; species Artemisia argyi. The sequence continues at coordinate 43,686,855 of CM060708.1, forward strand.
CATTACACGTTGGCAATAAAGTGTGGAAAAATTACTTGCAAAGTGTTATGTGGCCGCTAGCGAGAATTCACAAGTCGGGCGTTCCTAAGCTCGTGATACATTTTGGCAACGGGTACAAAATGAGTTCAACAAGCACAATTTTCAGAAACGTGGCAAGGATATGATACAAGGCAAGTGGACAACGTTGAACCGTGATTGCACAAAGTTCAACGCGTATTTCAAACGTGTGTAACATGATCAAAAAAGTGGGAAAAATAATATGGATATCCTCACACGGGCGAAAGAAATGTATCGTGACGAGCATAAATCGACGCTGTTTAATAATGAGGAGGCTTGGGGTGTTTTGCGTGCTCATAAAAAAAGGGACGCCCGGATCCGGTTGATTTAACCAGTGATGTACGAAGCCAAACAAACGAGGTGTTGTTTGGACATGACGCACAGCCACATCCGATGGGAAAAAAAGCGGGCTTCAAAGAAACAAAAATCCGAGACAACGACAAGCACCGGGGGCATGAGTACCGGAGGATCTGTTTCGTCGGTCCAATTTGGGGAGGTGATGCAACAAGAGTTTCGGGCAAAATGTGAAGAGGCAGTCAGGGCATATCGGGCGACCGTCGAAAAAGAAGAAACACTAATGATGTTGAAAAAGTTTGAATTTTTGTTGGTCGATACTACTGGCAAGGATCCAAACTATGTGCACGTGATCAATTTGGAAAAGGACCGAATCATCGAAAAATATGGGTTGCCAAAGTGTCAAGAATGAATAACTGTGTTGTAACGTTTTTTTATTTTTTATTTTTTTATTATTATTTTTTTTTCGTATTGTAATATGTTTTAAGAATGAATGTTATTGTTTTTAATAAATGAAATATTTGTTTTAGTTTAGGGGTTGAATTTGAAAGTATTTGATTTAAAGTTGAGTTAAGGTGAGTTAAGGTTGATTTATGATTGTGGGTGTTTTTTTTAGTTAAGGTGAAAATGTTAAAGTTGATTTGACGCTGACGTGACACTGAGTTACTACCTCCGTCCCAAAATGTAAGTCCACTTTGACTTTTTCAATCGAACTTTGACATTAAATATTTTTTTTTTGTATTATATATCACTTGATGAAAATTATACCAAATGAAAATACATTTCAAAGACTATCCATTTATGTATTTTGCATCAAGTATTATAAAATACAATTAAAAAAATTTAAGGTCAAAGTTCGAGTCAAAATGTCAAATTGGACTTATATTTTGGGACGGAAGGAGCAACTTTTAACTTGTGTGATGGTTGCAAAAGCTCTTAGCTATAAACTCCTTTGTGCCTGTAGGCCACCTAGCCATATAGTTCAAAACTCTAAAGGGCTAGTGATTTACCAGACTACATAGGTATTGCTAGATGGTGTGTTGAGTCCGGACTTGACCTGCCAGTCACAAAGATAACTCGGTGGGGTTCCCTCGTATAGTACAAAAAAGAAAAGAAAAGAAGAATTGGCACATTAGAGTTACTGATGTTCATGACACCACATACATTCTCAATTTAGCTCAACAATTAGACTTTTGACGTGAAAGAACATTGGAAATTAACAAATCTTTATGAACAACAAAAAGTAAGTAATTTTCAAATTTTTTGACCTTTATTTTATGCTTATGTTAATACTTAATATATCCAGACAACTCTAAACCCCACACATTACATAATTCTGATCAACTACGAGATTTCAAGCTCTTTAGATTGATTCCAAATTTTTAACGAGACCATGAGATATACACTGATGATGGAACTGGCAGTAGGAAATTTTGGGTTAAACGAAATTTATTAAGATGATGTTAATTAATCAAAGCTTTCTTGTTGATTTGAATGATTTAGCAACTGAAGATTGGGTTGTATTGGAATATAGATTCGTAAAATTTGGTGACCTACCTTAAAATCGATATGAACGAAATACGAAGATGACATATTGATCTAGTTACTATAAAAAGAAATAACAAGATTATTAAAGTAGCGTCAATTTAGTTATTATGGAAACATATAATTAGATGTAATGGTTACGTGCAGGTGATTTGAGTAAACAAAAAAATGTCTTTCCTTAACGATTTGATAATACCGTCTTTTATATGTCATAATTGATAGTATTTATGTCAAAATATATAGTTAACATTTCTTGTTGAAAGTACTTGACTAACAAATTCATCAATGGCGTTTGACTTTCAAACGAATTACATGGATGGTTTGATTACGCATGAATTAAAATCTCAACTATCTTTCAACCTAAATTAATGAAAATTTTGAAATGGTTACAAATAGTCAAATACTCGACTTATTTACATTTAACACCCTTATATTAGACAAGGTTTCATCAGCCACTTTTGGAAATCATTGTTCAAGATGCTTAAAGTGGAATTGCACATGTCTATAGCTTATCACCCAGAGACTGATGGTCAAACAGAAGTTGTTAATAGGTGTTTAGGGTGTTATTTGAGGTGCATGATTGGGGAATCTCCTAAGGAATGGTTGGACCGGTTACCCCTAGCTGAATTTTGGTATAATACAAACTACCACCAATATACTAAAGTCACTCATTTTAGAGTGGTGTATGGCCAAGCACCTCCAATTCACTTACCTTATGTGCCTGGTGAAAGTGTTGTAGAAGCTGTGGACAAGACATTGCAGACTAGAGAGCAGACAATTTAGATGCTGAAGTTTCATTTGAAAAGAGCACATGATAGGATAGTTAACATGGCTAACAAAAAGAGGACTACATGCAGTTTGAAGTTGGTATGTGGGTTTATGTTAAGCTGCAACCTCATAGACAGGTGTCAGTTAGACAAGGAGCTCAGCACAAGCTATCTACAAAATTTTATGGTCCATGTCAGGTTATTGAAAAGATTGGCGAAGTGGCCTATAAACTACAATTGCCTAGTAACAGTTTGATTCATCCGATCTTAGGTGTCATGGACAACAAGTAGTGGAAGGAAGTCTGCCTAATTGTGAACCTGATGACAGGTTGACTATGGAACCAGTTGCTGTTTTGGAAAGAAGACTAGGCAAAGTGAATAACAGTCCAGGTACGCTCGTTCTTGTTTAGTGGGCAAACCATTCAAAAGAAGATGCTACTTGGGAGGTTTACCATGAGTTTGTAGCTCGTTTTCCCCAATTTGCTTAGCAAACCTTGTGGTCAAGGTTCTTTAAGGGGGATAAACTGATACAAGCAAGAAGAAGCAGAAATAAGAACTTTCCAAAATTGGCGTGAAAGGTTGTTTTGTTTGACCATGCGTTGACTTTCACTATAAATACCTGTTTTCAATTCATTTGTCATTTTATTAAATTCTGTTGTAATCAAATCTCTTTCAATATGTAACAAACTCATAATTCATAATTCCATAACAAATCATTTTGGATATCTTTCTTGTTCATAGATTTCCCTAGTGTTTGAGTTAATAAGTTGTTCTTCATTTCATTAGAAATCTAGATCAACATCTATTAACGAGTTTGGTGATTCGATTATTATTGATCGAGCTAAAAAAAGACTTTTTTTTTTTACTCAAATCACAGGTACCCATTACATCTAAATATATGTTTCCATAATAACTAAATTCAGGTTCCATAAATAATCTTGCTATTTCTTTATATAGTAACTAGATCAATATGTCATATTCGTATTTCGTTTATATCGATTTTAAGGTAGGTCACCGAATTTTACGAACCTATATTCCAATACAACCAATCTCCAGTTGCCAAGTCATTCAAATCAACAAGACAAAAACTTTGATTAACATTATCTTATTATATCTTACGAGCAATATTCTACCTAATACAAACACATGGCAAAATGTTGTTCAAGTTAGTTAAAATTCAAAACTACCTTCTAAACTATAAATTCATTCTCTTCCTCCATTCTATACACAACCATTTTCCGCATTACATCTCCAACCAATAATAACAAAAGCATCTTACATAAAATAAAAAAAATAATAAAAAAAAAAACATGGTTCTTCGGTGCTTAGTTTTCTCTCTGGCTGTGGCAACGTGTGCTTTCGTTCTGCCGGTTTACTCACAAATTAATACCCCATGCTCGCCTTCCATGATCACTAGCTTTACTCCATGTATGAACTTGTTAACCAATAGTACAACAAATAGTTCTACTACACCAATGTCCGATTGTTGCAATTTTCTAAAGACCCTCACGAGTACTGGAACGGATTGTTTATGCCTTATTGTTACCGGGAGTGTACCCTTTCAAATTCCCTTTAATCGGAGCCTTGTCCTTTCTTTGCCTCGTGTTTGTCGGATGCCCGGTGTGCCTCTTCAATGTAAAGGTTGGTAGATCATTGCTACAACATTTGTGCCAAAAAAATTTAACATCCTTTTTAAAACTTATATATTAACATGTTTTTCTATTGTAGCTGCCGCGGCTGCCCCCATTTCTCCAACAGGTAATACTCGGTGCAACGAATTAACTTCTTGTATTGTTTGAAAAAACTTATTTGTTCTTACAAACTGGTAGCATTTAAAAACATTAATGCAAAAATTCTTGCCAAATTATTTATAAGTTCCAAATTTTAATAAGCTAATGTTTTGTAGCATATGGACAGGTCCAGCAACTTTGGTGCCAGCACCAGCTCCCGGAAGTTCATCTATGGTCCCAGGGGTTCTATCACCAGCCTTAGCACCTGAATCGAATACAACACCTACGTTAACACCACCACTGGCACCTGAATCTAACACCACACCCGATCTAACACCACCATCTACAGGTCTGGATTCAGGAGTCCCAGGCACCAATTCAGGAAATCGTCCCACTTTAACGCCTTCAGCTGCTGCTTCCACTTGTGACAATTTACCATTTATCTTAGCTGCCTCTGTAGCTACTTTCATGGCTTATATCATGTTGTTTTAGACCTGTCTTCCAGTCATGCGATTATATTTATGTATATTTTTCATTATATCCGAAATTTTATTTGAGTGGTGCGAATTAATGTACGCATTCTTTGCATATTTATGAGAAAGAAACACATATTGTCTTGTGGCAGTACCTACTTTCCATTCAATATAACATTGTTTTTTGAAGCAGCAAATATTTTATTGATCACAAAAATCCTTTAGCGAGAAGGTATATGGATTCAACTAAAAAGAAAAAGCAAGCACCTGTTACCCAGTTAATAGAGAGCACGATTAGGGACGCAAGAGATAAATGGATTCGCAACCCACTCGTCCCAGTTAAGGTTCACTTTACCACGACTTAAAGTAAACATTTTGCGTATATTCAAAGGAAGTTTGTATTGGCAAATTGATTCTACGTTCACAATTAAAAGTGTAAAAAACTTAATTTTTGTAAGAAGCTTAGTTACATAAGAACTATTTACTTTACTTTCACTGCAATTGAAGCCCAACCATAGGAAACATGTACCGTAAACTAAAAGTCATGGGGTTCAAATATTGTTCTCGTGTCCCTGTAATCTTATTGTAACCGCCTGGTGAAGATCATTAGAGGATCTAATGTTGACGTATTACCTGTACCCCACGTTTATATATATTGCCTTTGCTTATGAATAAGAATGTTGTAATATGAGTAAATGTTATCTTTTGCAATTAATGTGAAGCACATTAAAAAGCAGTTACTCCTCCAAAATAAAACTAAGTCCCTGACAATAAAATCAGTTTGTCATAGCATAGTTGTTACTCAAACATTAATTTTGGTTTGTGTTTGAGTTTAGTGAGGAGACCATCAAACATTGTCATTTAATATAGATTGTTATTCTTCAAACAATCTAGTATAGATTCTTTGATATATATTTAATAAGAATTTAAACGCACAAAATTATCTTGTGTTTATCTTACCCATATATAACCTGTTATAAAGTGTAATCTCATATTATTAGAAATATTATGTTTAATTTACTTAATAATAGTTTGTAACCAAGTAATAACAGAAACGACAGTAGTAAATTAATTGGATTATGCGAAATCAAAATACTTTCTCATATAGAGACTCAATTCCACACAAACATGGATTATGCTGGTTCGGTGATTCGATTATTAATGAATTAACGAACATTTTTTTTATCACTCAAGTAAGTGAAGTTAGAAACAAAGGGTTCTCACAAGATAATTTTTATTTTTTTCTTTTTCCTTTAAGGACAAATTGAACAATTAGAGATATTTTAGCTTAACTAATGTGATGTATGATTATATTTGGGCATAAATAGTCATTTCAGATAAAATTTTGACCGAAAATCTATTTTGAAAAGGCGAATAAACCTTGCGTTGTACAAAAAATAAATTTTATACTTTAAATCGAGAAAAAAAAAAGTTGGGTATCTAAATTAAAATTGTACTAAAATAAGCTTTTTTTTTTTTTTTTTTTTTTTTTTTTTTTTTTTTTTTTATTGCGATTTGCCCTTTAATTAAAGGGTGAAAGCTAAAAACACATAATATCGTTTTTCAAAACACTCAATATACACAATGAACTCTCAAAATTGTCAATGTACGCAATTTATATTCAAATTACGTACAATGTACGCAATATGACTGGGAATGAACAAGTTACCAGGTAACACATGACAAGCTGGCATGTTTTGGTAATTTTTTTTTTTTTTTTTTTTTTTTTTTTTTTTTTTTTTTTTTTTTTAGTATTATACACATGGTGACACGCTGGACCTGACCATACAGAAATTTTGACCCACCCATGTATCTTTTGACTTTCACCCACCTATAATAAAACATATCAAACATTTACCCTCAATTGAAATTTCCCACTTCAAAACACAAACAAAAAAACCCAGGAACACATGAACCCTAATTACACATATTTTCTACCCTAATTAGAAATCCTAATTAATAACAATTAGAACCTTAATTGACCCTCAAATAACCCTAACAACTAATCACATTGCAATGACATCATCATCTTCCAATAACAACGCATCTGCCAATAATCGATCTCGATATCTTATGCGTACTCTTCCAACTCATTGCAGTTGTAATCTTCGTTTGGCAAGACGTATTTCTTGGACTGAAAGAAATCCAGGTCGTCGTTTTTTGGTTTGTCCAAGACCATCAGTATGTATATTTGTTTTCTTGTTTTGCCCAAACTTTGAATTAGTTGTTTTGCCTCAACATTAGTTGGTCATTGTGCATATGTTTTTTGTTTGTTGTAGTCTCATCCTCAAAGGTGTCAAGACTTTTTTTGGATTGATGGAGAGTTATACAGTGATTGGTACAAACACACTATGCATAGGATGTATGTTTCTATGAGTGCACAAGATAGAGAAGTGTTTGAAGATAATGTCCACAATCATCAATTGGAGATTGCACTTGCAGTGATGGAAGAAAGGGTGGCAAGGATGGCTAATGAAATTCAAAGTGCAAAGTCAAATGTGGCTACTTGGAGGAAGATGTGTGGGTTCATGATGTGTCTACTATGTGTCATGTTGGTGTTGTTGTTAGCTATTCTAGTAGTGTAGGTAGTAGTAGTGTTGTAGGCAGCTTTTGGTAGACAATGTTGGATGCAAATGGGCAGCTTTTGGTAGACAATGGATGTATGGCAGCTTGTGGGTGTATGAAACTTATGAATGTAATGAAGTATGGTTTAGTTAAGTTTTTGTTTAACAAAAGGCTAAACAAGTTAACTGCATATGTAACAGCATAGGATAGTGTTTAACATAAGGGTAAAACTACAACACACATAAAACAAATACATTAAAAACTGCACATTAGCATTAGAACCTTGCATGATCTTAAAGCAACTGTTTAGATAGATATGCAAAATGATAGTGTTTACAGGCACAAAGTGGTTACAAAAGATGTGCCATGTTTTGCACACCTATCTAACAAGTTTTACCCTACATGCATAAGTTTTGTGACAACAAAGTTAGACAACAGTTTTTACCCAAAAGCAATGACATAAAGTGAACATAAAAGTTCAGACACTGAATGGTCTTTCAGGTGTCTTTCCAGTGCCATCAAGAGGATAGTTGAACTTCCTTCTTTTGGCAATTCTTTGTGATGGTGTTCTTGGCCTGATCACAGGTCTTGGTCTTGGGTTTGGAACCCTTGGAGCTTGGCTTTCTTCAGTTGTAGCTTGTACAAGATGGGCAGGAGTTGGTTCAGGCTGTGATGGTTGGACTTCATCAATTGATGGGAGAGTAGCATTGTAGTCATCAATAGCTTCATCAAGTGCTTCTAGTTCACTCAATGTGGCATGTCTGTCCAACAAATTTTCTGAGAAATGATCCGACCGCATATCCTCCCAATCAAGATAGATTCTGCCATTTTGTTCCCATTCAGCCTTTTTCCTTGCTTCTTCTTCCAAAACTTCTTTTTCAGCATCAATATCTTTCTGGTATTAAATGTCCTACAAAACACAAGTTTGTATTAAAATTTCTAAAACTTAACTGGTACAAACCAAAAAACATATGCAAAATAAAGTGTAATACCTCTGTGTTGATGCTATCTTCCACTCCATCTTTCTTTGACCCTCCACCTCTACTCTTAGAACCCTTGCCCCTGCTACTTGACCCACCACCCCTTGTTTTTAACCCACCACCTCTTGTTTTTGACCCACCACCCCTGCTAACTGACCCACCCCTTGTTTGTGACCCACCACCTCTTACAACAGACCCCCCACCCCTTGTTTGTGACCCACCACCTCTTAAACTAGACCCCCACCTCTCACAGCAGAACCCCCACCCCTTTTACTTGTTTCACCTCCTTTCACAGCAGAACCCCTACCCCTGTTGCTTGTTTCACCACCTCTCACAGCAGAACCCCCACCCCTTTTACTTGTTTCACCTCTTTTGTTCTGTGACATTGTGAAAGGTTTTTCTCTGGGAGTATTACTACAACTCACCCTGTTATGACCTGTTTGCCAACATTTTGTACATGTAATGACCCTTCCAACTCTGCTAACTTTGTTTTCATTTAGTGTCTCTGTAGGGTGTTTAATTCTAACTTTCCTAGGCCTCCCTGGCATTCTCTTGACTATTGGTGGTACTGGTGGTGTGTTATTTGTGGGCTTCCAAAACTTAGACCCAGGCACTGGTTTTATTGAGAATTGATATGTATCAACCCACTTAGACTGACTATACCAACTACTAACCCCTACACCAGGTTCCATTTTTTGAGTCAAGTATGCTGCAACAGCATGAACACAAGGAACACCAGTCAATTGCCATAACCTACAGTCACAACTCCTTTCCATCAAGTTTACCCCAAAAGCCTCATCCCTCTTCCTAACTTCTACAACCATATAAGCACTAGGAATCACTTGCCATTTCATTTGTTTTAATTGCAACTGTTCAAGTTGTCTCCTAATTGAGGGTGTTATAGAGTCACTCAATTTAGCTGCTTTCGTACTCATATCCCACATTCTTTGCATTATATAAACTCTAATATCCTCAAGCATTGCTATGATAGGCTTACCTCTGGCAGGAATGATTTGACCATTAAAAGACTCTGATATCCCATTCTCAAAGGATGCACAATGAGTGATAGGTTGAAAGAATGCTTTGCACCAAGTAGCAGGATCCCTTTCCATCAAGTAATCATAAGCTGTCTCATCCATTTCCTTGATCTCTCTCAACTTGGCTGTGTGTTTGCCAACGTGTCATGTGTTACCTGGTAACTTGTTCATTCCCAGTCATATTGCGTACATTGTACGTAATTTGAATATAAATTGCCTACATTGACAATTTTGAGAGTTCATTGCGTACATTGAGTGTTTTGAAAAACTATATTACGTGTTTTCAGCTTTCATCCTTAATTAAATAAGTTAGAATTTCGCCTTAACGCATGGGGTATGTTATCAAGGCTTTGTTAGCATTGTACACACGGACACATGACTCAAGCTTCGTGAATTAGTCTGAAGAAGTTTAGATATCATGGTTAAACAAAACATGTGTTTTCCATGCATAATAATTAAATTTTGATTACTTAAATAATATTTCCACAGTGACTCGATTTTCCTAATTTAAGTTTGGTCACCAATTTTAATGAAGCAATATCCCAATGCAACCAATCTTCAGTTGCCAAATTATTCGAATCAACAAGTCAAAAGATCATTTTTTCATATTTGACAAGCAATATTCCACCTAATTAATACTCATAATATGGCAAAATGTTGTTCGAGTTAGTTGAAACTCAAAGCTACCTTATCAACTATAAATTCCTATTCTCCTTCACTCTATACATAACCATATTCATAGCAATACAAAATTATCATATTTTTATAAAAATTACACATGGCTTTTCGGTGCTTAGTTTTCGCTTTGGCTGTGGCATTCTGTTCTGTAGTGGTGCCCGTTTACTCACAAGTTAATCTCCCATGCTCGCCTTCGATGATCACTAGCTTTACTCCATGTTTGAACTTCTTAACCATTACTGCTACACCAACCACCGATTGTTGCAATTCACTTAAGTCCCTCACAAGTGGTGGGACGGATTGTTTATGCCTTATTGTTACCGGGAGTGTTCCCTTTCAAATTCCTATCAACCAGAGTCTAGCCATTTCTCTGCCCAGTGCTTGTAAAATGTCCGGTGTTCCACTTCAGTGTAAAGGTTGGTACATGGTAAAAATATCCGTAAAATCTTTCCAAAATTGTTGTAATAGAACATGTTATCATTGTTATAAACTCCTACTAATATATAATTTCATTTAAAAATTGCAGCTCCTGCCCCTATTTTTCCAACAGGTAATCATGGATCACAACAGCAAAGTAGCTCAATATGGTCACTTCAGTGTGCTACTTTTTTTATTTTACTATCTATGATAATGTAGGGTTGTTAACTCTGCGTTGTTGATATATATATGCATTTTGAAGAAAAAATTGATTTAGTGTAGTTTAGAGAGTAAAATCGTAACATATAATGTAAACTTTGCACACATAATCTTTGTGTTGCATATCTAAAAATGGAGTCCTGCTGCTTTGGTGCCAGCACAGGCTCCTGGAAGTTCATCTACTTTCCCAGAGGCTTTTTCACCAACCTAGACACCTGTATCAAATACAACACCTTCCTTAACACCTGAATCAGACACGACACCCGACCGGACACCACCAACTACCGGTGTGGATTCTGGAGTCCCAACCACCAATGCAGGCAGCCGTCCCATTGTAACGCCATCAGCTGCTGCATCCACTGATGCCAATTCACTATTTATCCTAGCTGCCTCTGGAGCTAGTGTCATTGCATATTTCATGTTGTTCTAAAGACTAGACATCTATCTCATTTGATTATTTACATACTGTGTATCATTTCTTTGTTACATTCTTTTACGAAGCTTCATTTTTAGTATATATATTATCATCCAGGATTCCAGTATTGTGTATCACATTTTCATTTGGCAATAAAAATACATAATTCATATCTTATTTAAATTTCCCATAAGTATCTGTTTTAGTAGTATCTTTTAGTTAAATCAAGGAACTTGTTTGTTAATTCGCTTAAGTGAACAATGATTCCATTAAATTCTTACAAAGTACAAAGGTTATACTGTATTTCATAGTATGACTATTCCGAATTTCAGGTTACTGAAAATTATTCTTTGGCTATTCTACTTCTGCTGTTATGTCAACTCAAAAAGTATGAATCTGGTTACAAAAAATAGGATTAAATCCTAAGAAAGTCACAAAATGAAATTGTGACTTCTTTAAAGATGCTTCAGATAAAATCTGAAAAAGCCAAACTAAATGATACTCCGAAATGAAATTGTGACTTCTTAATTACTTGACACATTAGAAAGGCAATCTAGAGATAAAAAATTGAAGTGTCTCAAATATGAGGTCTCGAGTTTGAATCCTATTAGCTATAAACTCCTTGGGGCCTGTAGGCTACCTAGCCATATAGTTCAAAACTCTAAAGGGCTAGTGATTTACCAGACTACATAGGTATTGCGAGATGGTGTGTTGAGTCCGGACTTGACCTGCCAGTTACAAACTCGGTTGGGATCCCTCATATAGTACAGAAAAGAAAAGAAAAGAAGAATTGGCACGTTAGAGTTAATGATGTTCATGACACCACATAATTTCTCAATTTAGCTCGACTTTTTTACATGAAAGAACGTTAGAAATTAACAAATCCTTATGAACAACAAAAAGTAACAAATTTTCAAAATTTTGACCTTATTTTAAGCTTATGTTAATACTTAATATATCGAAACTACTCTAAACTCCACACAATACATAATTCAGATCAACTACGAGATTTCAAGCTCTTTTGATTCATTTCTATACACTGATGATGGAACTGGCAGTAGTAAATTTGGGTTACACGAAATTTATTAAGATGATGTTAATTAATCAAAGCTTTTGTCTTATTGATTTGAATGATTTGGCAACTGGAGATTGGGTTGTATTGGAATATAAGGTTCGTAAAATTTGGTGACCTACCTTAAAATCGTTATGAACGAAATACGAACATGGCATATTGATCTAGATACTATATAAAGAAATAGCAAGATTATTTGAGTAACCTAAATTTAGTTATTAATGAAACATATATTAGATGTAATGGGTACGTGTAGATGATTTGAGTAAACAAAAAAAGTCTTTCCTTAACGATTTGATAATACCGTCTTGTATCTGTCAAAATATATAGCTAACATTTCTTGTTGAAAGTACTTGACTAACAAATTCATCAATGGAATTTGACTTTCAAACGAATTACATGGATGGTTTTAATTATGCATGAATTAAAAGTCTCAACTGTCTTTCAACGCAAATTAATGAAAATTTTGACCGGTTACAAATAGTCAAATACTTAACTTGTTTACATTTAACACCCTTATATTAGATGTGTCAATTTAAAACACATTGATTGAATATGGACTTAGCTTTAGGTAAGTAACACATATTCCAGTGAGGTATAAGAAGGAGTTGAAGTTGCAAAAAAAAAACGTATGTTCCCACCGTCCTAAAATTATTGCCCTTTACAAAAAATACACAACTTAAAAAAAAACTTAATTATTACAGCTTTTTCATTTACTTTTTGCAAAATAACATTCTACCTTTAACTAATTTATTAACATATTATTTAAAGTTTGTAATATTAATTTCAATAAAAAATAATATATTAGATTTAGTCAAACTTCTTTACCTATTTTTAGTAGTATACAATTAAATTATGACATTCCAAAAAAAAAACATACACCATCATGAAGCATTTTTTTAAAATCCTTATTTGGTTTGCAGTTAAAAACAATGATATATATATATATATGACAATACCAATAAAGGCGTTTTTCCTAGAAAATATGGCAAGATTGTTATATATAATTTGTTTGAATAAAATCTCTAGTTTGATTTTGTGTCATCCAAATTTACTACTGCCAATTCCATCATCACTAGATATGGATTACACGAGTTAGGTGATTATTTATTTATTTATTTTTTTTTGTTTACTGAAATCACACGTACCCATTACATCCAAATATATGTTTCCATAATAACTAAATTCAGGTTGCAGCAATAATCCTGCTATTTCTTTATATAGTAACTAGATCAATATGTAATATTCGTATTTCGTTCATATCGATTTTAAGGTAGGTCACAAAATTGTACGAACCTGTATTCCAACACAACCAATCATTCAAATCAACAAGACAAAAACTTTGATTAAATGCTGTTCAAGTTAGCTGAAATTCAAAGCTACCTTCTTAATTAACTATAAATTCATTCTCTCCCTCCACTCTATACACAACCATTTTCCGCATTACATCTCCAACCACTAATTACAAAACTATCTTACATAAAAAAGAAGTTGAACATGGTTTTTCGGTGCTTAGTTTTCACTCTGGCTGTGGCAATTTGTGCTTTGGTTGTGCCGGTTTACTCACAAATTAATACCTCATGCTCGCCTCCCATGATCACTAGCTTTGCTCCATGCTTGAACTTGCTAATGAATAGTACCACGAATAGTTCTACTACACCAACCTCGGGTTGTTGCAATTTCCTTAAGAACCTCACGAGTACCAGAACGGATTGTTTATGCCTTATTTCTAACGGGAGTGTACCCTTTCAAATTCCCTTTAATCGGAGCCTAGTCCTTTCTTTGCCTCTTTTTTGTGGGATGCCCGGTGTGCCTCTTCAATGTAAAGGTTGGTAGATCATTGCTACAACATTTGTGTCAAAAAATTTGACATTCTTTTCTAAAACTTGTATATTAACATGTTGTTATTTTTTTTTTTTATTATTTTTTTTTATGTAGCTGCCGCAACTGCCCCCATTTCTCCAACAGGTAAAACTCAGTGCAACGAATTAACTTCTTGTATTGTATAAAAAAATTATTTTTTCTTACAAATTGGTAGCATGAAGAAACATTAGTGTAACAACTCTTGCAACATTATTTATAAGTTCCAAAACTTATTAAGCTTATGTTTTGTTGCATATATGGACAGGTCCAGTTACTTTGGAGCCACCACCAGCTCCTGGAAGTTCATCTACGGTCCCGGGGGCTCAATCACCAGCGTTGGCACCTGAATCAAATACAACACCTTCCTTAACACCTGAATCAGACATGACACCCGACTTGACACCACCAACTACTGGTGTGGATTCTATAGTCCCAACCTCCAATGCAGGCAGCCGTCCCACTGTAACACCTTCAGCTGCTGCATCCACTGATACCAATTCACTGTTTATCCTAGCTGCCTCAGGAGCTACTGTCATTGCATATTTCATGTTGTTCTAGAGACTAGAACATCTATGTCATTTGATTATTTACGTACTGTGTATCATTTCTTCATTAAATTCTTTTGCGTAGCTTCATTTTTAGTATATATATATCATCCAGGATTTCATTATTGTGCATCACATTTTCATTTGGCAATAAAAATACATAATTCATATCTTCTTTAACTATTCCACAATTATCGATTTTAGCAGTATCATTTAGTTAACTCAAGGAACTTGTCTGTTGATTTGATTAACTGAAAAATGATTCCGTTAAAATCTTACAAAGTATGAAGGTTAATTGTATTTCTTAGTATGAATATTCCTAATTTCATGTTACTGAAAAATATTCTTCGACTGTTCTACTTCTTGCTGTTATGTCAACTCAAAAAGTATGAATCTAGTTACAAAAAACAGGATTTCTGTTATATATATATATATATATATATATATATATATATATATATATATATATATATATAGAGTTAGGATCAAATAAGAAGAAAACTTGAAATAAGAATGATAAGAAGAAACCACAACCACTCATTTCAGATGCATCTACAAAAATGGATGCATCTTCCCTTAAAATTCTCCCTCCTATTTGAAATGTGTAGCTAGAAATCCTTCTTATTCTTTCGATTTTAGTTTTTCTTCTTACCGGATCTCTACTCTATATATATATATATATATATATATATATATATATATATATATATATATATATGTATACACACACACACACACACACACACAGATATATATATATATATATATATATATATATATATATATATATATATATATATATATATATATATATATATATATATATATATATATAAAATACTGAATTGAATTTACATAGTGGTGGAAGGCAAGCGAGCAACAAGCTGCGCCGCTAGCCCTTTTTGAATTGCAAAACTAATTCTCTTAAAAACGGCATTTGTGGATCTAGGTGTTACAACATTACTATGCATAGTACGTTGAACTCTGTTGAGTAGCTCAACTGCCTCATGTGCAAGAAAACCAAAAGTATCAAACGCGAAAGGAATAAAAACACGTTGATTTTCAATGCACGCTTTCTCATGTTTTGCCACTTTGTACGAGGCGGCTTTCAAAGCAGCCTGTCCTACTGTAAAACCCCGGCTACTCAACCCCACAAGAGGAGAAACCCCAGTTAGATCCACACACGCATGTTTCCCTCCAACCCACCCAAAAACCAAAACGTCTGCCGGTCTGAGTGTTGATCTTCCATCCATTGGGTCAGTCAAAAAGTTCACAGTCGCTTCTTTCTTGACAGAGATCCCGGCACGCCTAAATATGTCAAAAAGGACGTCCCTAACCATATAATGCATGTACTTGAAGCCCGGGAGCTCCTTGCAATGAACCGCATGTTCTCTAAAGGAATCCAAACATGCCTTGTGACAAACTGGGCATATCTCATCAACCGGAAATAAAGGAATCATAAGGCGATACTTAAGGATAGTACGATATTCCACCGGTGACACATGTTGACCTAGCCCATCTATGGGGATAGCTAGAAGAAAATCCTGAGCATGTGGTGCCCGTAGACACTCAAAAACTGCTTTCTGTCTCATAGTCATGTCGAAGTGAGCTTCCATATCCTTGACCATTTCACTAAAAAGAGGACTCGCCAATGTTTGTTGGGTTTAGAGGGGGCGGTGTCCTTATTAGTGAAACCACTAAAATCAAAGCTTGAAATTATATCACGAAGACAATCGAGAGCACAAACATAATCATCATCCATACCACATATGCCACTGTCCCGTAAGATGTGGTCTTATAGCACCCAAGATTGGGCCCTCAAAGCCACAAAAGCATAAGAGCAGACCATCTTTGCCGAGTACAAACCCAAACCACCAAATCGAATGGGTAAAGAAGCGAGTCGCCACTGTAAGTCTCCAAAAAAAGGCCCTCCACAAACCACTATGTTCTCGATCGACTCACGTAACCCTTTGTCAAAGAACAAGGCCGCATCCTCCATGTATACAGGTTGACAAGTCCTTAATCCAAAAAAAAGTTTGGCAATACCCATACATGATCGAAGTAAAAGGAGCTCACTTTGCGGGTCGTGTAACTGTGGAAGAAGACTCATCAAATCAACAGCATTCGCAGCTCTCCTCATAGCCAACCCACTAATAAAATCTGCGTCTCTACTAACCGCTCCCCCAAGAAGCTTCACACCCAATGATGGCCTTCGAATATCAATAGGGAATAAACCCTCATGAAGCTTCATACCATTACACGAGGGCCAAAATATCTCTGTTTTCTTGATATTAAGTTCAAGACCCAAACCTGGTCCATTTGCCCTTATAATGTCTAACACCCTGGCTACCTCTTCTGCATCTCCAATAACGGTCCCATCGTCAAGATACCAAGCATGAAGAAGAAGCTTACAATTGTCCCTGATCTTATGTACTAGCGGGTGTAATACAAGAGCAAAAAGAAGAGGTCCCAACGGGTCACCTTGTTGCACCCCAGTGGTAGACCAGATATGTGTGTCTCCTATATACAACCTCGCTGCCTGCCCATATAAGAAATCCACCCATAAAGAAATAGAGGGGCACCTCACCCTAAACTCGTGGAGTACTGCTGATCTATCCACAAGGTTAAATGCATTCGAGAAGTCCACTGTAAGCATAGCAAGAGACCCATCACTGTGATATTCACTCAACACCCTATTGGCGCTATGTAAAACAGCCTCAGCGCCACCCGACACTCCGACCCCAAACTGAAAATCACTGAGGTACTTGGCCATTTCTTTACCCACACCTTTCATAGCAACCTTGGAAACCAAATGTCGCCATATAGTGCCTACTGCAATAGGCCAAACCTCGTTATCTGGTTTAAGGAGTGGCGTGAGAGGAGCAGATGCAACAAACAAAGTCACAAAAGATGCTTCACATAAAATCTGAAAAATGCCAAACTAAGTGATACTCCGAATTGAAATTGTGAGTTCTGAATTACTTGACACATTAGAAAGGCAATCTAGTGATAAAAAATTTAAGTGTCTCGAATAATATGAGGTCTCGGTTTTGAATCCTATTAGCTATAAACTCCTTAGGGCCTGTAGGCCACTAGCCATATAGTTCAAAACTCTAAAGGGCTAGTGACTTACCAGACTACATAGGTATTGCGAGATGGTGTGTTGAGTCCGGACTTGACCTACCAGGCATAAAGTTGGGGCAATTCTACAAATGGTCCAGTCGCTCAAGTCTTAGATGGTTTTCGACACAAGTTGATTAGTTTCTTGAAATGGACCAAGCGACTTGTGACTTTAACACAAATGCGACATGTGTCACTAAGAAAAGTCGCGCCTAATCATTTGTGTAAGGGCTACTTTTGAGCTACTTATCACCATCGACTTTTAAAAGTTTGAACGACTTCTAATAATATTATTTTAATCTTTTTGCCCATTTCCAACACTTCCCATCACCACCACACAACCACCACCACCACCACCCTCCACCACCACCACCACCACCAACAAATCACAACCACAACCACCAAAAGATTAATTACGATTCGATACAAATCATAACTATAAAACCTATGTTATCCATTAATGTAAACCCATGAATGTACACAGCAACGTTTCGATACAAATCATAACTATAATTTATTTATTTGTCTAAACACTTTACCATCTTCTTCTTCAAGCTTATTGATACGTGGGAATCGCACCAGGATTTACCTCTCGAGGGATCTCGAGAAGCTTACAACCCCCACCAGGTAGTGTACCTGATCGTTGTAGTATAGTATAGTGACAAGTACCGGAGAATTGATCGTTCAACTCAGAAATAGTGTCGCTAGGATTAGAAAGCCTAAAAACTAGGTCTAGAGGTGATAGATGATTCTTTTTGTCTTTTTATGTTTTTATAAAAGCAATTAAAATCTCAGGTTTTGGAAGAGTGGGCGGAATTAGTTGCTAATCAACTAATCCAATAACTAAGATGCAATCAAAATAAAATAACAAAAATGAAAATAAAGCTAATTAAACTAGTGGTGTGAACAATAATAGGGAAAGTTGTGTTTACTTAGGTTTCATTACTCCCTAGATATCTTTTACAGGTTGATAGTTTATTACAATTGCATGGATGACGGGTCGTATTCCTTAATACTAGTCGTAGGGCCGTGTACAATATTCCCTAACTCTATAGGATCCTACTTCACTCCTATGTCGAGCCGTTAGAAGCTCCTAACATGGGATCATTAGAATTCTCCTACGCATTAAATACAACCAAAAATCATAGTACACCTCTGATCATGTTTCTTAAGACGTTCAAGCATGTCACCAATGGAAGTCTGCCAGTTTTCTTAAGCCTAACATCGAATACAATTATCCGTAACAACTATAAACAAGCAATCAACCCATAATTTACATCTACGTTTCACTACATCTAAGCAAACATACAAGAGATCTAGCCAAGCATGTTAAATTCAAGACAAGTGTAAGATATATTCAAACAACACATAGACATATTGAATGAATTGAAAGAGTACTTATCTCAATTGAACATAAAAGGTTTCAAAGGGTAAAAACCCTTGAAAAAGCTGTAATATTCATACTAGGGTTTCTCTCCAAAGTTATACCCTACTTGTCCCTCTATAATGAATGAAAATTGCAAAACTATATATAGATGTTACAGGGTGACGACGTTAAGAAGGAATTTCTAACGCCGTCAACTCGCCGCCCATAATGAAATCGGATTGCCTAGATCCACTTGTGACGCTGTCATGTGCAATCTACTCTGGGCCGTCACTCTTATTTAGACCATGACGGCCTATGGTGACGCCGTCATGTCCATAGTGTAAAACTCTTCTGGATCGTCACGGACTTTATCCACTTCCACCTCTTGTATTACTCTTGACGCTGTCACATAAGAACTGTTGACGCCGTCAGGTACTGTTCCCAGCAAGGAAAATTAAGACTTTGCCGTTTTCTTCATTTTTATGCTACAAAAACGTACAAAATGCTTCCTTTTCCAGAATTCACTCCAAAAGTACCTAAAATGACAAAAGGAACAATTTAGGGCATTATTTGATCAAATAAATTCAAATCCGGGCTAAAATGACCCCCTAAAAACGGTTCATTTTTCACTTCATCAAATACCCTTACACTTGAGATTTGCTTGTCCTCAAGCAAATGCGCTTTTATTCTAATCAAAATACAAGTTAGGGATCATTTAACACTAGTATAAAAGTAATTACAACAAATAATCATTCCACTAAAGACCAAAGACAAACACGGAGGTCATACACTAGCACCTCACAAATAGTGTTTAGATACTCACATCTCTCGGGTGTAATAAAGTATATATCACAATATGAAAATGGAAAACATCTCTCCCTACCTGTCATAGCAAAATAGATTACCATAGGCTTGGGAAAGGATCAAACCTCCACCACTTGGCGTAAGCACCTAGGATAAACTATCAAA
Organism: Artemisia argyi; assembly: GCA_030686995.1. NCBI lineage: Eukaryota > Viridiplantae > Streptophyta > Magnoliopsida > Asterales > Asteraceae > Artemisia > Artemisia argyi. Next base: position 43,706,967 of record CM060708.1, read on the forward strand.
GAGGTCTTTCAAAGGGTTATAACGTTAGGTGTAGGGATATGGAATACACGGTTTTGTTGGATAACGGCAATCTTTACTGGTATCGAGTTAATCATCTTGGTTAATTACATGTACAATATGGCGTTGCTAAGCCAAGACAAGACACGACTTTAGCTAATAAATCAAAAATAACAAAAACATAAAACAAACATAAAATGAAACGGGATGGTAGTCCGTATGTTTTTTTCTCTTTTCTTTTTCTATATATATATATATATATATATTTTTCCTTAATTTTTTCGTTTTTTTTTTTTTTTTTTTTTTTTTTTTTTTTTTTTTTTTTTTTTTTTTTGCATACACTCTTACCCTACCATCCAAAATAATACATCATAGGGAATGAACATTCCCCTTACACTTGAATTTTTACATACTTTACAATAAACTAATCTAATGACTCGAAACAAGGTAATCAAAACACTTAGAGTACTTTTAAGATTAACGCACATATGGGGGTAACATATGATGTTCTTTCCTATTACTCCATAACACAAGTACTTTACCCATGAGTCCCAATCGTCCCAAAACAATATGTACAAGATATGACTCGACTTAGCAACCATGTAATCAATTAGATAATTAATTAAGGGTTTAAACATGTACCAATAATGCACTAAAGATGAGTGCATACACGGAAGGCTAAGGCGATTTGGGTGTACGTTTAAGTGGGTTGTAACAAATTCATCATTTAAGTAAGATGCTTAAAGTTAGAAACGAAAAGATAGGCTCGGAGGGGTGTACTAGGGGTTTCGTGTACTAAAAATGAGTACAACGCTAAGGTGTAGGAAAATTAATTGACTTTACTAGCAAAGTAATATGACTTAAATGGTCAAGTAATTATGATACGGGTTTAACACAAGGGTGATCCTAATGCCTCTTATCATGTAGTAAATCCTACCACACGAATGTAGTCTCACTAGCGGTCTCGGGATGCACCACTAACGCAAGTTCTAGAATCTACATGCTACCAGTACACTCATAAACACTAATAATGAATGCTTTTCCTATCAAATCTAAAGGCGAACCTCACATATTTGGGTGGAAAATTTTTCTGAATGATACGGTTTTCTGCTAGTCATACGACTCCTATCCATGAGATGCTTGCTAAGGCTAAAGTTTCACTCCTAAATGTTGTAAAAAATTTTAAATTTGGCGCTAAAATTACACTAACAAGTATTTCTCATAGTTTTATTACACACCTACTATCAAACAAACAAACTCAAGTGCAATAGTATCCTATAAGGTATCATCATTTACCCTCCCCTTACACTCAGGATGTACATTGTCCCCAATATTCAATTAAAGAATGTAAAAGTGAAACAGGTAAAAGAATGAAATCAAATACTCCCCTGATTCGTTCGGTGTGGATAGTGTGGTAACAAGGTTAGATCTTCCTCCAAGAAAATGAACAATCAAAGCTTCCTTTCCAGAAATATAAATCATCTTCTTGTCATATATAACCTGTTGAACCTGAGAAAACAAACAAGGCAACCTCGCGTAAAATCGGAGGCAATCTATATATACTAACAAATCCTAGAAAGCAAATTAAGATATAATGCTTGTGGAATTAATGTTTGCAGATTACCTGGAGTTTATAAAACTAAAGAATTAACAAAAACTTCAAGACTCCGTTAGAAAAACAAAACTAACAAAATTTCCAAAATTTTACACATGACGCCGTCAGGAGTTAATTCCTGACGCCGTCAGAAGTGACCTGCAGAAATCTTTACGTTAAGTTTCTGGAAAATTTCTGGAAAAACTTATGTCCTACTTCCTGGAAAATCCTGCAAAACATCATTATGACTCGATACAAGCATTTGACTCTAACAAATACTAATACACATGTTCATTTAATATTGTGGAGAATCATGATCAATTTTGTTTCTTAAAAACATATTTGGGGTTTCCCCTTACACTTATCTTTTGCGAAATACCTTTATATGAAGTTAAGACGAAGTTAAACAACAAAATAAAGCATTTTCACAATTTTATTTTGAAACATGATCTACCAACAATAAAAATAAAGCATGCATACGGAAGCAAATAACAAGCAAACAAATAAAAATCACACAAAGCATGGGTTGCCTCCCAAGAAACGTTTTTCTTTATTTACGAGTCTTGTAGCTAGACTCAAGGTCATGGGCAATTATGTGACCTCATCGTTAGTCTCACCCACCGATTGTAAATGTTCTTTATAGAGACCAACCACCTTCTTCTTAATTGCTCCTATAATTCTATTGGCAAATTCCTTATCAACTTTATATTTTGGTCCTAGAGTCAAGCAATCCTTATAGAAAAGGCTCTTCTTCTCCCATACATAGTCCATGCTTTTTTTCTTATCCTCTTCATTGATTTCCTCAAAAGCACCAATGTTATCCATGTCAAATCGAGGCACAAAACGAAATTCCTTCATTCTATTAGGCATCCTATATGTGATCCTATCGGTCTCACTAGCAAATTGGATTGTCCCATCTATCTCATCATATTCTAACTTGGACTATTCAACAAATGGTTTACCAAACACAACATGGGATAAGCGACAATCAATGACACTAGCTAGGTCTTCAACTACCATAAAATCAGTGATATAAGTAAAGTTCCCAACAAAGACATGTAAACCTTTAATTCTCCCAACAAAGTTACAAACTCCACCGGGGTATTTGGGGTCTCTTCTAGGTCCAAGTCTTGTTTTCACTATATCATTATAGACACTTGAGGACATAATGTTGATTGGGGATTTAAAATCAATGTAAGCATCGTCAATGTGTTTATACCCAATCATACATGGTATCTTAGCATTCTTAGGATCGCCTCTCTTTATCTTGGGTTCAATTCTAGTGAAAGAAGGTCGAGGGTTATCAATAAGATTATTATAGTACACAATCTCCTCCTTAGTGGGGTATAGATTGAAATAGACATCTAGCTTCGGATCAATCTCCCCTTCCTCAAGTTCCTCAACAACATCCTCAAAATCTTTAGTTCCTAGGTCCTTATTTGAATACAAGGCGGTCCCTAGGTCACTAAATGCATGGTCGAGCTCAACATTAATCAACCTATTAAGCTCCCTAAGTTCCCTAATCTCATTCTCAATTTGTTCACGTAACAAAGCCACTTCTCTAGGGGAAAGGGGTGGATTCACGTTTTCCATAATGGTCAACGGAATAGTCAATGAATTTAATTTACTAGCAAAGGCATGAAGAAAAAGATAGACTAAAGAAAACCTAAAACTAAAAATAAAAATCTTACTAGAAAGGAATCGAGCAAGTAGACCTAATAAAAAGAAATCCTAACCTATACAATAACTATTCCCTGGGCTGCAGCGCCAAAAACTTGATATATGGGAATCGCACCAGGCTTTACCTCTCGAGGGATCTCGAGAAGCTTACAACCCCCACCAGGTAGTGTACCTGATCGTTGTAGTATAGTATAGTGACAAGTACCGGAGAATTGATCGTTCAACTCAGAAATAGTGTCGCTAGGATTAGAAAGCCTAAAAACTAGGTCTAGAGGTGAGAGATGATTCTTTTTGTCTTTTTATGTTTTTATAAAAGCAATTAAAATCTCGGGTTTTGGAAGAGTGGGTGGAATTAGTTGCTAATCAACTAACCCAATAACTAAGATGCAATCAAAATAAAATAACAAAAATGAAAATAAAGCTAATTAAACTAGTGGTGTGAACAATAATAGGGAAAGTTGTGTTTACTTAGGTTTCATTACTCCTTAGATATCTTTTACAGGTTGATAGTTTGTTACAATTGCATGGATGACGGGTCGTATTCCTTAATACTAGTCGTAGGGCCGTGTACAATATTCCCTAACTCTATAGGATTCTACTTCACTCCTATGTCGAGCGGTTAGAAGCTCCTAACATGGGATCATTAGAATTCTCCTACGCATTAAATACAGCCAAAAATCATAGTACACCTCTGATCATGTTTCTTAAGACATTCAAGTGTGTCACCAATGGAAGTTTGCCAGTTTTCTTAAGCCTAACATCGAATACAATCATCCGTAACAACTATAAACAAACAATCAACCCATAATTAACATCTAGGTTTCACTACGTCTAAGCAAACACACAAAAGATCTAGCCAAGCATGCTAAATTCAAGACAAGTGTAAGATATATTCAAACAACACATAAACATATTGAATGAATTGAAAGAGTACTTATCTCAATTGAACATGAAAGGTTTCAAAGGGTAAAAACCCTTGAAAAAGCTGTAATATTCGTACTAGGGTTTCTCTCCAAAGTTATACCCTACTTGTCCCTCTCTAATGAATGAAAATTGCAAAACTATATATAGATTTTATAGGGTGACGGTGTCAAGAAGGAATTTCTGACGCCGTCAACTCGCCGCCCATAATGAAATCGGATTGCTTAGATCCACTTGTGACACCATCATGTGCAATCTACTCTGGGCCGTCACTCTTATTTGGACCATGACGGCCTATGGTGATGCTGTCATGTCCATAGTGTAAAACTCTTCTGGATCGTCACGGACTTTATCCACTTCCACCTCTTGTATTACTCTTGACACCATCACATAAGAACTCTTGACGCCGTCAGGTACTGTTCCCAGCAAGGAAAATTAAGACTTTGCCGTTCTCTTCACTTTTATGCTCCAAAAAGGTCCAAAATGCTTCCTTTTCCAGAATTCACTCCAAAAGTACCTAAAATGAAAAAAGGAACGATTTAGGGCATTATTTGATCAAATAAATTCAAATCCGGGCTAAAATGACCCCCTAAAACGGTTCATTTTTTGCCTCATCACTTATCTAACTATCTTATATAGCATTGAGGCCTACTAAATATCGAAATACTTAAAATTAAGCATTACTTATTTTAATGCTAAACGTACAAGTAATATCAACATAATTAGACATTTAATACATTAAAATCAATACAATTAGACATTTACAAGTTTTATAACTATATATACAGGCCACTTTCGACCATTAATGGCCTAAAAATTAATGCAAACCTTAAAATTCAACATTACACCTTTTAATGCTAAAAGTACAAGTAATATCAACACAATTATACATTTAATGCATTAAAAATCAGCATTACAACATTAAATTAAAACATAATTAATACTCCTATTAAAACACCCCATTGCTTAAAAATACAGTGAGTTATTCATATTATACAATCGTTAAAAGCATAGCTATCAAATTAAATACAACCAATTAAAACATACTCTTACTAAAAAATACAATAAAATTTTCATAATGTACAATCTAAACAAGCTATAACATAATCCAAAATATAAAATAATTAAATACACTAATTTTGTTATTTTTAAGACACCCCTAAAATGAAAAATACATGTTATTATACATGTTGTACAAACTAATAAAACACACAAAAGTTTATACAATCTAATAAGTTGAGGGTACATATAGTTTTGAAAACCAGACCAGACCACCGATTCAACCAGGAACCGGTGTCGCCACTGGTTCGGCTAGCCAATAAAAGCCATCCGAAAATGAACCCAAGAGGACCCGTTGAAACCGATACAAAATTGTGAGCCATGCCTCATAGGGATCTATTTCTCCGCTTAATAGTCACAGGGTACCCGCCACTGCAACGCGCAGGTACCCTGCTAGCTCTTTTAAATCACTACTACAATACATATACATCTTTTGCAATCCAATCAATACAACCATCTTCATCATCAAATTAAAACCCATAAAAACACCCTCTTTCTACGATCAAGCCCAAATTAAAACCTTAAAACAAACCCATCTTTCTATCAAATATTAATCAAAAACTAAAATTTAATATATAGCGATGCCTAAAACACTCTTTTATACCAGACGAGAAGCCCCATCATCATTATCTCTAACAACACGATAATCTATCTTCTTTCCCAAAACAATCACACTTATCCTTCTCTGCAGGTTTACATGTATATTAACATAACTTTTTGTTCAAATCTGGTAACAAGAAAATGAAAATATGGAAAGAGAAGCCTGGTTGGCGGCGGGTGGTGGTGGTGGTTTGGCTGCAGAAGTGGTTCTGGTTGCCGGATCTTTGGCCGGATGGTGATAGTGGTTGAAGGTTATGATAAGTACACTTGGTACTTATAGTGATTAATCACAGCAACGTTTTGATGCAAATCCATGAATGTAAACCCTTTCTTTAAATGAAAATGGTGCACAACATTCATTAAATTCGTGTCAAATCTAATGATAGACTTATGCCTTTCTGGGTTTTGTAGTCTACAAGTGTACCCAACCATGACACCTTTTTTAGGTCGTGAAGTCAAACCCGAAGGCCCGAAGCCATGACAAGATGTTCTAATCTCCCCAAGATGTTCTAATCAATAACAATATAACATAACTATAGTTTAATGGTGGTGGTGGTGGTGGTGGTTGTGGTTGTGTGGTGGTGATGGTTGTGTGGTGATGGGAAAGGCAAAAATATTAAAATAATATTACTAGAATTTGCTCAAACTTTTAAAAGTCGCTGGTGATAAGTAGCTCAAAAGTAGCCCTTACACAAACGATTAGGCGCGACTTTTCTTAGTGACACGTGTCGCATTTGTGTTAAAGTTGCAAGTCATTTGGTCCATTTCAAGAAACTAACCAACTTGTGTCTAAAAACCATCTAAGACTTAAGCGACTGGCCAGTCTTAAATTTTCCCCCACAAAGATAACTCCGTGGGGTTCTCTCGTATAGTACAAAAAGGAATAGAAAAGAAGTATTGGCACATTAGAGTTACTGATGTTGTTGACACCACATAATTTCTCAATTTAGCTCAACAATTATACTTTTTACGTGAAAGAACGTTTATGAACAACAAAAAGGAAGTAATTTTCAATTTTTTTACCTTTATTTTACACTTATGTTAATACTTAATAGAGTAAAATGCAGAAATCCTCCTTGTGGTATGCAAAAATTGCATGTATCGTCCCTGGTCTTCCATAAGTGCAGGCGGCCTCCCTGTGGGCAAACTATTGGTTCATTTTGGTCCTTGGCAGTAATGCTAGTTAGTCTTGCCTCGTTAGTTGATACAAATAGAAGGGTAATTTGGTCTTTTCTCATGTGGACCCATTGTGACTATCACTTTCCAAGCATATAATAGTCAGTTGTTTGGTTTCTTTTTCCCCAATTTCAAAAATACATCAAAACATAATTTTCTCTACACTTCAAACACAAGGACGATTCTTGGAAATGGTGATCTGTTTTTATGGTAATGAAGCAGTTATTCGTACTTCTTGGACTAATACAAACCCTGGCCATAGGTTTTGGTCGTGTGCTCAAAGTGTAAGCTTACTTAATTGTTTTTGATTTTACCTTTAGTAAATGGCGACTTATTTTTTGTTGGTGTTGATTTGATAATAGGTTCCCAATTGTGGTTTCTTCTTATGGTTTGATCCTCCATTGTGTGTTCGTGCAAGAGCTATTATACCTGGGTTGCTAGCATCAAGAAATCAGCTTCAAGAAAGGTTGAACACAATGGCTGTTGCAAATCATCGACTAAAGATTTGGTTGATATGCACTTGGCTATTGTTTATTGTTATGTTTTACATGTAATCTTGTATGTGGTGTATGCAAGATAAACAGAATTAGTAGTGGATCTTTTCAGTTTGTAATGGTCAACAATTTTGATGGATATGTTTAGTTATGTTCATGTGAATGTAACAATATCCTTTAATGTTAACAATGTTTTATGAATGCAAACAATGTTTTATGAATGCAATTTTGTTTAATTGATATGAGACAACAAATTGGAAAAGTGACATGAGTCAACAAATGTCGTACATTCATGTGAATGAAATTTACTTGGCATAACATCAAAGTGAAAGAGACAAGAAACTGGAAAAGCATAAAGTTTGACTTAAATTAGTCATAATAGGCATTTGCAACACATAGTCTTGAATCAAGAGAAAAGAATAAAAGTACCCATACAAGTAGCATTAAACCTTGACACGGTCTTGAAACAAAACAAAATAAAAGTCTTAAAAGCATAACAAACAAGAGTAGCAACTTCATTCACTTTTGCCATGATTCTTTCCTGGTTTTTTTGGAGATGCAGCTGCACTTTGAATACCAGCTTGACTTGCATCAACTTCTTTCACTCTAGACCTTTTCTTTCCAGCTTGGCTTGGAGCTTGGCTTGCAGCTATCCCTTTCTCTTTACAGCTTCTTTTAGTGTACCCTTGTTTCTTACAAATAACATATGTCACTGTCTTTTTTCCTTTTCTAGACAATTTCCCATCTTTCACCATAACAATCTCACCAGCACTCTTCCTCATGTTTTTTTTTTGTGGCCTACCTATCCGAAGATGTTTCTTAGGTGGAAGTAGTGTGGTTGGGCAATTAAACTTTTCCCAAATTGTCTACCATTCACTGAATTGACTTTAAAAGAGTACACATTCCTCCAAGTTTCTAATTTGTATTGTAACACCTCCAGTTTTGAAAACAATGCAGCGGAAATTAGATTGGGTGTTACTTCATAGCGCACAGTATATTAGTAGAAAATGGTTGTCATATTAGTCATTTTAAAGATCTATCATTCGAATATAAATACCAGAGTTTTAAAAGAGGTCCCCATTTGTCCTAAAGTTTATTAAATAAGTTTTCGAATGATAGGAAAATTTATAGCCTTTATAAGTATCCGTGCTCCTTCGTGCCATCCTTGCTCATTATGGACCTGAGATAAACACATGCTAAAAGCGTCAACACAAAGGTTGGTGAGTTCATAGAGTTTATAATTTCGAATTTCGATTTCCAAAAGAGTTTATGAGTCCACAGTAGTTATAATAACAGTTGATCGTCAAATTAAGGTGTGAGTAAATCCATAGTGTTCATAGCTTAAATTGTTGATTATCAAAATCAGAAAATGAGTGATTTCCTTAACAATTCAATACAAATTAATCCGTTAGTTTGCCCTTCACCGGGTCAACACCAAAATAGTAGTTTGTTTGACTTAACCGGGTCAACACCAAAATAGTAGTTTGTTTGACCTAACTGGGTCAACACCAAAATAGTAGTTTGTTTGCCAAGTATTAGTAGTTTCCTGCTATATAGTGAGCACAATCTCGTAGTTTGATAAAACAGTGGGCTACAGCATTTTACGCCCCTAACATCAGTCATTGTAGTACTGTGTCATGACTACAGTACTACCGTTCTATTGCTCTAAGCTCATGACACGCAACGATTAACAGGCATCAAAATAACCATAGTAATGATGTAAAATAGTGGCCCTCAGGATAGGTATTTACCAGTAACCTATGAAATCAAATAGAGTGCATTTGGTGGCTTTCCTCTAGCGACCAAATGGGGATTGTCAATCCCTAATAGATCTATCCACAACTACTTACGTTCACCCTGCGAGTGATTAAGGTGCATGAACGAGGGACTTTTGGTAATAGGTAACTTAGGCAATAGAGATCAAGTATAGCATACCGTCGAAAATCACTTGTAATCATGTCTATAGCAGGTATCTCCTTACGAGATATAAAAATGCGTAAACTAGTAAAGTTTATATGAAATATAGTCATGTATTTAGTTAATGAATACTTGTAAAAGTAAAAACAGTAGTTAAGCATGTATCTCCCCCAAAGAGTTTACAAAATAGTTATAAGATAAATAAGAGTAGGGGCTATGACTCACCTGAGAATTATGGTAGACATAGATAACGTAATGTCAGAAGTAGAATGGAAATGACTTCAAAGATAACCTGAATAATATGGAAGTCTGATATAAGTTCGACTTTTCGAGAATCATGATTCGAATAGTGTCAGATGACAAAATGACTTGCGGCAGAGGTGGCTTGCGTGGCAAAACACTTAAAGTTCAAGCAACAAAGTTATATACTATATAACTTGTCTTTATGTATCGTTTATTATTTATATTTCTCGTCATGAATTAATGATATATATATATCAAAAAGTTGGTAAATGATAAATTTGTAATAAATGTCAATTTAATTAAATAAATCGATGAGTTTTGAGAAATAATCGTTTCCTGACATGTATTCAAGTTATTGATAATAACGTTAAGTCATTACATTCAATATATATATTCATTATAGTCTCAAAATGTAAATTTCTATATATGTTATTATGATGACGTCGTAAAACATTACTTAGTCAATTTATATTTATCATTTCGTTAGGTCTCGAGGTGTGAAAATATGTAAAAAAAATATATATATACTTATTAGATTTGTGATAATATATTAGGACTAATATATAGCTTATTGTTTACGCCGATATGGTTGCCAAGTAAAATAAGTGTTAACCATATTTTCATTTAGACGAAAAGTGGTAAAAAATTATATACGTTCGTTATATTTATAAAAGTTTTAGGTGAAAAATGTCACATATTAGACTTGAGGTGCTGGAATTGTAACAATAATATAAGAGTTTAACAATTGTGAAAGTTTTTAGAAATGTGACTAGTAGTGTATAGTTGAGGTGTTGAAACTGTTAAAATGTAAAAGCTGTAAGATAGCCAAAAATGAAAATGTTAGGTGGAGGGTTCGATCCCCTGATCTTGCGCTCCACAACCCAACGCCCCAACCATTTGGACTAATTATCCTTTTGTGTTATATTTCATCAATTAGTCCTATTTAAATTTTGCCTGAATGTTTTAAGTTTTTTGGGTAAAGGGGAGTAATCCTGCACCCTGGTAAATATATAAACCAAAACGTTTAAGTACAATAGATATGGGTGAAATGTCAGGTGCAGGGTTCGATCCCCTGATCTTGCGCTCCACAACCCAACGCCCCAACCATTTGGACTAATTTTCCTTTTGAAAATATCGAGAAATTAAATTGGTTCTTGCTAATTAAGTTTTATATATACATTACAGTTTGAGTCGTTGGTGCTTATATATCTTGCTTTCTTCTTCACTTCTAAAACTATTTTGAAAGCTCAAAATAAATAGTTGTTGCTTAAAACTCGAGACCCAAATGAGCACCAAGATAAGCTCGGCTTATCTTGGAGTTTTTGTGACTCAACAAAACGAGATTAAGTTCTAAACATTTGGCTTTCCTCTTTTGACATAGAATTACCAAGTTTCAAAAGTTGGTGTACTGTTTATATGGACGAGACCATGCAAGCTCAAATGAGTCACGAGTTGGGTTTTGCCTATAAGAGTTTAATGCGGGTTTCAAAGGTTTATTAACATATGGTTTATTAAGCTTGGTCCTACGTGACTTATATGTACCTTTTGCTTAGTTTTGATGTTCATAAATTATAGTGGTAAGGTGCGATGAGACTAAGAAATGAGTCTCAACAATATATCATACGTTAAAGTTAATCCCATTTTATTATACCACCTCACGCACAGCCACGTCGAGATTCGAGATGCCGCATCATATAAAAAAATGATTTCGAGTGGTCATGGATTTAGGGTGCAAGCTAGAGTGATTATATACATATGAAGAGAGTAGTAGAGATTTATGACGCAAAGAAGGGTGGTCCAAAACACGACATGGGGACAAGTCATGGACAGAAAGTTGGTGCTATTCGATTAGCAGCTCTTCAAGGAAACGAGACCCAAAACAACTCCATAGTTTCCAAGCTTTCGAACCCGTCATGTAGCTACACCGAAATGTCTAAGAATTAGCAAGAATGACTGTTGGGATATAAAATATCAAAGTACTTCTATATGTCAAAGTACTGCTGCATGAAGAATTAAGTCAAAGTACTGCTGAAGGTAAAAGTCAAAGTACTATTGTTACTGAAGAATGCTTAAAGTACTTCGAAGGAAACAAGGACTTATGTGCAATATTAGCTAAAGATTAATGTGTAATATTGAACGAATATTCTAGAATTAGTTAGAGATAATGACTTGTCGTTCAAGTATTATATGTTGTAAACCAACTTAAGGTTATCTATATAAAGAGCCTTAAGGGGTATTAGTCGATATAAGTTTTCATAAGTTTTAGAGTCGTTGAAAGTCGATAAATAGTTAGGGATTGTTAGTGAATCTGTGTAACAAAGCAGGTTCAAAGTTTGGTTAATATAAAAGTTCTTCTTAAGCTTTGTGTTAGTAGATTCCGCATACTTTACAAGGTTAAAACAGTGTTTCAATATTAATAGTGTTGAGTTTACTCAATATTGTTAAACCCTTACAAGCTACAAAGTAGTTTGGTCAGAGTATATCGATCCAACAAGTGGTATCAGAGCTTGTGTTGGAAACTCTGATTAAGAAGACAAACCTCTAAACCTTTAAACCGATTTCAAAACAAACCCTTCAAGATGTCGACAGAAGCTGCACCTGCTCCCTCAATCACTGCTGTTAGAATCCCTATTGTTAAGAAGGGAGAGTATAACTTATGGGCCATGAAGATGAGGCAGTACATTGCCATCACAGACCATGCACTGTGGGATGTGATTGTCAATGGTAACATGCAAATTGATGAACTAGTAGAGGTACCTGGACAACCAACTCCACCTAAACTTATTGTAGTTGCTGCTACCAAAAGAAATCAAGACAAAGCTCTCAACATACTGCTTTCTACTATTTCTGATGGTCACTTATTAAAGTTTCATGATGCCAAGGATGCCAAACAACTATGGGCTGCAATAAAGAAGAAGTTTGGAGGTAATGATGCTTCCAAGAAGATGCATAGGAATTTGCTGAAGCAACAATTTGAAACTTTCACTGTTGGAGAAAGAGAAGGTCTTGATTCTGCTTATAAAAGATTCCAACATCTTCTGAGTATGCTAGAACTATACGATGCTGAGGCATCAGTTGAAGATGCTAATTTGAAGTTCTAGAGAAGTTTGCCATCAGCATGGCATGTAGTTGCTACTATGATCAGAGGACAACCAGAGCTGGATACTATGGACTTTGATGATCTCTACAACAATCTGAAAGTGTATGAGCATGAGATGAATGGTACTACAGGTTCAAGCACACATCAGCAACCTCCAAACATTGCTTTTGTCTCTTCTGAAAAAAGAAGCAGTACTTCTAACAAAGGTACTGCTTATCATGTTTAAAGTACTGTGACTGAAACACAGGTTCCATGTACAACAATGGTCACCACCAATTCATCACAATCACTTACACCCACCTCAGATGAAGTTTTGTGTTCATTCTTTGCTCAACAAGCATCTCTATCTGTCACCTATCAAGAAGATGTATTGCAAATAGATGATGATGCTTTGGAAGAAATTGATATCAGATGGCAAGTTGCCATGCTCACTGCAAGGATCAAGAAGTATGTGAATAAGACAGGAAAAGGCATTAATTTCAGAGCTAAACAGGGAATAACATTTGATAAGTCCAAGATTGAGTGCTTCAACTGTCTAAGGACTGGTCACTTTGCAAGGGAATGCAAATTTGCAAATTTTCAAGCAAACAAGATGATTGAACCACCCAAGCCTGAAAGAAAAGAGATTCCAATTACTGAACCAAAACCAAAAGCTTTGGTTATTCAAGAGAATCTGTCAGATATTGATTGGTCCAATGAGTTTAATGATGAACCTGTAACCTATTCAATGGTTGCATTAGAAGACTGGAGCACAACATTTGATGAAGAGCCTGGATATGCTGCTTTGGAGACAAGAGATGGTCTAGGAAGCTTTGATTGGAGCATGGAGTTTGAAGAAGCACCTGTTCAGCTTGCTATGGTAGCTGCTTCACCAAGTTCATCCACTAACTCTGAGGTGTGCTCTAAGTGCAATGATATGTATCAAAAGTTACTTAGTGAATATGTAGCTGAAAGAGATAAATTTCAAAAGGCTAGGGCTGAGATAACTGGTTATCAACTGACTTTAGAGTTAATGGAGGCCAAAATCATTACACATGAAAACAATGAAGTAGCATGAGCTGAAACATATAAACACCAGGATTACCTAGTTAAGTTAGGTGAATGGAAACTAGGATGTAAGGTGTCTGAACTAGAGAAAGTGACTGCTGAAAGGGATAAGTTGTTAGAAAAAGTTGCTGTGTGGAATGAGGCAGGTGTGTCACATGTTCAATTTGTTGAAAAGCAAAGAACGTCAAATATTAAGACAGGCCTAGGTTATGATAATGATAGCAATGAAGGCATTCCATTTAAAGGCAAGGAACTAAATCTTACAGTAGATACCTCCACTAGTGATGAAGAGTTCATAAGTCTAGATGAAAACACTTCTAGTGATGAGGAATACCCTAGTCCAACACCTCCCGTATTTAAGAAAGAAAAGGGATATAATGCAGTTCCTCACCCCCTAGGTAGCTTTCAACCACCTAGAAAAGATGTTGACTGTTATGGTGTAGATAATCTAGAGTTTAGGAAAAAGCTTAAAAGTAAATCTAATCCTGAAACTTTAGAAAAGTCTGTTGAAGCACCTAAGGTTGAAGAGAACAAGTTTTCAATACAAGCAGTACCTCCAAACACTTTTCGAAGTACTGCTAATCACTCAGTAGTACCTCAAAGAAAATTCTTTCAAAATACTGCTAATTTTAGAAAATCTTATGGAAGGGGATTTGGGGATATTCGTCCAAAGGTCTGTTATGTATGTTATAGTCCTCGTCATTTGATTAAAGACTGTGATTATCATTCAGAATACTTAAGTAAATATTCAAAGACCAGAACTGCACAACCAAGTCATAGGGAGAATAAGCCAAGGGACAACAAACCAGTTTGGAATTATACAAATAGGGTGAACCATAGTAATTTCTCAAAAGACTATAGGTACTCTCATCAGAAAAGGTCATACTCTAAACCCTCAGTACCTTCACAAAGTACTGATGGAAAGTTCCCTAACCAAGATGCTTCTAGCAAACACTCAAGTGTAAGACCTAGGAGGTACAACCACTACAACCCTAGAAGGCCTTACAACACAGGAAAAGATGCTAGAACCAAGAACCCAACTCCTAAAGTTACAACTAAATGGGTTAAGAAAGAAAGTACTGCTGGGGTAGAACCAGTATTTTCAGAGGTTAAGGGTGAAAAAGGGAAAATTGATCATGATAAACCAACAGTTTTGGAAACAAAAACCTTAATTCTTGATCATGCTTTCAAAGACAGTGGTGATTACACACTCAAAAACTTTGAGTATGTCACTCTACAAGGGGAACACAAGTCACTAATGGCTTGGGTTCCTAAAAATAACTAACCTTTTTCATGTGAATGCAGGGCAACCCAGAGGAGGAGCTTAAAGATCATCTTATTGTAGATAGTGGTTGCTCTGGCAGTATGACTAGAGAAAAGGAGCTCTTGTCAGATTTTAAAGCTTATTTTGGAGGAAAAGTTGCATTTGGAAATGATCCTGATGGAGGAAGAATAACTGGCAAAGGAACTACCAAGGCAGGAAACATTGATTTTGAAGATGTTAGATATGTGAAGGAGCTTAAATTCAATCTTTTGTCAGTATCTCAGATTTGTGATAAGAAGTACCCTGTGTTATTCTTTGACACAGAATGTCTTATACTCTCTCCTAATTTCAAATTAGAAGATAGAAACTTGGAGTTGCTGAGAGCACCAAGAACTAATGATGTGTACAACATAGACTTAAAGAATGTAAACTCTACTGAAAGAGCAACATGTTTGATTGCAAGAGCAACTATGGAAGAAGCACATCAATGGCACAGAAGATTGGGGCATGTCAATTTCAAGAACATCAATAAGCTGGTCAGAGGTAATTTAGTTAGAGGTTTACCTTCTAAAACATTCAAGAATGATCACTCATGTCTTGCTTGTAAAAAGGGTAAACAGCACAAGGCCTCTTGTAAGAATATTGATAAGAAAACTATTAGAGAGCCTTTGGAATTGCTGCACATGGATCTGTTTGGACCTGTTTTAGTTGTTAGTCTGAACAAGAAGAAGTACTGCTTGGTTGTAACGGATGACTGTAGCAGATTTAGTTGGGTCTTTTTCTTATGCTTTAAAGATGAAAATTTTGATGATATTCATGATCTTATAATAGCACTTGAAAATCAGTTAAGACTCAAGGTTAGAGGTACTAGATGTGACAATGGGACTGAGTTCAAGAATTAGCTAATGGATGAATTTTGTGCCAAGAAAGGAATTAAAAGAGAGTTCAGTATTGCTAGAACTCCTCAGCAAAATGGAGTTGCAGAAAGAAAGAATAGAACTCTTATAGAAGCAGCAAGGACAATGCTTGCAGACTCTCAATTACCTGTTCCATTCTGGGCTGAGGCTGTAAGTGCTGCTTGTTATGTGTTGAATAGAGTATCAGTGACTAAACCTCAAATGAATACACCTTATGAGTTACTCATGGGAAAGAAGCCAAGCATTAAGTTTATGAAACCTTTTGGATGTCCCCTAACCATCCTAAATACTGCTGATAATTTGGGAAAATTTGATGGGAAGTCAGATGAAGGATATTTATTGGGATATTGTACCAATAGCAAAGGATTCAGAGTGTACAACAGGGCTACCAAAAAGGTTCAAGAATGTCTTCATGTTGATTTTCTGGAAGAACAAGAGAATTCTAAAGGTAAAGGTCCTAATTGGACGTTTGATCTTGATTTAATGTCTTCATCAATGAATTATGTACCTGTAAGGGAAGAAAATCAAGCAACTCCCACTGAAGAAGAAGCACAGTACATTGTTCATGATGTTAATTTAAGATATGAAGATGAGCCAAAAGAGAATGCCAATGAAGAAAAGAAAAGTACTTCTGAGCCTCAAGGTACTGCTAAACCTAACAGTACTGTTGATCCTTAAAGTACTGTTCCGCCACAAATCCCGGTATCTGATGAAGATCAAGCCATTCAAGATGAACTTTCTAGGATGCTTTTTCAAGAAACAATGGTTAAGTCTTATGAAGATGAACAAAGGAGAGCTTATGAAGCAGAAAAGAAGAAGGCAAAAGAAACAGCCAGTACTTTACCCCAAAGTACTGCTAATCCATTTGAAAGTACTTTTCAACCTTTAGATACTTCAAATTGGATAAATACTGATGCTGTTAATGATTCTAATATGCCTGACTTAGAAGATACTGATGATCCAAACAAGATTACTTTAGAAGACACTGATGATGAATTGGATCAAGAAGGCATTTTCTCAGATTCTAATGAAGATCCTGATATAACTAATTTGGAAGATAATCTTGAAGTCTCACCAACTCCTACTCTCAGAATTCACAAAACTCATCCTGTTACCAACATAATTGGACCCTCGGCTTCAGGGGTGCTCACAAGGACTAAGGCTAAGAATATGTCTCAAGAACATACTTCTTTACTTAGTTTTATCTACAAGCAAAACAGGGTGAATCACAAGGATCAGAAGTTGTGTTTATTTGCTTGTTTTCTATCTCAGGAAGAGCCCAAGAATATCAAACAAGCATTAGCCAAGGAAAGTTGGGTGGAAGCTATGCAAGAAGAACTCCTACAGTTTAAACTTCAAGAAGTTTGGGTATTATGTGATTTACCTGATCGAAAGAAACTGATTGGAACTAAATGGGTCTTTAGGGTAAAAAGAGATGAAAGAGGGAATGTTATCAAGAACAAGGCAAGGTTAGTGGCTCAAGGATATAGACAGGAAGAAGGAGTAGACTATGATGAAGTTTTTGCTCCTGTTGCAAGGCTTGAAGCCATCAGGCTATTTTTAGCTTTTGCATCCTATATGGGATTCCCTGTATATCAAATGGATGTTAAAAGTGCTTTTCTATATGGCAAAATCACAGAAGAAGTTTATGTCAAACAACCGCCTGGTTTTGAAGATCCTGCACACCCAAACAAAGTCTACAAGGTAATCAAGGCTCTGTATGGCCTTCATCAAGCTCCAAGAGCATGGTATGAAAGACTTTCCAATTTTCTACTACAACATGGTTATAGAAGAGGAGCTATTGACAAGACTTTGTTTATCAAGAGAGATAAGAAGGATATAATGCTCGTCCAAGTGTATGTAGATGATATTATTTTTGGAGCTACTAGGTAATCTATGGTGAAAGAATTTGAAGATCTTATGCAGAAAGAGTTTCAGATGAGTTCAATGGGAGAATTAACATTCTTCTTGGGACTTCAAGTGCAACAGTCAAGCAGTGGAATATATATTTGTCAAGATAAGTATGTTGCAGATATTCTTAAGAGATTCAATTTCACAACTATTAAGCCTACATCTACACCAGTAGATACTAACAAACCTTTGGGAAAAGATGGAAAAGGAGAAGATGTTGATGTCACACTATACAGGTCTATGATTGGATGTCTCATGTATGTAACTGCATCAAGACCTGATATTACTTTTGTTGTATGTTTATGTGCAAGACATCAAGTTCATCCAAAGGTATCTCACTTGAATGCTGTCAAGAGAATTTTCAGGTATCTTAGGCAACAACCTAAGCTAGGCTTATGGTATCCTAGAGATTCACCTTTCCATCTCCAAGCTTTTTCAGACAGTGATTATGCTAGAGATAACTATGACAGAAGATCCACAACTGGAGGATGCCAGTACCTTGGAAGCAGATTAGTGTCATGGCAATGTAAGAAGCAAACAATTGCAGCAACTTCTTCCACTGAAGCAGAGTATGTAGCTGCTGCAAGTTGTTGTGCACAAGTACTTTGGTTACAGAATCAGCTTTTGGATTATGGATTCAATTTCAAGAATACTCCTATCAACATTGATAATGAGAGTACTATCTGTATTGTCAAGAATCCAGTGTATCATTCCAAGACCAAGCACATTCAGATTAGACATCACTTTATAAGAGATTGCTATGAACAAAGGCTTATCAATGTGGTTAAAGTTCATACTGATGATAATGTAGTAGATCTACTCACAAAGGGTTTTGATGTTTCAAGATTTACCTTTTTAATTGTGAGTATTGGCATGATTAATATGTAAGCTATTTTTGAGGGGAGGCATTATTAGTTATTAGTTAGTCATTATTTAAGGGGAGGCTACATGTATCATTCAAAAGAAAAGATTTTATTCATTCAGCAAAGTTCCTACAACACCATTCAGAAAGATTTTACATCATCATTGTTGCTACCAAGCTACTGACACAGACACAGAAAACACAAGACTAAACAAACCACCATCTACTAAAACCTACTACCAAGCTCCACACACCTACTCCATAGGCCTTTTTCCCTTGCCCTCATAGTTATGCTTTCTCTTTTGAGCAGTTTTTCTCTTGTCATCAAAAGAAGTCTGCTTTCTTGGGCAAGCCAGGCCAAGAACCTATTTGGGAGGTCTCTCTTTCCTTGGAGCAGGCCACTTCATGTTCTGTATTGCTGATTCCAGGGCTTGAGTCAAAGCTTGTGGAAGCTCATTAGCCAGAGATGAACCAGGGACTGTTTTCTTCTTCTTGGGCTTTTTGTTGGTAGTGCTGGCTGCGTCAGTTATGGTAGAGTTTGCAACACTTACTGATGAGGAAGATTCTTGGAGTCCCATCCACTGTACATGAGGAGGGAAATAATCTAACCATCCTGGATCTTCAAACTCAGAATCAGAGTAGTAACTTAACTCTGAATCTGTGGTGCCATCTGAGTCTGAAGAGATATTCACAATTGGAATGTGACTCATTGTGCTTACTTGTTTTTGTGTGCTACTGAAGAAAGAAAAGGTGATTGCAAGTTGTTGTTGGTAAAGTTGCTTTTATAAGCAAAGTAAAGGTAAATGGGCATTTAATGAAGTGTATTGATGTTCACTTACCATGGTAGCTTTGGGATTTAATTTGGGGAGATAGTCATTAATCAGGGTTGAATTTCAAAGATATTTTGCTCAAATGGTCAACATTCAAGATTTTTTTGGGAAAGTACTTTGGTCAACATACTGTGTGGGTTTATAACGGAAGGTACTGCTCCATATTTTATGGAACGTACTGCTTGGTGCTATTAAAGGGTACGCTGACCTGTCAGATACTGTTCCGACGGTCAGATTTGCGGCTAAAAAACTTTTGAAAGATATGGGGATAATCACTTCCAAAAATAACGGTAAAATTATTAATTAACCGTGATTTTTTGTATCTTATCCTTATATACCTCATATCTTTTCTTATTTATTCACCCTTATTCACCTTTCTTGTTACTTAAACTCATTCATACTTTTCACGATCATAACTTTTCTCACTCTAACCATGGCAAATCGACGAACCAACACCAAACATAACATGATTGCAAACCTTGAGAAAACCCAAGATAACCTTGACTTTCATGGAATTATTGACTTTCTCACTGGAACCAACATCTGTTACTCAATCCTAGTCAACCCAGAGATTATTGGACATTGGATCCAAGCGTTTTGGGATACAGCAAGGTCACAGGTTGAAGATGGAGAGGATATTATTACTGCTACATTTGCTGGGAGAGCTATTCGTGTCACAGAAGCATCAATTAGAGAAGCTCTGTTATTTGATGATGAAGGAGGCTCTGTTTTGTTTGGTAAACAAGAGATTTGGAACACACTCAGAGACATTGGGTATGAAGGTCCTTTGAATAAGCTTACTTTTCAGAAGGCTTTGGTTAGTCCTCATTGGAAATTTCTTATACATGTTTTGCTTCATTGTTTGAGTCCAAAGAGTACTGCTTGGGATCAGTTTAGCCATTCCATAGCTTCTGCTTTTGTTGGTCTTATTACAAATCAACCTTTCAATTTCTCATACATGATCCTTGAAGGTATGCTTACTCATATTAAGGCTGGCAAACCTTTTCTAATGTATCCTAGATTTGTTCAATTGCTTTTAGAGAATCCATTAGATGGGATACCCAAACCTCAGGATTATGTACCTACCATTAGGATGCAACCTAAAGTGTTCACTTTTACGTCTCATAAGGGAGTAAATTTTTTGGGTAGGAATACACCTCTCAATGCTTATATGTTAGAGGTAGCTTAAGCTGTTAGGGATGAAGAAGACAATAGTGGTTCCGCACATTCTAATAATGATGATCAACCTGATTCTGCTGAGCATTCTACTTCAGTACATACTCCTACACCACCTATTGTTTCCCCTCAGCATGATGTTTCAAGTGAAAGGACTCCCTCAGTGTCAGCTTCCTTGGATAAATCTGTTTCTGCTCAAGGTACTTCTCCACAAAGTACTTCTTTTAAAGGTACTGCTTCAGAGGATACACAGGTACCTACTCCCAATGATTAAACTTCCATAGGTGGGCTTCAAACACCTGGAGGAGATGAGGGAACTGAAGGTGCTATGAGTACTTCTGATTTGGCTAAGGAATTGGAGAAGATGAAGACAACTGTTCATGCTCAGGCTGCAGAAATCAAGAAGCTAAGATAGAAGTTCAGAAGGTTGAAGAAATTTGTTTGGCCTCTTGTTCAGAATTTTAGGCTTTATGTCAAGGAAAAGAAACAGTCTCAGAAGCCAAAGTCTAAAAAGAAGACTTCTAAATCCAAGAGGAGGCACAGGAAATCATTATCTATCAAATTGGGGAGGAATCAGGATGATAATTTGGATAGAGTTGATGATATGATTCAATATTCAGAGGAAAAGAATGATCAAGATGAAAATGTTGCTCAAGACAGTAATGAAAGAAAAAGTGATGAGACAGAGCAAATTAATCTTGAAGTTGAGCATGAGGATGTGAAAAGTGGTGATACAGAAGAAATTGATTTAGAAGGAAATGATGTTCAAAGCACTTTTGTTGAAAATACTGTTGTGCAAGGTACTGCTGAACAAGATATTCCTGCTATTGGAACTTCTGTAGCTGGACCTTCTACAATGAATTATGAAGATGAAGCTGGTCCTTCCACTTTTGTACAGTAAGAAGAAGTAAGAGTGCATACTGCAAGTGATGATGAAACAATTGCTCAAGTTATGATGAATTTAAGGAGACCTACTGGAGGAATACATATTTCTGAGCCTACACAAAAAGATGTTGAAAGTACTTCTGAATCAGAAGAGCTAGATCCAAAAGATAAAGGGAAAGGGATCAAGGTTCAGAAAGATGTTAAGAAGAAAAAGAAGAAATTTTCTATTGCTCAGATTAGAGAATTAGAGATTGCAGAAGATTTAGAGCTTGCTAGAAAGCAACAAGCTGAGTATGATGCTGAGTATTTGGCAGAAATTAGTAGGCCAATTACAAAGAAGCCAATGACTATTGCTAAGCAAAGGAACTGGATGGTAAGTTTCTTGAGAAGAAGAGGATACAAGAAGTTACATAAAAAGAGGTATCCAAAAGTGAAAGCTCTGTGGGATAAAGTACAAGAAGATATCAGAAAAGAAGTAGAAAATTTTGTACCCATGGAAGTTGATAGAAAGAAGAAATTAGAAGATATCAGAAAGGAACAAGCTGAGCAAAGGAGATTAAAAAGAAAGAAATTAGTTCAAGATGATCAACTGTCAAAAAGATTGAAGATGATTCATGAAGACACAGTTGATGAACTTAGAAACTATTTCAGAGTTGTAGACTTTGAGAATAATAAGATTGAAGATTCTGGAAAGAAGTCCAAGATAATCTCATTCTCCGTGGTTGAATCAAAAGAGAGGAATTATTTTATGATTCACAGAGAAGATGAAAGCTTCACAACATTCAATATGTTATGGGATGTGTTGCATTGTATTACAAGGGCAGATCTGTATGACTTATATGTGCAAGTGCAGACATACTATGCAGAGATTGAAGCTTCAGGAGTGGGATTAATTTTGCTTGGAGACTTAATTACCATCTGGGAAACTGAAGAAACAAGTGTTGATCCTTTGTGGAATGATCAAGAGAATTGGGAAATTACAAGATGGAGATTCTTTGAGTCATCAGGAGTTCATACACTAGAGATGGAAGATGGTGCCATGATTCATATGCTGGCTGAGAGGAGATATCCATTGATTAGAGAAATTATGCTCAGAATGCTGGATCATGGAATGGAACTTGAAGATGAATCTGATGTAGCTTTGGATGTTATCAAGCTATTTATCAGATGGGTCAAGTCTGAAGAGTAATATTGCATAATACTGGTATGATTTGTTTTGTAAACTAAGTATTTTTCAAAGTACTGCAAAAACAAACAGTACTTTAACAAAGTACTGCTTGCTGATATAAACCAGTATAAGTCCTTTAAAATAAAAATAAAATGTTTTGATGTTTAAAAGAAAAGTAAAAGGATTTGAAAAGTAACACATGGTGTTAGTATTTATACTGCACAACAAATGGTAATCAACTCACCATGTTTAACAGACAAGAAAGAGTTTGACTCATCATGAGGGTACGACTCTGATGTGATAATCAAATCCGTTTATGGTTGATAGTTTACAAAAACTATATGGTTATCAACTCACCATACTCCAAGTGATCAAGAGTTGGCTAGTCCATAGCAAACGGCTATTGGTAAAGACTAATCAAATCCGTTGATAGCTGATGATTTGCTAAAAATCATAATTTTCAATGATACACCTCTCACAGGAGTTAACACACCTGGAAGTGATGAGAATAGTATGAAACTTTTAAGATTTGATGATCACTGTACCAAAATGTTGCTGAGTTGCTGAGAAGATCTATTGAAAGACAAGATGCTGATGAAGAGTACTTTGACACATGACAAGATAGAAGACAAAGAAATAAAGAAACAATCTTTCTAAATGATTAAAGATTTGAAGATTAAAGATAACAAAGAAACTTGAAATCAAGCAAGTGGAGTTCAAGTTAGGGGAGGATTGTTGGGATATAAAATATCAAAGTACTTCTGTATGTCAAAGTACTGCTGCATGAAGAATAAAGTCAAAGTACTGCTGAAGGTAAAAGTCAAAGTACTGTTGTTACTGAAGAATGCTTAAAGTACTTTGAAGGAAACAAGGACTTATGTGCAATATTAGCTAAGGATTAATGTGTAATATTGAACGAATATTCTAGAATTAGTTAGGGATAATGACTTGTCGTTCAAGTATTATATGTTGTAAACCGACTTAAGGTTATCTATATAAAGAGCCTTAAGGGGTATTAGTCGATATAAGTTTTCATAAGTTTTAGAGTCGTTCAAAGTCGATAAATAGTTAGGGATTGTTAGTGAATCTGTGTAACAAAGCAGGTTCAAAGTTTGGTTAATATAAAAGTTCTTCTTAAGCTTTGTGTTACTAGATTCCGCATACTTTACAAGGTTAAAACAGTGTTTCAATATTAATAGTGTTGAGTTTACTCAATATTGTTAAACCCTTACAAGCTACAAAGTAGTTTGGTCAGAGTATATCGATCCAACAATGACCCTTGGCACTTCCTTGTTCTCCTTCTCGTACAACAGATGCGCAACAAAGAAAGTGAAATGTTTGTTGTGTTAGTAACCTGTCGATTTGCATGTTTCCTTATATACACGAGTTGGTGCATGAACAAGTGGTGAAATGGAGCAGAGATCATGAGAGTTTTGGGGTGCATGTTCTTCGATTGGGGAAACTTTGAGGTGGGAGGTTGAGTGTGTGAGTGAACTGCCACCTTATATACTCCTGTTATGCCCAGACAAGTGGTGATATGGAGCAGGAATATTGCAAGAGTTGGTATGTGAGTGCTTATCAAATGACACAAGTGTCATGTGAATTAGTTCTATCCAATTATAACGAGACAAATGGTATGGAGAAGCTGGTGTTAGCTTAGGGTATTCGTTCAGTCAGGTAGTCCCCAAAGAATGTATCGCAGCGATTGGGGGAGGTTTGAGGTGCTTTTGGATTCATACGAAACCTTACAACCAAGTGAACAAGTTACTAGAAACATGTGTGTACGGGTTTGCTTAGGTCAGTTTGCATACAGTAACATGGATGATTTTTGGATGATAAATGGTATTCGTGGAAATTCAGTAACATGTCATACGAGAAGTGAAATAAGGGAGGTATGTTGTTAGTCGAATGTGCAAATGAAATGGGCAAAGCAATCCTTGGTCGTGACTTGTAAATATTAAAACAAAGTGGTGCGTTGGTCTTGTGAGTCTGCTGGTGGATCAGGTCCAAAGGAAGGAAAAAGAAAAATTAAGGGTCCGTTTTGGTTTTGCTAGTCTACTCGTACAATACCAACAAGGAAGTAAATAAGTTTTGTAGTATGCTGGAAATGTGGTACGCACGTGGGATATTTAGGGAGCCTATGTAATATTTTAACACCAGTGGTCATATGAAATGTGATAGCCACAGAGATGAGGCTAGTAGCTTACTTAGGAAACTAAGAGCTAGGTGGTCATAGGATTTGGTTTATATTGCAACATATCAAGTGGTAAATATGATTGATATACATGTGAGGTATGAGGGGAAGTCAAATGAGCCGGGTAAAAAGATTATAATGAGTATGTTTACTAGTTTCATGTTATTTGCGAGTTGAGACTATAAAGGTACATACAATGAGTGTGACACAAAGTCTGTGAGAACGTGTTATGATATTTAGATTTTTAAAGCACGAATGAATATCCTTTTCAAAGTAAATGGTGATATGTTGTGATCGTCAAAAGTATATATTAAAAAAATTGTCATGGGTAAAAATGGTTACTTTCCATTGTAATGACATGTTAAATATTGGGAAAAATCACAGGATGTGATATGTATGATTCATGAACCCAGTCTTTTGGCAACCCTACATCAATGCCATTGTCATTCATGTCATGAATGCAGGCAACAACATGCCTGCAGGGAATACCATAGACTTCCCACTTCCTACAACTACATACCTTCTGGTTTAGGTTAACCACAACTTGCTCACCCCATGAACCCTTGACCTGAAAAATTCAGCCCCATTCCAATCCATAAGTTTACAGTAGCTTCTTTGGTAAATCTAAAGAGTTTAGTGATAGTAGGAATTAAAGGTCCCTCACTCTTTTCAATTACCTTTTGAACAATGACTATCCTCTTCATTAGTTACTCCCTAACATACTCTAATGCTGATATTATAGGACTATCTGTAGCATCCAACAACTCCCTATTAAATACTACACATATATTGTTTATCAAAAGATCACACTTTGCACTCCCTGTTACAAAAAGGTACTGTATCATTATAGGTAAAAGGTTGGCAATAGCAGAGAAGTGTGATCTTATGTTAAAAAAATAAGGCTGCTATTATGTTCAAAAAATGAGTATAACTGATTTATAAAGTATACATACCAGAGAAGTGTGATCTACTCCAGTGCTCAAGTGCTATTTTGTTTAACCACTTATAAGCCTTCTTGTTGTAGCCTTTAAGCTCATCCATGTGTTTCTGAAATTCCACTTTAGTCAAAGCAGTGGCACACTTCCATAGCATTTCTTTGTATTCAGTACCTCTCCAAGTCAAGTTCATGTTTTCATTGATATGTCTCACACAATATCTGCTCAGCTGAAGGGAAAAGGTTGCCAATAGCTGGTAACAGCCCCTAAAAAAATATTCGGTCATTAATTAATTACCAAAAACAGATTAGGATGTATTAAGTAAATACCAAAAACAGAAAAGCATGAAATTAAATATCTAACCTTTTGCCTATTTGTGATGAATGTGAAGTGTGAATTTGTGTATAAATCCAAATCATCACCCAGGCATTTCAAGAACCAAGTCCAAGAGGCTTTTGATTCTGACTCCACTATACCATAGGCAACAGGGTAAATGCCATTATTGGCATCTACACGAATAGCAGTGAGAAATTGACCATCATATTGCCCTTTCATAAAGGATGCATCCAATCCTAACAATTCCCTACCAGCAGCTCTAAATCCATCCTTCAAAGGGCCCAAGCAAACATAAATTCTCCTAAATATTTTAGTGGGTGAATTTGAATCTTCTACCCCATACACATCAATCTTAACAGTGGTGTTTGGGTTACACTTTTGCAACTCATAACAATAGTCTCTAAATAAAGAATACTGAAGAGAAGCATCACCTTTTAAGTTTTGTTGTGCCTTTGCTTTAGCTCTAAAGGCCTTTGTCTTTGTAACAGCCACTTGAATTTTTTTCGCCATTTGTTCTTGGACAGCTTTGACTGGCATGGATGGATTCTTCACCAACAGATCTTGTATATGTTTTGAAAGAAATGTTGAGGTACAGGATTTGATTATTCTACATTGCAAGCATTGATGTTCTTCTTTAAAAGTCCTAACCAACCACTTATTCTTATCCCCCTTTGATATGTACAAAACCCAAGGACACTTAGGTTTGTCATCTTCTTCTTCATTTACCAATATACCCTTGCCTTTGTCCTTCACATTGACTTTTTTAAGCTGACCTTTAGCTTTTGTATTTCCCTCTTTTTTTTTCTTGCTTCATCAACTTTCACTGCCTTCACTTTCTCACCATGAATGATCAAATCCTTTGTCATTTTCATTTTCTCTGGCACCATACCAAAACATTCTGCCCTTACCCTTATTTTGCCATTCTTAACTATCATGATGTCTCCTAGTCTCAACAGCATGTGCTCTTATTATATCCTTAGCTACATCCCTATTTGGTAACTCCTTCCCAACAAAGAAATTATTTTTTGATCTTGTGTTACCAGTATCCTTTCTTAATTTTCTAAGACCCTTTCTCCTAGCACTTTCTATTTCATCACCCACATCACTTTCAAATGAATCAAAATCTAGGACTTCTAAATAATTTTCAGTAATTTCCGAGCTAGGTTTCATTGGGTCAACAAACTCACTTTCAACTGCAAAACTAAACCCACCCATGTCCACTTTAACTACATCAACTATATGCTCCTCACCAACTATATCCTCCTCATTCTGACTCTCAGAATCACCATTATCCTCACTCTCAGACTCACCATTAGCATCCCTATCACAGTCATTACTAGCATCCCTCTCAGACTCACCATTACCCCCACTCTCAGAACCACCATTAGCATCACTCTCAAACTCACCATTATCCTCACTCTCAAACTCACCATTACCCTCAAGTAGACTCATTCTTACACTCATCATTAGGATCATTCTCAGCCTCATCCTTTTCATTTCCTATAGCATTAGAAGGACCAAAATGTATATCTAAATATGATGTACAATGCTCAACATACACATAAATAATCTTAAGCCTTTTAACATGTTTTATCATTTCAGTCATATCACTATCATTAGCCAAAGTCCTTACTCCAATATCCAAACTTTTCAGTGGTATCTTGTAGTGATAAAACAGCTTATCTTGAGTTTCTAGAACCTGGTACATTATTGTGTCTAAGATTTCAAGCTTACACACATTACTGTCTATTAAATCCATAAATGTTACCTCACCATCAACATATTTCCTACCTGGCATGTCAGTGAACCTTCCACCATGATGGAGCTTGATTGTAACAAGCTTGGATATTGGTCTGTTTCATCGTCAAATAACAATAAATCAGAATAAAATTAAAAAAAAAAAAATAACTTCAAAACATCAAAAGTGTATTAAGGTTTTACCATAAAGTGAGGTAGCATCAAAGGCTTAACCATCACCTCTTATGTGCCAACACTAGAGTGCTGCACTCATGTTGCAAATCTTAGGGATTGTAAGTGGAACGAAAATTAAAAAAATGGGGGCTGAAATGGATTTGATTAGGGTTTGAGTCTTTGTTTAATTTTGTTTTTCAGTTGGGATTTGTTTGTGTCGGGTAGGAAATGAATAGACAAATGGACCACTTGGTATAACGGGTTTGAAAGTGATAGTCACAATGGGTCCACACAGGAAAAGACCAAATTACCCTTCTATTTGTATCAACTAACGAGGATGGACTAACCAGCGTTAGTGCCAGGGACCAAAACGAACCAATAGTTAGCCCACAGGGAGGCCGCCTGCACTTATGGAAGACCAGGGACGGTACATGCAATTTTTGCAAACCACATGGACGATTTCTGCATTTTACTCTACTTAATATATTCAAACAACTCAAAACCCCACACGTTACATAATTCAGATCAACTACGAGATTTCAAGCTCTTTAGATTGATTCCAAAATTTTAACGAGACCATGAGATATATATACACTGATGGTGGAACTGGCAGTAGTAAATTTGAGTTACACGAAATTTATTAAGATGATGTTATGTAATCAAAGGTATTGTCTTGTTGATTTGAATGATTTGGCAACTGGAGATTGGGTTGTATTGGAATATACGTTCGTAAAATTTTGTGACCTACCCTAAAATCGATATGAACGAATTACGATTATGACATATTATGGAATCGTATATTTAGATGTAGTGGGTACGTGTAGGTGATTTGAGTAAACAAAAAATGTCTTTCCTTAACGATTTGATATATATTACCGTCTTGTATCTGTCATAATTGATAGTATTTATGACAAAATATATAGTTAACATTTCTTGTTGAAAGTACTTGACTAACAAATTGATCAATGCCATTTGACTTACAAACGAATTACATGGATGGTTTGATTGTGCATGAATTAAAATCTCAACTGTCCTTCAACGCAAATTAATGAAAATTTTGAACTGGTTACAAATAGTCAAATACTTAACTTATTTACATTTAACACCCTTATATTAGATGTGTCAATTTAAAACTCGTTGATTGAATTTGGACTTAGCTTTCTGTAATTAACACATATTCCAGTGAGGTATAACCAGTGTTTTGAAACCCGGGTCGATCTGGCTGGATTAACCGGTTCGACTGGTTTCGGCAAAAAAAACAGGTAAAAAAAACCCGGGTTTCTATAACCGGGTTAACCGGTTAGACCCGCCGGGTTTTGAGTGACCCGGGTCAACCCGGTTCTCGAAACTCGGCCGGGTTTCGTTTTTCAAAAAATTTAATAAAAACCCGGGTCAACCCGTGTTGACCCCGGTGGTCGAACCGGTTGACCCGCGGTCGAAGCGGTTGATCCGGTCGAAAAAATAAAAAAATAATAAATTGAAACCCGGGTTGACCCGGTGTCCGGTGACTCGACCGGGTCGATTTCAAACCCGGTTTTCAAAACATTAGATATAACAAGGAGTTGAAGTTGAAAAAAAAAAAAAAAAAAAGACCGTATGCTCACTCCGTCCTAAAATAATTGCCCCTAACAAATACATAATTTAAAAAAAAACATAATTGTTACTTTTTTTATTTTTATTATTTTTTTTTTTTACTTTTTACAGAATAACATTTTTATCTTTAACTAATTTAATAATATATTATTTAAAGTTTGTAATATTAATTTCAATAAAGAATAATGTAATATATTTGATCAAACTTCTTTACTTATTTTTATTAGTAGACAATTAAATTAAGACATTCTAAAAAAGAAACATAACTATTAGTTTAGGATGAATGAAGTACTTTAAAAAAAAAAAAAAAAAACCCTATTTAATTAATCAGCTAGTTTGCAGTAAAAAAAAATGATATATCTATCACAATACCAATAAAGGCGTTTTTCCTACAAATACGGCAAGATTGTTAAATATAATTTGTTTGAATAAATCTCTAGTTTGATTTTGTGTAAGACAAATTTACTACTGCCAATTCCATCATCACTAGATATCTCATATATATAGAGATTCGGTTTCACACAAACATGGATTACACGAGTTAGGTGATTTGATTAGTATTGATCAAGCTAAAAAATGACTTTTTTTTTTTTTTTTTTTTTTTTTTTTTTTTTTTTTTTACTGAAATCACACGTACCCATTACATCCAAATATATGTTTCCATAATAACTAAATTCAGGTTGCAGAAATAATCCTGCTATTTCTTTATATAGTAACTAGATCAATATATCATATACGTATTTAGTTCATATCGATTTTAAGGTAGGTCAACAAATTGTACGAACCTGTATTCCAATACAACCAATCTCCAGTTGCCAAAATAATTCAAATCAACAAGACAAAAACTTTGATTAAATTAATGCTGTTCAAGTTAGTTGAAATTCAAAGCTATCTTCTTAACTATAAATTCAATCTCTCCCTCCACTATATACACAACCATTTTCCGAATTACATCTCCAACACTAATAACAAAAGCATCCTACATAAAAAAGAAGTTGAACATGGTTTTTCGGTGCTTAGTTTTCACTCTAGCTGTGGCAATTTGTGCATTGGTTGTGCCGGTTTACTCACAAATTAATACCCCATGCTCGCCTCCCATGATCACTAGCTTTCCTCCATGTTTGAACTTGTTAACAAATAGTACCACGAATAGTTCTACTACACCAACCTCGGATTGTTGCAATTTCCTTAAGAACCTCACGAGTACTAGAGAGGATTGTTTATGCCTTATTGTTAACGGGAGTGTACCCTTTCAAATTCCCTTTAATCGGAGCCAAGTCCTTTCTTTGCCTCGTGTTTGTGGGATGCCCGGTGTGCCTCTTCAATGTCAAGGTTGGTAGATCATTGCTACAACATTTGTGACAAAAAATTTGACATTCTTTCATAAAACTTATATATTGACATGTTTTTTTATTGCACCTGCCGCGGCTGCCCCTATTTCTCCAACAGGTAGTACTCAGTACAACAAATTAACTTCTTGTATTGTTTAAAAAATTAATTTGTTCTTACAAATTGGTAGCATTTAGAAACATTAGTGTAAAAACTCTTGCAGCATTATTTATTAGTTCCAAAATTTATTAAGCTACTGTTTTGAACCTGCCGCGGTCCCAGGGGCTCTATCACCCAACTTGACACCACCAACTACCGGTGTGGATTCTGGAGTCCGAACCACCAATGGAGGCAGCCGTCCCACTGTAAAGTCTTCAGCTGCTGCATCCACTGATGCCAATTCACTGTTTATCCAAGCTGCCTCTGGAGCTACTGTCATTGCATATTTCATATTGTTCTAGAGACTAGACATCTATGTCATTTGATTATTTACATATCATTTCTTTGTTACATTCTTTTACGAAGCTTCATTTTTAGTATGTATATATTTATCATGCAGGATTCCAGTATTGTGTATCACATTTTCATTTGGCAATAAAAATAAATAATTCGCATCTTCTTTAATTTTCCCTTAATTATCTGTTTTAGGCTTAGCAGTATCGTTTAGTTAACTCAAGGAACTTGTTTGTTAATTCGCTTAACTGAACAATGATTCCGTTAAATTCTCACAAAGTATAAACGTTAATTGTATTTCTTAGTATGGCTATTCCTAATTTCAAGTTATTGAAAAATATTCTTCGGCTATTCTACTTCTTGCTGTTATGTCAACTCAAAAAGCATGGACGAACCAGGACCAAATACGACTGGGTACACAAATTTTTTAAAATCGTAATATAAAAACACATTTCGAAGGACCGGGTGCATTTAAGATGCAATAAGAAAAACTTGATATTTTTTTTGCAAAAATTAAAACTACATCAAAAAAATTCACAAGGATCCCTAGCACACGCGGGAAACCCCTGGTTTCATCCATGTCAAAAAGTATGAATATGGTTTGTGAAAACGTAGAGGGGGTGAATACGTTACCGTTTAAAAACTCTTTAAACTTGTTGTATCAAATATCCATTCTTAGCTTTATTCTAATGACTAAGGATCAAATGAGAAGAATCCTTAAAATAAGAAGGGTGAGAAATAACTATAATTACACATTAGATATGCATCAATTTGATTTAGATGCATCATAATATATTTTCTAGCTAAAAATTAGATGCATATACATATATTAGATGCATTTTATCAAGTTAGACGAATTCTATGTATTTTTCGTTCTCTGCGGGTCAAATTTGTTGCTAGTACTAGTTTGCACCGTTTTCACTTCAAAATCACTTTCGAAACTAATTGTGATGCATCTAAATGAATAGAGATGCATTTAATTCAAGTCGACGCATTTTAAATATGACGTTGTAGCTATTTCTCATTCTTCTCATTTTAAGTTTTCTTCTCACTGGATCCTTACCCTTATTCTAATATGAAAAATGTTAAGTTTAGTTTATGACTAGCATAAACTTAAGACATGTTATCACA
Source organism: Artemisia argyi (assembly GCA_030686995.1). Classification (NCBI taxonomy): domain Eukaryota; kingdom Viridiplantae; phylum Streptophyta; class Magnoliopsida; order Asterales; family Asteraceae; genus Artemisia; species Artemisia argyi. Next base: position 43,739,690 of record CM060708.1, read on the forward strand.
CAAGCATAATCAACAAGTCACAACACAAACAATTACATAATGCAAACATTAAAGTAAAGCAATAAGTAAAAGGAAAGTGCAAACCGAACACGAGAATTTATAGTAGTTCGGTCACGGATCTCCTCTCCGCCCTACTCCCCTCCTCGAGTACCCAACTCGAGAGTTACTTCACTAGATCAACAACCTCCCTTCTCGGCGGGGAAAACCTTACAATCGTCGCTTACACTTTATCCGGTACAAAGCTAGATACTGAGTTCTTTTACAAGGTACAACCACTCCTATCGTCGCCTATACAATATTTCCGACGCTAAGCTGGATGTCGAATTCTTTTTCAAGGGTACAACCACTCCCGCTATGTTTTGTGGCCCAACATAAAAACCTTGTGTTTTATGGCACAAACACATAAACCATATAATCCAGTTTGGTGAATAGATTGTGATGTTACAATGATGATCCAAGACATATATGTCTAATAGATATGAATGCCTAATCTAAATGAATTTCTTGAATAAGAAGTCTTCAATCATTGAGCATGTCAAGTGCTCTTGAATCTTCATATGTTGGTATGCTTTAATGAATGATGACTTCAAGATCTTGTAACCTTCTTAATGGATCTTGAAGTTTGATATGCTTACAACATAATGAATGTTAGAAGCATTATGATCATTATGGAAAGGGTGATTGATTTATGTTTCTACATGATTTTCTACCTATCTACATGTGTGTAGTTTTTCATCAAGTTCATGAGTAAACCATGGACTTCTATTTATAGGCAAATTAACAAAGACATAAAACCATGTGCATAAACCATGAGCTACTTTCCAAAACTAACAAAGTCATAAACCACATATCCTTCTATATTTATATCTAGTCAAATCAAGATTTTCTAGTCAACATATCTTACAAGTTTTTTTTCCAAGTTAAGACATGTCAAATCAAGATTCTACGAGTCAACACACATTAATTTGAGTGAGAATCTTTCCATATGTGTAATAACTCTTACACGTGATGTCATATATATATATTTCTATTATTAGATTAAGATATATATGAAAGTAAACTTGTAGAATGTATATATTTCCTAAGTAATATTGTTTTAGTAAGTTAACGAGTTACTAAAAATGTTTGATTCCTAATGTCATCACATTTTTATCATTTGCAAAACTTACTAATATTACTTTAACACATAAAGTGACACTTATTCTATTTTGCACCTAAAGTACACTTTGACACCTAAAATACTTAAAGTCTCTAAAAGTATTTTAGTCATTCTAAATAGTTGGTCAAGGGGTTTGATCATAATGTCACATAACAAACATGTATTAACCTGTGTTGTAGCCTACGAGGACTCGAGACATTGAGAGGTGTTGAATGTTTGTTGACACAAAATAAGATTACAAGTAACTTGTACATTTTACGTTATGTATCAAGTTTTATGTTTGTCATCAATCAAAACAAACGAGACTGTATAGATTAAATATCGTAATATTTGCACTAACATGGTTAAATAGGATTAAATCCTTAAAAAGTCACAAAAGATGCTTCAGATAAAATCTGAAAAAGCCAAACTAAATGATACTCGGAAATGAAATTGTGACTTCTTAAATATGAATATGGTCAAATAGGATTAAATCCTCAAAAAGTCCCAAACGATGCTTCAGATAAAATCTGAAAAAAGCCAAACTAAATGATACTCCGAAATGAAATTGTGACTTCTTAATTACTTAACACTTTAGAAAGGCAATCCAGTGATAAAAATAAGAGTCTCAAATATGAGGTCTCAAGTTTGAATCCTATTAGCTATAAACTCCTTGAGGCTCATAGGCCCCTAGCCATATAGTTGAAAACTCTAAAGGACTAGTGATTTAGTGTTTGATCTATGGCTCATACTTGATAAGGTTCCCTATATCAAAGCAAATGGGAGCAAGTTGTATGATGCAACTAGCATCTTTAAGCAAGTTGGTAGCAACTTGGGAAGGTCTTGAAAGGCTATAAGTAGAAGGCTTTGCCTTTGAGTTTTAACACACCAAAAACACACACAATCATCATTGTTATGTTCTTAGTTCCTTCTCTCTTTAGTTCTATAGTTTGTAGTATGTTTCTTTAATTAAGAAGTACATATAAGTTTGCGGTGTTAGATTCTTTTGTTTACTTTCATATGGTCTAATTTTCAATAAGCTAGTATGATGTATAGTTGTGATGCTCTAACATTCACACTCGTTACCTAGTCATTAGGATATTTTCGTGGTAATTCCACAACAAGTGGTATCAAGAGCCAAGTTATTATTTTTTATTTTTGGGCAAAAGGTTTCCTCGGTAATAACTTGAATTATAACGAATGTGGGTGAATCTCACATCTCAGCTCATAAAAAGGCAAAAACAAACACACCAACTGTGCTTTAAACCTAACTTACCATAAGAATGACATGCCAAACTTTTTTTAGGTAGAGGGTTTCCCCGGTAAATGTATTACTACAAAAAAAGTTTAAGTACAAAGGATATGGGTGAAGTCCGATATCTTACTAACATAACAAGACACTTCCTATCCTTTAAAACAAGAAAACAAACCACCACTCACTAGACTACATTTGACACAAAACCAAACATAAACTAACGTCTAAAGTTCTTAGGAATCCTTATGTCATAGGAATCACAAAAGGCAACTTGACTAGCAGAAAGCTCTTCGTGGACTTCATCATCATCATCATCATAAGGATCATCAGCATATGAGTCATCTCCATAACTCATCTCCAACTTTCTAATAGACTCTTCTTCCCCCCCCCCCCCCCCCCCACCTCCGTTTCCACTCTCACCCTTAGAAGAACTAGCAACAACAGGCATACTAGATACTAAAAATTAGCCATATCGTTATCAACATATACAACCTCATCTTCACTATCATGATCACCCGGATAATCAACCTTTTTAAGAGGATTACCATCATCATCCACAAGAGTAGCTTTCCCATCAATAATTAGATTTTCAAGCTACCCAATTTTATGAACAATAGGAGTAGAACAAGGAATACCATTCTCATCAGTATCTTCCATGTCAAGAGCATTAAAATGGGTTTGATGTGGCAATATTCGTCCCACTCGTACTTGCCTCATTTGCGTTTTTCTCCTTAGTAGTATCCGGCTTCTTCGACACAGCTACATACACCTGCTTAGGTTTAGAAAGGCTAAATTTAGCCCCTTTACCCACATCAATACCACGAAACAGCTTTCTCTAAGGAATCTGAACCCCAACCTTTTTACCTTTAGTCTTATGATTCTTTACCTCAATGAAACCATCATCAGTCTTTTCCAAAGTAGTAGAAGCTTCAGCTGCTACATTATTGTCACTACGAACCGCCTCCTTAACACATTTCGGACAATTGATACGATCATGCCCAAAGAATTTACACGCATCATAATAAGGAGGCATCCATTCATATTTAACTTTAATTATCTCCGTAATATAATCATTGCCATCCTCATTAGGAATAGCCATACTAACTTCTCATTTCAAAACAGACTCAACACTTAGCTCAACGAGAGCACGAGAGAAACTAATACGTCCTCACGAATCAACACACATTGAGCTTGTAAATGCATCCAATATAATAGGTTTCCCTACTTGAGTAGTAATTAAGCTTAAACCGTCTTCTGAATACGCAACTATAGGAACATTATGCAATTAAATCTAAACCGGAACCTTAGTTACCTCATTTTTGGTTAAGGACACCTTCGCATTCCATTTGTTAAGAATGAGGGGAGATTTTCGGATTAACCAAGGGCCACTTTGAAGAACACGATCCACATCCTCATTCGAATCAAACTTAAAAAGGTAAACACCAGCATAATTCTTCATCAGCTTTTTCAAGCCAAACTTACCCAACATATTGGAAACATAGTTTTGTACAATTTGAAATGCAATACCAATGAAATACCCAACAAGAGTATTCTCATACCTATACAAAATACTCTCCAAAACAGCCTTAGGTAACATCGTATCATGGTTTTCCACACGAACCTCATTGATCAATGGCCTGAAATTGACTTTTTTAATACAAAACTTTATATAAGTTAACCAAAAAAACTAGTAACATAATCATTTGAGAAATTTTTAGGTCATTTGGAAGATACAATCATCAAAGTTATCATCATCTTACGGGTCTTCATCATAATCCTCCTTATATTTTTCGTACAAACTTTTATTTACTACCCCTCCCCCAATTGATACTTTTAGGATCTTTTAAACTCGTAGACGCCATAAAATATGCAGTTTCATCAAAGACCTCCTCAACCTCATCATCTCTATCATTATCCATGTTATCCGGATCAAAAACCTTTGTAGAACTAGGAAGGGTTGATATACGATGTTTTAGCGGCTTTCCATCATCACCCACTGACACAAGCTTCCGATCAAGTATCTGATTTTCCAGTTCATCAATCCTAGCAACTAAAGGAGTAGTACTTGGACTACCAAATGCTGTACCAACCAAAGGTGTAAGGATATTACCAGGTTCTACATTAGCATTAGAAGCCTCATCCAACTCACCTAGACCACCAAATGCATTAGAAGTACTTACCACTTTAGCATCCATTTTCGGTTGTCCAGACGTAGAAGCCTCCATTGTGTTATCTTTTGAATTATAAGCCTTGGTATCTTCAGTGCAGTAGGCCTATACGCAAACTTGTTCATTGGAGAACCGTTAAACTTCTTTGGATTAGCTCCTTTCTGCTTCACAACCGTAAACCAATCATTTTGGTCATGATTACCCGCAACATTAGCCTTAGGAACAATGGTGTTCTTTGAACATTTAACATCCGTATGATTAAAATTTTTACACGAACCACATCTAGGGGGTCCACTCATAAACCACTTGAATGAAAGTTCGAGTATACCCTTGTTTGTCCAACAACGGGACAATAACAACTAACCGATCTCTCAATACATTATCTGCATTTAATTCGATAAGAGCCCTAGCATAACTATTCCTACCCCATGATTCCCTACACATAATAGTCATATAAGAGTCAAGGAGTATAGCATTACCAAATTTTGAAGCAATTATACTTAACCCATCACCGGTAAAAGCGGCCATAGGAACATCGTATAGTTTGACCCAAACCGGAATCTTCCTAAAAAATCTTTTGATAAAAAAACATAAGTTAACCAAGTTTTGAGAATAATAGGTATCGTTCGAATCATCCAAGGACCATTAATAAGACCAGCCTCCAAGTTTTCTTTAGAAGAAAACTTAAAGAAAAAGAATCCTTGCGAGTTTATCATGAAACGTTGAAGTCTATATTTCGCCCACAAAGTTTTAGCAAAATGTTTTACCATGGGAAACGCCACCCTCTTTCCAATGAAGTATCCATACAATGTGTTCGCACATCTATTGTTAACCTCCTCAATCGAAGATTTGGGTATGATAAAATTAGCATCATCAATTTATCGTTAGTTTAAACATACTGAAACTTTACTTTACTAGAAGAAGCCTCGACATTTATGGCATAAGCATACGAATTGGTGCTTTTCATATCTGAATTTGCACCTCGCATGGCCTCCTCAAAGCTTTTACATGCAACCATAGTAGAATCTTCAATAATAGTAGTATCCTTACCTGTTTACTTAGCATTCATTTTTCATTTATCATAATCTGACCACTTTCAGGAGCAATATGGTCAACATTATTAGCATTCGTATTTAAGTCAAGGACAACTTCTTTGGTATTAGTAAGTTGTTTCTCTCCATTCGTGTTAATAATATGAGCCTTGCCACTTTCATCATATTCGAGTGTTGCCCCAATAGTTGCGTTACCAGCCAACACATTAGACACATTATTAACAGATGTAGCCCCGTCAAACGGGTCCTTACTGGCTTCCACGCTCGAATTTTCTACCTCGACATCACCAACACTGGTACTAACATTACTTGTAAGATCAACTAGAGGTCCTCATCTAGGTTTAAGAGGTTTTGCATCAGCCCCCAAAATCTTCCCTTCGTTCTTATGAACCTTTGAAACCAGTCCACTAAGCTTCGGAAAGCTAGTGTCCATATCGAAGTTACTCACTCCAGTGTTAACATCTTGATTAATCGAGCCAGTACCTTTCTTCTTGTTCTTTTTCCCACCTCCGACCGAATTAAAAAATTAACTCATCATTATCAAACCATGCACAAAACCCGAACCAAATATCATAATGAAAACCAACACAATAAAAAGAAGCACAATACACGTCTTACTTCAGTTATGTAGAAACCCTAGAACCTAGGGCTTTGAGATAAACCGAATAATTAATTAGTCCCCTTCCATGATGAGTACTAATTACCAATGATTATAATTAGAAAAATTTATGTGCCAAATAAAAGAACCTAGCGATAGAAAGTAAACCTAATAATGAAAGAATTAATCTTACACAAACAGACAAGAATGAGGTCAAAAATTGTTAGACAATGATTGAATCATTACTGCATGATTTGAGGAAACAACTTGAATCGATATTAGGGTGTTTGAGTTTCGATTGCCAAGATGGGAGGAGTTTTTTCTTGTAGTCGAGGATATTCTTAGTATGCTCCTCGGTTGCAATTTAATTTGATCTTCTAAATCAGAAAAGAATTCTATTGGTTTTTGGTTGGAAGTTATTGGCAATTAATTTGTACACGAAATGGAGGATGGCAAAGTTGACAAACCTTTCACATCGGTGGATCCAACATATCCAAGTTGGGCAAGACCAGTCTTGACAAATGCAAGATTGGCGGTGGAGGTTTTGATGCCACATGCCATTTCGGTATGTGGCAAAGTGAGGTTCTAGATGTTCATTTTCAGCAAGGTCTAGACATTGTCGTTGAGGAAAGTAAACCACATGATGTATAATAGAGGAATTGGTTAACCATCAATCGGTTAGCTTGTGGTATGGTTCGTTAATGTCTTTCGAGAGAGCAATGATATACTTTCTCAAAAGAAACACTCGTTTACAAACTCCAGTTAGCATTGGAAGAGAAATTTCTAAATAAAAATTGTCAGAATAATCTCTTTATGAAGGCGACTCTTTTGCTTCACATATTTACCGGATACCAGGATGAATGATCACATTACCAGGTTCAATTAGTTGGTCACCAATTTGTTGAATATGGATGAGGTGTTCACATACCAAGATCTATTGTTGGGATTGCTTTCAGAGGAGTACGAGTTGCTGGAAACTACATTACTTAATGGGAAGATGATGTACCTCTTAGTGAAACTTATGCTACTTTGTATAGTATAGAAATGAGAAGGAAGGACAAACAGATTAGTTCAACTGGAGACGCAGATGTTTTACTAGTCAGACGTTGTTTGCAAAAGAAGGGCGCCGATAAAAGATGGATATCCAATTCGAGGCAAAGACTAGACAAAAATGAATGTGCTTTTTGTCATGAAAAAGGTAATCAAAAGAGAGATTGTCCAAAGTTAAAAACCAAGGACAAATGGACAATCATTAAAAAGGGGCTGACTGTAGTTGAGGCGAATGTCGCCAAGTGTGATGATGAAGAATCAGCTCTCTCACTTGTAACATCGTCAACCATATATGCTTCTGATATATGGTTATTAGATTCCGCATGTATTGAGATGTAATGGGTACGTGCAGGTGATTTGAGTAAAAAAAAAAAAGAAACAAAATATTTCCTTAACGATTTGATAATGAGACAAGTTATCCACACCCTCCCATATGGAGTGTATCCAATGATTGAACGCATCGCTGACTTGTATGATGCGCATCGCAGGTCGTATGGTTTGACCAAACCCTCCTGATATGATAATATAGGGAGGCTTCGTATAGTAATTTGATATTACGGTCTTGTAGTTGTCATAATTGATACCGTAGTATTTATGACAATATTTAGTTAACATTTCTTCTTAAAAGTACCTGACTAACAACTTCATCAATGGCATTTGACTTTCAAACGAATTGCATGGATGGTTTTAGGGCTGTAAACGAACCGGACGAACACGAACGGAGCTTTGTTCATGTTCGTTCATTTAATTTTAACCGAACAAATAAATGGACACGGACGCTTAAACGGACGAATTTTCTTGTTCATGTTCGCTTATTAAGAAAATGAATTGTTCATGTTCGTTCATTAAGACACTAAACGAACACTAAACGAACATAAACGATCGAACATAAATGAAAATAGACAAACAAACATAAACTTTATTGAATTCTTCACAATATATTTTATTATAAGTGTTTCTTTATTTAAACAAACCAATTTTTAATATATAAAATTAAAAAATATGATATATGAACATAAATATAAACGAACTTAACAAACTCCTAATCGGATGTTCACGAACATAAATGAACGAACGAGACTTTTGTTCATGTTCGTTCATTTGACTAAACGAACGTAAAATATTGTTCATGTTCGTTCATTTAATAAACGAAGGAACATAAACGGACTTTTTACCGAACGGTTCATGAAATGTTCACTGAACGTTCAGTTCGTTTACAGCCCTAGATGGTTTGATTACGCATGAATTAAAATCTCAACCATCTTTCAACCCAAATTAATGAAAATTTTGTACTGGTTACAAAAAGTCAAATACTTAACTTATTTACATTTTACACCCTTTATGTTAGATGTGTCAATTTAAAACTCATTGAATATGGACATAGCTTTAGGTAATTAAAACATATTCCAGTGAGTTATAACAAGGAGTTGAAATTGGGCGAAGAAAAAAAAAATTATGCGCCATCCATCTTAAAATAATTGCTACCGACAAAAAGCACATAATTTAAGAAAAACATATTACCTCCATCTCAAAATATAAGTTCAATTTGACTTTTTTTATCAAACTTTAACCTTAAATATTTTTGTTTCTATTATATATCATTTGATGAAAATTATACCAAATAAAAATACATTAAAAACACTATCAATTTATAGATTTTTGCATAAAGTAACCAAAAACTTTTTAAAATAATATTTTTTTTTCTTTTTCATTTTATTGGGAAGAGTTCTTAAGCAAATGTTATATATTTTTCTGTGCTAACTGGTCCCACAATATTCTTCATCAACTCCCTTGCTAACTTTCTCTCTCTAAACATTTTTCTTTTTTAAAGTTCTTTTTAAACTTCTTAAACCCCATAAAACTCATTTAGCATCGACCATCATCACCATTCATACAAACAAAAACTCATGTATTGTATGGAAGATGTTATTGACTTCTTATTAATTATTATATGGTTTCGGCGGTCGGTTTATATTTCGACGGGTACCATTTTCGATTTCGGCAATGGCTAGTCTCTTTGGTTTGGACGATACAGTTAAAAGCTCCGATGACGAGATCTGAAATTAAATCTTTGCTTGAGATCTGAATTTTTAAAACAGATTGGTGGGTTAGATCTTGCTTGAGAACTGAAATTCATATCACCAAAAGCACCACCGGAAACCACCACACTGCCGAAAAACGCCGCCGCATGATGCGTTTGTAACATCTCCAGATTTCACGGTCGTGTTTGTGATGAGTTAAGTATTATATGGATTATGTTGAATACAAATTAAAAAACCAAAAGAGCATACGCAAACATAAATAATGAAGAATCATTAAGGTTCATGTGTTTTGTATTGTTTGATTTTGTGTTTAATTTGAGTTTTTGCAATTTGTGGAAAACAAATATGAAGATATCTCGTATATGCATGGATTCTTTTGTTGATAAGAGAGAAAAAGTTAATACCAGTACTTGATTAATATTTTAATATGAATAAAAAGGTTAGCATTAATTGATGAATTAATTTATAATTATTATTGTGTCTTTAGTTGAATGATTGTTGAATGATTTCGGTGTATTTAGAAGACCCCTAACAAAAAATATTTAAGGTAAATGTTCAATTAAAAAAGTCAACATTGACATATATTTTAAGACGGAAGAGTAATTATTAGTGTTTTTTGAAAACCCTATTTAATCAGTTAGCTGGTTTGCATTAAAAAATGATATTATCTATGACAATACCAACAAAGTGGTATTACTTATTGATCGAGCTAAAAAAAGACTTTTTTTTTTTTTTTTTTACTCAAATCACACGTACCGATTACATCTAAATATATGTTTCCATAATAACTAAATTCAGGTTACATAAATAATCTTGCTATTTCTTTATACAGTAACAAGATCAATATATGTCATATTCGTAAATTCGTTTATATCGATTTTAAGGTATCGTAGCTCACCAAATTTTACGGACGTTTATTCCAATACGTACAACCCAATCTCCAGTTGCCAAATCAACATGTCAAAAGCTTTGATTAACACTATCTTTTTTTTTTTTTTTTTTTTTTTTTTTTTTTTTTTTTTTTTTTACAAGCGATATTCTACCTAATACACATAACATGGCAAAATGTTGTTCAAGTTAGTTGAAATTCAAAGCTACCTTCTTAACCATATATTTATTCTCGTCCTCCACTCTACACAACCATTTTCCACGTAACATCTCCAACACTAATAACAAAAGCATCTTACATAAAAAGAAGAAGTTGAACATGGTTTTTCGGTGCTTAGTATTCACTCTGGCTGTGGCAATGTGTGCTTTGGTTGTCCCAGTTTACTCACAAATTAATACCCCATGCTCGCCTCCCATGATCACTACTAGCTTTACTCCATGTTTGAACTTGTTAACGAATAGTACCACGAATAGTTCTACTACACCAACCTCGGATTGTTGCAATTTTCTTAAGAACCTCATGAGTAATGGAACGGATTGTTTATGCCTTATTTTTAACGGGAGGGTACCCTTTCAAATTCCCTTTAATCAGAGCCTAGTCCTTTCTTTGCCTCGTGTTTGTGGGATGCCCGGCGTGCCTCTTCAATGTAAAGGTTGGTAGATCATTGCTACAACATTTGTGTCAAAAAATTTGACATCCTTTTTAAAACTTTTATATTAACATGTTTTCTATTGTAGCTGCCGCGCCTGCCCCCATTTCTCCAACAGGTAATACTCAGTGCAACGAATAAACTTCTTGTATTGTTTTAAAAAAATTAATTTGTTCTTACAAATTGGTAGCATTTAGAAACATTAGTGTAAAAATTCTTGCACATTATTTATAAGTTCGAAAATTTACTAAGCTAATGTTTTGTTGCATATATGGACAGGTCCAGCTACTTTGGTTCCAGCACCAGCTCCCGGAAATTCATCTAAGGTCCCAGGGGCTCTATCACCAGCCTTGGCACCTGAATCAAATACAACACCCACGTCAACACCACCACCGGCACCTGAATCAAATACAACACCTACGTTAACACCACCACCGGCACCTGAAGCTAACACTACCCCCAATCAAACACCACCATCTACAGGTGGTGGTTCAGGAGTTCCAAACACCAATTCAGGAAGTCGTCCCACTTTAACGCCTTCATCTGCTGCTTCCGCTTATGACAATTTACCATTTATATTGGCTGCCTCTGGAGCTACTTTCATGGCTTATCTCATGTTCTTTTAGACTTGTCTTCCAGTCATGTGATTATATTTATGCATATTATTTCATTGTATCCGAAATTATTATTTTGAGTGGTGTGAACTAATGTACATATTCTTTGCATATATATGAGGAAGGAACACATATTGCATGTTAGAGTTGTGGATAAATATTAATACGTATATGTCTAGAATCGAACTCGAGACCATGGGATTGCACACTTTACGTATGAGAATTAAAGTTTAATAATTTAATATAAATAGTTATATTTAATTATTAATTACACAAAACAAATAAAGAATGTTAGTAATTGGTGAAAATTGACTAACATACAAAGATAAGGACCATGGATAAAAAATGGAGAACCCTAAACTTGTTCCCTAAGTTTTGTATCCTATAAAAACAATGTCAAGTATTTTATTTTGGACTCTCGAGTACACACGTAAAATCAAAAACTTTAACAACAGTTGCTTTTTCCTCCTTGGTACTTTTCGGCACATAAAGCATAAATACATGCATGCGTTTACAATGCATGTGCATGTATAGATAATAAGTTTTATTCTTTCTTTGGTTACTGTAATCGAGAACAACAATATATCACAAAAGTTAGTTTGGTGATTTGTTTTGTTTACTCATCGATTTGTTTTTAAAACAAATAATGTTTTGTGTATAATTTTAACTAGCATTAACTTTAATTCGTTAATAGTACGTGTGTACAAGAACGTGGTGTAAACATACTTTTGTTTACATCTTGGATCGATTAACAAAACGGTAAGGGGTTAATCAATAGATCCATAATTCATATAAACCCTAATTAGGGTTCATCCAAGAATTCAAGATTGCATACGGTACGTTCCTATTTATGTTTTAGTTAATCTTTGTATGTGTTATTCTTGATCCTAGCTTCCGCTATATGTGTACTTTGATTGTATAATTCTAACAGTGGCATCACGAGCCATGGATAACATGTAATTGATTACTAAAACTTAATTAAAATCGGATCTTTAAGTGTTTTAGATACATGTTTTGATCTAGGGTTTTTCTTTTTAAAATTTTTTTTGAAAAATTCGAAACCCTAACCCTAATTTTGGGGGGGGGGGGGGGCGTCGTTTTTCCATGAAACCCTAATTAGGGTTTTGTGGTTTTCTTGGATTATGTGTAATCACTAGAAACCCTAGGTCATTAACCGGTTAAGTGAGCGTATCTTGTGACCTATGTGCTAATTGTTAGGTTTAATCCGTGACGAAACATGCATGTTAATCATGGATCTTGTTGTTTTTTTTATTTATCACATGTTTTAGATAGATCTAAAATTGGGGAAGACTCCAATATATATTAAAATCAATTTATAAGCTATGTGGTGTGTATATTAGCTTTGGCCTACGCAATTGATTCGTCAATGTATGTGACTCTCTTCCATTAAGAGGAGAAGGCCTTAGTTGATTACATGCATGATTATACCTAGACTTGATTTTATTAGGATCTTTTCTAATACGGATTGCATGTGGCAAATTGTTTCACTTATTTATTATTGGTTGTTTGATTTTCTTTGATACTTGTTTTATTATTTTTCGGTTGGACTTGTTGTAAGCAATAAAAAGGTTGTTTTCATAAAGAAAATTAATACGGACTAATAATTGTGAAACCCTAAAGTGATAAAGTAAGAATCTTGCAAGGTCTTATTGCCAATCGTGGTCCGATTCGCACGGTAATCAGCTCCCAGGCGAGTCTAGCAAAATTCAAACTTTATTACTATTTTGAGATTGAATCCATAAACTTTTGCTTGAATGATGTTTTGTGCAAGTATGCTTTTAAAATTAAGTCTTTTAAGATGATATTCATAACCGTGATTTGAAGGCTTTGAAAAGAGCCTTAGAGTCTGCCTTGGTTATCACAATCTTGAATATGTCTTAAACGAATTACTTTTAAAATCATATGTTGTAGAAAGTCATCTTAAGGTTTTGGCATAAACCTCAAGTAAAACTTTGTGTATTAATTTCACGAATCGGATATAAAAAGTTTTTATGAAAACTTATGTTATAAAGATGAGTGCATGCATCTTTGTACATAATTTTTTATTGACACATCAAAAATTTATACCCTAAAATTTAAGTTACATGCCATCTAACTATAAGAAACACTTGAAGTTATTATTTAGTAAACGTGAGACGCAGGCTAAATTTTAATGACAAGGTAAATTTCCGAGTGTGCGTGAGACCACACATGGAGAATTTGCAGTTTCTAAGTTAGACGACTTAATTAAGTTGATGCGTGAGACCTAGAGCTTAAGGCATGAGATGGGATGAAACATGCTTACATGACAAATTGATGAATCAATTTGATGTAAATCCCATAATGATCTAGGAATTGGAAAAGTGTTTGCCAATTATTGTTCGACAGATTACCATCTTTTATACTTTTACCACTAGCAGATCAACTGATGTGGTGGAATCTATGTAAAGTTGGATCCTAGATTTTCAAGAAATTAGTTGGTTATATGAATATAACCTTGGGTATTATATTTTCTTGGAAATATAAATTATCGAAAATACTAAAAAGGAATTTTGTAAAATTCTTTAAATGTATTAATGCAACTCAAAACCGTAAACATAAGTTATTCTTTTAATTGATCTACACCCGGTTGGGTTTTTGGTTAGAGTCAATATTTACAAAAAGAATAAATATAGTCTTCTTTCCATTACAAGAAGTGTGAGACTTAAATCCTATTCCTTTTCATGATTGAGAAAGGTATAATAGGATGAATAGAATTGTCTAAATTCTAAATACATAACTCATAGCAAACTTTAATAGTAAGAGTATATGCACCTTATGAGTTATTAAAGTAGAAGCTAGACTGATTACTGCATAATGGTAAAAGACAAATTAGATTATTTTATTTAGTTGTTTTGATTTGACCATTTAAAGATACTACATATAATTGTTGGAATGGTAGATCTATACAGGAAGAAATTGCATGCCCAAGCCTTTTCAAGTTAATAATTTGGAATGTGATGAATCACATTTATATAGTAGATTACATTCTTTTATAACCTATATAATTGTTTGAATGGGTTTTCTTAAAAGATGTAGGAAAGTAAATAGTACACTATTTCTTTCACTGATTAATGAAACATTTACAATGTTGTCAAATTCAGTGGGAGTATTGTGTTCTTATGAATGAATAAGGGATTATTATTATGTTCTCTAATTCAGTGGGAGTTACAAGACTTACTGTCTTGATTGTAACTTAGATTATCTTTTGAATATCTCAAGGTAATTACTTTCCAAATATAGACACTAATATTTTCAAGGATAGTCATGTACGTTTCCTTGATTGATTGAGTAAACTCTATATCTACTAAGTTATGTTAATGACACAAATCATATTATTCACATTAACAAACGCGTGCGTGTTGTTTATGTGGTACATGGTGTTGTACCATGCACAAGTGGGAGAAATCTTCATTATGTGCAAAGTACAACACATAAGAATATGATTTAAAGAATTCTCTTAACTGCAAGTAAGAGATTATAATTCTAATTAGATTAATACATCTAATCTTAGAAACACTTGGTGTTGAAATTTAGTAAACGTGAGACGCAGACTAAATATTAACAACAAGGTGAATTTCCATGTATGCGTGAGACCAACATGGATAATTTACAGTTTCTAAATTAGACATCTATTAGAACATGTGTCAATATGATAACAAGACAACTTCAATTATAATATTTATGTATTATTGGAATGACATAAATGCATGAAGTAATATAATACTACTTCAATAATTATGTATTCTTAGAATGACATAAATAAATGAAGTAGTGTGTTAACTTGAAAATATTATTGAAACCAAATGATGGTGTTCAAAGATTACTTTAATTATACATGTTTATACTTTATTGTATAGTTATAAATATGAAGTCTTCTAAGTATTACAAGACTTATAATTAAGTAAGACGTTAGCTTGTTATGGTCTATTAATTAAGACATATACAAGAAGTCATTAAGTTGATCAATGATCAATAACGAATAGTGGGATTATAACAAGTTTATGTTTTATAAGACATAAACATGAAGTGACTTGATTAATAAGTACTTGTTATAAAGCATGCAATTGGCTTGAAAATACTATTATACCATTAAGTTGATTTAGTTGGTAAATAGGTATGCCAACAGGAATATGGTTATCTTATATATATTGTTAGATCTTCTTACAATATTAATTCTAATTGAAATACCACATAAAGATGGTATGTTCAGTTAGGAAATCAAACTCTTGTTAGATTGTTTGATTGAAGATAACTATGATTTCTATTCTTCTAAAAGTTATCAAGGTTAGAAATTGAGTATGACTTGAATATACTCAATTAGACTCCTAGAAGATTAATAAGACGTTATTGAATTATGAAATGTGATGAATCACATTAAGTCTTAAAATTGAAGTTCTAAATTTGTTAAGTTACTTATGTGAAGGTTATTAACAAAGAGCTATCAATGCGTATTTGTAAAGTCCTAAAAGAGAAAATTGGATTGTTGCTCTAATTGCTAAGTACTTATATTCTATATAATACTAAAGGCAAGTGGGAGTATTTTATCTTGAAAAGATAGATTTACAAGATACATAATCTTCTAAAACTACACTAGTTAAAATCATGATGAGGTCTAACATGTAAATGATAAACCTCAAGATGATGGAATTATCATTCATAGATCCACTTGGATATCTCATATATTTAATAAATATACTGACGTTTATATGATGTAATATTACCAAAATAATGAATTGGGTAAATTGCTCATAATATGAATGTTATAGATGCTGTTCATAAAGATATTCAAATTCAGAAAATTTGGTTTATCTTAATTCTTAATAGTTAGAGAATGATGATGAGTTTATTCAAAGATAATGTAACCCTAGTGGTTTAAATCTTTGTGAAATAATCATATGGACAAAATTGTACACATATCTTAATGCATGTCTTATGACAAGATTATTAATCATACTTAAGCAATTAACTATGGTTGAATACTCTTTCCTAAGCACATTAAAGATACAAAGATGGTAAATTGTCATATTTATATGAATATGAAATTTGACAATGAATATCAAAAACTCTTTCTTGAATAATTACTTCAGCGAGGACGATAAGTAATCAAAATGAGTTTGTGAATTCAAGAAAATCTTTGGAAGTGTACATAGTGCAATAATCCATGAATGGATAAATGCATGCATCTAGGAAATTATTCTTATGATAAATTATTAAATCTATGTTTAGGTTTATAATTACAATAAGGTAATTTCTAAGTATTCCTGAAAGCTAGTGGGAGTATTATGTTTAATTTACTAAATCGTATATGTCGTATAACATATAAGAAGTTACATTCCATATAAGTGAAATGTTAAGACTTAGTTTGGAATGAAACTGTAAGT
This sequence comes from Artemisia argyi, assembly GCA_030686995.1. Taxonomy (NCBI): domain Eukaryota; kingdom Viridiplantae; phylum Streptophyta; class Magnoliopsida; order Asterales; family Asteraceae; genus Artemisia; species Artemisia argyi. The sequence continues at coordinate 43,756,568 of CM060708.1, forward strand.
GAAAGATTTAGAAAATAAAACATACAACCTTGGAACAAAAGTTTATTATTTAATAAACATGTGCGGTAAATGATTCTAATAGAATATAATATATCATTTAGTAAATGGATATAGATATTTGTAAAGATAGTACATGAATAAAATCTAAGTTTGACTGAAGGATTTTCATGTGCATTGTATTATTGTTGTATCATGCTTAAGTGCTTAAATGATTAGACAATATTTGATATCCAATTAAAGGTTATTATATAACTTGTGTAATATATATTCTAATGGAAAATGTTTGAAATTAGAATAATGATCCTCAAACTGGAATAGCTCCTAAACATTACACTATGGATATTAAGTTTACGGAAATTTTAAAGAGCATGTTGTGTTTAATATACAATGATGATGGTTTAATTGAGATGACACTCAATAACTAGTCATGAAGGATTTCATGAGAACTAGTTGTGCTCAACTAAGAGCATAGTTGCATTAAACATTAAAAGAATTAGAATACTTTAAGCTTTAAAAGGTTTGAAAGTTTGATTGTCATAAGATGGTGATTGAGGATATCACACCATTTATGAAAACTTATGTGGCTATATCAAGATAGTTGGATTTACACATACAAGAATTTTAATTCTTGAAAGAAGTATTCTCAAAATTCGGATAGATCATAGTTAGATGAAATAATGCCTTGTCAACAAGTATGATTGTCATTACTTGAGGCATAATTGTCTTCAAGTTATTACTTGAGGAAAATTCATTAACTAGTATAATCATGCATTGATCTATTTTGGTATTTGGATAAAGGACATTAAGCAATTATTATTTATAATGAATTAAAGTACTTAGTACGTTTGTTTTCATTAATAATATATTGTGTCCTATATTTGCATGTTTAAAATCCGTGAATAACTAATATTATTCTAAATTGTCCATTGTCAATTAATGATATGGGAATATCATTAAACTAAGACAAATCTGAGTATTGGTTAAGAATATACTTGAAAGTATATTGATGCGTTGACATATCAATTTCACATGATATTCGATGAATTGAATATAGGACTTATCCCAACTACATGATTTTACTTTATGGATCTTGTCAGTAAGTAAATCATGAATTTGTTATCCTCAGACTTGAGATACCAGATAAGAGTCATGGATGTAGTGCATTTTTGTGAAGCAATCTACCGCTCACCGTAACAGGGAGTTATAAGGGTTGTTTTCAGAAGTGTTGCAAAGTTCATGGGTTATTCTTGTAGTCAAGAAAGAATTTGTTCCTTCTAATTTGTTCAGAAGTTTAATACTGCTGGGCCCCTCGTAGGGTTGACAAGATGTTTGCGTGCGCACGCCCAAAGTCTATCTGGAATACGTTCAGATGTTTTGGTAATCTTGCTCAATTATAAACAACGAGAAACAGAATTGTTAATTAAAGAATGACTAAGATCCATATCTTTATTAACGTAGTATTAGAAACAAAAGGATAATAATAATGATGAATCATTAAAGGTTTTTCCAGGAGACCTAGCTCGAGTTGATCTAGGGGCATTGGCGTGTTGCTAGACGCTAACCAATGTCATTATACTATTAATAGATATCCAAGTGGGAGCTGTTAGAGTTGTGGATAAATATTAATACGTATATGTCTAGAATCGAACTCGAGACCACGGGATTGCACACTTTACGTATGAGAATTAAAGTTTAATAATTTAATATAAATAGTTATATTTAATTATTAATTACACAAAACAAATAAAGAATGTTAGTAATTGGTGAAAATTGACTAACATACAAAGATAAGGACCATGGATAAAAAATGAAGAACCCTAAACTTGTTCCCTAAGTTTTGTATCCTATAAAAACAATGTCAAGGATTTTATTTTGGACTCTCGAGTACACACGTAAAATCAAAAACTTTAACAACAGTTGCTTTTTCCTCCTTGGTACTTTTCGGCACATAAAGCATAAATACATGCATGCGTTTACAATGCATGTGCATGTATAGATAATAAGTTTTATTCTTTCTTTGGTTACTGTAATCGAGAACAACAATATATCACAAAAGTTAGTTTGGTGATTTGTTTTGTTTACTCATCGATTTGTTTTTAAAACAAATAATGTTTTGTGTATAATTTTAACTAGCATTAACTTTAATTCGTTAATAGTACGTGTGTACAAGAACGTGGTGTAAACATACTTTTGTTTACATCTTGGATCGATTAACAAAACGGTAAGAGGTTAATCAATAGATCCCTAATTCATATAAACCCTAATTAGGGTTCATCCAAGAATTCAAGATTGCATACGGTACGTTCCTATTTATGTTTTAGTTAATCTTTGTATGTGTTATTCTTGATCCTAGCTTCCGCTATATGTGTACTTTGATTGTATAATTCTAACATTGCATGTTTTGTGGCAGTACCAACTTTCCATTCACTATATAACATTGTACTATAATTGATTGTTAAATGCTTTGGGTCATAATTAAACAATTAAAGTAAACATTTTGCGTATATTAAAAGGAAATTTGTATTGGCAAGTTGATTCTACATTCACAACTGAAAGTGTAAGAAACTTAATTTTTGTAAGAAACTTAATTACTTAAGAACTACTGTATTTAGTTTTCTTTCCTGCAATTGAAGCCCAATTATAGGAAACATATTGTACCGTAAACTAAAAGTCATGGGGTCCAAATAGTGTTCTCGTGTCCCCGTAATCTTATTGTAATGTGATTTACCTCCTTGGTCGTGAGACCCGCTGGTGAAGATCATTAGAGGATTGATTTTTTTTTATCTATTTTACTTGACACTTTAGAAGTGAGAACTTTTACAAATTTGTGTGTAGTGCTGATTTGTACATTCTTATAACTCTTATAAAAATATAAATTGGTAATATCAATACTTTGATTTGCTATATGCTCTGTTTGGGCATTTTCATTGTCGTTAATACCTTTTGAAGCGCACTTTGATTAAAAAAAAGTCAGACACGTCTAATGAAAAAAAAAAGTTAACAATAAGCCCATTTAGCTAAAAAGAATAAAGTGCTTTCCAAGGATAATGTAATTTTTGTAGTTTATTTTACTTATTTTTCAAAGCGAAAGAATTTGAACTAAATGTACCATGGTTGAGCGTTTTGTCATGTAGTTGCGTAGACAAAATACAATGTCTGACTCTCAGAGATGTAGAACTAGAGTTCATTTGATCTCCTAATTAATTATATACTTAGGGGTGCTTGGTTGGGGGTAACGGGGGGTGGTGAATGGAAAAGGTAATGATTAAACATGCTTATTTATAGCTAGGGAATGCAATGATTATTTAGTATGGGGTAATGGGACATTACCCAATAAATTGGGAGGTATGATAATGATTACCCACCCGCAGCGGCCACCACCACCACCAGCTACCACTACCACCACCACCATCAGCCACCACCACCACCAGCCACAACCATTAGCAGCCACCACCACCACTAGTAGCCACCACCACCACCACCAACCACCACCACCACCAGCCACCACCACCACCAGCTACCACCATTAGCAGCCACCACCATCATCCACCACCACCAGCACTAGCCACCACCATCAGCCACAACCACCACCACTAGCCACCACCAGCCGCCACCACCATCAGCCGCCACCATCACCATCAGTAACCACCACCACCACCCGCTATCACCACCACCACCAGCCACCACCACCACCACTAGTCGCCACCACCACCAGCCACCACCACCTTGGATGTTAATGTGTTTTTCTTGAACCAAGCACCATCAAAGATAATGATAATTTTCCCTCTATTCCTTTGCATTCCCTTTGCATTTTCTTTACCTTTCCCTTTCTCATTCCCCATTTTGAACCAAGCGCACCCTTAGTATGGACATAATTTTAATAACTCCAGTTGATTAGGCAATTGACACCTTGAGGAATTCACACCAGCAAACTAAAAAACAAATCTAGTAGTCCAGAAAAGATGTTCAAATACAAAAACTCCATGCAACTATCCATAATGTGCTTTAATACTTTCCAAGTTTTACAAGAATAATAATTGTTAACATGTGACCATCGTAGACAGGAAATGACATAAGCCAACTCTCGTTCTTTGGACCAACCTATGACTGAACAAAAGGGGAGTTCCTCACCCTCGCATACACCAGGAAAAAGTTTAGGAAAGAAACCTTCCTTGTCCATAGAGCCTCAAGGACAATGCATGAGGGCGTGAGGAGATGGAGATTCTAGAATAGTCTACAAATAGGTAAGTGAAGGCCAGTTGATCTTGAGGTTGGGCGAAACCGGTAGTTCCCAATACTGTATTTGAAGCAGTGTGGTGAGGCCTATACCTTGCATGTTATAAACACGTCACATTAGCTTTTATCATATAATTCATCACCCTAATTTGCGCTCACTAAAGTTATCCTAAAACATGGAGACATATGTGCAATAGGACTCAGAAACACAAACATAAGTATAGATCAAAAAATTAAAAAAAAAAAAAAAAAAAAAAAAAAAAAAAAAAAAAAAAAAAAAAATCCCCGGTAAGCGGTGCCATGGGGGTGGCGCCTATACCTATAACACAGGGAGGGGTGAGGTGGCTCCAAGCCATAAGTACTAAAATGGCCTTATGACGTAACTGTACCTTGTAATCTAAGCTAGCTTGTTGCTTCCATTAATTAAACCACTTGAAGCATGCTTATTTTCTATCTATGTTAAGCTATGTTTAATAACTCATAACTTATGGGGGAGACACTCAATTCATATGGAGTACTTTGGTGCTAGATATTTGGACAATATCTCACGTTTATGTGTTATATAGTTCAAGAAGTTGCCATATTCTATTATTTGGCTTGGCCTTATTGATTGTATTTTAGACAAAGTAATTGGTGTTCATAAAGCTTCTATTAATGCGTGTAAGCTATGATATGGTTTGTGTCTTTGAGTGGCATAAGTAGTACATTATTATATGGAGCTCTAATACTTTTATAACTGACTGGAGGTAAGCTCGAATTTTTCTAGGTATGCTAGTCAATCCAGGCTCACTACCATTAGCAGGTGCAAGGTGATATCTATTGTACCACTGTAACCTTTCTTTGTTTTCAATGTCTTGTAGAGGACCAAATTGAACAAAAAAACGTTTTCGTAAATCTTTTTTTTTTTTAATTGGGTAAAAGGTCAAAATATCTCGTAAATATATTACTAAAAAAACAAAGGATATGGGAGAACCCCATATCTTAGCCCGTTACATAGGTGAAAAAGCTTACATAACAAAATGATTTCTATTCCCTAAATAAGAAAATAAACGACTATTCAAAAGATAACATTAGACTTCTATGAAAACAAAATTACTTCCTACCAATGACAAACACTCATTTTCCGCAAATCTTTACTTCTGTTAAAGATATTTTCATAATTTAGTGACAAACACTCATAAATCGTAATGTAACATAGGAGGGAGAAAAAAAAAAAAAAAAAAAAAAAAAAGTACAATGTTGAAGATATCATCGTGTTTTATTAATATGAACACAATTTATCGAAAGAGAGTTGTTTTAGATATATTTGTAGTCCTCTGTATTAAATATTTGACAAGATATATTCAAGCTAAAGTGACATTCTTATTTCTATGTTAGAAATTAACTATAAGTATGAGCAAACCCCTATTAAGTCAAACAGTTTGAATATGAATCCTTGGAAACACGTCACCAATAAAATGTTTGAAAACCCATAGTAAAAATGAAATCCAAAAAAATGACAGTCACCAATAAAAAGTGTTTCAAAAATCCCAATTAAATGAAATAATAAGAAGTGATGTTTGAAAATCCAACTAAGATAAGAGGTCTCTTATCCTCCTTGTTACAGCCGGTTTCAACTCTTATTAGGGTTGGTTTTCTTCCCCCTCATCTCCATAAAAGGGGGTGAGGAGGAGGGGTTATTGTCATTCTTTCATACTTAATTAAGGTTCAAATAAGGGTCATTATCTTGTGCAAGTTCTTTTCTTTACTGTCGATGTAGAGGTGCGTGTTCGACTTCTCGATCGGATTTATTCCCCTCTAGAAAACCTCCTGGCCTAGTAGGGCACCAACTGGTGTGAGCCGAGACTCTCTGACTCTTGAGCTCTTATCTACAAAGTCTCTCCGGTGAGCCCATAGGTTTTTGTGAAGGTGGGTATCTATCTGAGAGCAAAGTGCCAGGGTCATTACGTCGGCCTTAGATCCCATAGTGTCACTTGTTGCTAGTAAGCTATTTAAGATATGGTTAAGTGACCTTCCATTTTTAATGGTCTAGATACACAGCATTAAGAAATGACATATTTTGTTAAATTTTCTTACCAGCGCCGCAACAAGCAGTAGAGTGATCTAACCAACAGGAAAAGACTGTTTTAATGTGCAACTTTGAAGACACCTTAAATGTTTGGGTGGCCTATTTTATTATTATCTACCATAGTAATGACTTTTAATATATAGTTTTATTAAAGCTCGGGTCATGGGTTTGAAAACAGTATGAGCGTGTCTTTGTATCCTTTTAATCATGGTGTTATGTGAGTTACCTCCTGCGCTGTTGGCTGAAGGATAGATTTGTCGTAGGCGTCAGAGAGTTGGTTTCCCCTTTTTTCACTTCAACAATAACAACGTGCCGAAGAGACTATACACATAAAATACCATAACCTCACGATAAGCAAAATATGTTAGTTTGATCAATTTTTACAAAAAAACACTGCATGATTAATTTGTTTGATTTTAAAAATTGTTCACCAAAATCATTATAGTTGATCAATATTTTCTATCGATTGCTTACTATAACTCTGCTAAAAATGGATACATTTAAACACCCTCAAATAATAAATTTACTTGTATTAAAGACAGCTGAATTATATAGTTGATAAGTAAATTGCAATTTGGCTGCCGAAAGGTCAATTAGTAGGCTACATTATTAATTTATTACCATCACACACTAAATGTTCAACACTTTTGGCCTTTAAATATGTTCGTTATTCATGAAAACAAATAAACTATTTCGAAAAATATTGAAATGGCTTCATTTGTTAAGATTGTGTTAGCATTTTTCCTATTAATAACTTTGTGCTTGAAAGGTTCAAAGGCTCAATCAGGGTGCACCAATGTTCTCATTGGAATGTCTTCGTGCTTAAACTATGTTACGGGAAGTTCCAAAACACCAACTTCTTCTTGTTGCTCATCTCTTGCTAATGTCGTTCAATCACAACCACAGTGCCTTTGTACCGCCCTTGATGGTAGCGCTTTGGCAGGACTAGGAATCCGTATTGACAAAACCGCTGCATTAGCACTACCGGGTGCTTGTAATGTGAAGACTCCACCTGTTAGCCAATGCAACGGTATACAATTAGAATCTTGTGTATAATTATGTCTAACTTTATTATCAAGATATTGCAGTAAATATATTTAGTACCCAGTTTCAATTAATTATATTTTCATTCCAGCTCTATCTTTAGTACAATAAATTTTCCCATTTGCACACAATATTTTATTTATAAAAAACAACTGGGTGTGAAATTGTACAATTATTGTCAATGTGTTTAAATCAACAATGAATTGAAAAAAAATTGCATTTATAAGTGCTCCGTTACTTTTATATGTTTGCTAATAAAAAGTGTGTGAATCACATATATACTTGCTCCATCTCCCATTGACCTTAGAAAATTTTTCGACAACTATAGGTGGAGGTAGTGCACCCATGATGGCTCCTGTTAGATCTCCACAAAGTTCAGATGTTGAATCCTTGATTGGGCCTTCCCCATCTAGCATATCCGACACAGGTATGAACTCAAAGAATGCTGTTTATATTGTACACTTAACTGTAATAAAATGAGAAAAAAATAAAAAATAAAATAACATATGGCAACTTTTGATGATTAATGATATATGTAACAGGATCGAGAAAAGTTCTTGAAAATGGCAAATAATCTAATGGTGGTGGCCGCCAACAAGATGCAGTACATGATCGTGTTGAGTGTTCTGGTTGTCCAGCTCCTGGCTTTGTTACCTTGAACCTCTATCAACTTTTAAGGGCCTAAAGACTACTAGCAAGAATAATTATGTGCGTGTTTGAGTTTACTTGTAATTTGTTGTTTCGTTTTCATGTCAAAGCATGTATCGCTGTTAGAGTGTTTTAATTCGATTTCTTTTAATACAGCACGTTTATTTGAATGGTGAAATATGCATGGTTATACTAAACATTGTTAAATGACACTCCGTATCACATGCTACTGTTACTTTAAAATGCAAGGCGCCATATTCCAGGTTAACTATGTTGTTAAATCAGACTTCATACATCACAGGTTTTAATCTTCTTTGATCCATATAAATGGAACTAGGGTTTGGGACAGAAACTTGTAACAAAAAAATACAAAAAGAACATAAACTGAATATGTATTGATCGGTTGAATGAATATCTTACAATTGATGATTTGTTTACAGACTCTCAATCTATATACACTATATGAAGCGGCACCAACAGGAAGAGAGGATACCGTTCATTAAAAGTAATTGACACAATAACTATCTAACCGTTAGAACCCTTACTAAACGGTTATATTTCTTGACCCAGCCCAATACTAAACCGTTTACAGGCTTTTACATACATAATATACCTACTAAGTCCCCTAACTTTTGCTTCTATAACATTAAGGTCCAATATTCACCCCCTAATGTTATAGACGCAAATCGAGTCTTCTTTACTTGACTTCACAGAAAATCGATCGCTTCTTTCTTCTGATGGACCGTCGCTCTCTTTCTTCCTTGCTTCTTGTTGGATCGATTAAACTTGCTTCGTTCTTTTTTCTTTGTCTTGCTTTCTTCCTTTCTTTCTTCTTTCTTGCTTTGACGTGCTTTCGCCTTTCTTGCCTTCTTTCTTCCTATCTTTCTTTCTTTCTGGTACGTGCTTACTTACGTATCTTTTTGTTCAATCGTGCTTACTTACGCTTTCTTTCTTGTAAACGTGCTTACTTACGATGTTCTCTTACTGGCGAAACGCTGAGGTTTCTCTTACGGGGTGAAACACTATGGTTTCTCTTACGGGGTGAAACACTACGGTTTCTCTTACTGGAACACTACGGTTTCTCTTACTGGTGAAACACTACGGTTTCTCTTACTGGTGAAAATCTAAGATTTCTGAAAACACTAGGTCTTCTCTTACTTACTTACTTTGAAAAAATAGATTTTCTCTTACTTACTTTGAAACGTTAAATTTTCACTTACTTACTTACTTAGACAATCGGCCAGTCACAGTTGCCTATTTCGTACTCGTACTGAACTTACTTCGTCTAGGTGTTGCCCGGTCTTTTGCAACTCCTCGGTTTTTTCTTACTTCTTACTATGTGAACCACAATGGTTCGGTTTCTTACTTTCTTCAATTAATTTGGGATTATACCTATTATTTTCTAATCAATAAAATAAATTGAAAAGAAAATAAATAAATAATTACTTAAATCTTTTCTCAAATCCAAATTGATAATCTGACTACTTACCCTGCTTACTACTTCTTCTTCCCCTTACTTTCCCTTTTCTCTAAAAACTATATCTAATTCTAGGTTAAAATAAGAAAATACAGGGAAATACCAAAAAAAAATCGTTCCTTCCTTTTGTTGGGTAACCGTAATTGGTCGATATGATTTATCGAAAGTACTTTTCGTTTCCTTTCAATCGAATGATGCCTGATCTTTTCCTCTGGTCTTACTCCGGTTGCCTTTGTGGGGTTTTCAATCAAAGATTCTAATTACTTGTTACTCTGGTTCTGATCGTCTTCTTACTTCTCCAATCGAAGAATGAACAGGTAATCTTCCTTCTTTCTTTTCTTACTACACACAAAGGTCGTACAACAACCCTTCACTGTTGATTCTTGCTTTTCAATCGATCATCACTTGCACTCGTTCTTCCCTGGATTGATTAACGTGCTCTGATGCCACTGTTGTTAAATCAGACTTCATACATCACATGTTTTAATCTTCTTTGATCCATATAAATGGAACAAGGGTTTGGGACAGAAACTTGTAACAGAAAAATACAACAAGAATATAAACTGAATATGTATTGATCGATTGAATGAATATCTTACAATTGATGATTTGTTTACAGACTCTCAACCTATATATACTATATGAAGCGGCATCAACAGGAAGAGAGGATACCGTTTCATTAAAAGTAATCAACACAATAACTATCTAACCGTTAGAACCCTTACTAAACGGTTATATTTCTTGACCCAGCCCAATACTAAACGGTTTACAGGCTTTTACATACATAATATACATACTAAGTCCCCTAACTTTTGCTTCTATAACATTAAGGTCCAACAAACTACGCGTTCAAAACCAAGACCGGCCAAATAATTCAGGGCTGATTAGGCTAGCTTGGTGGGCCTTTAATGCCCGACTAGTGATATATAGTCCAAGACGTACAAGTATCATTCAAACCGCATCCTACATCGAGTTAGTCTAGATTGTCTTGCAGTCTTGGTGGCTCAACTATTGCCTGGAGTTGCCAATATTTTAGATCAGCCCGGCCAGCTAAAGCCTTTCTCTTTGTTTTACCCCCAAAGAAAGATTTCTTCAAATGTAGAAGTAATGTAGACATTAGTCACTACCATGCCCTTGTTGACAAAGTGAGCTTACCAATATCACAGTATAATTTATTTTATAATCTTGGTTGGAAAATAAAAAATAAAATCAATGGTTGACATATCTTCTTTTCAGGTGTCAAAAGAAAGAAAATGGATGAACTTGGGTCATCGGTAACCGTAAGAAACAACCAGAAAACCACCTCACAAAGCCATACACCACCCACTCCAGTACCAAATCTCAACCCAAAAAACTCTATAACAACATTTTAGTTTACAAACTTCCTGTCTAATTTATTGTATTTTAGACAAAGTAATTGGTGTTCATAAAACTTTTATTAATGCACGTAAGCTATGATCTGGTTTGTGTCTTTGTGTGGCATAAGTAGTTAATATTATAGGGAGCTCTACTGCTTTTATTAATGACGGGGTCCATAAACTCTTAGGGCACGTTTGATAAAGAGAATTTCAGAGATTAGAAATGAAGTGAAAAATTAATTCCAGAGAAATGAAAATGAATTTGAAATTAAATAAATTCTACTGTTTGGTAGTGCCAAAGAATTGATATAATTAACAATCACGAAACATTTTTTTTCCTTTGGAAAACATATTTTTAGCAACATTTTTTTTTCTTCAAAATGTTTTGAGCATATAATGTTGCATACGTAATTTGTTTACATAAAATTGTATGAGCAAATGATTAAAAAAAAGTATCATATGTGATATTGTTTGTTTTACTGCGTATCAAACAAAAATTTTGTTTTTCTCGGTATTTTTCTTTCAAATTCAGCCTTTTTAGGGTATTTTAAAACATTTTATAGCATTTTTGCCCTTCAGCTATTAGAAGGAAAAAAATTTTGAGGGGCAAAAATGTCGAAAAATACCTCAAAAAGGACAAATTTAAAAGAAAGGTACCCACATAAACAATTTCTTTTGTTTGATACCCAGAAAAACAAACAATGGCAAATATTATATTTTTTGATCATTTGACCAAATTTAATTAACAAAGTACATTCTTTAATAAATTATAATTTGAAGCAAGTAAAAGAAAAAATATATATATAAAATAAAAATTTAAAAAAAAAAAAAAAAAAAAAAAAAAAAAACCATTTCTCTATATTCTCTACTAAAATGATGGAAATGAAGGTTAACTTTATTCTACTACCATTTCTCTTTAATTCCCCTTCAATTCTTAACTTTTTTATTTTTCTCTACCAAATAACATAATTTAATCCAATTCCATTTCTCCTATTTCTTTTCTCTCTACCAAACACACCGTGTTTGTTTCTAAATGATATGGGAGGTAAGCTCGAATATTTCTAGGTATGCTATTAAATCCAGGTTTACTACAATTAGCAGGTGCAAGGTGATATCTATTGATCTCCGGCTAAAGAATACCGATACAGTGATTATTTAATGTCTAGTCGTATATGGGGCCGTACCACTGTAAACTTTCTTTTTTTTCAATGTCTTATAGAGGACCGAATTATTAGATAAGTTATATGTAACAAACTATCCCACAAATGTATATTGTAAATATCTGTGTATAACTAGTCATATTTAGTCCCAAAATAGCTCTCAGTTTGTTAGGGACTCTTTTGTATATATAGTATTGATCATGAATATTAGATAAGTTACATGTAACAAACTATCCCTCAAATGTGATAGTAAATATCTGTGTATAACTAGTCATATCTAGTCCTCACTTAGCTCTCGGTTTGTTAGTTAGGGACTCTTTTGTATATAGTATTGATCATGAATGAGAAAGGCAACCAATTCCATTCTTTCATGGTATCAGGCCTTCTTTCCTGACGTACCATCTTCACCATCTTTATCACAAATGGTCGACAATAAGATTCACCCTGCTCTCACTGTCACCAACATCAAAAACCTTATCCCCATCACTCTTGAGATGCAAAAGAGCCAATACTCATCTTGCGCTGAGTTGTTTAAAATTCATTGTCGTGCATATCAGGTCATTAACCACATCATTCCCAAACCTGCTGCCTCTTCCTCCACCAACAAAGACAAAGAGACATCTGATCCCATCACCCCTGAAACTTGGTCTCGGCTCGACACCATTGTCCTTCAATGGACCTATAGCACGATCTCTAATGATCTCCTCCATACTAGCACCTGATTCTACTACCCGCCAAGCATGGGATCGTTTACAAAGTATCTTCCAAGACAACAAGCACTCTCGTGCCTTGTACTTGGAACAACAATTCACCAATCTCCGTCTTGACAACTTTTCCAATGTCTCTGCTTACTGTCAAGAACTCAAGGTTCTAGCCGATCAACTCTCCAACTTGGGTTCTCCTGTTTCAAATGATCGTCTCATGCTTCAAGTGGTGACAGGTCTCAATGAAAGTTATGATAGTGTCGCCTCTCATCTCCAACACACAGGCCCTCTTCTACAATTTTATGAGGCTCGTTCAAGACTGATTCTTGAAGAAACCCGTAGACAAAAACAGGCTGCTACCAATGCTACAACCGCGGGATCTGCCCTTCTTACCACTTCCTCTACCGACAACTCCAAAGCAAACCACACTGGTGGTTCGAACCATTCTCGCAACACAACTGGTTCTGGCTATTTCAATAACACCAGGGGGCAAGGTGGTGGTGGTCGCAATACTAATGACCAAGGTCGTGGTGGACGTGGTCAAGGTCGAGGCTACAACAACAAAAGCAACCAAAGTCACTATCGTGGACAACAGCAACAACAACCATAGGCTCCTTATGGTCCATGGGCTTGGCAACAACAGTAGCGGACTCCCCCACCATGTCATTACCCTACTTCTAACTGGGTTAGGCCCACAACCCAACCTAGACAATCTGGAATTCTTGGTCCATGACCACATCAAGCGTACACCATGACATACTCGCCTAATATTGCTTCTTCTTCCATGGGGTATCAACCTACTGATATTGACATAGCCATGCATACCATCTCTTAACCCTCCGGATGAACACTGGTACATATGGACACCGACGCAACATCTCACATGACTACTTGTCCAGGTAAACTCTTGCCTTATATCAATTTGAGCACTTCAAATAATATTATTGTCGGTAATGTTAATGGCATTCCAGTACATGGTTTCGGTAATACAATCATTCAGAATCCCATTCGTCCTTTATATTTAAACAATGTTCTATATGCTCCTAAATTGATCAAAAACTTGATCTTTGTACGTTGTCTTTCTATAGATAATAATATTTCTCTTGATTTTGATCCTTTTGGTTTTACTGTGAAGGAATTCCCGAAGGGGACACCACTCATGAGATGCAATAGTTTAGGGGATCTTTACCCTCTCTCCACCACTACGCTTCGCCAACTCACCTCACCATCTACCTTTGCGGCTTTATCTCAAGACCTTTGGCATCACCATATTGGACATCTGGGCGTTCGTATTTTAAATTCTCCTAGAAATAAACGTTACATTCAATGTAATCAAACTAGTCACAATTCTGTTTGTCAATCTTGTGTTTTTAGTAAGCAAATAAAGATGCCATTTTATGATTCATCTTCGTCTACTTTATTGCTATTTGATATTCCGCACAGTGACTTATGGACTTCACCTGTCTTAAGCTCGGCTTGTCACCGTTATTATGTGTTATTTCTTGATGATTACTCTAATTTCTTTTGGACTTTTCCTCTTCGTAACAAATCCAAAGTGTATTCTGTAGAGAACTGCAAATATCCATATAATTAACAACGGTTAATTATATATTAATCTCTGTCATTATTTTAATCACTATTTTTACAGAAAAATTTGAAATTTTTTTATTATATTAAATGGTAACGATTACGATATCACAAAATTCACCAAATGACGAAACAAGTTCTCGACACGATTAACGAAATATTAAACTTCACTAATCCTAAATTAATACTAAACGGGCCCTTAATTAATTTCTCAGCCCAAATCCACGAGTACTATTCATCCGGCCCAAGATAAAAGCCCAAAACATTACTTATGATTTTATGTGATATTCGACTAGAAACCATCCTCCAAAACGCTCTTGGTTCTCTCAATTCTTAAACACGACACCTATATATTTTTGCACCATCTCGTTTCTCACCTACCTGACAAATAGTATGTCGAATCTCATAATCAAATGTCGACTTTTGCTATGTATATAAGAGGCAAAGTGTTCGGTCCAAAACAATCCACTCGACATATGTAAATAATCCAAACCTAAACCGTTTTGACTCCCGTTTGTTTCTATGAGATCCTAATAATATTTCAAGGATGTTTTTATGTTAGAAGTCGACTTGTATAAGCTAGTAACCAAGTTGTACACGATTTATCAAATCGTATATGTAAATATATAGCTAGTCGACATTTCCATGACTCACCAAGACAAACACCCATCTTTTAAGCTCTCACAAACATCTCTTAAAGTCTTAGGAGGTAAGAAAAGTCATTTAAAATCGTTCATTCACTGACACTAAATAGAAGTATATGTTTCTTTGAAATTTTTGCACTTACGTGTTCTAAAACTCTACTATATGTACTCTATATCCATTCGCTTGTTTCTATCATCCAAAGCACTCATAATAAACTCAAATACTCTTTCAAACTCATCTCTGAAAGACCAGAATTGAATCACTCTCACGTTTGGAAGCAAACAAGAAATAACGGGTTCAATATATAAGTTTATTACTTGGGTTATATCGAACGTGATTAAATCTTGTGTTTTTCTTCTTCACACTCGACTCTCTACCACCCTTGAGGTGTTGTATGTCGTTTCCATCTCTATTGAATCCATTTTATACGTTATTTAAGTTCCATGCATCACGTATAATTTTATGTCGAACGTATATAGTTTCATGTATATTTTTACGTACGCATAATCATATAGAAACACAAAAGTGACTAGCCTCTATCTTAGAAGGCCTAGGAGTCACGATACACACTCATCTCACATTATTTCTATGTTACATGCATCATTCGACACTATTTTAAACCTTGTATCAATCGGATACCAGAAACTCTAAACACTTAGAAATATTCTAAGTCTTTTTACTTATATAAATACGTCCCAAGCTACCTACGGATCGAACATATATTTTGAAATTTAGTTTAACGAGCATACAATATTTTTACACCATCTAATAAACCACCTAGCTAGCTATCATTTTCATTTAGATAACTTGTAAAAATACTCACGTCTAGACCCTTAAAATCGAGCAAAGTGAATCACACAAACAACCATTGAAAGCTAACAATTTTATCGAGATGGGCTTTTAAGCCCAATAAGCTGTTTTTAAGCTATTTGGATAAGCTAGCTTATCTAGGACTTTTGATATGAAAATATAACATGAAAAATGGTAATTTTGATGAGCCCAACTCATCTCAAAGCTCACGGTTTTTAAAACAATAACGAGCCACTAATAAGCTCGTTAAAAGCCCATAAGCTGAAAAATAAGCTCTTGGCCTAATAAGCTATCAACATATGCTTTTTATTTCCTAAATAAGTTTTGGAAATTATAATATAACTTTTCCCCTGATTTTTGTACATCTGGACTAAAAATGTAACGCGACAACTCCTAGAGGGACTAAAACTGCCAAAAGCCTAAAATGGGGACTGAAATTGTAAAAACAGAATCTTTAGGATAGAAATTGATATTATTTAATATTTCAAGCTCAGAATTGATTATTAGACAAGTAGAGGACTAAAATTGTAAATTATATATAAAAAGGACTAACGGTGTAATGCTAACGTCGTTTGAGTAAAAAGTGTAAAAATTGGAAAAGGACAAGGACCAAGATCTTTTATTTGACATTCTTATTTTATTTTCTATTTTACGTCACCCCATCACGTAATGTTGCATATTTGTATATTTTAATTATTTAATAATTAACGTTTGTTATATTTATATAAAACATTTTAAAATGATTTAACTTAACGAATTATTTCCTCACTTTCAAGAAAACAATATATTAGTTTCAAAGACATAAAAATAAGATAATATTAAGAATAATATTATTTCTGAACTTTAGGCATTTTAAGCATATCATATTCTCACTCTAACGATCATATCGTTATTCGTTCTCATTATCGTTTCCATCATTAGTATAAAGTCGAAATCTTAAGACCTTCATTATAATCAGGTTCTATATCGAAGACGTTTCCATAATCTCACCCGAATTTACTTTTCATCATTTCCAGTATCGCTCAAGGTGAGTCATAGCCCCATTTCCAATACTTGTTTTAACTCTTTTGGGGAGATACATGCTTATATAAACTTTGATAGTTTTATAAGTATATGAATAAATTACATAATTCAAATCAATTTCCTAATTAATATTTATCTGATATGGTTTATGACTTAAGATGTGATATATATATGTACTGGCAAATTGCTTAACTAGAATACTGAACTCAGATAATAATGTTTCCAAATTGATTATTATAAGATGATATTTGACTATACTATAACATCCTGAATGATTCCCTTATCTCTATATGATATTTCTATGTTTCATCAGAAATAATTGCTAGGAAGAGCACAAATAATCTAGTTACATCATTACCTTGATATTGCCTAAGTTACCCTTATCGCCATAAAGTCCCTCTATCATAGGGTTGAGCACCGAAGGATCAAAACCGAACCGGACCGACCAAACCGACCAAACCGATAAAAACCGAACCGGACCGATGGCCCATAGGTTCGGTTTCAGTTTCAGGTTTTACATGACTTCGGTTTCGGGTCGGTTAGGTTCGGTCCGGTTCGGACCAAAACCGACAAAAACATGCCAAAATACACATGGACCGACAAACCCGAACCGAACCGACGGCCCGTCGGTTTGGTTTCGGTTCTGGTTTTTCATGAATTTTGGTTCTCGATTTTTTCGGTTCGGGTCAGTTCGGGTCGGTTCTGACCCGATGCTCAGCCCTACTCTATCATGAGACATGAATCACTTGTATGTGAACGCGAATATAGTGAACAGCTCGAAACCTGTTGAGGCTTGACATCCTATCCCACTAATACTTGACGGAATGCCTTTTGGTTTGTCGTATTAGTCGTGATACACTATATTTGATTAAAAATAGGATTTGGAAATCACCTATTACACGAGGGCAATATTATCATTGACTTGATAATCACCTCCGTTTTTATGGTATTTTGTTAACGTTTTGCGTGTCATGAGGCTTAGAGCAATATCTATAAGAAAATATATGTCTTCAAACATATATCTAGATACAGTTGTATAGGTAATTGACCAGATTTGAATTATAAATCTCACTACATTAGTATGATGAGTTTCCATATCATGTTAGGATTATGGTCCAATACTTGAATTTGATTGAATATATATATGATTTATCTGTGATTATAATCAACATCACTCAATACTTGTTCTATCACTGTTAGTATTTATTACAATTATTACTAAATATTCTTGAATCTATTGAAATAAATGGTTTTCCATTAAACTCTATGAACTCACCAACCTTTGTGTTGACACTTTTAAGCATGTGTATCTTAGGTAATTAACGTAGCAGGACAAGACACGGAGCGGGCATTTATTACTCTGATAAATTAAAATGGTGTAAAAATCAAATGTGTCATTCTTACAAACCTTTATATCTTTTAATGAGATTTTAAATCAAATGTTTCATCTTTTATCAAAAATATTATTTGAATGACAAATAACTTTCAAAACGCTTCTTTTAAGTCGTTTTTTGTGATTATGACTTCGATCCTCCCCGTAACACCCAAATTAGTTTTTCGCTGCTAAACTATAAATTTGGGGGTGTTACAGATTAGTATCAGAGCTAAAGTAATAGAGAACTAAATGTTTTCAAACATTAAACTATAACTACACCTTTACAATAAATGATTTTACACCATACCATTTTATGCCCTCCGTGTCTGTAGACTGCCATGCTCAATACATTACCTGTTAAGATTATTTTACATGTTTAGAAATTACTCTTACACAATTATTATTTCATCTGTACTGTTACATCTTTAACGTAAAAATTACTCATAAAATACTATTCTCGGTTACTACAGTAACATGTCTCCTGAAACTCCCGTGAATGTCGAAACTACTCTCCATAATACTAGTACATCACCTATCAATCAAAATGCTCCGAATAATGAAGGCCCTTACGTACAAATATCACAACCCCAGTCTGATATAGAAATCACTCAGAGATCATTTCCATCGTCACCTATTTTTTCACCTTTACGTCAAAAACTCAGGAGAGCTACTGAATCATATGAAGATTTGATTCGTGGTCAGGCAACATTCAAAGTTGGACAAAGTTCATGCCAAGAGATGCCGTGTAAGAATGTTGAGCCAAATTCTCCGTTACCTTATACTTCAGATTCCTCAATACCAGATATGCCAAATAATTTATCCTTACCTAATTCTCCCGACTACAATATAAGCACTCCTGATTCAATATGGACTCTTATTTGTCGACAAGCCAGCATATTAGATGCTCACACAGAACAGCTAAAAGAGTTACAACCATTACGTTTTGAATGGTACGACCGTAACCTTGACATGTTGTTCAAAAGAGCGGATGCTGAAAGACGAACAATGATTGAATTAGGAATGACTGTTGGTGAAATAAAGGACAAAACCAACCAGGAGCTTGGAAACTTTGACTCCAGGATCCGTTATGCAAGAAGAGAACACGGTCAGACACATGGTAGAGTTGAAGATATTGAAAGAACCCTATGGATGGCCCGAGACACAGCCAGAACTCAGGGTCAAAAGATTTCCGCATTAGAGACTATGTTGGCTAATCAAATGAACATGTGTCAAGAACGTTTCTCAAACATGGAAGCTGCACAACTTGAACTTGAGAAAGAAGTTAGATATTTACGTCAGAGGCGTAACTAATCTTAAGTTTACAAGTATCCTTGTTGTACCTACTAAACCAAATAGTTTTGGTTAGTATTTCATGTAATGTTCAATAAATCTAACACTTTCAGAACTTCTAATCGAATCATAATAAATAATAACCTCCTTTTCTGTTATATCTCTCTGTTATGAATCAATCTTTTCTTTCATATCAAACATGCATGTAATGAATCCTTATACCTTCATGCAAAAATCTCATCATTTGTTATTTTCTTTGATAAACAAATGACTCTACTCAGATCAATGGAGTATTAATAAAAATCTTGTATCGTTTGTTTTGCAAAAACAATCAGTCACGTTATTAATATTATATTAATTTCTATGATATTATTCGAATCTACCGTAGGATTTCTTAGAATTGTTAAGATTTCTTAAACATACCATAATTAACCAAAAACCAAAGAGTTGTCTAAGAATAAATTTTCGAGAGAGAACTTGAAGAATGGAGAGAAGATTATTTTAGTAGACAAATCAGTTTGTTCCTTAGTAATCCCATATCAAGATTTGATCATTTAACTATGATACAACCCAGACATATCTTGAAATTAGATTACAGTAGGGATTCAATCCAGTCTATCATCAATGAAATAATTAGCTTCATTATTTTAATTATTCTGACATTAGATGGATTCTAAGTTGAGTTTCATTAATGATTTCAGAAGATGAAAAACATGAACAATACATATACTCCATCATCATCAAAAATCACCATGACTCCTGAAGCCATCAAGAAATTGGTAAACAACATCGTGTCAGTAGTACTCGAAGGGACTACCATAGTTTATCCGAGAAGAGAGACGGGTATACCTGGTAAACATAACCATGAAAGTTTCATGGAATATTGGCCAGCCCACTTTAAAACTCAAGAAAGAATGATTAACCCTACCATCACCCCTAACCAAAGGATTAGGCAAGGAGTTATATCTAATGGAAATAACCAAAAGCAAAAACTCACTGAAATAGTAACCATCAACCCCATCTGCTGCAATTTCACCGATGCTCAAGACTGCTATCGTAAACATCTGGAAGATCGTATCAACTATCATCGTCAGCTGGAATACAAACAAAGAGCTAGTAGAGACAGCCTCGCCACACCTGTTACTAAAAGTGGTTATCGTGGAAGTCAACCCCTGTGTCAAAAATGCAAGATGCATCACACAGGAATCTGCATTGTTAAGTGTAGGAAGTGTCAGAAAACAGGTCACAAGGCAAATGGCTATAAGGCTCCGGACAGAAAAGGACAACCAACAACTGTAGTATGCCACGGATGTGGTGTAAAAGGGCACTACAAGAGCCAATGTTCAAACTACGATATCAACTGGAAGGCCAAGACTTTCGCAAAAGGATGAAGAATCTCTAAAGACTTCGATATTATCAAGGGAATGATAACTAGATTTAAGCAGATGAATAAATTCCTGTTGTGAATAAATAAACTCTAGTTCAAAAAAAATTTCCTAAGTTTTATTTCTTTCTTGTATTTTACTTTAAGTTACCATGGATGTAACCTAAGTATAACAACTATCTTTCTACCGTATCGAAAAATCTACCTTGTAATATTTCCATAATAATCATAATCTACGTCAATTTCAATTTCTATTCCATTTACCAAATACCAATATGCTGTTATTACTCTAGAAATTTCTGATTCATAGTATGAACAAAAATTTTCTACTTTACTCCTAAAAGAAATTACGTGTTATATTATAAAAACGACACGTTGAACACCATCTAAAACAATTTAGAGAAACATATGATTGAGCCAAACATCACATCATTTAGTACTCAATTATACATAGCCTGATCAACTATGTCTAATTTAGGAAGAATCATGTTATGAAGGGAACAGTCATAATTTCAGATTTTTTAAATAACAATCTTCATTTAAAAGCAAAATATAGAGATAAAAATGAACTGTTTATAAATATTACATTAGACAAACCACAATAAATACCTATCTTATCCCCTCATCATTATGATAAGAAACCAACAAAAGTACAAGTAGGAAAACAATAATAATTCACAAAGACTGATAGAAAACTCAAATAGCGAAAATTTTATTTGAATCCCTGGAAATTAATAAATAAACAAATAATTAGCATCGGGAGTGCTAATGTTACAATAATTACAATATAAATCATGGAATCTTCAATAGGTTGATCCGATATGGCAACAAAGACCCGCACCAACATAACAATAGCAAGAGCCACCACAGGATGAATCACCCTAATTATGCTGAAAGATAAATATAAACAAACCATTAAAAACAATAATGAGACAAATTCCTAAACATAAAAACAAAAAGAGTTTTATTCCATATTCGTTAAGGAGTACATAGAAACACAACAAGGACTTAATTTAAAACAACCCTAGCTCAAGATTATTACCCCCATATTTTGTCTACGGTAATGGCTAGGACCGTGAGGGGTATGACAAACAACAAGATCGCGACCAAGAATCCAATCTTCATCTGGAACATACGCTAAGTAGATAGCGGCAAGGACGACTTACACAATCGCTAGTATAGTGATGAGGTGCGACATTTTGATATGTGAAATAATAGGAAAATGGTTGATGGAAGAAATGGAAATTAGAAAGGGGGTACTTATAGGCTAAAATATAGTCGTTAGAACACTAATCACGACTGTTGGAATTCACAATTCCCGACCGTTAGAATACTGTTCACTAGCCATAAATTTTCCACTATTCAGAACCACTATTTTCAATATTCACAACCCTTAAATACATCAGTTACATTGTCTTGTCGAGTACAGATAAATCTAACAGAATCACATTTCCTTAATTTTTGGGAATAAAAATCTCTCGACAACTCTCTGTTCAAAATTCTCTACTCAAGTAATCATGATAAACTTGAATTTCAGGATGAAATATAATTAACAACGGTTAATTATATATTAATCTCTGTCGTTATTTTAATCACCATTTTTACAGAAAAATTTGAAAATTTTCTTATTATATTAAATGGTCATGATTACGATATCTCAAAAATCACCAAATGACGAAACAAGTTCTCGACACGATTAACGAAATATTAAACTTCACTAATCCTAAATTAATACTAAACGGGCCCTTAATTAATTTCTCAACCCAAATCCACGAGTACTATTCATCCGGCCCAAGATAAAAGCCCAAAACATTACTTATGATTTTGTGTGATATTCGACTAGAAACCATCCTCCAAAACGCTCTTCATTCTCTCAATTCTTAAACACGACACCTATATATTTTTGCACCATCTCGTTTATCACCTAGCCGACTAATAGTATGTCGAATCTCATAATCAAATGTCGACTTTTGCTATGTATATAAGAGGCAAAGTGTTCGGTCCAAAACAATCCACTCGACATATATAAATAATCCAAAACTAAACTGTTTTGACTCCCGTTTGTTTCTATGAGATCCTAATAATATTTCAAGGATGTTTTTATGTTAGAAGTCGACTTCTATAAGCTAGTAACTAAGTTGTACAGGATTTATCAAATCGTGTATGTAAAAATATAGCTAGTCGATATTTCCATGACTCACAAAGACAAACACCCATCTTTTAAGCTCTCACAAACATCTCTTAAAGTCTTAGGAGGTAAGAAAAGTCATTTAAAATCGTTCATTCACTGACACTAAATAGTAGTACATGTTTCTTTGAAATTTTTGCACTTACTTGTTCTAAAACTCTACTATAAGTACTCTATATCCATTCGCTTGTTTCTATCATCCAAAGCACTCATAATAAACTCAAATACTCTCTCAAACTCATCTCTGAAAGACCATAATTAAATCATTCTCACGCTTGGAAGCAAACAAGAAATAATGGGTTCAATATATAAGTATATTACTTGGGTTATATCGAACGTGATTAAATCTTGTGTTTTCCCTCTTCACACTCGACTCTCTACCACCCTTGAGGTGTTGTAAGTCGTTTCCATCTCTATTGAATGCATTTTATACGTTATTTAAGTTCCATGCATCACGTATAATTTTATGTCAAACGTATATAGTTTCATGTATATTTTTACGTACGTATAATCATATAGAAACACAAAAGTGACTAGCCTCTATCTTGGAAGGCCAAGGAGTCACGATACACACTCATCTCACATTTATTTCTACGTTACATGCATCATTCGACACTATTTTAAACCTTGTATCAATCGGATACCAAAAACTCTAAACACTTATATAAATATGTCCCAAGCTACCTACGGATCGAACGTATATTTTGAAATTTAGTTTAACGAGCATACAATATTTTTACACCATCCAATAAACCACCTAGCTAGCTATCACTTTCATTTAGATAACTTGTAAAAATACTCACGTCTAGACCCTTAAAATCGAGCAAAGTGAATCACACAAACAACCATTGAAAGCTAACAATTTTAGCGAGATGGGCTTTTAAGCCCAATAATCTGTTTTTAAGCTGTTTGGATAAGCTAGCTTATCCAGGACTTTTGATATGAAAATATAACATGAAAAATGATAATTTTGATGAGCCCAACTCGTCTCAGAGCTCACCGTTTTTAAAACATTAACGGGCCATTAATAAGCTCGTTAAAAGCCCATAAGCTGAAAAATAAGCTCTTGGCCTAATAAGCTGTCAACATAAGCTTTTTATTTCTTAAATAAGTTTCGGAAATTATAATATACTTTTTCCCATGATTTTTGTACATTTGGACTAAAAATGTAACGCGACAACACCTAGAGGGACTAAAACTGTCAAATGCTTAAAATGGGGACTGAAATTGTATAAACAGAATCTTTAGGATAGAAATTGATATTATTTAATATTTCAAGCTCAGAATTGATTATTGGACAAGTAGAGGACTAAAATTGTAAATTATATATAAAAAGGACTAACGGTGTAACGCTAACGGCGTTAGAGTAAAAAGTGTAAAAATTGGAAAGGGACAAGGACCAACATCATTTATTTGCCATTCTTATTTTATTTTCTATTTTACGTCACCCCATCACGTCATGTTGCATATTTGTATATTTTAATTATTTAATAATTAACGTTTGGTTATATTTATATAAAACATTTTAAAACGATTTAACTTAATGAATTATTTCCCCACTTTCAAGAAAACAATATATTAGTTTCAAAGACATAAAAGTAAGATAATATTAAGAATAATATTATGTCTGAACTTTAGGCATTTTAAGCATATCATATTCTCACTCTAACGATCATATCGTTATTCGTTCTCATTATCGTTTCCATCATTAGTATAAAGTCGAAATCTTAAGACCTTCCTTATAATCAGGTTTCATATCGAAGACGTTTCCATAATCGTTCCCATAATCTCACCCGAATTTACTTTTCATCATTTCCAGTATCGCTCAAGGTGAGTCATAGCCCCATTTCCAATACTTCTTTTAACTCTTTGGGGGAGATACATGCTTACATATACTTTGATAATTTTATAAGTATATGAATAAATTACATAATTTAAATCAATTTCCTAATTAATATTTATCTGATATGGTTTATGTCTTAAGATGTGATATATATATGTACTGGCAAATTGCTTAAATAGAATACTGAACTCAGATAATAATGTTTCCAAATTGATTATTGTAAGATGATATTTTACTATACTATAACATCCTGAATGATTCCCTTATCTCTATATGATATTTCTATGTTTCAACAGAAATAATTGCTAGAAAGAGCACAAATACTCTACTTACATCATTACCTTGATATTGCCTAAGTTACCCTTATCGCCATAAAGTCTCTCTATCATGAGCCATTAATCACTTGTATGTGAGCGCGAATATAGTGAACAGCTTCAAAACCTGTTGAGGCTTGACATCCTATCCCACTAATACTTGACGAAATGCCTTTTGGTTAGTCGTATTAGTCGTGATACACCATATTTGAGTAAAAATAGGAATTGGCAAATCACCTATTACACGAGGCCAATATTATCATTGACTTGATAATCATCTCTGTTTTTACGGTATTTTGTTAACGTTTTGCGTGTCATGAGGCTTGGGGCAATATCTATAAGAAAATATATGTCTTCAAACATATATCTAGATACAACTGTATAGGTAATTGACCAGATTTGAATTATAAATCTCACTACATTAGTATCATGAGTTTCCATCTCATATTAGGATTATGATCCAATACTTGAATTTGATTGAATATATATGATTTATCTGTGATTATAATCAACATCACTCAATACTTGTTCTATTACTGTTAGTATTTATTACAATTATTACTAAATATTCTTGAATCTATTGAAATAAATGGTTTTCCATTAAACTCTATGAACTCACCACCTTTGTGTTGACAATTTTAAGCATGTTTATCTTAGGTAATTAACGGAGCAGGACAAGAAACGGAGCGGGCATTTATTACTCTGATAAATTAAAATGGTGTAAAAATCAAATATGTCATTCTTACAAGCCTTTATATCTTTTAATGAGATTTTAAATCAAATGTTTCATCTTTTATCAAAAATATTATTTGAATGACAAATAACTTTCAAAACGCTTCTTTTAAGCCGTTTTATGTGATTATGACTTCGATCCTCCCCGTAACACCCAAATTACTTTTCCGCTGCTAAACTATAAATTTGGGGGTGTTACATATTCCATTTTTTTTACTTTCACAAATTACATACGAACTCAGTTTGGAACTTACATTAAGTCCTTTCAGTGTGACAATGGGAAAGAGTATAACAACAATTCCTTTCATCAATTTTGTGCAAAAAATGGAATGGTTTTTCGCTTTTCATGTCTACATACCTCCTCTCAAAATGGGAAAGCCGAAAGTAAAATCCGAGCCATCAACAACATCATTCGTACAATTTTATCTCACTCTTCTATGCCAAGCACGTTTTGGCATCATGCTTTACAAATGGCCACTTATGTGCACAATATACTTCCTATTAAACTACTCGACCACCACTCTCCTACCCAAATTCTATACAATCGTACCCTACATATGATCGTTTACGGGTGTTTGGTTGCTTGTGTTACCCACTTTTCCCATCGACCACCATAAAAAATCTTCAACTACGTTCAACACCATGCTTATTCTTGGGTTATCCAAGTCATCACCGTGGATATAAATGTTATGATATGTCAACACAAAAGATATTTATCTTTAGACATGTCATATCGTTGAAACTAAGTTTCCCTTTTCCACTTTACACAAACCCACGCCACATAGTTTTACCTTTTTACAAGATAATATTCATTCATATTTCATACCATCATTCTCATTAGAAGATTCCTATACACAAACCACTAATGAATAGCCCGTTATCGAGCAACCGTCACCTGTTAGTCCCTTAACTCCCACACCTCAATCTAGTGACTCACCAACTAGACCTATTTCTCATCCTCATAGCCCCTCATCACAACCCATTACTTATATCTCTCGGCCCACTTCTCAAGCATCCTTGCAACGTTCTCAACCCAATTCTGTCCATATCCACAGCCCTATAGTATCTCGGCCCACAACACCATCTAGGCCTCCTCATTCCTCTTGAACCACTCACTCTCCTAAGCCACCAACAGTCCCTGTCCGGTCCATCCATACCCGCAGCATGTCTGGCATTACCAAGTCAAAAACCCCTTTCAATCTTTCTGCTTCTACATCTATTGCTCATGTTCCTCAGAATCCAAAAGGTGCTTTATCTTACATGAATTGGAACCATGCCATGACCATTGAATTTAATGCTCTAATTGATAATAAGACATGGGTTTTAGTACCTCGTACACCTGATATGCATGTGATTAGATCTATGTGGATTTTTAGACATTAAATGAAATATGACGGTTCTTTTGAGCGTTATAAAGCTCGTCTTGTTGGTGATGGCAGGTCTCAACTACTTGGTGTGGATTGTAACGAAACTTTTAGCCCGATCATTAAACCGGAAACCATTCGAACAGTGCTTAGTATTGCTCTTTCCAAGTCATGGTCGATACATCAATTAGATGTAAAGAATGTGTTTCTACATGGTAATCAATGAAACCGTGTATATGTATCAACCATTTGGTTTTCGAGACCCTCATTACCCGAATCATGTATGTCTTCTCAAGAAGTCTCTTTTTGAACTTAAACAAGCCCCACAGGCATGGTACCAACAGTTTGTGGATTTTGTCTCTACTATTGGTTTTGTGCATAGTAAATGTGATCACTCGCTGTTTATCTATCACAAGGGTAAGGATATGGCTTATTTGCTATTGTATGTTGACGAAGTTATTCTTACAACTTCGAGTGACCTGCTTTGGAACTCACTTATGTCACTTTTAGCACGTGAATTTGCTATGAAGGATCTCGGTCCTTCGAGTTACTTTTTGGGGATTGCTGTTAGACGCCATCAACATGGGATTTTCCTTAGTCAACAGAATTATGCTAAGGATATTATTGCACGAGCCGGTATGTCGTCTTGTAATTCAGTTCGTACTCCAGTTGACACTACTTCTAAACTACGTGCTACTTGAGGTGATCTTTTATCAGACCCTACTCACTATCGTAGCTTAGCGGGTACGTTGGAATACCTCACGTTTACTCGGCCCGATATTTCCTACGCGGTTCAGCAAATATGTCTCCACATGAATGCTCCACGTGATAGTCATATGCATGCTCTTAAACGTATCATTCACTACTTACAAGGTACACTTGACTATGGTCTTCATCTTTCCAAGTCACCTGTTCATCGGCTTGTTGCATACACAGACGTGGATTGGGGCCGGTGCCCCTATACCCGGTGCTCAACTTCGGGCTATTGCGTATTTTTGGGTGATAATCTCATCTCTTGGTCATCGAAAAGACAGCCCACTCTTTCTCGGTCAAGTGCCGAAGCCGAATATCGCGGGGTTGCAAATGTGGTTCGGATTCTTGTTGGATTCATAATTTACTACTTGAATTACATTGTCCGATTCCCAAAGCTACTCTTGTGTTTTGCGACAATGTTAGTGGTATTTATCTATGCGGCAATCCTGTTCAACATCACCGTACTAAACATACAGAAATGGATATTCATTTTGTACGTGAAAAAGTAGCTCGTGGGGAGGTACGGGTTCTTCATGTTCCATCTCACTATCAGATTGCTGACATATTTACCAAAGGTCTTCCCCAGGTTTTGTTTGATCACTTTTGGGATAGTCTGAGTGTTCGTCCTCCTCCCGCTGTGACTGCGGGGTGTATTAGATATAAGTTATATGTAACAAACTATCCTACAAATGTAGATAGTAAATATCTGTGTACAACTAGTCACATCTAGTCCCAAAATAGCTCTCAGTTTGTTAGGGACTCTTTTGTATATATAGTATTGATCATGAATGAGAAAGACAACAAATTCCATTCTTTCACGAATTGAACAAAAAAAAAAAAAAAAAAAAAACTTTTTCTGTAAATGTTTACTTTTGTTAAAGATATTTACATAATTTACTGAGACAAATACTCAATAACTCGTAATCTAACATAAGAAGTACAATTTACGTAAGATGGAAATATAATCATCACGTTTTATTAATAAGAACACAATTCATCGAAAAAGAGTTGTTTTAGATATATTTGTAACCCTCTGTATTAGCATGCCTTAGATCAGATAGTGTCAAATGTTGCTAGTAAGCTGTTTAAGATATGGTTAGGTGACCTTCCATTTTTAATAGTCTAGATACAGAGCCTTAAGAAATGACATATTTTGTTAAATTTTCTTACCAGCGCCGCAACAAGCAGTAGAGTGATCTAAGCAACAGGAAAAGAGTGCATATTGAATGTTTTAATGTGCAACTTTGCAGACACCTTAAATGTTTGGGTGGTCTATTTTATTATTATCTACCATAGTAATGACTTTTAATATATAGTTTTATTAAAGCTGGGGTCATGGGTTTGAAAACAGTATGAGCGTATCTTTGTATCCTTTTAATCATGGTGTTATGTAAGTTACCTCCTGCATGCAGAGGCGAAGCTTCATAGGGGGGGCGCCCGACCCCCCGAAATTTTTTTTGCGATGTAGAGGGTATATAGTTTTCGTGTAGAAAAATTTCGGTATATTCGGTTTCGACCCCCCAAAAATTTCGGTATACCTGAAATATAGCCTTAGGAAAAAAAAATTTAGATCCCGACCCCCCACTTACAAAATCCAAGCTTCGCCACTGCCTGCATGCATGTTGGCTGAAGGATAGATTAGTCGGAGGCGTCAGAGAGTTGGTTTCCCTTTTTTTCACTTCAACAATTACAACGTGCCGACGAGACTATACACATAAAATACCATAACCTCACGATAATCAAAATATTTTAGTTGATCATTTTGCACAAAAAAACACTAGATGCATGATTAATTTGTTTGATTCTAATAAGTGTTCACCAAAATCATTATAGTTGATCAATATTTTCTATCGATTGCTCATTCCTTACTATACTCTGCCATAAATGGATACATTGAGACACCCTCAAATAATATTATTTAATTGTATTAGAGACAGCTGAATTATATATCAGTAAATTGCAATTTGGCTGCTGAAAGGTCAAATAGTAGGCTACATTATTAATTTATTACCATCACAAACCAAATGTACAACACTTATGGCCTTTAAATATGTTCATTATTCATGAAAACAAATAAACCATTTCGAAGTATATTGAAATGGCTTCAAGTGGTACGATTGTGTTAGCATTTTTCCTACTAATAACTTTGTGCTTGAAAGGTTCAAAGGCTCAATCAGGGTGCACCAATGTTCTCATTGGAATGTCTTCATGCTTAAACTATGTTACGGGAAGTTCCAAAACACCAACTTCTTCTTGTTGTTCATCTCTTGCTAATGTTGTTCAATCACAGCCGCAGTGCCTTTGCTCCGCCCTTGATGGTAGCGCTTTGTCAGGACTAGGAATCCGTATTGACAAAACCGCTGCATTAGCACTACCGGGTGCTTGCAATGTGAAGACTCCACCTGTTAGCCGATGCAATGGTATACTATTAGTATCTTGTTTATAATTATGTCTAACTTTATTATCAAGATATTGCAGTTAATATATTTAGTACCCAGTTTCAATTATATTTTTGATCTAGCTCTATCTTCACTACGATAGATTTTCCCATTTGCACGCAATACTTTATTTTTAAAAATAAATATATTAATAAAAAAAAGGCTGCTTTTTGAATTGTACAATAATTGTCAATGTGTTTAAATAAACTTTGAATTTAAAAACATTTGCATTTATATGTGCTCTGTTAATTTTATTTTC
Organism: Artemisia argyi; assembly: GCA_030686995.1. Lineage (NCBI taxonomy): Eukaryota > Viridiplantae > Streptophyta > Magnoliopsida > Asterales > Asteraceae > Artemisia > Artemisia argyi. Next base: position 43,787,268 of record CM060708.1, read on the forward strand.
TGGACTGAAATGGAAAAGTTTAAGATGGTAATAAAAAAAATTGTGTTCCTGTGATTTTTTCGGACGGGGAGGAAAGTAAAGGATAGTAAATTACATCAAAATTACTCTCCTAATTTACTTCCCAAATTGGGATGAAATGGAGTGAAGTTGATTTTAAAGCTCTTTTTTAGTTACTTACTTACTTCGTTTTATTTTCTTTCCAACTTGAGAACACAAGATAACAAAAATAATTTCTTATTCCTCTCCTCTTTACTTCACTCCTTTTTTTTCTCTCCATCTCTCTTCTTTCCGTTTTATACTCGGGAACAAAGCGTAAGTGTCTACAATTTTGGGGAAAAATACTAGCATGTTTCCTATGCTATGAGAAAAAAGTTTGTGAATCACATATATACTTGCTCCATCTCCCATTGACCTTAGAAACTTTTAACTACAGGTGGAGGTAGTGCACCCATGATGGCTCCTGCTAGATCTCCACAAAGTTCACATGTTGAATCCTCAAATGGGCCTTCACCATCTAGCATATCCGACACAGGTATGAACTCAAAGAATGCTGTTTATATTGTACACTTAACTGTAACAAAATGAGAAAAAAAATTAGAAAAGTTAACATGTGGCAAGTTTTGATGATTAATGATATATGTAACAGGACCGAGAAAAGTTCTTGAAATTGGTGAATAATCGAATGGTGGTGGCTGCAACAAGATGCACTACATGACTGTGTCGAGTGTTCTGGTTGTCCTACTCCTGGCTATGTTGGTAATCTACAAGACTACAAGCAAGAATAATAATGTGTGTTTCTGAGTTTACTTGTAATTTGTTGTTTCGTTTTCATGTTATAGAATGTATCGCTGTTTGAGTGTTGTAATTCGATTTCATTTTATACAGTATGTTTATTTGTATTGTGAAAAATATGCATGGTTATACTAAATATTGTTAAATTACACTCCGTATGCACATGACTGTTTCTTTAAAATGCAAGGCCCCATAGTCCAGGCTAAGTATGGGTTCAAAACCAAGACCGACCTAATAATTCTGGCCAGATTAGGCTAGGTCACGGACCTTTAATGACAGACTAGTGATATAGATAGTCCAAGACAAGTATCGGTCAAACCGCATCCTAGATCGAGTCAGTCTAGCTAGATTGTCTTGCACTCTTGGCAGCTCAAGTATTGCCTGGATTTGCCAATATTTTAGATCAGCCCGGCCAGCTAAAGCCTTTCTCTGCGTTTTACCCCCAAAGAAAGATTTCGTCAAATGTAGAAGTAATATAGACATTAGCAGGGACTGACAGAACCATAACCAAATATGACCGGGTGCACAATTTTTTTGAAACCTAATATAGATTCACATTTCAATGGATTGGGAGCATTTAAGAAAAAATTATATTTTTTTCAAAAGTTACTATTACATTAAAAAAAATTCATAAGAGTCCCGGGCACCCGCGGGAACCCCTGGTTCCATCCCTGGACATTGGTCACTGCCATCCCCGACAAAGTGAGCTTATCAATATCACAATATAATTTATTTTATAATCTTGGTTGAAAATTAAAAAAAATAAAAAAATCAATGGTTGACAAATCCTCTAAGGAGTCAAAATAAAGAAAATATCAAGAAGACAATGGATGAACTTTGGTCATCAGAAACAATAACAAGCACCTTAGAAACAACCAGCAAACCACCTCACAAAACCATACAACACCCGCTCCTGTACCAATTCTAAACCCAAAAATCTCTATAGCAACATTTTACTTTACAAACTTCCTGTCTAATTTACTGTATTTTATAAAAGGTAATTTTTTTTTTTGAACGGCGGATTATTTGTTAGATGTTAGTTGTTAGTTGTTCGCTCGAATTAGTGTCGCATCCTCGGGCAGAGATACCAACCGCGAGCCTCTCCTTAGGGGATAACCCCACTCCTATTCCCGATTCGTCTGATATCATTAGAGCTTGTGGTTCCCAAGTGTGGACTTCCCGGTCGGTCACCCAAACTGGTACTACTCTCACTTGGGCTTGAAGGCTCGCACTCGACCTTCTTCTTGCTTCTTCTTGCATGAGGGCAGTCAGAGTTTCATAGTTTTGGGACACAAAATTTCCCAATGTTAGGTCAGGTGTGTCCTCAGTTGCTGCAAGAATATTTGCCTCAGTGTTGGGCGCCCTATCTCGGTTAGGCGCGCCTGGTGGTACAGTGTTGTCCACTGTAGGTACGGTTTGATGAAGAGTAGTGAAGAGGGTGCGCTGGAGTTCCTCAACGCTTGGGACCACTGTGGTTTGGGTAGTCCTTATAGGCAGTTCTACCACTGGAAGAGGTTGGGTTGTACCTGCCTCTTGGTGACCAGGTGCGCTGGTTGTCCCAGCAGCTTGCCTAGGGGTTGAATCTTGTTGATTCTTCCTCTGGGGGTCACGTGTTTTTTCCAACTGCGGAGTCCGCTGGCTTGAATTCTTATTCTTCGTCATTCTAGTTCTTTAGTTCTTAGTAGGGTCCCACGGATGGTGCCACTTGTTGATACAAAAGTTGGGCGTTCCTGATTATGGGCTCTTGCTCTCGTACCAATTCGCTTCTTAATGCTTGAAACCTGCGCACTAAGAAAATAAACAACACCGTTAGGCTTATCGTGGGATTGTCTCCCACGATTAGACTCCGGCGTGAGAGTAAGTAATCGATTTAGGGTTCTCGTAAAGAGTTTTAGGGTTTGTGAATCGTACCTTGAATGAGAATTATGTCATTTCTTATATAGGCGCAGAATCCTTGTAGGATTTGTGCTCCTTACGTTTGACACACATGGTGCTTATCCGGGTTAAGGATATCCATTCCATAGATAGAAGATCTCTATCTATTCCGTATATAGTTTAGTTGGGCATGCGTGTGCCAATTCCTATTATTGATGCGGCCCAAGTTATAATAGCCCACGCATGGTGGCTTTAGGCCTTAGTAATGTTTAATATTTGGGCTTGTGACCCATATATAAACTATACGTCATCATGTCCCCCCCAGTCTAGTGTGCGCGGCTCGTAGCCGCGGATGCTAGACTAGTCACAACAGCGGTAAGCGTGGCGGGAGAACTTTGAAATATTGCCGCCCAATATTGAGTACAATGTACCTAGTCATAGATATTTCAAAGAAATGCCTAAAAAATCGGGGGTTGTGTCCACGTGTCCCTCGGAAAACGGGAAAAAGTGCATGTACCATTTCGGTTTCTAGCCACACGTTTTTGTGAGTGGGATCCACGTGGGCATCATCCAGGGTTTTTGGACCCCTTATATAAGAGTCACCGCCTCCCTTTTTACCTAAAACACACAGTAAAAAACACATACTCACCCTTGCACCTTTTTTCAAACCGTTTTTGTGCAAAGAAAGTAACTGTTTTATTAGGTAAATTTGTGTGCGTATCATAGTAAATTTATGAAAATGGTTGCCCAATTAGAAGATTTTCGCTCTGCGATGAGTGAGGATGATGTGCGTCAGTTTTCGTCTGACTACTTCATTTCTCTGGATGTACATCCAGAGGCTCCAGATGTTGACGTGTGTATAGCCGATTTCCCCGAAGGGAAAATAGGACTATACACGCGTTTTTTCGAGTACGCGAATTACCGAGTGCCGATATCTATTTTTCTGAGCGATTTGCTCAATCACTATCGCCTTCACATCTCACAGATGCACTGTATAGGTGCGGCTAAGGTGTCGAATTTTGAGATAAACTGCCGTTTACTTGCGATAGAGCCGACCATTGCCTTATTCCGCGCCTTCTACCACACGACATGGTCGCATGGATGGGTGTCGTTTGCGAAGCTCGCGGGGGCGCTTCAGTGCTATACTGAGAAGGTAGACTCCCTGAGGCATTGGAGGGAGTACTTTTTCTGGGTTGATGACATAGTATTTCCATCACCCTTTGAGTTTTATACTCAAGACACGTTGCCCAGGATTGGGCGCCCCGCACCCGGTTCCTATAGTTTGGCCGATGCGCAGACCCTTGATGCCAACCGCATTCCCATTAACCCTTATCCGGAGGAGTTTTTGGTGCATGTGGGGTTGAGTCGCAATTACTTCAGTGGTGCTGACGAGGTGCCAACCTTCATTGATGAGGAAGGCCGGGGTGGGTGTTCGTCCCTTCAGCTACTAATCATGTAAGTTTTATATGCGCACGTTTAGTAACTAATTTCTTTTTGTTTTTGCTGTTTGTTTTTTGTGTGCGCAGAGATGGATCTTTTTACTGTGGTAAAGCTGGAGAAACCAAAGCAGGTGACTGTGGGAGTGCGCCCTCTAAGGGAGAATGAGCAGCCACTTCTGGACGTGACCCAGGGTCATCTGACTGTGCTGGGGGATGTTGGTCACGAAGATACGCCGCCTCTCTAAGTAACGCCCGTTCAGAGCGTGGCGCCAGATGTGGAGATGGCGCAGGAGGAGGAGGCGCATGCTGAATCATCTGATAGCGTGGAAATATTGAAGCCTGAGGAAGTGTTGAAACCTGAGGAGGTAGCGCGGGAGCTGAAGCGCAAGGGAGTGGCTGGTAGCAGTGGTACCTCCAAGAGGAGACGCTATATCATCGGAGATGAAGGGTCGTCTGTGGAGGAGGAGACATCCGCTTCTGGTGCGGATAAGGAAGCTGCTAAGACCTCTCCGTTTATGTAAGTCATATTCCTCATGCGTCATTTTTTATTACTTGTCGTAATATGTACTAACTGCTTCCTTCATGTTTTGTAGTGATGATGCCACGAAGGGTGATGGAGCCTTTGTGGAGATGATGTCCCCTCCGCAGAATGAAAACAAGGAGGGGGAAGTGAAGGTTGATGAGGGCGTATCCGCGCAGCGACTGATGGATAAGTTGACTGCTACTGCTGCGCGTCAGACTGAGCTGGTGGCTCAGTTGAAGTCGAGGTATGTCGAGGAGAGCAGCACTCTCGCCCAAAAAGATAAGGAGATAACTATGCTCCGTGCGCAGCTGGCTGAAGCGCAGGCGGAAGTGGGGTCCGTCAGGGTGTACACTGAGAAGGTCACCAATGAGAAGTTGACCGCGATGGCTGAGCTGGAGAAGAAGGAGGAGCACTTCGCGAACATTGCTAAGTTCAAGGAGCGCATGGAGGAGATTGTCCAGGTGCAGGAGAATAAGCTGCGTGGCCTGAGCATAGAGTATGATGAAGAGTTATACCCTCATCTGATGTCAACCATTGCTGAGCGCAGGTACATTCTTTTCAGCTTTTTATGCCTTTGTTATTTTTTGTTGTTTTGTTTCATTTTTAACACAAGTTGTCCTTGTTGATGTAGGTGGTTGATCAGTCATGGATTGCGCCTGGCCGCTATGGGCACTTTGGAGTCCCAAGAGGTGTTGGAGGCTTTTAGGAAAGTGGTGCAGTGCGCTGTGGAGCGTGGGAGATCGCAAGCTATGGAGGATCTCCATGAGGCTAAGTTGTTGAACAAGGCCTTGACTGAGGTGCCTGGCTATAACGCGGGTGCGTACGACGAGCTAGTGCAGGCCATGGAGGGAATGAAACTTCTCGAGCTGCCTCATATTGCATGGTTAGAGCGCGACCAGGATAACCCCATAAAGGTAATTATGGAGGGGTTGACCTTGGAGCGTCATATTTTGGAGGATGCAGAGGTGCAGCCGGACTACTTCCTTAAGCCTGACGAGTCGCAGCTGCAAGTTCCAGTGTTTGTGCAGCCTCGCCATATGCTGAACCCTTTTGCCCTTGAGCGGGAGATTCCTCTAAAGGAGGTATTGGAGCGCCACGTGCAGAGAGCTGCCCAGAAAAAAGGGATTGCGGGCAAGGCGGTCTTATGCGGTGTAGGCGCTGCACATATTCCCAGGTCTGATGGGGTTCCAGTGAGTGTGCCGACCGTATCTCCCAAGGATGCGTCTTGAGAAAGCTGCAAGAGGTGGGGAGTTCCGCTGCACCGGAAGATATCCCTGAGCATCGTCATAGCATATAGGCTTCTTGTTGTAGCTTGTATATTTATCGTGTAAATAACAAGGTGTATTTTTTTGTGATGTAGTAGTTGTCTTTTTCTTTTATGTAAAAAGATGGAATAAGATAACTTGTTGTGTATAAATTAAGTGTATGACTTAAAAATATACTTGCATTAATGTTTGCTAAGTTTTATGTTTTGACCAAGTGTCTTGGCTCGTTATTTGCTAAGCTTTGTACGGTGTACTTAATATTTGCGCACCCTTCGTGGGATGCGCACGAAAAACTTACCTCAACGTCTCAAAAGTAAGGTGCTTAGCAAGGATGCGTGATTCAATGTTGATGGGTTTGCAACCCTCTTACTCAACGAGTGAATTAGTAGGTTTACTCATCCTTTATGCCTTCGTGGGTCTTAATTAGTGCATGCACGCCATGTAGGCAAAAATATAAGAGAACAATATCGACATATATAAGTATATACGCAATAAAGTGAAATACGTTATGGAGTTAGCTAGAAACCATAACATTTTATTGATACTTGCAAGTTTTTTGAAAAAGTAAAAATACAATTCCTAAGAAAGAAAAGAAAAAACAAACACTTATTGGGCACATCCTAAAGTGCAAAGGTGTCTGTGTAATGGCCGTAGCCTTGCCTAAAAATAACATCTTTTAAGATTGCAGATGTTCCAAGTGCGCGCTAGGTCGTGACCTTCCATATCGCGCAGCCTATATGCGCCGTTCCCGAGCGCATCAGTGACCTCATAGGGTCCTTCCTATTTATGTCCGAGCTTGCCTGTGTCTTCTGCGTGGCTCGCATCGTTGGCGCGGTATACAAAGTCTCCTGGCCTGAAGGAAGTGTGTTTGATCTTTGCATCATAACACTTCTTCATTTTTGCCTTAGCCTTTACTTCGCGTATTGCTGCGCGTTCACGGCTTTCTTCCAGTAAGTCCAAGTCTATGCGCCGCTCCTCGTCATTTGTTGTGACGTTGACCTCTGCTGTTCGTGTAGTTGGCATTCCTATCTCAGCTGGTATGACGGCCTCTGTTCCGTAGACAAGGGAGAATGGCGTGTCGCCAGTACTGGTTTTGATTGTGGTGCGATGCGCCCATAAGACATGTGAGAGCTCGTCCACCCACCTTCCTTTGTGTCTGTCAAGGTGCGCTTTTATTCCTTCACCTAGACTGCGATTTGCGCGCTCAACTAAGCCATTGGTTTGTGGGTGTTTTACTGAAGCGAAGTGTTGCGTGATGTTCAATTGCACGCACCAATCTTTGAATGGATTGTCGCAGAACTGTTTCCCATTGTCTGATATAATCTCTCCGGGTAGTCCGAAGCGACAGACAATGTTTTCCCAGACAAAGCGCTTGACTTGGTTTCCCGTGATGCTCACCACCGCCTTTGCTTCAATCCACTTCGTGAAGTAATCTATGGCTACGATGAGGAACTTTTGTCCTCCTGCTGCAACTGGAAAGGGTCCTGCGATGTCAATGCCCCATTTGTAAAATGGCCATGGTGAGGTAATGGGTGTTAGCTCTTGTTGTGGTCGGCGCGGAATTGGCCTGTGTACTTGACAATTGCTGCATTTCTTTATCAGATCGCGTGCGTCGCGGTGCATAGTTGGCCAATAATACCTCGACCGTAGAGCGCTTGCTACCACAGATCGCAGTCCTGAGTGCATGCTACATGATCCAGCGTGGATTTCTCAGAGTACATAGTCTGCTTGAAGAGGTCCAACACATCTGAGCCAAGGTTGCAAGAAAGAGCGTCGATAGAGTATGTTGTCTCGTAGTTCAAATCGCTGCGCTGTGCGCCACACTCTTCGAGCGTCCTTATGGTCTTGTGGCAAGATTCCCTAGCTAATGAATTCAATGATAGGTGTCATCCATGTAGGATCTTGTTCTTCTATCACTGTGGATACTTCTATCTCTGAGATTGACTTGTTTTGTAGGGTTTCTACCAATACCTGTTTTGATAGGTGCGCAAATCTTGTGGATACGATCTTGCTGAGCGCATCAGCCTTCCTGTTTTCCCCTCTGGGCACCTGTTTTATTGTGAACCTGTCAAAGTTTTTAATTAAGGACTTGGTCTTTTCCAGGTTTTTGATCATGTGTTCATCCTTGGCTTCATATTCACCTAGCACATGGTTAGCGACTAGCCGAGAATCTTCATTTGCTTCCAAGTTGCGTACACCCATTTGAATTGCGATGCGCAGTCCAGCTAGTAGGGCTTCGTATTCTGCCTCATTGTTTGTGGCTGTGAATTCGAAGCGCAGCGCATAGGTGAATTCCATACCTTCTGGATTTGTGAGAATAAGGCCTGCGCCTGATCCATCTACACATGAAGACCCATCTGTGAACAGAATCCAGGGTTCCTGCAGATCTGTTTTGGTTGCAGATGTTGAACTATCGCTATCTGGCTTCTCAACAATGAAATCAGCTAATATTTGTCCTTTGATTGCAGTGCGTGGTCTATATGAGATGTTATATTCACTTAACAGTACACTCCACTTTTGTAGCCGTCCTGATGCGTCAGGTTTAGAGATAACTTGTTTGATTGGCTAATCTGTGATCACCGCTATTGGGTGCGCTTGAAAGTATCTGCGCAGTCTTTTGGCTGCGAATACTAGAGCTAAGACCAGCTTTTCCATAGCGCTGTAGTTAGTCTCTGTCTTCTTCAATGCTTTGCTTACAAAGTATATGGGTGTCTGGACGGAGTTCCTATCTGTCAATAGCACTGCGCTGACTGCTCCATGAGTTGCTGATAAATACATGATCAGCTCTTCCCCTGGTCGCGGTGCGACAAGTTTGGGAAGAGATGCCAGATGGTGTTTTAGTTGTTGGAAAGCTTCTTCTGCTTCTTCGGTCCAACGAAAGTCTCCCTTTTTAGTACACTTCGTGAGTGTTTTAAAGAGAGGAAGTGATTTGTCTGCTGACTTAGATAAGAAGCGGTTTAGCCCTGCTAGCTTTCCATTTAATGACTGTACTTCTTTGAGTGTGCGCGGTGAGGGGAGATCAATAACAGCCATTGTTTTTTCTGGACAAGGCTTGATTCCATCAGGTTCTATTAAGTATCCAAGGAACCTGCCTTCGGTTGCGCCAAAGGTGCACTTCTTGGGGTTTAACTTCATGTTTATTTGTCCTAATGTTCTGAACGTTTCCTCGATGTCGCGCACCAATTTGATGACAAGGTCGTCAACGTAGACCTCCAAGTTGCGACCCACTTGTTTTTCGAAAGCTGTATCCACCAATCGTTGGTATGTTGCGCCTGCGTTTTTTAAGCCAAAAGGCATTTTTGTGTAGCAGTAAACTCCTTGACTTGTGTGGAAAGCTGTTTTTTCTTCATCTTTGACTGCCATCTGAATTTGATGATACCCTTTGTATGCGTCTAGGAAGCATTTGAAAGGGTATCCGCACAGGGATTCTACCTTCCAGTCTATTTCTGGCAGTGGATAGCAGTCTTGTAGACATGCTTTGTTAAGGTCTGTGAAGTCCACGCACATTCTCCAACTGCCATCGCTCTTTTTTTTACCATCACTAGGTTAGAGAGCCAGTCATGATAGTACACTTCGCGCATGATGCCTGCGTCTACGAGTTTGTGTACTTCTTCCAGAATAGCTTTTGCACGATCTGGGGCTTGGCAGCGCTTCTGCTGTCGTATTGGGGGATATCCTTGTCGAATTTGTAGCTTATGCTCTGTGATAGAGCGTGGCACTCCTGTCATGTGTTTTGGTTCCCATGCGAAGATGTCTAGGTTCTTTTGCAAGAGTGCGCACACGGCTGCTTTACCTTTGTCAGATAAAGATCCTCCAATCGAAACTTGTTGGTCTGGGTAATCGGGGTGAATAGCGACCTTTAAGTTTGGTGTTTTTTCTGTGCGCTGTTCTGGAATATTCTCCACCTCAGTGGTTACTGCGTTGCATTCTTTTGGTAGTACTGTTGTGTTGTAGAGGGACTCCTCCTTCCACTGGGAATTTGAGCATCCCATGTGCTGTGGATGGCACAGCGCGCATGGATGATATTCCAGGTCTCCCAATGATGCCATTGTATGGTGAGGGAGACTTGATTACCATGAAATTTATCCATGTTGCTGTTGAGTGTTGTTCGTCTCCTACAACTACTAGCAAGCGCAATTGCCCCATAGGCCAAATCATTTCTCGTGTGAATCCAGTCAACGACGTTGTTGTTGGTATCAATTGAATTTGGATTTCAGGTCGCAGTCTTTTGAAACAATGATCGTATAGGATATCTGCGGATGCTCCTCCGTCAATGTACATGCGGTGGATATCATGTCCCCCCGTATGTATTTCAATGGTTAGAGGTTCTACCACTGCGTTGTCCGCAGCTAGAGTGGGGAAAGATATCTCTTTTTCTGGAGAGAATTTTTGACTGATTTTTTGTTTTATCTTGCGTTGCCATGACTGTATCATGTATATGATGTCAGCTTTTTCTTTGGGAGGCTCTTTCTTGCCCCCGTTCCTTTGTTTGTCCTTTCCCTCTTTGATGTTTTTTACAAGGTGGTCCATTCTGCCTTCCCTTACTAACTTTTCAATTAGATGTCGTAGTTGGACGCACTCGTTAGTTGTATGGCCTTTTTGACCATGGTATTCGCAGTATCCATTCCCTACGCGCTTATCCTCTGCGGTACGCATTAGTGGAGGTTTTGAGAAATTTGCACCTTCTGTTACAAATATTTCTCTCGGCGTTTTTGTGAGAGGGGTATATTTGTCATTGTCTCTTCCACTGCGGTAATTCCTGCTGCGGTTGTTATTCTGATCGTTGGATTGTCTCCTAGGTTGTTCTCGTTGCCTATAATTCGAGTAACCCTTTTTGCTGTCCGCAGCGGCTGCTTCTCCTTGTATGAAGGATCTTGTGCGCTTTGTTAGCTCATCGAAAGTTTGGGGAACTTTGTCATTTAGCTTCCGGATAAGTTCTGGGTTGTTAATCCCATTCATGAACCCTGAAATTTTTAGAATTTTGGGACATGCTTTGACCTGTATGCACTCATCTTTGAAACGTTCCATAAAAGCACTGGTTGATTCCCCTTGGCGCTGTTTCACTCTGGCTAGTTCAACAGGGTTTTTAGCGCACTTCTTTCTCTGGGTAAAGTTGAGACGGAATGCTTTCCGTAATTCTTCAAACCCGCCGATGCTTCGTCGTGGGAGTTTGCTAAACCAGGTGCGCGCATTCCCCACCAATGTAGAATTAAACATATGGCACCACACATGCTGCGGCCAGTTTTTGATAGTGGCAGCGGATTCGAAAACTTTTAGATGATCATCAGGATCACATGTTCCATCATATGTTTTTACGTTAGTGGGCATGCGCCTCCTTTTGTGGTCGGAGTAATCGCTGATGCGTCGTGTAAACGCATCAACTTTCTGGCGACGCCATGGAAGAGACATGTCTTCATTTTCTTCTTCACGACGTCTTCCTCTTGACTTCCAGTGTCCTGTTTCTTTGTCCTCGTTGTCCGAGGAGTCACTGGAGGAAGAGTAGTTTCTTTTTCGGCGCTTGCGCCGGCTTCTTTCAGAAGAAGAGCTTAAGGGGCTTTCACTTGGGGACATTCTTTTCCCCAATCTATCGTGAATTCTCTTACTCCCAGATTTGGAGGACCCTTGGCTTGGTGAATGCTTAGGTCCTAATCGGTCTTGTATCCCTCGACTGCCAAGTCTGGAGTGAACATTAGTGCGCCTTTCACTTTCTTCATATTCCTCTGAGTACTGTGAATCAGACGTCGTACCCAACCTATCGTGGATAGTAGTACGTTTTTCGTTATCTGCGCGTCTCCCTCGTGGGTGGCGCAGTGGTGATGGTTCGCGTTCAGGACCAAAATTGAGCCGGGCTTGAAGGCTCGCACTCGACCTTCTTCTTGCTTCTTCTTGCATGAGGGCAGTCAGAGTTTCATAGTTTTGGGATACAAAATTTCCCAATGTTAGGTCAGGTGTGTCCTCAGTTGCTGCAAGAATATTTGCCCCAGTGTTGGGCGCCCTATCTCGGTTAGGCGCGCCTGGTGGTACAGTGTTGTCCACTGTAGGTACGGTTTGATGAAGAGTAGTGAAGAGGGTGCGCTGGAGTTCCTCAACGCTTGGGACCACTGTGGTTTGGGTAGTCCTTATAGGCAGTTCTACCACTGGAAGAGGTTGGGTTGTACCTGCCTCTTGGTGACCAGGTGCGCTGGTTGTCCCAGCAGCTTGCCTAGGGGTTGAATCTTGTTGATTCTTCCTCTGGGGGTCACATGTTTTTTCCAACTGCGGAGTCCGCTGGCTTGAATTCTTATTCTTCGTCATTCTAGTTCCTTAGTTCTTAGTAGGGTCCCACGGATGGCGCCACTTGTTGATACAAAAGTTGGGCGTTCCTGATTATGGGCTCTTGCTCTCGGACCAATTCGCTTCTTAATGCTTGAAACATGCGCACTAAGAAAATAAACAACACCATTAGGCTTATCGTGGGATTGTCTCCCACGATTAGACTCCGGCGAGAGAGTAAGTAATCGATTTAGGGTTCTCGTAAAGAGTTTTAGGGTTTGTGAATCGTACCTTAAATGAGAATTATGCCATTCCTTATATAGGCGCAGAATCCTTGTAGGGTTCGTGCTCCTTATGTTTCGCACACATGGTGCTTATCCGGGTTAAGGATATCCATTACATAGATAGAAGATCTCTATCTATTCCGTATATAGTTTAGTTGGGCTTGCGTGAGCCCATTCCTATTATTGATGCGGCCCGAGTTATAATAGCCCACGCATGGTGGCTTTAGGCCTTAGTAATGTTTAATATTTGGGCTTGTGGCCCATATATAGACTATACGTCATCAGCCGCAACAAGCAGTAGAGTGATCTAAGCAACAGGAAAAGAGTGCATATTGAATGTTTTAATGTGCAACTTTGAAGACACCTTAAATATTTGGGTGGTCTATTTTTTTATTATCTACCATAGTAATGACTTTTAATATATACTCCATTAAAGCTGGGGTCATGGGTTTGAAAGCAGTATGAGCGTGTCTTTGTATCCTTTTAATCATGGTGTTATGTGAGTTACATCATGCATGTTGGCTGAAGGATAGGTTAGTCGGAGGCGTCAGAGAGTTGGTTTCCCTTTTTTTTTCACTTCAACAATAACAACGTGCCGAAGAGACTATACACATAAAATACCATAACCTCACGATAATCAAAATATTTTAGTCTGATCATTTTGCACCAAAAAACACTGCATGATTAATTTGTTTGATTCTAAAAAGTGTTCACCAAAATCATTATAGTTGATCAATTTTTCCTATCGATTGCTCATTCCTTACTATACTCTGCCAAAAATGGATACATTGAGACACCCTCAAATAATATTATTTAATTGTATTAGAGACAGCTGAATTATATATCAGTAAATTGCAATTTGGCTGCTGAAAGGTCAAATAGTAGGCTACATTATTAATTTATTACCATCACAAACTAAATGTACAACAATTTTGGCCTTCAAATATGTTCATTATTCATGAAAACAAATAAACCATTTCGAAGTATATTGAAATGGCTTCAAGTGGTACGATTGTGTTAGCATTTTTCCTACTAATAACTTTGTGCTTGAAAGGTTCAAAGGCTCAATCAGGGTGCACCAATGTTCTCATTGGAATGTCTTCGTGCTTAAACTATGTTACGGGAAGTTCCAAAACACCAACTTCTTCTTGTTGTTCATCTCTTGCTAATGTTGTTCAATCACAGCCGCAGTGCCTTTGCTCCGCCCTTGATGGTAGCGCTTTGTGAGGACTAGGAATCCGTATTGACAAAACCGCTGCATTAGCACTACCGGGTGCTTGCAATGTGAAGACTCCACCTGTTAGCCGATGCAATGGTATACTATTAGTATCTTGTTTATAATTATGTCTAACTTTATTATCAAGATATTGCAGTTAATATATTAAGTACCCAGTTTCAATTATATTTTCGATCTAGCTCTATCTTTACTACGAAAGATTTTCCCATTTGCACGCAATACTTTATTTATAAAAATAAATATATTAATAGAAAATAAAAATAAAAAAAGCTGCTTTTTGAATTGTACAATAATTGTCAATGTGTTTAAATCAACTTTGAATTTAAATAAATTTGCATTTATATGTGCTCTGTTAATTTTATTTTCTGGAGTGAAATGAAAAAGTTTGAGATGGTAATAAAAAAAATTGTGTTCCTTAGATTTTTTCGGATGAGGAGGAAAGTAAAGGATTGTAAATTACATCAAAATTACTCTCCAAATTTACTTCCCAAATTGGGGTAAAATGGAGTGAAGTTGACTTTAAAGTTCTTTTTTAGTTACTTACTTACTTCGTTCTCTATTCTTTCCAACTCGAGAATATAAGATAAAAAAAATAATTTCTTATTCCTCTCCTCTTTACTTCAATCCTTTTTTTTCTCTCCATCTCTCTTCTTTCCGTTTTATACTCGGGAACAAAGCGTAAGTGTTTACAATTTTGGGGAAAAATACTAGCATGTTTCCTATGCTATGAGAAAACAGTGTGTGAATCACATATATACTTGCTCCATCTCCCATTGACCTTAGAAACTTTTAACTACAGGTGGAGGTAGTGCACCCATGATGGCTCCTGCTAGATCTCCACAAAGTTCAGATGTTGAATCCTCAAATGGGCCTTCCCCATCTAGCATATCCGACACAGGTATGAACTCAAAGAATGCTGTTTATATTGTGCACTTAACTGTAACAAAATGAGAAAAAAAATACAAAAGTTAACATGTGGCAACTTTTGATGATTAATGATATATGTAACAGGACCGAGAAAAGTTCTTGAAAATGGCGAATAATCTAATGGTGGTGGCTGCAACAAGATGCACTACATGACTGCGTCGAGTGTTCTGGTTGTCCTACTCCTGGCTATGTTGGTAATCTACAAGACTACAAGCAAGAATAATAATGTGTGTTTCTGAGTTTACTTGTAATTTGTTGTTTCGTTTTCATGTTATAGAATGTATCGCTGTTTGAGTGTTGTAATTCGATTTCTTTTTATACAGTATGTTTATTTGTATTGTGAAAAATATGCATGGTTATACTAAATATTTTTAAATTACACTCCGTATGCACATGACTGTTTCTTTAAAATGCAAGGCGCCATAGTCCAGGCTAAGTATGGGTTCAAAACCAAGACCGACCTAATAATTCTGGCTCAGATTTGGCTAGGTCATGGACCCTTAATGACAGATTAGTGATATAGATAGTCCAAGACAAGTATCGGTCAAACCGCATCCTAGATCGAGTCAGTCTAGCTAGATTGTCTTGCACTCTTGGAAGCTCAAGTATTGCGTGGATTTGCCAATATTTTAGATCAGCCCGGCCAGCTAAAGCCTTTCTCTGCGTTTTACCCCCAAAGAAAGATTTCGTCAAATGTAAAAAAGTAATGTATTTTTTGGTAAAAGGTCAAAGACCCGGTAAATATAATGTAGAAGTAATGTAGACATTAGCAGGGACTGACAGAACCATAACCAAATATGACCGGGTACACAATTTTTTTGAAACATAATATAGATTCACATTTCAATGGACTGGGTGCATTTAAGAAAAAATGATATTTTTTTCAAAGATTACTATTACATTAAAAAAAATCCATAAGGGTCCCGGACACCCGCGGGAACCCCTGGTTCCATTCCTGGACATTGGTCACTACCATCCCCGACAAAGTGAGCTTATCAATATCACAATATAATTTATTTTATAATCTTGGTTAAAAATAAAAAAATCAATGGTTGACAAATCCTCTCAGGAGTCAAAATAAAGAAAATATCAAGAAGACAATGGATGAACTTGGGTCATAAGAAACAATAACAAGCACCTTAGAAACAACCAGCAAACCACCTCACAAAACCATACACCACCCGCTCCAGTACCAATTCTAAACCCAAAAAACTCTATAACAACATTTTACTTTACAAACTTCCTATTTAATTTACTTTATTTTATACAAGGTAATTGGTGTTCATAAAAATTCTATTAATGCATGAAAGCTATAATCTGGTTTGTGTCTTGGTGGGTCCATAAACTCTTAGTTTGTTTCTAAATGATACGGAAGGTAAGCTAGAATTTTTCTAGGTACACTAGTAAATCGAGGCTCAATACTATTAGCAGGAGAAAACCCTTATCAAAAAAGAAACCCAAAGTCGACTTCTCTCTGGTGACTTTTACGAATCACTAACAACCCTTACTTTTCAAATTGATCTTTCATTCCTGCCTTGATCTATGCGTTTTAGTCCAGTAATCTGCTATTGTGATTGATTAACATTCGTGTTTTTCTTAAGCTTGATCAGATTTCTGTCTCATTCGCATTGCTTTTGGTTTTCTATTGTAATCGATTTTTAGGGTTTGTTTCTAACCGACCTTAGGTTTATTCTAAATCGGTTTGATTCAAGTGGTTAAGGTTCCTATTTATCTTGTCGACAGATCATTATTATTCCTATTATTCTTGGTCGATTGTGATATGGTTGGATGTAGGTTGTGATTTGGTGCGAATCGTTATAAACCCTAATCTTTACGATTACGGTTTTCTTTTTATTGTTTGGTATTGCACGCTTGCTGGTGATATTTGGCTATTGTTTTGTTTTTTGTGTTTGTGGTTGTGAGAGATGAATAAGGGTTTCCTAACTTCTAAAGTTTCGAATGAGGTAAAACATGCTAGTCAAGGTAACGAATCTGAGAACGCCGATGTTACTCAGTTAAATAATACTACTCAAGGTAATTCTGGTGCTACTATGTTACGTAGAGCTGCTAGGATTTTGGAAAACCCTAGCGTGGAGGCTGATGTGAATGTGAATGTTGGCGTTGCTAATGTGAACATGGATACTCGAGATTTTGTACATGGTGATTCTCATCAAGTTATGCGTACAAGTTTTGTGGAGAATGCTAATGTGAATGAGGATGATGCACCTGTATGTTCTATGAATGGTACTCAGAAAGTGGAGCCAATTCCACTTACGAAAGATACATCTCATGGTGACGACTTGGAAAGGATTACAAGTGCTGATACTGTTAAGCACTTGATTGATAATGCGCATCAGAATTTTGATGATGCCATGAATAAAATTCAAAGTGAGATTGGAGCTAATAAAGTTAATATTACAAGTACTCCTCCTTCGAGTGGGATAAATGTGAATATGAATAGGAGTGTAACTTCTGGTCCTAATGCTCGCAAGGTTGATACTACTAATGGTACGGGAGTGAAGTTGGTTTCTTACGCGGGTGCTACTTCTAATGAACCTCTGAAACATGTTTCAAACTTTCGTAGGTTGGAATGTAGCAAGAAGAAGGCTGATATTGACCTTTCTGTTCCAATGAAAGTAGTAGAAGAGGTGAACACGCGGTTCGAGAAGACTCTCTACGGATACTTCCTTGGTCAACGACTTGCTTTTCCTGTTGTTGATTATTATGTTCGCAATGCGTGGGCTAAGTATGGTTTACAAAAGGTTATGATGAATGCTAAGAGTTTCTTTTTCTTCAAGTTTACTTCGAAGAAAGGTGTCGATGATGTCCTTGATAATGGTCCTTGGTTGATTCGTAATGTCCCTATTATCCTTAAACCATGGACATTGAACACCAACTTGCTTAAAGAGGATTTGACTAACATTTCGGTGTGGGTTAAATTCCATGATGTTCCTTTAGCTATGTTCTCTGATGACGGGCTTAGCCTTCTTGCTACAGTGATTGGGACACCCAAAAGGTTAGATGCCTTTACTAGTCAAATGTGTAAGGAATCTTGGGGCCGGAGTAGCTTTGCTAGGTGTATGATTGAAGTAAAGTTGGATGAGGTACTAAAGGACAGTCTCACTGTTGAGATTCCTCTACTTGATGGTACGGGTTCGACTATTGAAAAGATCCGGGTAGAATATGAGTGGAAACCGCATCGCTATGATAAATGTAAGGTATTTGGACATACTTTGGTTGAGTGCCCTATGGTTGTCATACCGAATGCTCAATCTACTATGAATGCAAGTGATGGTTTCCAGCCTGTTAACAATAAGAAGAAGGGAAAGCATGTTGGTTCGAATCCGAGTCGAGGAGGTTTTACAAAACCTGTGGTGGGTAAGCATTTTGAATATCAGCTCAAAAAGACTCTTCCTGAATCCAAGAAAGCTAATGTCAGTAAGAAGAAGGCTTCTGATGTGGCTAGTACGAGTGGAACCAAGATCACTACTTCTAATCAGTTTGATGCTCTTAATATGGATGATACAGATGGTTTTGGTATTCCTAAGGTTGTTACTAATAAGGATGTGGATGCTGGCAGTACAATGGAAGTTAATAAGGATGAGTCGGTTACGACTGGTACTACTTCACAAGTCCCTCTTGTGAGTGATATGCAAGAACCGCTTGAGAGTGATTCTATGGGAACAATGGAAGGTGGTTCTACTCCTATTGTTGAGAAAATTAGTAAGCTTGAAAAGCTTCTGATCGATGGGAAAGCTACTCTTGTGGATGATGCTGGTCATCCTATTCCGTCTACCTCTGTCACTAAGAGGGCTAACCCATTTTCAAAGGTGGGTGAGGTTGTGGTTTCTGATAGTGATGAGGATGAGGTTCTTAACACGTTCGATGAATCAGCAAATCTTTTTGGAGGTGGTCATGAGCATGAAGATGAGTATGACTATGATGATTATTCGAAGCAAATTTATGATCTTCCAGGGGAATTGGATGCTCTTAATGCCATTTATGGTTTTAATCTCCAAGGTCGTAGGAAGTAGTTTATCTTTTTGTCAAGAGTCACTACTATCATGTGAATAATGGTTTGTTTTCTTGTTTTGAAAATAGGAAGTGTAGGACCCTTGGAAACAATATCTAACACAAGTTTATTAATGATTAAAGAAGAGAAATGTAGAGAGAGAGAGATAGAGATGGTAACTTCTAGAGAGAGAAAAAAAGATGTATTAGATTAGAGAGAGAAGGAAGGAAATACACATAGAAGAAACCCTAGAAGCAACACCTCCAAATGAGAGCATTTGGAGGTATTAATAGGTGAGATAAGAAGATGGGTCGGGCTTGGGCTTATGTAATGAACTAGACATAACCTAATACAATATTAGATTAAACCAAGCCCGTTTACCCTTAACTAAACTACAAGACTAAATGACTTAATAAATGATCGTCACTTCTATTTCTAACAATCTCCCCCTAAGGGACGATCATTGAGATCTCTCTTTGATTCCATTAATGATCAACACTTCTATTTCTAACAATCTCCCCCTAAGGGGTGATCATTGAGATCTCTCTTTGTGATCTTCATCTTTGAACTTTGAAGCTTGTAGTCTTGAACTTTGAGTCATTGTAGTATAGTCTTTAAGTCTTTGTTCCTTCATGCATTGTGATCTTTGATAACTGACATTTCTTCATTCTTTGTTCTTTTGTTGTAGATTGTGATGTAGTGTCATCTGCCTTTTGTCACTTCTTTGTTTTTGGTGGTGAAATGCCTTTCCAACATGCTCATACGTCTTTAGTCTTTGTGATACATGCATTTGTTGCTCCTGTTCCTTCACTTTGATCTATGTTACTTTAATGCTGTAGATTCTTTGAACTTTTCTTTGCTTAGATCTTTGTGAGAACTTTCCTTTGACTTTGTGATGCATGTATGAGCATGTGGAATCTATTGCCATGGAGATGATGTATAGCTGCACGTAAACAGTTAGCAATAAATCAATAGGTACTTACAGATAAGGAATTAGAGATCGTCAACAGCATAGTGTGAAGACTCCTTCTAACCCTTACCAAGGTCGTTCCCATGTCAGATACTCCCAAAAGAGCTTACGAGACCTACTAAGTAGCTCAATGACTGGGTGAGTCGCTGGGGATCACTCCACGACTGTAGACCGTTTGAAACCATCGCGAACACTAAGCGTAACCCATAAAGAATTACCGAAGTGACCTGCTATCAGGGCTGTTAGATGTTGACCCTGGCAGGAATATCCGTTCAATCATTGAGAAATACATTTGTAATTCTCTCATAAACGTTCTCGGCAGATTGCTAAGATCTGAGAAGAACTCTTAAGTTTACATCTGGCATCCTTAATGATGAACAACCAGTGTATAAATATCATGTGTTCCTATGAGATCTTTTGATGAATCTCGGGGCTCTAGACTCAATAAGTGCACATTAGGTTTCCTATGCGGAGATTAGGGAGAGGTCTCCTGCTTCAATATCAACTATCTCTAAGAGACAGGTCGATAGATTACACCGGTTCCCCGTGGGAATGAAACAAGCTCTTTTAAGAGAACTTGAGTGGCTAGAAGGTTTAGTGCAGTGCGTCACTGGGTCCATGACGTCTTTATCTTCAATACCGGTGTCACCTTAGTAACAACCAGTAGCATATGAATTGAACCCGGTGTCTGCCCTAAGGTTGAACATATAAAGGGCTATTTCTTTTCACCCTTTTTCATAACTTTTCTTTTTAATTCTTCAACCCCTTCTTTCTCCTTTCTCATTTTCTCCTTTTTTTTCAATCATACCTAAGGACTTCTAATTCTAATCTATTGGAATTGTCCTTGGGTAGATCCCTCCGGCTCTGGCGGATCATAGGACGGTTTTCCCTAACCTTAGTCACCTTATAACTCCATGAATCCTATAATTGCCATGAAACCATTTATGAAAATCTCTCAAAGTGTTTACGATAAAAAACATACTTTGTTAACACTTCGAGAGTTTTGCATTTCATTTGAAGGACTCCCCCTTCACATGTGCTCATGGAATATTAAGAAATTTGCACATGCGTGAGGAGTTTGCACTTTTGAATAGATCCACTTTCAATGAACATGACCGATTCGAGACACGCTTACATCACTAGTTAGACTAGCTTGAAGTTATTACCCGTCCTGGTCAAGTCCAAAGAAAGTCTCTCGATACGGTACATTCTACTCAGACAAGTCCTATTCGAGACACGCTTACATCACTAGTTAGACTAGCTTGAAATTATTACCCGTCCAGGACAAGTCTTTTCGATTACTGACATTTAAAGTTTCGTCAATTCATTGGTACATTCTGAGTCGAGCTCTTTTAAGATTCAGTCACATTCTTTAAACATCTTTGATCACATTTTAATCATGTCTTCTCCCCCTCAAAAATAGCATATCATGATATTTTTGATATCAACAGATTAAGAAAAAGCTTTTCGGAGAGAAAGACAGATTTCATTTCTCATGAATTTGGAACAAGTTTATTTTTGAAATACTCCCCCTCAAAACTCGCATATGTTTTTGAGAAATGTTAAACTTTTTAAAGTTTAGAGGGAAGGAGTCTTCTTGAAGCAAAATTCTGAAAGAGAAAGAAGTTTCAGATTTGTTGAAGCAAAATTCTGGAAAAACAAAGACTTCTCTTTGTTTGAATAGGAATGTCGCACTGAGGCGTACAACAGTGTCCATTTTTAGGATAAGTGCACTTTGTTGATGAAAATCATTTTTGCGAGCACTTTCCTTTCTTTGAAAGCTTCAATTGTGCACTGTAAGGTGTACACAAGTCATTTTGATGATGAGCACCGATTTTGATAGATTTTGAAAATCTTTTTGAAAAATCTTGAAAAGGTGGTGCTCAGAATGTAAGAGAATTATGAAAATCTAATTTATCATTAGATCAACAATCATGGTCTTGAGCTTAAAGATTTTGAAAGTTTTTCTAAAGAAAACTCAAGCCAGATAAGTGTTTGGTTCTCGTTTTAGGATAAGTGCTAAAAAAATATTTGAAATCTTTGTTTGATTAAGCACTTTCCTTTATTTGAAGCGCGGGTCCTGAACTGATGTGTCCAGAAGCCATTCGATTAAGTCCTTATATGAAATCTTTTCGAGTTGTTATACCCGGACTTAAGTTGTGAAAAGATTTCACTTTGAAGCACGGGTTGTAAGCTGAAGTACTTACAAGCCATTGTAAAGAAACTTTTGAGAAACCACATGTTTTAGAAAACATTTTCAAAAACTCTCGCTCAAGCATCTGTACATGTCCGTATCATTGTTGAATGACATTTCTAGATACGTACAGAATATCGATTATACAAGAGACATGTCGTGAGACGAATATTTTTAGATTTTTTGATTTTATAAGGTTTTTGGATTTTTGAAAAATTTTATATTTTTGTATTTTGTTTTTGATGGTTTTTTAAAAGTTTGTATTTTGTTTTTCAAAAAATATATACAAAGAAGAATGGAAGAAAGAAAAAAATTAAGCATGAACAAGTAAAAGTGGAGTTAAGAGTGGAGTTAGAAAAGGGTGTCCACATGCGATGTTGGCGTAAAGTTCGTCTTTACCACATTGGGTGTATGAACTCTCATCACTTTCACAAGTACCTGCATCAACAGAAGAAGAATTTGCACAAATAACAGTGTTAGAAGTATATGTTTCCTCATATTGAGGGTGTTCACTTTCAATGGTTGTAGTGGTTTCTACTTCCTTATCCTGATGATTTTCACTATTATTTGTCTTGGTGCAACAATCAAGAATCTTTCCTGTGGGAATCCATCTAAGACCAACTGTATTAAAAACTTTTCCCGTGGGAATCCACCTAAGGTAAGATCTAGACATAGTTTTCTTATCAGATGCAGCGGAAGTCTCAGTCTTGTAAAAACTACATCCTTTCGGTATCCACCTATTAGGTTTCCTAACCTCTTGCTTCTTCTCAACGGGTTTGTTTCGATTTGGTGTCTTAGTGGATTGTGTCTTGACACTTGACTTTCTTTTCTTGATAAATTGTGCAATACATGCATCGTGATTAGCTGAAAAAACACATTTTTGACATGTAGGACAAACAAATTCAATATTTTTGTTTAACACAGCAACTTTAACTTTGTCACTACAGTCATTTGGAAATTGTTTGTTGTTTGATGAGACCTTGGAATTCTTTGTGTTGCATTCTACGTTCCTAGCTTTCTCTTTTGTGCCACTTCTCTTAGATGCAAGCCAATCCCTAGTATTTTGTTGAGTGTTCCTAGGTAACGGTTTACTACTACTAGCAGTGCTTTGGAATCTTGTAGAATTCATCACATTAGGTGTTGCACCTAAAATTCCGTCTTTTCGACGTTGTGCCTTTTTCCTAGCTTCTTCTAGATGGTGATTTTGGACCATGTCATTAGAACCAACAGATTCCTTTACAGATTTTCTGGTCACATTTGGTGTACTATTCCTAGAAGAGCCAGGTGCACTCACATTCGTGTTTCTTTCAACAAGCAATGTTTGTTTTTCAACAATCTTTTCAATTTCCTTTTTCATGGGCAGGGGTTGTGGAGTGACTGGTTTTGTCAAATCCTTTTTCTCATCGACTTTTGGAGCAAACCGAGAAATAGACATTTTTGGTTTTTCAACCGTTTTTGAAACATTTGGTTTCTCCGAAGTCGATGGTTTTGCAAACTTAGTATCCACACCCTTCCCTTTTATACTTTCAAGCTGAGCTCTTAAAAGATCATTTTCTTTTTTCATGTCCTTGTAGGCATGCTCATACGACAATTTGTCATACTTGCATTCCTCTGATTTTTGATCAAGTTGTTTGAAAAATGACATGTTTTCTTTTTCAAGTTTTACAAGAGCATTTTCATATTTTGAAACAATTTCAGAGGTCTCAGCTCTCAGTCTTTCATCATCTTGAACAGAATATGTTTGTAAAATGATGGACATAATATCGGTAGTCATAACAGCTTCGAAGAGAGAATCATTTAACTTTTCCAAAACATTCATGTTTTCACGAGTATCATTAACTTCGTTTACCAGGGATTTGTGGTCCTTGACAAAGTCGGCCGTTTCTTTTAAGAAAGCTTGTTCAAAATGGATTACCCGCGCACTGATGTTATTCAGTGGGATAGTAATTTCGTTTTCAAACACCTTTTTCTGTTCGATATGAAAACTAGAATGCCAGTTGTTAATATTGATGGTAGTTTTAGATTCAACAATATTTTGAAGTTCCTTAATTCTCTTTTTAACGTCATCAAGAATTTCTCTAGCCTCACTTGTATTAAAAGTGTTGTTAGAGGACATTTGTTCCATTTTTGAAAGAGATTTGGAAACAACTTTCTTTTTAGACAAGAATTTCGCGAACGGTCGTTTTATGGAAAACAAAGATGGTTCTGTTTGTGAAACAAAAGTAATACCCGAAAGTTTGTTCAATTTGTTGTAATCAATGGGTTTCAAATCCTTTTGTTTCATTTTAATTATGCTCTCTTCGACCAGTTCCATTGTTTCTACAGAATCCCGAACGACGGGAGGATCATGTTTGGTGTAAATCACATTACCATTATACAAAACATTCTGTTCCTGCTGAGCTTTCTTGAGATTACAAGGAGTTTTGTTACCTAGAGCCATTTTCTGTTTTGTACGGTAAATCGGATTAGTTTGATTTGAAATCATTTTCATTGTTTGACCTGACTGACCCGACTTAATCACTAATTCTTCTAGATGTGCAATCATGTGTTCTGACTCTACGATTTCTTCCAAAAGTTTGTCTTCTTTCTTTGCAAAGTCCTTTTTCAACTCATCTCTTTCTTTTTCAAGATTGGTATAAGCTGTTTTTTGTTTAGAAAGTTGGTTTTGTAGATCAGAAATTTCCGCGTTTAAAGATTTTATCTTTTTGAAAGAATTAACATCAAGTGTATCAAACTTGAGTTGCAATTGTTGTTCCCTTGAAATGGAATTTTGATAACCAGTTTCTAATTCAGACAATCTTTTGTTATGAAACTCAAAAGCTTTAGCATTTTCCTTGTAACTCTCAAGCTCAGTGGTCAATTTAACATTCGCAGCTTTAACATTGCGATTGACCTTTTGCACATTTTCAATTTCAATACGACAATTGTTCAATAATGATTCAAAGAAAGCACGGGTTTCCTCATCATTAGCACCATTTTGTGCAACTTGAACTCCATTAGGATCCATATCTGGAGTTTCATAGTTAACATTGCTATTAACTTGTTCCCCCACATATGTTTCATAATTAGGTTCAGATGGCACATAATGTGGCTTCTTATGAGCAAACGGGTTAGCATTGTTACCATAATTTGGTACCTCATGGAATGGATCTGAATCATAAGTAGGAGGAAGATCAGAATCACTGGTTGATGTTGTTGCCTGCTGATTTGCCATAAAGTTGTAGGTTTCATTGAGATATGCTGAATTGTCATTAATTCTTGTTGTAGCTCGAAACTCATTTTCCTCAGCAGTCAACGATATTCCCATTTCTTCTTTATTGGCAAGCATTATCAAGTACTGGATCTTTTCAACCGTCGTCATAGCATAAACATTGTGATTATTGCCAATATCACTGCTTGATGTTGTTGTTTGATGATTTGCCATAAAGATGAAGTTTCCATTGAGAGGTTCCATGAACGTTTTTGATTGAGATTTACGTTTCCCTCCAAAATTTAATCTGAAAAATTTTCAGTTCCAAAATTTTGAAAATCACTATAAAATGCAATCCTAAGGTTCCAAGAAAAAGTTGAGTTTTGAAAAATTTTGACGCCAAATTTTACCGAAAAAATTCGAATTTTGGCCTAAAAATATGAATTTCGGGCCAAAATTTTCACCATTATATCAAAATTTGAATTTCGCGTAAAAATTGAACGTTTAATCTCCTATAAAAATTAAATTTTACTCAACTTTTCCCGCCAAAAGATTCTTTTTTTTTTCTTTTTTTTTTTTTTTTTTTGGAAAAACTTGTGTAGATGGATGGATCTTTGAAAGATAATAAAGGTTGTTTGAAAAGTTTAGATGTTTTGGTGAAGTTGAAAGATTCGATCTCGGAATAAGCTTATACGATAACCTAAAGAAATTTCGGCAGAGTTTCGTTTAGGAAAGCCCAAGTGAAATCCTTACTCGATAAACGATAAGGTGTTTTAGCTAACGCGCTAAAATGGCTAACTCGCCAAAGCTAACTCGGTACAAATAGCTAACTCGCTAAAACTTTTTTTTCTTTTCTAACTCGAAATGTTTTCTAACTCGAAGAAAAAAATTTCAAACTCGAAATAAATTTTTCTAACTTGAAAACAATTTGGTCTAACTCGAAATTTCTTTTCTAACTCGGAAAGAAAAAAATTTCTAACTTGAAATTTTTTTTTCAAACTCGAAATAATTTTTCCTAACTCGGTAAAAAATATTTTTTTTCAAAACTCGGTATAAAAATTTTTCTTAACTCGGTATAAAAATTTTTAAACTCGAAAAAACTTTTTCAAACTCGGTAAAATTTATTCAAACTCGAAAGAAAAGAGAAAAAAAAATTTCAAACTCGAAAAGTATTTTTCAAACTCGATAGAAATTATTCCAAACTCGAAAATTAATTTTTAAACTCGATAAAGCTTTCTTAACTCGATTAAAACGCGATGAACAGTAACTTTATTCTTAAAAATCCGATTTTTCACCCAAAAACGATCTAAAACAACCCAAAATTATCCATAGGCTCTTGATACCAATTGTAGGACCCTTGGAAACAATATCTAACACAAGTTTATTAATTATTAAAGAAGAGAAATGTAGAGAGAGAGAGATAGAGATGGTAACTTCTAGAGAGAGAAAAAAAAAAGATGTATTAGATTAGAGAGAGAAGGAAGGAAATACACATAGATGAAACCCTAGAAGCAACACCTCCAAATGAGAACATTTGGAGGTATTAATAGGTGAGATAAGAAGATGGGTCGGGCTTGGGCTTATGTAATGAACTAGACATAACCTAATACAATATTAGATTAAACCAAGCCCGTTTACCCTTAACTAAACTACAAGACTATTACAAGACTAAATGACTTAATAAATGATCGTCACTTCTATTTCTAACAATCTCCCCCTAAGGGACGATCATTGAGATCTCTCTTTGATTCCGTTAATGATCAACACTTCTATTTCTAACAGGAAGTATCTTGTTATGTAAGCTTTTCGCCTATGTAACGGGCTGAGATATGGGATTCACCCATATCCGTTGTACTTAAACGTTTTTTGGAGTAATATATTTACCAGGTCGTTGACCTTTTACCCAAAAAAAATACTATTAGCAGGAGGAAGATGATATCTATTTTTTTTGGACGACAATTGTGACTACATGGCCCTTAGCCCAGAAAGCATAGCGAGCCCACAGAACCAGGTTGGGTTCAGCCCAGAAGGCAACACCGATACAGTGATTATTAATGTCTAGTCGTATTTAGGGACGTACCACAGTAAACTTTCTTTGTTTTCAATGTCTTGTAGAGGACCAAATTGTGTTGGAAAAACACGAGGGCCTTTTAGGCTTACGAAGAGAGGAATACTTAGAGAACTTTCTCAATGTAACTTTATTACTTAAGCTTTGCTTAGGTACATCCAAATGCATTACACTAACATCTATTTATACTACTCCATGGAAGATTCTAGAACCGAGATACTTCCATGGATATTCTAACATAATCTAGATTATTCTAAACACATCATCATCCTTATCCTAATTCTAGATAATTCTAACTAGATAAGTTTATCTAGATATTTCTATCACACTTTGCTACAATATTCTACACACTTCTATGGATATTTTTTAGGATCATTCTTCGCCATTCTAGAATCTTCTTCATCACGGGCTTGGGCTATTATTGATAGTCCAATCTTTATTGGACTAAATCAAGTTTACGATCCAACACCCCCCTTTAAACTTGATTTACCGACCAAGCATCATTCGTTGTCTTAAGAAGTCTTTCTCATTGAGCGGCTTGGTGAAGATATCTGCAACTTGATCTTCGGACCTCGTATGTATTACTTGGACATCCTTCCTTGCTATGCATTCTCGAATAAAGTGATAACGAGTGTTGATATGCTTACTTCGATCATGATAGACCGGATTTTTCGCTAAGTCAATTGCTGACTTGTTATCCACGTAGATCTCAGTCGTATCTTCTTGCTCCATGTGTAGTTCCTTTAGCATGCTTCTTAGCCAAATTACATGGCAAACACATGATGTTGCAGCTACATACTCCGCTTCACAACTGGATAAGGTAACAATAGGTTGCTTCTTTGAAGATCATGTAAAGGCATTGTTACCAGGAAGAACAGGAATCCTGTTGTACTTCTTCCATTATCTTTATTTCCAGCCCAGTCACTGTCGATATATCCAACCAGCTTGAAGTCTTCACTTGTTGAGTAAAACATACCATAATCTACGGTACCTTTGATATAACGGAGGATCCTCTTTGCGATCTCCAAATGTTTTGTCGTAGGCTCTTCCGTGAAATGACTAATCAATCCAACCGCAAAGAGAATGTCGGGTCTTGTACATGTCAAATAGCGCAAACTTCCAACGAGACTCTTGAATTGAGTTGAGTCTACAGCTTCTCCTCTGTCATGCTTAGAAGGCTTTGCCTTATGTTCTATGGGGGTGCCAACGGGATTACACTTATCCATGCCGAACCTCCTTAATATCTCCTTAGCATATCCTCCTTGACTTATAAAAATATCATCATCCGTCTGCTTCACCTCAATGCCAAGATAATAAGACATAAGTCCTATGTCTGTCATCTCGAACTCTTTCGTCATTGACTTCTTGAGCTCATCCATCATACTCTGAGAGTTTCCTGTAAAGATCAAATCATCCACGTACAAGCAGACGAGCAGTATACCTCCACTTTCAAATTTCACATAAAGTGCATATTCACTTATGCATTTTGTAAAACCATGTTCTTGGAAATACTTGTCAATTCTAGTATTCCAAGCACGTGGTGCCTGCTTTAGACCATATAAGGCCTTTTTCAACCTTAGCACTTTACCTTCATGTCCTTTGGCAACATATCCCTCCGGTTGCTCTACACAAACTTCTTATTTGAGAAGTCCATTTAGAAATACAGACTTCACATCCATTTGGTAGATTTTCCACCTATGTTGAGCTGCAATAGCAATAATCATTCTAATAGTTTCTAAACGAGCAACAGGAGCAAATACCTCTTTGTAGTCGATCCCGTGCTTCTGCTTGTAACCTTTTGCCACAAGTCTTGCCTTGTACTTCTCCACTTCGCCTTTTGCGTTTTTCTTGGCCTTGTATACCCACTTGACTCCAATAGCCTTTTGGCCTTTTGGAAGGGTCGTCAAGTCCCACGTATCATTCTTCACTATTGACTTTATCTCCTCATCCATGGCTTGTCTCCATTTCTTACTTTTCATAGCCTCCTAAAAAACTAAAGGTTCACAATCAGCGTATAAACAAAGAAGGGGTATCTCGTCAGTTACCTCGTAGAGCTCCTGCAAACTTCTTGTCTTTGGTTCTCCTTCTCTTGAACTTGAAGGGGAGTCTTGGGTTGGAGTTGGATTTTGAGGTTGATGGACTTCTTCACTTGATTCACCCATCTCTTCTTCATCAGTCATAGGAAGAAAGTCATACCTTTCATTTTCTTTAATGCTCCAATCCCATGTTTCTTCTTCATCGAACTCCACGTCTCTACAAACTACCACCTTCCTTGTGATTGGGTTATAGAGCTTATAGCCTTTTGATTGCTTGTCGTAGCCAATGAACACATGCTTCTCACTTCTATCATCAAGCTTGGATCGCCTTTGGCTTGGAATGTGAACATACGCTATGCTTCCGAATACCCTTAGGTGAGACACGGTAGGCTTCATCCCATTCCATGCTTCTTATGGAGTCTTGTTATCTAAACTCTTTGAAGGACACCGGTTCAATAGATATACTGCACAGTCAACCGCTTCGGCCCAAAACTCCTTTGGCATCTTCTTACTTTTCAACATGCTTCAGACCATATTGAGAATGGTTCTATTCTTTCTCTCCACCACTTCATTTTGTTCTGGGGAGTAAGGAGTCATTAGAAATCTCCGGATCCCATTATCCTCACAAAATTTGTTAAATTCTTTTGATAAAAATTCTCCACCTCTATCGGATCTTATGGATTTAATTTTTAAACCTTTCTCCTTTTCTACCATAGCTTTAAATGTCTTAAAAGCTTCAAAAGCTTGAGATTTTTCTTTTAGAAAATATACCCAAGTTTTTCTTGAAAAGTCATCAATAAAAAGCATAAAGTAAAGATTCTTACCATGAGAGGGTGGAGTAATGGGACCGCACAAATCCGTATGAATTAGTTGTAGAGGCTCCTTAGCTCTTGATGTCACTTCTTTCAGGAATGAACTTCTAGCATGCTTCCCAAGAAGACATCCTTCACACACTTGATTGGGATGATCAATTTGATCTAACCCTTTCACCATTCCCTTTGAGGATAATAACTTTAAGTCACCAAAGTTTAAGTGCCCGTACCTCATATGCCAAAGCCACGAATGATCCTTCAAACAACTCTTTAAGCACTTAGCTTCATCTTGTTGAATGTTTAGAAGGAACATTCGGTTTTTAGTCATAGGGACTTTCGCTATGAGCTTTCCTTCGGGATTTCTTATTGTAGCACTACGATCTTTGAAATGAATATCGTAGTTTTTCTCTAAAAGTTGTCCCACACTTAAAATGTTACTTTTAAGATTGGGCACATTGTATACGTCCAAAATATATTGGTGACTTCCGTCTTTAGCTCGGATCAGTATCTTACCTTTTCCTTTCACCGGTGCCTTTGATTCGTCTCCAAAGGTGACATTACCTTTACTTTCCTCCATCTCCACGAACAAGTCTTCTTCACCCGTCATATGGTTACTTGCAGCGGAATCTATATGCCATGGCTCTATCCTCTCTTCTTGTTCGTCATGTCTTGCCATTAGCAATGTAAGCTCATCTTTGTCTTCCACCTCCACAAGATTGGCTTTTTCTTCAACTTGTCTTGAGCTACTACACTCATTGGCATAATGACCATATTTGCGACAATTATAACATTGTATTTGGGGCTTACCTCCTCTTTGAGATTGAAAGCCTCTCCCACGACCTCTTCGATATGAAAACCTTTGGTTTTCATCTTCTTTGTTGGCATATTTTCTTCCTCTTCCTCGGCCTTGGAAACCACCACGACCTTGAAAAGTACCGCGTCCTCGTCCTTGATCCTTTCCATTTAGAACACTCTTTTCTCTTTCTTTGAAAGAGACCTTCGAGTATAAAGCTTGCTCCAAGGGTTTTTTCCCCCTTCTTTTCTTCAACTTTTCTTCATGGGCTTGTAAAGATCCCATGAGTTGATCAATGGTCATAGAGTCTATGTCTTTTGACTCCTCTACGGCCACAACAATGTAATCAAAGCTTGATGGCAAAGAGCGAAGAACCTTTTCTATCACCCTTGCTTTCACCATTTCTCTTCATTTCATTTGAAATGGTCAAGACATGAGTGAAATAATCCGAAATGGTTTCGGATTCCTCCATTTGGAGCTTTTCGAACTCTCCTCTAAGAGTTTGAAGACGTACCTTTTTCACCTTGTCAATTCCTTTGAAAGCATTTTGAAGGATCTCCCACGCTTCCTTAGAAGTGGTTGCATTTGCAACTTTCTCAAACATCGCATCATCAAGACATTGATAGATGAGTGTAAGAGCACTTTGATCCTTCTTTCTTGCCTTTTGCAACTCCACCCTTTGGACGGCATTCAACGAACTTTCATCATCAACTTTCTCAACACCTTTTTCGACTATCTCCCACACATCATGTGAACCGAGCAACGCCTTCATACGAATGCACCAACTACCATAGTTGTCTTTGGTAAGACGAGGAAACTGGAACAAGTTCATTGCACCTGACATCTCGATCTTCTAGCTCTGACACCACTTTGTTGGAAAAACACGAGGGTATTTTAGGCTTACGAAGAGAGGAATACTTAGAGAACTTTCTCAATGTAACTTTACTACTTAAGCTTTGCTTAGGTACATCCAAATGCATTACACTAACATATATTTATACTACTCCATGGAAGATTCTAGAACCGAGATACTTCCATGGATATTCTAACATAATCTAGATTATTCTAAACTCATCATCATCCTTATCCTAATTCTAGATAATTCTAACTAGATAAGTTTATCTAGATATTTCTATCACACTTTGCTACAATATTCTACACACTTCTATGGATATTTTTTAGGATCATTCTTCGCCATTCTAGAATCTTCTTCATCACGGGCTTGGGCTATTATTGATAGTCCAATCTTTATTGGACTAAATCAAGTTTACGATCCAACAAATTGAACCAAAAAACTTTTTCCGTAAATTTTTACTTTTGTTAAAGATATTTTCATAATTTACTGACAAACACTCAATAACTCCTAATCTAACATAGGAAGTACAATTTACGTAAGATGGAAATATAATCATCATGTTTTATTAATAAGAAGTTTTAGATATATTTGTAACCCTCTGTATTAGCATGCCTTAGATTAGATTGTGTCAAATGTTGCTAGTAAGCTGTTTAAGATATGGTTAGGTGACCTTCCATTTTTAATGGTCTAGATACAGAGCATTAAGAAATGACATATTTTGTTAAATTTTCTTACCAGCGCCGCAACAAGCAGTAGAGTGATCTAAGCAATAGGAAAAGAGTGCATATTGAATGTTTTAACGAGCAACTTTGAAGACACCTTAAATGTTTGTGTAGTCTATTTTATTATTATCTACCATAGTAATGACTTTTAATATATATATAGTTTTATTAAAGCTGGGGTCATGGGTTTGAAAACAGTATGAGCGTGTCTTTGTATCCTTTTAATCATGGTGTTATGTAATACAAGTTACCTCCTGCATGCATGTTGGCTGAAGGATAGATTAGTCGGAGGCGTCAGAGAGTTGGTTTCCCTTTTTTTCACTTCAACAATAACAACGTGCCGAAGAGACTATACACATAAAATACCATAACCTCACGACAATCAAAATATTTTAGTTTGATCATTTTGCACAAAACAACACTAGCTGCATGATTAATTTTTCGATTCTAAAAAGTGTTCACCAAAATGGTACATTGAGACACCTCAAATGATAATATTTAATTCTATTAAACACAGCTGAATTATATATCAGTAAATTGCAATTTGGGTGCAGAAAGGTCAAATAGTAGGCTACATTATTACAGTAATTTATTACCATCACAAACCAAATGTACGACACTTTCGGCCTATAAATATGTTCATTACTCATGAACACAATTAAACCATTTCGAAATATATTGAAATGGCTTCAAGTGGTAAGATTGTGTTAGCCTTTTTCGCACTAACTTTGTGCATGAAAGGTTCAATGGCGCAATCAGGGTGCACCAATGTTCTCATTGGAATGTCTTCGTGTTTAAACTATGTTACGGGAAGTTCCAAAACGCCAACTTCTTCTTGTTGTTCATCTCTTGCTAATGTTGTTCAATCACAGCCACAGTGCCTTTGCTCTGCCCTTGATGGTAGTGCTTTGGCAGGACTAGGAATCAGAATTGACAAAACCGCTGCATTAGCACTACCGGGTGCTTGTAATGTGAAGACTCCACCTGTTAGCCGATGCAACGGTATACAACTAGAATCTTGTGGATAATTGTGTCTAACTTTATTATTAAGATATTTCAGTTAATATATTTTGTACCCAGTTTCAATTATATTTTCGATCCGCCAGCTCTATCTTTACCACGATAGATTTTCCCATTTGCATACAATATTTTTTTTTATTAAAAAAAGGGCTTGTGAATTCAAATTGTACAATTATGTCAATGTGTTTAAATCAACTATGAATTGAAAAAAATTTGCATTCATAAGTGCTCCATAACTTTTATATTTTTGCTAATAAATGTAAGTATCTATACACGTTCATTAAGTGTTTACAATACTGGCGAAAAATACGCATGTTTCCTATGCTTTGAGAAAAAAGTGTGTGAATCACATATATACTTGCTCCATCTCCCATTGACCTTAGAAAATTTTTCGACAACTATAGGTGGAGGTAGTGCACCCATGATGGCTCCTGCTAGATCTCCACAAAGTTCAGATGTTGAATCCTCAAATGGGCCATCCCCATCTAGCATATCCGACACAGGTATGAACTCAAAGATTGCTGTGTAAATTGTACACTTAACTGTAACAAAATGAGAAAAAAATAGAAAACTCAACATGTGGCAACTTTTGATGATTAATGATACATGTAACAGGACCGAGAAAAGTTCTTGAACATGGCGAATCATCTAATGGTGGTGGCCGCAACAAGGTGCAGTACATGATGATGTCGAGTGTTCTGGTTGTTCTACTCCTGGCTTTGTTATCCTGAACCTGACAACTTTTAAGGGCCTGTGTTAGTAATCTACAAGACTACAAGCAAGAATAATTATGTGTGTGTTTGAGTTTACTTGTAATTTGTTGGTTCGTTTTCATGTTATAGCATGTATCGCTGTATGAGTGTTGTAATTCGATTTCTTTTAATACAGTATGTTTATTTTTATTGTGAAATATGCATGGTTATACTAAATATTGTTAAATTAGACTCCGTATGCACTGATGCACATGCTACTGTTTCTTTAAAATGCACGGCTCCATATTCCAGGCTAAGTATGGGTTCAAAACCAAGACCGACCTAATAATTCAGGCCTGATTAGGCTAGGTCACGGGCCTTTAATGCCCGGCTAGTGATATATACTCCAAGACAAGTATCGGTCAAACCGCATCCTCTATCGAGTTAGTCTAGATTGTCTTGCACTCTTGGCGGTTCAACTATTGCCTAAATTTGCCAATATTTTAGATCAAGCCTGCCAGCTAAAGCCTTTCTCTTTGTTTTACCCCCAAAGAAAGATTTCTTCAAATGTAGAAGTAATGTAGACATTAGTCACTACCATGCATGTCCTTGTTGAAAAAGTAAGTTTATCAATATCACAGTATAATTTATTTTATAATCTTGTTTGAAAAAAATAAAAATAAATAAATCAATGGTTGACATATCCTCTCCGGAGTCAAAAGAAAGAAAATGTCAAGAAGACAATGGATGAACTTGGGTCATCGGAAACCATAACAAGCACCTTAGAAACAACCAGAAAACCACCTCACAAAACAATTCGGTTTCTGCATATTTTCAGGACCATGCTCGAGATCTTTAAACAGTATGGACATGATAAGTGTTTACATTGCTGGGAAAAGAAACAAGGAAGGTAAACAATTCGGTTTCTGCATATTTTCAGGGATTACAAATCACTTGGCTTTTGCTCGTAAGCTAATTACTATTTGTAAAGGTACCGAAAAAACGCAAATCGATCAGGTTCCCACCTTCACCCCCTAAACATAACTCCATTCATATCGGTTGTCCTACTGGTGGGTTACATCTCTCTTGAATGTTGTATGCAAACACCCTAGCAGGGAAGAAAAATCCAAAGTCGAAACCCATAACAAACATTCATCTCCAACTTCTACCTTCACCTAGCCACTCTTTACATGCCATCTTTGTTAAACTCAAAACCATTGTTGGTGATTTGAACACCCACCACGTCCTCCTTGACCAAGGATTTGAGGACTTTTGCATTAAATATATTGAAGGCCCCCATCTTCTTATCAAAATTAATGACCAAACCAGGGTTGATAGTGAACTTGCTAATAATGCCCTTATCTCCCACATCAAATCCATGACACCTTGGAACCCTAATACCCGCATCAAAAAAACGTCTCTTTCGGCTATCCATTGCAAGCTTACCACCCCAAATTTGGTATTCTGACTCTTTCACAACCATCGCAAAACTATATGGTTTAGTCCTAATTAACACCGGATGAGTCTCGTCATAGGCAATGGAACAAGACTAATGGGACGGTAATCTTGCAGAACTATATGGTTCAGTCCATAATAAAAGCAAATTGAACATTGCTAATAACTGAATTCAATACTAACTTTAATCTATTCGCCAACACCTTTGAAATTATCTTGTAATAACAACCCACAAGACTAATGGGACGGTAAATCGGTAATCTTGTGGATTAATGGGATTTATTACCTTCGGAATTAAAGATATGAAAGAAGAATTACACCCTTTTGCAATGGAACAAGATGAGCCAAAAAACTTGATCGCTTGTAGAATTTCTTCACCAATAAGCTCCCAATAGTATTTTATGAATTTGAACGAAAATCCGCGGGACCTTGAGACTTTTCACTTCCACAATCCCAAACAACCCTCTTAACTTCGACATTCAAAAGGTCTTTCGAGGTTTGATCGATAATTCTGAAATCTTCTTAAATTTTTGACTTTCAAAACACGGTCAGTTAACTAAAGCCTCCTTAAATCTTGAAGGGAAGGAATCATAAAAAACTGATTAATTAGACTCGGATTTCGTAGTCCAACTTCCGTTAAGCTTGACACCATGGATGGATTGACGCTTATTCCTTTCGTTAATGAGCGAATGAAAGAACTTAGTATTCTCGTCTCCTTCAAGAGTATACTTATATCGAGTTTTTTGTTTCAAAGGTGCAATATTACGTTCTTCAAGTTCATGTAGGCGTTTCAACACCTCACTTATAATGTTAAAATCAGACAACACCCTCAATACAACAACCATCACCATCAATAACACCAAACTTGACGGTGATGGTTGTTATATTGAGGGTGTTGTCTGATTTTAACATTAAAAGTGAGGTGTTGAAACGCCTATATGAACTTGAAGAACATAATATTGCATCTTCGAAACAAAAAACTTGACGTAAGTATACTCTTGAAGGAGACGAGAATACTAAGTTCTTTCATTCGGTCATTAACGGAAGGAATAAGCGTCAATCAATCCATGGTGTCAAGCTTAACGGAA
Organism: Artemisia argyi; assembly: GCA_030686995.1. Classification (NCBI taxonomy): domain Eukaryota; kingdom Viridiplantae; phylum Streptophyta; class Magnoliopsida; order Asterales; family Asteraceae; genus Artemisia; species Artemisia argyi. Next base: position 43,823,770 of record CM060708.1, read on the forward strand.
GTTGGACTACGAAATCCAAGTCTAATTAAACAGTTTTTTACGATTCCTTCTCTTCAAGATTTAAGGAGGCTCTAGTTAACAGACCGTGTTTTGAAAGTCAAAAATTTAAGAAGATTTCAGAATTATCGATCAAACCTCGAAAGACCTTTTGAAATGTCTGAAGTTAAGAGGGTTGTTTCGGATTGTGGAAGTGAAAAGTCTCCAGGTCCCGACGAATTTTCATTCAAATTCATAAAACACTATTGGGAGCTTATTGGTGAAGAAATTCTACAAGCGATCAAGTTTTTTGGCTCATCTTGTTCCATTGCAAATGGTATAATTCTTCTTTCATATCTTTAATTCCGAAGGTAATAAATCTCATTAATCCACAAGATTACCGTCCCATTAGTCTTGTGTGTTGTTATTACAAGATAATTTCAAAGGTGTTGGCGGATATATTAAAGTTAGTATTGAATTCAGTTATTAGCAATGTTCAATCTGCTTTTATTATGGATAGGCAGATTTTTGACGGTCCGTTGATAGTAAATGAGGTGATATCTTGGGCTGAATGATTTAATCACAAAATTCTAATCTTCAAAGCTGATTTTGAAAAAGCTTTTGATTCCATTAATTGGGATTTTATCAATGGTGTAATGGGGCAAATGGGTTTTAGTACTCTTGGGAGAAAATGGATTCGAGCTTGCCTGGATTCTAGGTTCTCGTTTGGCTCATCAATGGTAGCCCAACTCCAGAGTTTAAACTTTCCAAGGGCCTCAGACATGGAGACCCGCTTTCTCTTTTTCTTTTTAACATAGCAATCGAAGATCTCCATATTGCTATGATGGAAGCTAGGGAGAAACATACTTTTCAGGGTATTAAGCTGGGTCAAAGTGAGGTTACTATTTCTCACTTACAATTTGCTGATGACACTTTATTTCGTAGTGAATGATCAGAGCAAAATGCATCAATCTAATCAGAATCTTGAGGTGTTTCCAGGTTGCGCCGGGTTTGAAAGTTAATCTTTCAAAAAGTTGCTTAATTGGTGTGGGGCCTCGGGTGGAAGAAGTCAGAAGGTTTGCTCGGTTGATAAAATGTCAAAGGGAGGTTTTACCTTTTAAGTATCTTGGGTTGCCGGTAGGTGCAAATATGAGGAAAGTTTCTAGTTGGAAACCAATCATAGATAAATTTCAGTCAAAGCTCTTCTTATGGAAAGCGAAGATGTTATCGTTCGGGGGAAGGCTCGTCCTCATTAAATCTATGATGTCAAACTTACCTATTTATTTTTTCTCGCTTTATCGAGCTCTGAGTGAAATAACAAAATCCTTGATCGCATCCCTATGAATTTTTCTGGGGTGGTGGTCTAGAAGATAAGAAAATTGCTAGGATTTCGTGGAAAGATCTTATTGCTTCATTGGCAGAAGGTGGTCTTTGCATTGGATCTCTATACACTTGTAATGTTGGTTTATTGGCCAAGTTGTGGTAGAGAAGGAAAACTGAAGATTAGGCACTATGGAAACAAGTTATTCAAGCTATTCATGGGAAATTGGAAGGAGGAACTTTTAAAAAAGGCACATGGGCTAATATAACAAAACTAGATGAGGAGGTTCATCAACTTAACATTCTTTTCAACTCTTTCTTTTCTCGTAAAATTGGTAAGGGAAATTCAGTTATTTTCTTAACTGACAAATATGTTTCCTCGATTATACGCTCTTGAGCTTGATAAGGATTGTAGTTTAAGTAAGAGGCTCTTTCGGGTTAGTGAGACTTTCACTTGGAGTTGGAATTGGAAACGGTAATTGGAAACGGGCTTTAAGAAGCAGGCGAGAGAGGGCTGATTTGATCAGCTAATTGATGAGGCGAAAAATGAACCCTTTTTTTGGGATCATTTAAGCCCGAAGTCGAGATTATTTGATCAAATATTGCCCTAAATCGTTCCTTTTTTCATTTTAGGTACTTTTGGAGTGAAATCTGAAAATGGAAGCATTTTGGACGTTTTTGGAGCATAACAGTGAAGAAAACGGCAAAGTCTTAATTTTCCTTGCTGGGAAAAGTACCTCACGGCGTCACTTGATCCTTAATGACGACGTCAAGAGTAATACAAGAGGTGGAAGTGGATGATACACGTGACGGTCCAGAGTGTTTTGTGCATTGGAGATGACGGCGTCACCCAAGGCCGTCATGGTCCAAATATTAGTGACGGCCCAGAACAATTTTACACACGACGGCATCAAAAGTGGATCTAGGCAATCCAATTTCATTATGGGCGGCGAGTTGACGGCGTCACAGATTTCTTCTTGACGCCGTCACCCTGTAAAATCTATATATAGTTTTCCAAATTTCATTCATTAGGATGTAGCTTTTAGGGTGCAACTTTGGAGAAAAACCCTAGTCAAATTTTCACAGCTTTTTCAGGGTTTTAACCCTTTGAAACCTTTTATGTCAATTTGAGATAAGTATTCTTTCAATTCAATCAATATGTCTATGTGTTGCTTAAATATATCTTACACTTGTCTTCAATTTAATATGCTTGGCTAGATCTCTTTTGTGTTTGCTTAGATGTAGTGAAACCTAGATGTTAATTATGGGTTGATTGTTTGTTTATAGTTGTTACGGATGATTGTATTCGATGTTAGGCTTAAGAAAACTAGCAGACTTCCAATGGTAACATGCGTGAACGTCTTAAGAAACATGATCAGAGGTGTACTATAATTTTTGGTTGTATTTAATGCGTAGGAGAATTCTAATGATCCCATGTTAGGAGCTTCTAACAGCTCGACATAGGAGTGAAGTAGGATCCTATAGAGTTAGGGAATATTGTACACAGCCCTACGACTAGTATTAAGGAATATGGCCCGTCATCCATGCAATTGTAACAAGCTATCAACCTGTAAAAGATATCTAGGGAGTAATGAAACCTAAGTAAACACAACTTTCCCCATTATTGTTACACCACACTAGTATAATTAGATTTATTTTCATTTCTGTTATTTTATTTTGATTGCATCTTTAGTTATTGGGTTAGTTGACTAGCAACTAATTCCGCCCACTCTTTCAAAAACCGAGATTTTACTTGCTTTTATAAAACATAAAAATACAAAAAGAATCATCCCTCACCTCTAGACTTAATTTAGGAGACTTTCTAATCCTAGCGACACTATTCTTGAGTTGAACGATCAATCCCCCGGTACTTGTCACTATACTATACTACAACGATCAGATACACTGCCTGGTGGGGGTTGTAAACTTCTCGAGATCCCTCGAGAGGTAAAGCCTGGTGCGATTCCCACGTATCAAGTTTTTAGTGCCGCAGCCCGGGGAATAGTTATTGTCTAGGTTAGGATTTCTTTTTATTAGGTCTACTTGCTAGATTCCTTTCTAGTAAGATTTTATATTTATTTTTAGGTTTTCTTTAGTCTATCTTATTTCTTCGTGTCTTTGTTCGTAACCTTTACCATCCGACATCATGGAAGGTGGTAACATCTTTGAACCCATCAACCCACCACAACAAAACCACCCACAAAACCCACCACTAGCAAACCAACCTCTTAGGCCCCGAACCTTAGGAGAGTATTCCCGTCCTAGCCAGCAAGGCTATCGAAACACTATTGAGCTCACTCAAGGAGCCAATGTGTCCCCCATGCGATCCGACACCATCTGGTTGGTGCAAAGCGGATGTGCATTCCATGGACTTCGTTCCGAAGATCCTAATCAACATCTCAAGGATTTCCTTAAAATCGTAGATTCTATAGACTTGATGTTACAACTAGAGAGTCGACCCAATTACCCCTATTCCAATTCTCTCTACGTGATCAAGCTAGTCAATGGCTTGAACGTTTACCCGCGGGATCCATCACCTCATGGGATGATCTCACCACTCGTTTCCTTGCTCAATTTTTCCCACCGGGGAGAACTACCAAGTTTAGAAATGACATCTTGATGCTCCAACAACGTCAAGGTGAAACTCTATATGAAGCATGGACTCGTTTCAAAGACTTGCTCCAAAAAGTCCTTCATCATGGCATAGATCTTTGGCTCCAAGTCCAAATCTTCTATGACCATATCGATCTCTCCACAAGGCCAACCATTGACCAATCGGCCGGTGGCAAGCTACGTGATCTAAGTGCGGAACAATCATGGGAACTCATAGAAGATCTTGCTCTCTATGACAACGAAAGTTGGAATGATCCCCGTGATTTGAACAAAACGGTCAAGGCAATATCTTTGCCTTCGAACAATTCTTGCACTCCCGACCGTAGGATCATGGAACTTGAGGACTAAGTCAAGTTTCTCATGAAATCCTACGAAGCTCCTTAGCCTTCAAGCCAAGTGAACAAAATCACTTCTTCATGCGAATTATGTAGTGGTCCCCATGACACTCGTGATTACGTGGAACTCCCCGGACAAGCTTTTGTGGATTACGCATCCTCGCATACCGATGAAGTGGGAGACAAGTGGTACACTTTCAAACCCGAGCCAAACCCTTACGGTGATTCCTACAACCCTTCTTGGAAAAATCACCCAAATCTTAGGTGGAAACAAAACCAAAACAATTCTTCCAATCCACCTAATCATTACCAACCAAACGGTCCACCCTCTAACCGTACTTTCAACAACAATCCTTCCAACAACTATGGTAGTACCAATAATCTTGAATGATTGATGTCCAAGTTTATGGCATCTCAAGAAGCTCTCATATCTAAGTTTGAAGCCGATTTCAAACGAAAGCAAAGCGAGATGACCACCAAAATTGACACATTGTTGAAAGTTCTCAATGACCGAGAAATGGGAGCACTCCCAAGTGACACGGTCAAGAATCCGAAACTAAACGTTAATGCTATATCATCGGTTTTGTCACCTACTTCTTGTCCACAATACTACTCGGTAAAATCAATGAGCACGTGTTTCAAGCAAACACAAATTCTTCAAAAATACCAATTGAATAAAACATCCGATATCAAACCGGTCAATAACATAGTTGAAACACCTCCTACACAAGACCTTGACAATGAATTCAAGGAGCTCCACCTTGAACGCCCCGTCATTGTGTCTTAGCCCGTGCTCCCTACTATAGTGCCCTATTAGAAAAATATGAGAAATTTAAATTGGTTAAAAATTGGACCGCCTTCGTTCAAAACAAGTTGCCTAAGAAGCTTGATGATCCGGGTATATTTGTTTTGCCTTGTAAGATAGGAAAATCTGAAGCTTTCGACACACTAGCCGACTTAGGATCAAGCCTCAACTTGATTCCCTTATCCCTTTTCACCACTCTTAAGCTAGGAAAGTTAGAGGAGACAGAAGTTCTAATTGATCTAGTGGATGGAAGTATTGCCCATCCGGTCAGAATGATCAAGGATGTAGTGGTTCACGTAGGAAAGTTAACTATTTTAGTGGATTTTCACGTCCTAGATATGGTTAGTGATACTACATGCCCGTTGTTAGTAGGATGAGGATTTTTAGCAACCGCTAGTGCCATGATAGATTGTAAGGAGTTTAAGATAGCGGTAGGAGAGGGCGATACTTGGTCGGTTTATGTTGTTAAGAAGCATAGCTACGATTGTGAGGACGAACCGACACCACATTGGGTAGAGATGAATAGGAGACCATCTAGATATAGGCCTTGGATAGAAAGAAACTTTATAGGACCTCAACGCCCATTCTATCTAGAAAAAGATTTCATGGATAAAACACATTTGGTGGAACAACTCATAGCTAGAGATGAGGAACTAGACCCTTTTGAGGATCCCCTAGTCTTTAGGAAAATGATTGAATTTTTATGCGTGATGCCTATTAACATAGAGATGAACAAGTGGAAAAGAGAAGGGGATAAGTGTAAATGGAAGTGGGACAAGCCACCTAAGGAAGGAGACGGATCATGGCATATGAAGATGGTTTTATATGATCCAGATCGAGAAAAGTTTGAAAGGTCATACCGTACCAAGAAAACCGATAGGAAGTTGAAACCCAAGTTTGATCCCAAAGATGTCCTCAATGAGGAGCTCACACATATAGGATAGCCCATGACCTTGATTCTAGCTACAAGACTCGTAAATAAAGAAAAGCGCTTCTTGGGAGGCAACCCATGTTTTGTGTGATTTTTAATTGTTTGATTGTTATTTGCTTCCGTATGAATGCTTTATTTTTATTGTTGGTAGATCATGTTTCAAACTAAAATTGTGAAAATGTTTTATTTTATCGTTTAACTTCGTCTTAACTTCATATAAAGGTATTTTGCAAAAGCTAAGTGTAAGGGGAAACCCCAAATTTGTTTATAAGAACGAAATTGATCTTGATTCGCCACAATATTAAATGGACATGTGTATTAGTATTTGTTAGAGTCAAATGCTTGTATCGAGTCATAATGATGTTTTGCAGGATTTTTCAAGAAGTAGGACATAAGTTTTTCCAGAAATTTTCTGGAAACTTAACGAAAAGATTTCTGCAGGTCACTTCTGACGGCGTCATGAATTAATTCTTGACGGCGTCATGTGTAAAATTCTGGAAATTTTGCGAGTTTTGTTTTTCTAACGAAGTCTTAAAGTTTTTGTTAATTCTTTAGTTTTATAAACTCCAGGAAATCTTCAAACATTCATTCCACAAGCATTATATCTTAATTTGTTTTCTAGGATTTGTTAGTATATATAGATTGCCGCCGATTTTACGTGAGGTTTCCTTGTTTGTTTTCTCAGGTTCAACAGGTTATATATGACAAGAAGATTATTTATTTTTCTGGAAGAGAAGCTTTGAATGTTCATTTTCTTGGAGGAAGATCTAACCTTGTTACCACACTATCCACACCGAACGAATCAGGGGAGTATTTGCTTTCATTCTTTTACCTATTTCACTTTTACATTCTTTAATTGAACATTGGGGACAATGTTCATCCTAAGTGTAAGGGGAGGGTAAATGATGATACCTTATAGGATACTATTGCACTTGAGTTTGTTTGTTTGAGGGTAGGTGTGTAATAAAACTAAGAGAAATAGTTGTTAGCGTAATTTTAGCGCCAAATTTAAAATTTTTTATAACATTTAGGAGTGAAACTTTAGCCTTAGCAAGCGTCTCATGGATAGGATTTGTATGACTAGCACGAAACCGTACCATTCAGATAAAATTTTCCACCCAAATATGTGAGGTTCGCCTTTAGATTTGATAGGAAAAGCATTCACTATTATTGCTTATGAGTGTACCGGTAGCATTTAGATTCTAGAACTTACGTTAGTGATGCATCCTGAGACCGCAAGTGAGACTACATTCGTGTAGTAGGATTTACTACATGATAAGAGGCATTAGCATTTTACTTAAAGGAAGAATTTGTTACAACCCACTCAAATGTGCAACCAAATCGCTTTAGCCTTCTGTGTATGCACTCATTTTTAGTGCATTACTGTTACATGTTTAAACCCTTAGTTAATTTTCTAATAGATTACATGGTTGCTATGTCGAGTCATATCTTGTACATATTGTTTTGGGACGATTGGGACTCATGGGTAAAGTACTTACGTTATGGAGTAATGGGGAAGAACGTCATTTACTACCCCCATATGTGCGTTAATCTTAAAAGTACTCCAAGTGTTTTGATTATCTTGATTCGAGTCATTAGATTAGTTTATTGTAAAGTATGTAAAAATTCAAGTGTAAGGGAAATGTACATTTCCTATGATGTATTATTTTGGATGGTAGGGTAAGAGTGTATGCACAAAAAAAATAAGAAAAAGAAAAAATATATATAGAAAAAAAGAAAAGAGAAAAAACATACGGACTACCATCCCGTTTCATTCTATGTTTGTTTTATGTTTTCGTTATTTTTCATTTATTAGCTTAAGTCGAGTCTAGTCTTGGCTTAGCAACGCCATATTGTACATGTAATTAACCAAGATGATTAACTCACCACCAGTAAATATTGCCTTTATCCAACAAAACCGTGTATTCCATATCCCTACACCTAACGTTATAACCCTTTGAAAGACCTCTTTGATAGTTTATCCTAGGTGCTTACGCCAAGTGGTAGAGGTTTGATCCTTTCCCAAGCCTATGGTAATCTATTTGCTATGACAGGTAGTGTGAGATGTTTTCCATTTCCATATTGTGATATATACTTTATTACACCCGAGAGATGTGAGTATCGAAACACTATTTGTGAGGTGCTAGTATATGACCTCCGTGCTTGTCTTTGGTCTTTAGTGGAATGATTATTTGTTGTAATTACTTTTATATTAGTGTTAAATGACCCCTAACTTGTATTTTGATTAGAATAAAAGCGCATTTGCTTGAGGACAAGCAAATCACAAGTGTAAGGGTATTTGATGAGGCGAAAAATGAACCATTTTTAGGGGGTCATTTAAACCCGAAGTCGAGATTATTTGAACAAATATTGCCCTAAATCGTTCCTTTTGTCATTTTAGGTACTTCTGGAGTGAAATCTGGAAAAGGAAGCATTTTGGACGTTTTTGGAGCATAAAAGTGAAGAAAACAGCAAAGTCTTAATTTTCCTTGCTGGGAATAGTACCTGACGGCGTCACTTGATCCTTAATGACGGAGTCAAGAGTAATACAAGAGGTGGAAGTGGATGATACACGTGACGGTCCAGAGTGTTTTGTGCATTGGAGATGACGGCATCACCCACGGCCGTCATGGTCCAAATATTAGTGACGGCCCAGAACAATTTTACACATGACTGCGTCAAAAGTGGATCTAGGCAATCCGATTTCATTATGGGCGGCGAGTTGACGGCGTCACAGATTTCTTCTTGACGCCGTCACCCTGTAAAATCTATATATAGTTTTCCAAATTTCATTCATTAGGGTGTAACTTTTAGGGTGCAACTTTGGAGAAAAACCCTAGTCCGATTTTCACAGCTTTTTCAAGGGTTTTAACCCTTTGAAACCTTTCATGTCAATTTGAGATAAGTACTCTTTCAATTCAATCAATATGTCTATGTGTTGCATGAATATATCTTACACTTGTCTTCAATTTAATATGCTTGGCTAGATCTCTTTTGTGTTTGCTTAGATGTAGTGAAACCTAGATGTTAATTATGGGTTGATTGTTTGTTTATAGTTGTTACGGATGATTGTATTCGATGTTAGGCTTAAGAAAAACTGGCAGACTTCCATTGGTAACTTGCTTGAACGTCTTAAGAAACATGATCAGAGGTGTACTATGATTTTTGGTTGTATTTAATGCGTAGGAGAATTCTAATGATCTCATGTTAGGAGCTTCTAACGGCTCGACATAGGAGTGAAGTAGGATCCTATAGAGTTAGGGAATATTGTACACGGCCCTACGACAAGTATTAAGGAATATGACCCTTCATCCATGCAATTGTAACAAGCTATCAACCTGTAAAAGATATCTAGGGAGTACTGAAACCTAAGTAAACACAACTTTCCCCATTATTGTTACACCACACTAGTATAATTAGATTTATTTTCATTTCTGTTATTTTATTTTGATTGCATCTTTAGTTATTGGGTTAGTTGACTAGCAACTAATTCCGCCCACTCTTCCAAAAACCGAGATTTTACTTGCTTTTATAAAACATAAAAATACAAAAAGAATCATCCCTCGCCTCTAGACTTAATTTAGGAGACTTTCTAATCCTAGCGATACTATTCTTGAGATGAACGATCAATCCCCCGGTACTTGTCACTATACTATACTACAACAATCAGATACACTGCCTGGTGAGGGTTGTAAACTTCTCGAGATCCCTAGAGAGGTAAAGCCTGGTGCGATTCCCACGTATCAAGTTTTTGGTGCCGCAGCCCGGGGAATAGTTATTGTCTAGGTTAGGATTTCTTTTTATTAGGTCTACTTGCTAGATTCCTTTCTAGTAAGATTTTATTTTTATTTTTAGGTTTTCTTTAGTCTATCTTATTTCTTCGTCTCTTTGTTCGTAACCTTTACCATCCGACATCATGGAAGGTGGTAACATCTTTGAACCCATCAACCCACCACAACAAAACCACCCACAAAACCCACCACTAGCAAACTGATGAGGCGAAAAATGATCCATTTTTAGGGGGTCATTTAAGCCCGGAATTGAATTTATTTGATCAAATATTGCCCTAAATCGTTCCTTTTGTGATTTTAGGTACTTTGGGAGTGAAATCTGGAAAAGGAAGCAATTCGGACGTTTTTGGAGCGTAAAAGTGAAGAAAACGCCAAAGTCTTAATTTTCCATGCTGGGAACAGTAGGTGACGGCGTCAAGAGTAACATCCTGACAGCGTCAAGAGCAAAATTCCATGACGGTCCAGCAGAGATTTGACGGCGTCACAAGATAGGGCGTCAAGAGTAAAAGTCATGACGGCCTGGAAATAATTATCACTTGACGGCGTCAAATGTAGATCAAGGTAGTCCGAGAAAAGTTTTGGCGGCGAGGTGACGGCGTCACAAGTTTAGTCTTGACGCCGTCAGACCCCTTTTCCTATATATAGTTTTCTAATTTTCACATTTAAAAAGAGAGAAGTTTTGGAGAAACCCTAATTACGAACTTGGTGCGAATTTTACAGGTTTTTCAAGGGTTCCAAGCCCTTGATACCTTTCATGTGTAATTGAGATAAGTGTTCTTTTAATTCAATCAATATGTCTATGTGTTGGTTGTCTATATCTTGTTCTTGTCTTAATTTCATCATGCTAGGCTAGATCTATCTTGTGTTTACTTGGATCTAATGAAACCTAGATGTTAATTATGTGTTGATTACTTGTTTATACTTGTCTTGGATGAATGATTTATATGTTAGGCTTAAGAAAACTGGCAGATCTCCAATTGGTAACATGCTTGAACATCTTAAGAAACATGAACCGACGCGCACTAGGTCTTTATTGGTTGTATTTAATGCATGAGCCACTGTTTATAATCCCTATAGTTGTGCTGGGCATGGTATAGGAGGAGATAAGAGCTCATAGAATTGGGGAGTTAAGTGTGCCACCCCATGAATGGTATTAAGGAATACGATCCGTCATCCATGCAATTATAACAAGTAATTAACGTGTAAAAGATGTCTAGGGAGTAGTGAAATCTAAGTAAACACATTTTCTCCACTTATTGCTCACAACTTTAGTATAATTTAGTTTATTTTCATTTCTAGTATTTTATTTTGATTGCATCTTTAGTATTGGGTTAGTTGATTAGCAACTAATTCCGCCCAAATCCTTCAAACCCGAGATTTTTACTTGCTTTCTAAAAAATATAAAATACAAAAATAATCATCCCTCACCTTTAGAACTAGTATTTAGGTTTTCTAATCCTAGCGACACTATTCCTAAGCTGAACGATCAATCCCCCGGTACTTGTCACTATACTATACTACAACGATCAGGTACACTACCTGGTGGGGGTTGTAAGCTTCTCGAGATCCCTCGAGAGGTAAAGCCTGGTGCGATTCCCACGTATCATGTTTTTGGCGCCGCAGCCCGGGGAATAGTTATTGTCTAGGTTAGAATTTCTTTTTATTAGGTCTACTTGCTAGATTCCTTTCTAGTAAGATTTTATTTTTATTTTTAGGTTCTCTTTAGTCTATCTTATTTCTTTGTGCCTTTGTTCGTAACCACCCGACATCATGGACAACGGGAACATCTTTGAACCCGTCATCCCACCACAACAAAACCCACCATTAGAACCCCTTAGGCCCCGAACCTTAGGAGAGTATTCCCGACCTAGCAACCAAGGTTACCGAAACACCATTGAGCTCACCGGAGCCAATGTGACCCCCTTGCGATCCGACACCATCCGGTTGGTGCAAAGCGGATGTGCATTCCATGGACTTCGTTCCAAAGATCCAAACCAACATCTTAAGGACTTCCTCAAAATCGTAGATTCCATAGACCTAGATGTTGCAACTAGAGTGACAACCCGATTACGCCTATTCCAATTCTCTCTACGGGATCAAGCTAGTCAATGGCTTGAGCGTTTACCGCGGTATCCATCACCACATGGGATGATCTCACCACTCGTTTCATTGCTCAATTTTTCCCACCGGGGAGAACTACTAAGCTTAGAAATGACATCTTGATGTTCCAACAACGTCAAAATGAATCTCTTTATGAAGCATGGACTCGTTTCAAGGACTTACTCCAAAAAGTCCCTCATCATGGCATAGATCTTTGGCTCCAAGTCCAAATCTTTTATGACCATATCGACATCTCCACAAGGCGAGCCATTGACCAATCGGCCGGTGGTAAGCTACGTGATCTAAGTGCGGAACAATCATGGGAACTCATAGAAGATCTTGCTCTCTATGACAACGAAAGTTGGAATGATCCCAGTGATTTGAACAAAACGGTCAAGGCAATATCTTTGCCTTCGAACAATTCTAGCACTCCCGACCGTAGGATCATGGAACTTGAGGACCAAGTCAAGTTTCTCATGAAATCTTACGAAGCTCCTAAGCCTTCAAGCCAAGTGAACAAAATCACTTCTTCATGCGAATTATGTAGTGGTCCCCACGACACTCGTGATTGTGTGGAACTCCCCGGAACAGCTTTTGCGGACTACGCATCCACGCGTACCGATGAAGCGGGAGATAAGTGGTACACTTTCAAGCCCGAGCCAAACACATACGGTGATTCATACAACCCCTCGTGGAAAAATCACCCAAACCTTAGGTGGAAACAAAATCAACCCAATTCTTCCAATCCGCCTAATCGTTACCAACCAAACGGTCCACCCTCCAACCGTACTTTCAACAACAATCCTTCTAACAACTTTGGTAGTACCAACAACCTTGAAGGATTGATGTCTAAGGTCATGGCATCTCAAGAAGCTCGCATATCTAAGTTTGAAGCCGATTTCAAACAAAAGCAAAGCGAGATGACCACTAGAATTGATGCATTGTTGAAGGTTCTCAATGACCGAGAAATGGGAGCACTTCCAAGCGACACGATCAAAAATCCGAAACTAAACGTTAATTCCATATCTTCAGTTTCGTCACCCACTTCGTGCCCACAATACTACTCGGTTAAATCCACGAGCATGTGTTTCAAACAAAACCAAGTTCTCCAAAAGGACCAATCAAATAAAACACCCAATATAGAGCCGGTCAAAAACATAGTTGAAACACCTCTTACGCAAGACCTTGACGATGAATTTAAAGAACTTCACCTTGAACGCCCCGTCATTGATGTCTTAGCGCGTGCTCCTTACTATAGTGCCCTCCTAGAAAAATATGAGAAGTGTAAGCTAGGTAAAAATGGGACCGCCTTCGTTCAAAACAAGTTGCCTAAAAAGCTTGATGATTCGGGTATATTTGTTTTGCCTTGTAAGATAGGATGATCCGAAGCTTTCGACACACTAGCCGATTTAGGGTCAAGCCTCAACCTGATTCCCTTATCCTTATTCACCGCTCTTAAGCTAGGAAAATTAGAGGAAACGGAGGTATTGATAGGGCTAGCGGATGGGAGTATTGCCCACCCGGTTGGAATGATTAAGGATGTAGTTGTTCACGTAGGAAAGTTAACTATATTAGCAGATTTTCACGTCCTAGACATGGTTAGTGACACTACATGCCCATTATTGGTAGGAAGAGGATTTTTAGCAACCGCTAGCGCCATGATAGATTGTAAGGAGTCTAAGATAGCGGTAGGTGAAGGCGATACTTGGTCGGTGTACGATGTAAAGAAGCATAGTTATGATTGTGATGATGAACCGACACCGCATTGGGTAGAGATGAATAGGAGACCATCTAGATATGGACCTTGGATAGAAAGGAACTTTATAGGACCTCAATGCCCATTTTATCTAGAGAAAGATTTCGTTGAAAAGACACATTCGGTAGAACAAATCATAGCTAGAGATGAAGAGCTATACCCTTTTGAGGACCCCTTGGTCTTTAGGAAGATGATTGAGTTCTTAAGCGTAATGCCCATTAACATAGAAAGGAATAAATGGAAAAGAGAGGGAGACAAGTGTAAATGGAGATGGGATAAGCCACCTAAAGAAGGTGACGGATCATGGCATATGAGGATGACTTTGTATGATCCGGATGGAGAAAAGTTTGAAAGGTCATACCATACTAAGGAAACCGATAGGAAGTTGAAACCTAAGTTTGATCCCAAAGATGTCCTCAATGAGGAACTCACCCGTGTCACGCAGTAACCCATGACCTTGAGTCTAGCTACAAGACTTGTAAATAAAGAAAAGCGCTTCTTGGGAGGCAACCCATGCTTTGTGTGATTTTATTTTTGTTTGTTTGTTATTTGCTTCCGTATGCATGCTTAATTTTTATTGTTGGTTGATCATGTTTCTAAATTAAATAGTGGAAATACTTTACTTTGTTGTTTTGGCCTAGTCTTAACTCCACCTAAAGGTATTTTTGCAAAAGATAAGTGTAAGGGGAAACCCCAAATATGTTTTCAAGAAACAAACCGATCATGATTCTCCACAATATTAAATGAACATGTATATTCGTATTTGTTAGAGTCAAATGCTTGTATTGAGTCATAATGAAGTTTTGCAGGATTTTCCAGGAAGTAGGACCAAGTTTTTCCAGAAATTTTCTGGAAACTTAACATAAGAATTTCTGCAGGTCACTTCTGACGGCGTCAAGAGTTTACTCTTGACGGCGTCAAGTGTAAAAATCTGGAAATTATTAAGTTTTATAATCTCCAGGAGATCTGCAAACTGCATTCCACAAGCATTATATCTTATCTTGTTTTCTAGGATTTAGTAACTTATATAGGATGCCGCCGATTTTACGCGAGGTTGTCTTGTCTATTTTATCAGGTTTTACAGGTTATGTATGACAAGAAGATGATTTATATTCTGGAAGGGAAGCTTTGATTGTTCATTTTCTTGGAGGAAGATTTAACCTGGCCATCTTATTATCCATACCGAGCGAATCAGGGGAGTATTTGATTTCATTCTCTTTACTTTTTCACTTTTACATTCTTTACTTGAACATTGGGGACAATGTTCATCTTAAGCGTAAAGGGAGGGTATAAAGATGATACCTTATATATGCACTTTCGCTTGAGTTTGTTTTGTTTAATGGTAGATGTGTAATAAAACTATGAGAAATACTTGTTAGTGCAATTTTAGCGCCAAATTTAAAATTTTTTACAACATTTAGGAGTGAAACTTTAGCCATAGCAAGCGTCTCATGGATAGGAGATTGTATGACTAGCACATAACTGTATATTCAGAAAAATTTTCCACCCAAATATTTGAGGTTCGCCTTTAGATTTGATAGGAAAAGCATTTACTATTAGTGCTTATGAGTGTACCGGTAGCATTTAGATTCTAGAACTTGCGTTAGTGATGCATCCCGAGACCGCTAGTGAGACTACATTTGTGTAGTAGGATTTACTACATGATAAGAGGCATTAGCATCACCCTTGTGTTAAACACGTATCACAATTACTTGACCATTTAAGTCATATTACTTGGCTAGTTAAGTCAACTAATTTTTCCCACACCCTTAGCGTTGTACTCATTTTTAGTACACGAAACCCCTAGTACACCCCTCCGAGCCTATCTTTTCGTTTCTAACTTTAAGCATTTTACTTAAAGGAAGAATTTGTTACACCCCACTTAAATATACAACCAAATCGCCTTAGCCTTCCGTGTATGCGCTCATTTTAAGTGCATTATTGTTATTTGTTAAACCCTAAGTTAACTATCTAATTGATTACATGGTTGCTAAGTCGAGTCATATCTTTGTACATATTGTTTTGGGACGATTGGGACTCATGGGTAAGTACTTATTTTATGGAGTAATGGGGAAGAACATCATTTATTACCCCCATATGTACGTTAATCGTAAAAGTACTCCAAGTGTTTTGATTTTCATAATTCGAGTCATTAGATTTGTTTATTGTAAAGTATGTAAAAATTCAAGTGTAAGGGGAGTGTTCATTCCCTATGATGTATTATTTTGGATGGTAGGGTAATAGTGTATGCAAAAAAAAAAATAAATAAATAAATAAAAGTAAAAAAAAAAAAATCAAAAAAATCAAGAAAAAAAAAAGAAAAAAAAAAATAGAAAAAGAAAAGGAGAAAAAACATACGGACTACCATCCTTTTTTATTCTATGTTTATTTTATTTTATATTTTTGTTATTTTTCATTTATTAGCTTAAGTCGAGTCTAGTCTTGGCTTAGCAATGCCATATTGTACATGTAATTGACCAAGATTGTTAACTCGCCACCAGTAAAACTTCCTTTATCCAACAAAACCGTGTATTTCATATCCCTACACCTAATATTACAACCCTTTTAAAAGACCTCTTTGATAGTTTATCCTAGGTGCTTACGCCATGTGGTGGAGGTTTGATCCTTTCCCAAGCCTATGGTAATCTATTTTGCTATGACAGGTAGTGAGAGATATCTTCCGTTTCCATATTGTAATTTATACTTTATTACACCCGAGAGATGTGAGTATCTAAACACTATTTGTGAGGTGCTTGTGTATGACCTCCGTGCTTGTCTATTGGTCTTTAGTGGAACAATTATTTGTTGTAATTACTTTTATATTAGTGTTAAATGACCCCTAACTTGTATTTTGAGTAAAATAAAAGCGCATTTGCTTGAGGACAAGCAAATCTCAAGTGTAAGGGTATATGATGAGGCGAAAAATGATCCGTTTTCAGGGGGTCATTTAAGCCCGGAATTGAATTTATTTGATCAAATATTGCCCTAAATCGTTCCTTTTGTGATTTTAGGTACTTTGGGAGTGAAATCTGGAAAAAGAAGCAATTCGGACGTTTTTGGAGCATAAAAGTGAAGAAAACCCCAAAGTCTTAATTTACCATGCTGGGAACAGTAGGTGACGGCGTCAAGAGTAACATCCTGACGGCGTCAAGAGCAAAATTCCATGACGGTCCAGTAGAGATTTGACGGCGTCACAAGGTAGGGCGTCAAGAGTAAAAGTCATGACGGCCTGGAAATGATTATCACTTGACGGCGTCAAATATAGATCAAGGTAGTCCGAGAAAAGTTTTGGCGGCGAGGTGACGGCGTCACAAGTTTAGTCTTGACGCTGTCAGACCCCTTTTCCTATATATAGTTTTCTAATTTTCACATTTAAAAAGAGAGAAGTTTTGGAGAAACCCTAATTACGAACTTGGTGCGAATTTTACAGGTTTTTCAAGGGTTCCAAGCCCTTGATACCTTTCATGTGTAATTGAGATAAGTGTTCTTTTAATTCAATCAATATGTCTATGTGTTGGTTGTCTATATCTTGTTCTTGTCTTAATTTCATCATGCTAGGCTAGATCTATCTTGTGTTTGCTTGGATCTAATGAAACCTAGATGTTAATTATGTGTTGATTACTTGTTTTATACTTGTCTTGGATGAATGATTTATATGTTAGGCTTAAGAAAACTGGCAGATCTCCAATTGGTAACATGTTTGAACGTCTTAAGAAACATGAACCGACGCGCACTAGGTCTTTATTGGTTGTATTTAATGCATGAGCCACTGTTTATAATCCCTATAGTTGTGCTGGGCATGGTATAGGAGGAGATAAGAGCTCATAGAATTGGGGAGTTAAGTGTGCCATGTAAAAGATGTCTAGGGAGTAGTGAAATCTAAGTAAACACATTTTCTCCACTTATTGCTCACAACTTTAGTATAATTTAGTTTATTTTCATTTCTAGTATTTTATTTTGATTGCATCTTTAGTATTGGGTTAGTTGATTAGCAACTAATTCCACCCAAATCCTTCAAACCCGAGATTTTTACTTGTTTTCTAAAAAATATAAAATACAAAAATAATCATCCCTCACCTTTAGAACTAGTATTTAGGTTTTCTAATCCTAGCGACACTATTCCTAAGCTGAACGATCAATCCCCCGGTACTTGTCACTATACTATACTACAACGATCAGGTACACTGCCTGGTGGGGGTTGTAAGCTTCTCGAGATCCCTCGAGAGGTAAAGCCTGGTGCGATTCCCACGTATCACAAACCAACCTCTTAGGCCCCGAACCTTAGGAGAGTATTCCCGTCCTAGCCAGCAAGGCTATCGAAACACTATTGAGCTCACTCAAGGAGCCAATGTGTCCCCCTTGCGATCCGACACCATCCGGTTGGTGCAAAGCGGATGTGCATTCCACGGACTTCCTTCCGAATATCCTAATCAACATCTCAAAGATTTCCTTAAAAACTCTTCGATGGAAGGTGATAGGTTTATGAGAATCAATGGAACATGGCTTAACTCTCCCATCCTTTTTATTATGGTTTTATGCTCCTAAATGCAAGCATAATGATGCGATTTGGATTGTCACACAAAAGTTTTACTTCTCAAGGGATCTTGAGAAGCTTGCAATCCCCACCAGGCAAGTGTACCTGACCGATGTAGTATAGTGTAGTGGTAAGAACCAGAGAATTGATCGTTCTCCACAGGGAATAGTGTTCGTTATGATTGAAAACGATCTAAACTAGGTCTAGAGGTGAGGGATGATTCTTTTTGTATTTTTATATTTTTTGGAAAACAAGTAAAATTCTCTGGTTTTGGAAGAGTGGGCGGAATTAGTTGCCAGTCAACTAGCCCAAATACTACAAATGCTAATAAAAATAAAATGGCAAGAAAATAAATGTGTGTGAAACTAATATAGAGAAAAACGTGTTTACTTAGGTTTCACTACTCCCTAGCTATCTTTCATTGATTAAATAGTTTATTACAATTGCGTGGATGACGAGTTGTACCTTAATACCATTCGTGGGGGCGTGTACCTCCTTCCCCAACTCTATATGATCCTATCTCTTCCTATGATGATACGTTTAGTACCCTATCATGGCCTTATTAATATTCTCTTATGCATTAAACACAACCAATTAATCGTAGTACACATCCGATTCATGTTTCTTAAGACATCAAGCAAGTTACCAATAGGAAATTAGCCAGTTTTCTTAAGCCTAACATTGATATCATTCATCCAACAACAATTAATAACAAACCATCAATCAATAATCAATAGCTAGGTTTTATTACATCTAAGCAAACACAAACAAACCTAGCCTAGCATGTTAAAAGAAAGATAAGCGTAAGATAGAATCAAACAACACACAGACATATTGAATGATTGATAGAATACTTATCTTCAATTAATCATGGAAGAAAAGAGGTTTAGAAACCTCAAAATAGCTGCAAAAGTTGACTAGGGTGCGTACCCTAAGTTTCTCCAAAGTTCCACGCATAATGAATGAAAATTAGAAGAGTATATATAGATTTTACAACTTTGACGGCGTCACCTTATGGGACATGACGCCGTCACATCGCCGTGTTTTGGGTTCCTTGATGGCCTAGATCCACTCTTGACGCCCTCAGGTTGAATAAGGTTCTGGGTCGTCTCTCTTTATAGTAACTTGTGACATCCTTGATGCATTATAACGTGACGCCGTCATGTTTAAACTCCAAAATTCCTTTCTGGCCCGTCAAGTGTAAAATTCATATCCATCCCTTTGTCAACAAGTGACGCCGTCACCTAGTGGTGCGTGACGCCGTCAGGTACTGTTTCCAACATAATTTGAGACTCTGTCGTATTCTTCACTTTTATGCTCCAAAAACGTCCAAAATGCTTCCTTTTTCATAATTCCTCTCAAAAGTACCTAAAATGACGAAAGGAATGATTTAAGGCAATATTTGATCATATAATCACGATTTAAGGCTTAAATGACCCCTTAAAAGCGTAACACTTTTCGTCTCATCAAATACCCTTACACTTGGGATTTGCTTGTCCTCAAGAAAATGAGCTTTTATTCTAATCAAAATACAAGTTATGGGTCATTTAATATTAATATAAAAGTAATTACAACAAATTATCATTCTACCTTAATCAAAATAAGCACGGAAATCATACACTAGCACCTCACAAATAGTGTTTGGAAACTCTCATCTCTCGGGTGTTATAAACCTATATAACTAATGGAAATGGAAAAATATCACTCCCTACCTGTCATAGCAAATAGATTACCATATGCTTAGGAAATGATCAAAAACCTCTTCCACTAGGCGTAAGCACCTAAGATAAACTATCAAAGAGGGCTTTTCAAGGGTTATAATGTTGGGTGTAGGGATATGGAAAACACGGTTTATTGGATAAAAGATATTTTACTCGTGGCAAGTTAATCATCTAGGCCAATTACATGTACAATGCGGCGTTGCTAAGCTAAGACTCGACTCGACTTAAGCTAATCAAAATCATAAACATAAACATAAATGAAAGAAATGGGATGGTAGTCCGTATGTTTTTCTCTTTTCTTTTTCCATTTTTTTTCTTTTTCTTGATTTTTTCGTTTTTTTATTTTTTTATTAGTTTTTTTTGCATACACTCTTGCCCTACCATTCAAAATAATACATCATAAGGGCCTTGGTTCTCCCCTTACACTTGAACTTTTACATACTTTACATGTAACAAATCTAATGACTCGAATTAAGATAATAAAAACACTTGGAATACTTTAAAGCGTTTTGCACATATGGGGGTAATAATTGATGTTCTTCCCCATTACTTCATATCATTAATGCTTTACCCCATGAGTCCCAATCGTCCCAAAACAATATGTACAAGATATGACTTGACTTAGCAACCATGTAATCAATTAGATAACTAACAAAGGGTTTAAACAAATAACAATAATGCACTAAAGATGAGTGCATACAAGGAAGGCTAAGGCGATTTGGGTATACATTTGGGGTGGATTGTAAACAAATTCTTCCTTTAAGTAAAATGCTTAAAGTTAGAAACAAAAAAGATAGGCTCTGAGGGTTGTACTAGGGGTATCGTGTACTAAAAATGAGTACATCGCAAAGGTGTGTGAGAATTACTTGACCAATGAAGTCAATGTAATTATATAAAACACAGGTGTAAAAACATGGGTTATCCTAATACCTCTTATCATGTAGTAAATCTAACTACACGAATGTAGTCTCACTTGTGGTCTCGGAATGAATTACTAACGCATGTTCTAGAATCTAAGTGCCATCGGTACACTCATAAGCACTAAGGCTTTTCCTAACAAGTCTAGGGGCTAACCTCACCTGTATAAATTTAGTAGATTGCTGGCACGAGTCCTTGACGCTTCAACTAACGGATGGTCACCAAAGCACTTCTTGGATCGCTGGCGCGTTATTTGCATAACGGATGGTTACCAAGTCATACACTAGATCGCTGGCACGTTAGTCAA
The DNA here is from genome assembly GCA_030686995.1 of Artemisia argyi. Classification (NCBI taxonomy): domain Eukaryota; kingdom Viridiplantae; phylum Streptophyta; class Magnoliopsida; order Asterales; family Asteraceae; genus Artemisia; species Artemisia argyi. Next base: position 43,844,877 of record CM060708.1, read on the forward strand.
TTAATCTAATACCTGGATGGTCACTACTTTATTCATAAAATATTTTGAGTGATACGGTTTTTGTGCTAGTCATATAACTCCTATCCATGAGACGCTTATTAAGACTAAAGTTTCACTCCTATATGTTGCAAAAAAATTTAAATTTTGGTGCTAAAATAGCCCTAACAAATATTTCTCTCAGTTTTATTACACATTCACTATTAAGCAAACAAAAATCAAATGTCATGGTATTCTCTAAGGTATCTTCATTTACCTCCCCCCCCCCCCCCTCCCCTTACACTTAAGCTGAACATTGACCCCAATGTTCAATTAAAAGATGTAAAAGTAAAGAAAATGAAAGAATGAAACAAATACTCCCCTGATTCATTCGGTGTGGATAATGCGATAACATGGTTAAATCCTCCTCCAAGAGAATGTAAAAATCTTCAAGATTAAAGCAACGCCAAAAACTTGAAACTTGATGCTCAAAGACTTGACCATCCATGTAAATCTTCTTGTCCAATACAACCTATTAAATCTGAGAAAATAAACAAGAAAACCTAGCATGAAATTGGCGGTAAAATCTATATAAAATAAAATCCTAAAAAGCAAATAAAGATGTAATGCTTGTGGAATGAATGTTTGCAGATTCCTGGAGTTTATAAGTTAAAGAATTAACAAAACTTTACAATTCTTGCAAAAAAACAAAACTTGCAAAATTTTTCAGAAAATTTGTACCTGACGTCATCAGGCTTTAATTGCTGACGCCGTCAGAATTGATTTGACAGAAATTTTATGTTGAGTTTCCGGAAAATTTCTAGAAAAACCTAAACCTTAATTTCTGGAATTCTGGCAAAATATCATTATGACTCGATACAAGCATTTGACTCAAACAAGTACTAATATGTATGTTTATATCTCATTGTTATCGTTCATTTTCAATTCGTTCTTTGAAAATAAATGTGGATTTCCCTTACACTTATCTTTTGCAAAATACTTTTATATGTAATTAAGACGAAGTTAAAAACAAAATAAAGCATTTTCACAATTTTACTTGAAACATGAATCATAAACAATAGAAATAAGAACACACATACGGAAGCAAATAAAACAAATAAACAAACAATCAAATAAATAAACCTCGGGTTGCCTCCCAAGAAGCGCTTGTTTTTGTTCGAGTCACGAGCCTGACTCTACCTTTATTTAACGGAAATAAGGGAGGTTTTCCATACACTTAGGATTAAGTGCGGGTGAAAGTAGCGATACACACCATCTCGGTGGAAGTATGCCTCATGAGGAAAGAGTGGTGGATGAATTATATGCTCAAAGGGGTGTGCTCCTTTCATCATAACCTTACCTAGTTCACTTTGGTCAATGGGTGAGTTAAAGATTTCTCCTAAAAAGGGATCATCTTCTATCAACTTTGAGAGACTCCTAGTTGGGAATCCATCGTGACATAATAAACCCAGTTTAAACCCATAATGTTTCTTGTGATCAATCATGAATGGGTAATGTAAGTATGTAAGGTCATGGTTCACTCCTATGTCAGCTTCTACTACACAAGGCTTAGATTCTACTACCTTTATCCCAAGACTACTTGATGCGTGGGAATTGCACCAGGCTTTACCTCTCGAGGGATCTCGAGAAGCTTACAACCCCCACCAGGCAGTGTACCTGATCGTTGTAGTATAGTATAGTGACAAGTACCGGGGGATTGATCGTTCAGCTAGGAATAATGTCGCTAGGATTAGAAAACCTAAAGACTAGGTCTAGAGATGAGGGATGATTCTTTTTGTATTTTTAGGTTTTTATAAAAAGCAAATAAAAATCTCGGTTTGGAAGGAGTTGGGTGGAATTAGTTGCTATTCAACTAACCCAATTACTAAGATGCAATCAAAATAAAATACTAAAAATGAAAATAAACTAAATTAAGATAGAGGTGTGAACAATATATGGGAGAATTGTGTTTACTTAGGTTTCACTACTCCCTAGATATCTTTTAAAGGTTAATTACTTGTTACAGTTTCGTGGATGATGGATTGTATTCCTTAATACCATTCATGGGGTGGCGTACTTACTTCCCCAATCCTATAAGCGCCTACTTCACTCCTATGTCGAGCCGGCTAAGAAGCTCCTAACATGGAATCACCAGAAATTGCTCATGCATTAAATACAACCATTAAAAACCTAGTACACATCGGTTCATGTTTCTTAAGATGTTCAAGCAAGTTACACAATGGAGATCTGCCAGTTTTCTTAAGCCTAAGATTGAAATCATTCATCCATTATAACTATAAACAATCAATCAACCTATAATCAACATCTAGGTTTCATTACATCTAAGCAAACACATAGAAGATCTAGCCTAGCATGTTAAAATCAAGACAAGCATAAGATATATTCAAACAACACATAGACATATTGAATGAATTGAAAGAGGACTTATCTTAATTGAACATGAAAGGTTTCAAGGGGTGAAACCCTTGAAAATACTGTTACAAACGACCTAGGGTTTATGAGGTTCGACCCTAGTATTCTCCACACAAGTTCCTCTTTTAATGAATGAAAAATAGAAAAGTATATATAGATTTTGTGAGGTGACGGCGTCAAGAGCAAATGTCTGACGCCGTCATCTCGCCGCCAAATAAATTCTCGGACTGCCTAGATCTGGGTTTGACGCCGTCACATGTACTCCTTATGCAGGCCGTTACAAAGATTACTCTTGACGCCATTCTCTTGACGCCTTCAGGTTTTCACTGGGTCGTCATGGATTTTACTCCTGACGCCATCACAATTTCCTTTTTGACGCCGTCAGGTACTGTTCTCAGCATGGAAAATTAAGTCTTTGCCGTTTTCTTCACTTTTACGCTCCAAAAATGTCCAAAATGCTTCCTTTTCCAGAATTCACTCCCAAAGTACCTAAAATCACAAAAGTAACGATTTAGGGCATTATTTGATCAAATAAATTCAATTCCGGGCTTAAATGACCCCCTAAAAACGGTTCACTTTTCGCCTCATCATATACCCTTACACTTGATATTTGCTTGTCCTCAAGCAAATGCACTTTTATTCTACTCAAAATACAAGTTAGGGGTCATTTACCACTAATATAAAAGTAATTACAACAAATAATCGTTCCACTAAAGACCAATAGACAAGCACGGAGGTCATACACTAGCACCTCACAAATAGTGTTTAGATACTCACATCTCTCGGGTGTAATAAAGTATAAATTACAATATGGAAACGGAAGATATCTCTCACTACCTGTCATAGCAAAATAGATTACCATAGGCTTGAGAAAGGATCAAACCTCCTCCACATGGCGTAAGCACCAAGGATAAACTATCAAAGAGGTCTTTTAAAGGGTTGTAACGTCAGGTGTAGGGATATGAAATACACGGTTTTGTTGGATAAAGGCAGTTTTTACTGGTGGCGAGTTAACAATCTTGGTTAATTACATGTACAATGTGGCGTTGCTAAGCCAAGACTAGACTCGACTTAAGCTAATAAATGAAAAATAACAAAAACATAAAATAAACATAGAATGAAACGGGATGGTAGTCGGTATGTTTTTTTTTTTTCTCTTTTCTTTTTCTATATATATATATATTTTTTTTTTGTATACAATCTTACCCTACCATCCAAAATAATACATCATAGGGAATGAACATTCCCCTTACACTTGAATCTTTACATACTTTACAATAAACTAATCTAGTGACTCGAATTAAGAAAATCAAAACACTTGGAGTACTTTTAAGATTAACGTACATATGGGGGTAATAAATGATGTTCTTCCCCATTACTCCATAAAATAAGTACTTTACCCATGAGTTCCAATCGTCCCAAAACAATATGTACAAGGATATGACTCGACTTAGCAACCATGTAATCAATTAGATAGTTAGCTTAGGGTTTAACAAATAACAATAATGCACTAAAGATGAGTGCATACATGGAAGGCTAAGGCGATTTGGGTGTACATTTAAGTGGGGTGTAACAAATTCTTCCTTTAAGTAAGATGCTTAAAGTTAGAAACGAAAAGATAGGCTTGGAGGGGTGTACTAGGGGTTTCGTGTACTAAAAATGAGTACAACGCTAAGGTGTGGGAAAAATTAGTTGACTTAACTAGCCAAGTAATATGACTTAAATGGTCAAGTAATTATGATACGGGTTTAACACAAGGGCTATCCTAATACCTCTTATCATGTAGTAAATCCTACTACACGAATGTAGTCTTACTAGCGGTCTCGGGATGTATCACTAACGCTAGTTCTAGAATCTAAATGCTACCGGTACACTCATAAGCACTAATAGTAAATGCTTTTTCTATCAAATCTAAAGGCGAACCTCACATATTTCGGTGGAAAATTTTTCTGAATATACGGTTATGTGCTAGTCATACAATCTCCTATCCATGAGACGCTTGCTATGGCTAAAGTTTCACTCCTAAATGTTGTAAAAAATTTTAAATTTGGCGCTAAAATTGAACTAACAAGTATTTCTCATAGTTTTATTACACATCTACTATTAAACAAACAAACTCAAGCGAAAGTGTATATGTGAGGTATCATCATTTTACCCTCCCCTTACACTTAAGATGAACATTGTCCCCAATGTTCAAGTAAAGAATGTAAAAGTGAAAAAGTAAAAAGAATGAAATCAAATACTCCCCTGATTCGCTCGGTATGGATAATTAGGTGGCCAGGTTAAATCTTCCTCCAAGAAAATGAACAATCAAAGCTTCCTTTCCAGAATGTAAATCATCTTCTTGTCATACATAACCTGTAAATCCTGAGAAAACAAACAAAGCAACCTCACATAAAATTGGCGGTAATCTATATAAGTTACTAAATCCTAGAAAACAAAGTAAGATATAATGCTTGTGGAATGAAGTTTGCAGATGTCCTGGAGATTATAAAACTTAATAATTCACAAAAACATTAAGACTCCGTTAGAAAAACAAAACCGGTAAAATTTCCAGATTTTTACACGTGACGCCGTCAAGAGTTAACTCGTGACGCCGTCAGAAGTGATCTGCAGAAATTCTTATGTTAAGTTTCCGGAAAATTTCTAGAAAAAACTTCGTCCTACTTCCTGGAAAATCCTGCAAAACTTCATTATGACTCGATACAAGCATTTGACTCTAACAAATACGAATATACATGTCCATTTAATATTGTGGAGAATCATGATCGGTTTGTTTCTTAAAAACATATTTGGGGTTTCCCCTTACACTTATCTTTTGCAAAAAATACCTTTAGGTGGAGTTAAGACTAGGCTAAACAACAAAGTAAAGTATTTCCACTTTTTAGTTTAGAAACATGATCTACCAACAATAAAAATAAAGCATGCATACAAGTTAGGGGTCATTTAACACTAATATAAAAGTAATTACAACAATTAATCGTTCCACTAAAGACCAAAGACAAGCACGGAGGTCATACACTAGCACCTCACAAATAGTGTTTAGATACTCACATCTCTCGGGTGTAATAAAGTATATATCACAATATGGAAATGGAAAACATCTCTCACTACCTGTCATAGCAAAATAGATTACCATAGGCTTGGGAAAGGATCAAACGTCCACCACATGGCGTAAGCACCTAGGATAAACTATCAAAGAGGTCTTTTAAAGGGTTATAACGTTAAGTGTAAGGATATGGAATACACGGTTTTGTTGGATATAGGCAATCTTTAATGGTGGCGAGTTGATCATCTTGGTTAATTACATGTACAATATGGCGTTGCTAAGCCAAGACTAGACTCGACTTAAGCTAATAAATGAAAAATTACAAAAAAAATGAACATAGAATGAAAAGGGATGGTAGTCCGTATGTTTTTCTCTTTTCTTTTTTCTATTTTTCTTTTTCTTTTTCTTGATTTGTTCGATTTTTTTTTTTTTTTTTTTTTTTTTTTTTTTTTTTTTTTTTTTTGCATACACTCTTACCCTACCATCCAAACTAATACATCATAGGGAATGAACATTCCTCTTACACTTGAATTTTTACATACTTTACAATAAACTAATCTAATGACTCGAATTAAGATAATCAAAACACTTGGAGTACTTTTAAGATTAACGCACATACGGGGGTAATAAATGATGTTCTTCCCCATTACTCCATAAAATAAGTACTTTACCCATGAGTCCCAATCGTCCCAAAACAATATGTACAAGGATATGACTCGACTTAGCAACCATGTAATCAATTAGATAATTAACTAAGGGTTTAATAAATAACAATAATGCACTAAAGATGAGTGCATACACGGAAGGCTAAGACGATTTGGGTGTACATTTAAGTGGGGTGTAACAAATTCTTTCTTTAAGTAAAATGCTTAAAGATAGAAACGAAAAGATAGGCTCGGAGGGGTGTACTAGGGGTTTCGTGTACTAAAAATGAGTACAACGCTAAGGTGTGGGAAAAATTAGTTGACTTAACTAGCCAAATAATATGACTTAAATGGTCAAGTAATTATGATACGGGTTTAACACAAGGGTGATCCTAATGCCTCTTATCATGTAGTAAATCCTACTACACGAATGTAGTCTCACTAGCGGTCTCGGGATGCATCACTAACGCAAGTTCTAGAATCTAAATGCTACCGGTACACTCATAAGCACTAATAGTAAGTGCTTTTCCTATCAAATCTAAAGGCGAACTTCACATATTTGGGTGGAAAATTTTTCTGAATAGTACGGTTTTGTGCTAGTCATATAATCTCCTATTTATGAGACGCTTGCTATGGCTAAAGTTTAACTCCTAAATGTTGTAGAAAAATTTAAATTTGGCGCTAAAATTGCACTAACAAGTATTTCTCATAGTTTTATTACACATCTACCATCAAACAAACAAACTGAAGCGAAAGTGTATCTGTAAGGTATCATCATTTTACCCTCCCCTTACACTTAGGATGAACATTGTCCCCAATGTTCAAGTAAAGAATGTAAAAGTGAAATAAGTAAAACAAGTGAAATCAAATACTTCCCTGATTCGCTCGGTATGGATAATAAGGTGGCCATGTTAGATCTTCCTCCAAGAAAATGAACAATCAAAGCTTCCCTTCTAGAATATAAATCATCTTCTTGTCATACATAACCTATAAAACCTGAGAAAACAAACAAGGCAACCTCGCATAAAATCGGCGGCAATCTATATACGCTAACAAATCTTAGAAAACAAAATAAGATATAATGCTTGTGGAATGATGTTTGCAGATTTCCTGGAGATTATAAAACTAAAGATTCAACAAAAACTTTAAGACTCCGTTAGACAAACAAAACTGGTAAAATTTCCAGAATTTTACACGTGATGCCGTCAAGAGTAAACTCGTGACGCCGTCAGAAGTGACCTGCAGAAATTCTTATGTTAAGTTTCCGGAAAATTTCTGAAAAAACTTTGTCCTACTTCCTGAAAAATCCTGCAAAACATCATTATGACTCGATACAAGCATTTGACTCTAACAAATACGAATATACATGTTCACTTAATATTATGGAGAATCATGATCGGTTTTGTTTCTTAAAAACATATTTGGGGTTTCCCCTTACACTTATCTTTTGCGAAATACCTTTGAATGAAGTTAAGACTAGGCCAAACAACAAAATAAAGTATTTTCATCCTTTTAATTTTGAAACATGATCTACCAACAATAAAAATAAAGCATGCATACGGAAGCAAATAACAAACAAACAAAATAAAAATCACAAAAAGCATGGGTTGCCTCCCAAGAAGCGTTTTTCTTTATTTACGAGTCTTGTAGCTAGACTCAAGGTCATAGGTTACTACGTGACCTCATTGTTGGTTTCACTTTCTAGGTCATCTCCTATACCAGTTTTGTATTCCGAACCTAGTTGCAAGCATTCTTTGTAGAAACCAAGCATCCTATTCATCACATACTCTACTCCTCTACGTCTATCCTCATCATTCCTATAGTAAGCTGCTTGTTTGTGTTTCTTTTCTATGTTTGACAGGAGGCGGTACTGCTCAATCTTATAGGGCATTTGGTAGGCAATCTCATCATTCTCCTCCTTAAACCTAACTATCCCTAGAGTCGGATCATAACTCATCTTAGTGGCCTCAACAAATGGTTTTCCGAACACTACTTGGCTTAGGCAAGCATCTATCACCGGACGAGTATCTTCTACTATCATAAAATCGATCTCATAAGTGAAATTTCTGACAATCACATGCAATCCCTTCAATCTTCCTACAAAGTTACTTATCAAATTCTTATTGGGCATCATCCTATAACCAAGTTGTTTCTTCATCACCCAATTATAATAAGTCCTAGTCATGATGTTTATAGGAGATCTAGGATCGATATAAGCTTTCCATATATGCATATGCGCGATGTTGCATGGTATGTTGATGTTAGAGGGGTCTCCCATTTTGATAAGGGGTGTGCCAAGGATATATGGTGTCTCGGGGCCATCGAGTAAATCCTTATGATATTCCTGTCCTTCCTTAGTGGGAAACTTACCAAAGTACTCTTCTACAGTCTCTACTTCCTCTAACTCTTCTCCCTTATTAACCTCAACTTCCCTAATTTCATCCCTAGTCTCGGTTTCTACTTCAACTTCATCTTTGTCACTTTCTTCTATATCCTTATCTTTTGGCTTAATGGTGACAACATTGACAAAGTGGACATGTTTGGATGACGAGGGGTCCTTAGTTTGGATTCCGTTATTGGCGTCCCTAGTGTCCTTCCTAGGTGTAGTTAACGCTTGGTTGTTGAGGGCTTTCAACAAGTTGTCAATCTTGTTGGTCATCCCCGTTTGTTGTTGGTTGAATTCGGTCTCAAACCTAGCTATGCGAGCCTCTTGAGATGCCATAAACTTGGACATCAATCCTTCAAGATTGTTGGTACTACCATAGTTGTTAGAAGGATTGTTGTTGAAAGTACGGTTAGAGGGTGGACCGTTTGGTTGGTAACGATTAGGCGGATTGGAAGAATTGGCTTGATTTTGTTTCCACCTAAGGTTTGGGTGATTTTTCCAAGAGGGGTTGTAAGAATCACCATAAGGGTTTGGCTCGGGTTTGAAAGTGTACCACTTATCTCCCGCTTCGTCGGTACGCGAGGATGCGTAGTCCGCAAAAGCTGTTCCGGGGAGTTCCACACAATCACGAGTGTCATGGGGACCACTACATAATTCGCATGAAGAAATGATTTTGTTCACTTGGCTTGAAGGCTTAGGAGCTTCGTAAGATTTCATGAGAAACTTGACTTGATCCTCAAGTTCCATGATCCTACGGTCGGGAGTGCTAGAATTGTTCGAAGGTAAAGATATTGCCTTGACCGTTTTGTTCAAATCACGGGGATCATTCCAACTTTCGTTGTCATAGAGAGCAAGATCTTCTATGAGTTCCCATGATTGTTCCGCACTTAGATCACGTAGCTTACCACCGGCCGATTGGTCAATGGCTCGCCTTGTGGATAGATCAATATGGTCATAGAAGATTTGGACTTGGAGCCAAAGATCTATGCCATGATGAGGGACTTTTTGGAGTAAGTCCTTGAATCGAGTCCATGCTTCATATAGAGTTTCACCTTGACGTTGTTGGAACATCAAGATATCATTTCTAAGCTTGGTAGTTCTCCCCGGTGGGAAAAATTGAGCAAGGAAATGAGTGGTGAGGTCATCCCATGAGGTGATGGATCCCGCGGGTAAACGCTCAAGCCATTGACTAGCTTGATCACGTAGAGAGAATTAGAATAGGCGTAATCGGGTCGACTCTCTAGTTGTAGCATCAAGATCTATAGAATCTACGATTTTAAGGAAGTCCTTGAGATGTTGATTTGGATCTTCGGAACGAAGTCCATGGAATGCACATCCGCTTTGCACCAACCGGATGGTGTCGGATCACAAGGGAGACACATTGGCTCCTTGGGTGAGCTCAATGGTGTTTCGATAGCCTTGGTGGCTAGGTCAGGAGTACTCTCTTAAGGTTCGGGGCCTAAGAGGTTGGTTAGCTAGTGGTGGGTTTTGTGGGTGGTCTTGTTGTGGTGGGATGATGGGTTCAAAGATGTTACCATCGTCCATGATGTCGGATGGCGAAGAGTTACGAACAAAAACACGAAGAAATAAGATAGACTAAAGAGAACCTAAAAATAAAAATTAAATCTTACTAGAAAGGAACCTAGCAAGTAGACCTAATAAAATGAAATCCTAACCTAGACAATAACTATTCCCCGGGCTGCGGTGCCAAAAACTTGATGCGTGAGAATTGCACCAGGCTTTACCTATCGAGGGATCTTGAGAAGCTTACAACCCCCACCAGGCAGTGTACCTGATCGTTGTAGTATAGTATAGTAACAAGTACCGGGGGATTGATCGTTCAGCTAGGAATAGTGTCGCTAGGATTAGAAAACCTAAAGACTAGGTCTAGAGATGAAGGATGATTCTTTTTGTATTTTTAGGTTTTTATAAAAAGCAAATAAAAATCTCGGTTTGGAAGGAGTTGGGCGGAATTAGTTGCTATTCAACTAACCCAATTACTAAGATGCAATCAAAATAAAATACTAAAAATGAAAATAAACTAAATTAAGATAGAGGTATGAACAATATATGGGAGAATTGTGTTTACTTAGGTTTCACTACTCCCTAGATATCTTTTACAGGTTAATTACTTGTTACAGTTGCGTGGATGACGGATTGTATTCCTTAATACCATTCATGGGGTGGCGTACTTACTTCCCCAATCCTATAAGCGCCTACTTCACTCCTATGTCGAGCCAGCTAAGAAGCTCCTAACATGGGATCACTAGAATCTAGCCTAGCATGTTAAAATCAAGACAAGCATAAGATATATTCAAACAACACATAGACATATTGAATGAATTGAAAGAGGACTTATCTTAATTGAACATGAAAGGTTTCAAGGGGTGAAAACCCTTGAAAATACTGTTAAAAATGACCTAGGGTTTATTAGGTTCGACCCTAGTATTCTCCACACAAGTTCCTCTCTTAATGAATGAAAAATAGAAAAGTATATATAGATTTTGTGAGGTGACGGCGTCAAGAGAAAATTTCTGATGCCATCATCTCGCCGCCAAATAAATTCTCGGACTGCCTAGATCTGGGCTTTATGCCGTCACGTGTACTCCTTATGCAGGCCGTCACAAAGATTACTCTTGACGCCCTTCTCTTGACGCCTTCAGGTTTTCACTGGGTCGTCATGGATTTTACTCCTGACGCCGTCACAATTTCCTTCTTGACGTCGTCAGGTACTGTTCTCAGCATGGAAAATTAAGTCTTTGCCGTTTTCTTCACTTTTACGCTCCAAAAACGTCCAAAATGCTTCCTTTTCCAGAATTCACACCCAAAGTACCTAAAATCACAAAAGGAACGATTTAGGGCAATATTTGATCAAATAAATTCAATTCCAAGCTTAAATGACCCCCTAAAAATGGTTCATTTTTCGCCTCATCACTACCGGGACTGTATGGTTTGATGGGTGGATCGGGACCTTTTTCAGTTCCTAAATTTTCATCCAAGGATGGAAGATTAGGTAACGGATTTGGTTGAGGCTCCGGTTCATCAAAACTAGGAACTTCCTTAGAACTAAGAGAAAGTTTGTGACTACAAGTATTCAAACCTATTTTATCTAGTTGTATTTGGTCCAAGGGCTCTACCTCTATTGGGGCTCCTATAGTCTCTTCTACTTCTTTCGGGTAAGTCACGGGTGGTGTGTGTGCCTCAAATGATGGTGGGAGTTGTGAGGTACTTTTTAGGTTTGTGTTATTTACCTAATCCTTCCTTATCTCAATATCACCTATATCATCATCATGTGTTTTAGTAGAATCTAACCCAGACATGTTCCTAAGTATCTCAAATCCTTTTCTAGCCATTTCAAGTTCTAAGTCTTATTCATAAGAATCTTCCTCAATAACTTGATTACAATGTTCAATTTGCCTAAAGGATTCATCATGTGTTCCTTGAGATTCTAAGTCATTGATCATAAAACCTAGGTCTTTTTGCTCAATATAATCATGCTCGGCTAAATCCTCCTTAGTTGTTTCCTCAAGTTGTGATGCATACAAACCCATCAATTCATTGAACACAAGGTTCACGGTTAGGAGGCTTTCCTCAAAATTTTTCCAAAGGGTCTTACTAAAAGGAATTGATCCTAACAATGATTGTTTAATATAGGCCACACACGCGCATAACTCATCAAACCTATCAAACTTTACACCCATCTCCTCTTGTATATATCTAAGATCACTTAAAAATTCATTGGAGCAACAGGAAGCAATCTATTCAAGTAAACTAATTGTTCCTCTATTGTTAATGATCTAAATGGAATTTCATCCGTCATGGAGACAAATGAAAATGGTTTTACAAACAAAGGGCACAAAGCAAAAGATAGACTAAAGAAATCCTATGAAATAAAAATAAAAGTCTCACTAGAAAAGAATCTAGTGAGTAGACCTAATAAAAATAAAATTCAACCTAAACAATAACTATTCCCCGGCAGCGACGCCAAAAACTTTAATGTGATTTTGATTGTCACACAAAAGTTTTACTTCTCAAGGGATCTTGAGAAGCTTACAATCCCCGCCAGGCAAGTGTACCTGACCGATGTAGCATAATGTAGTGGTAAGAACCATGGAATTGATCGTTCTCCACAGGGAATAGTGTTCGTTAGGATTGAAAATGATCTAAACTAGTTATAGAGGTGAGGGATGATTCTTTTTGTATTTTTATATTTTTTGAAAAGCAAGTAAAATTATCTGGTTTTGGAAGAGTGAGCGGAATTAGTTGCTAGTCAACTAACCCAAATACTACAATTGCAAATAAAAATAAAATGACAAGAAAATAAATGTGTGTGAAACTAATATAGAGAAAAACGTGTTTACTTAGGTTTCACTACTCCCTAGCTATTTTTCATTGATTGAATAGTTTGTTACAATTGCGTGGATGACGGGTTGTATTCCTTAATACCATTCGTGGGGGCGTGTACGTCCTTCCCCAACTCTATAAGATCCTATCTCATCCTATGACGACACGTTTAGTATCCTATCATGGCCTCATTAATATTCCCTTATGCATTAAACACAATGAATTAATCATAGTACACATCCGATTCATGTTTCTTAAGACATCAGGCAAGTTACCAATAGGAAATTAGCCTGTTTTCTTAAGCCTAACATTGATATCATTCATCCAACAACAATTAATAACAAACCATCAATCAATAATCAATAGCTAGGTTTCATTACATCTAAGCAAACAAAAACAAACCTAGCCTAGCATGTTAAAAGAAAGATAAGCGTAAGATATAATTAAACAACACACAGACATATTAAATGATTGATAGAATACTTATCTTCAATTAATCATGGAAGAAAAAAGGTTTAGAAACCTCAAAATAGCTGCAAAAGTCGACTAGGGTTCGTACCCTAAGTTTCTCCAAAGTTCCACACATAATGAATGAAAATTAGAAGAGTATATATAGATTTTACAACTTTGACGGCGTCACCTTATGGGACGTGACGCCGTCACCTCGTCGTGTTTAGGGTTCCTTGATGGCCTAGATCCACTCTTGACGCCATCAGGTTGAATAAGGTTATGGGCCGTCTCTCTTTGTAGTAACATGTGACGTCCTTGATGCATTATAACGTGACGCCGTCACGTTTAAACTCCAAAATTCCTTTATGACCCGTCAAGTGTAAAATTCATATCCACCCCTTTGTCAACAAGTGATGCCGTCACCTAGTGGTGCGTGACGCCGTCAGGTACTATTTCCAGCATAATTTGAGACTTTGTCGTATTCTTCACTTTTATGCTCAAAAAACGTCCAAAATACTTCATTTTTCATAATTCCTTTCAAAAGTACCTAAAATGACAAAAGGAACGATTTAAGGCAATATTTGATCATATAATCACGATTTAAGGCTTAAATGACCCCTTAAAAGCGTTACACTTTTCTTCTCATCACATAGAAAAAAAAATTATGGGATGCCCTCAGTTATATCATTTCGAGCAGAGACTGCCTAACCATACTTCTATGTGACTTTAACGAGGCAGATAATGCCTCGGAAAGAGCATGAACAAAATTTTGTCATCGAGGTGCAAGCATCTTCAACGACTTCATATCATAATCGGGTCTCCTTGAAGTCCCATTAGGGGACATCGTTTTACTCGTATGAGTAACATCTGCTCAAAATTAAGCAAGCTCTATCGTTACCTCAACTCTTCCCAATTCATTAATAGGGGGCCAACAACTTATGTTATCGTTCTCACCAAAGAATACTCATATCACGCTCCTCTATTACTCATACTTTTTAGGGTGACTATGGGCCTACACCGTTCCGTTTTTTCAACTCATGGTTGCTTATTAAAGAATTCTGGATCGCACTTCTTACTATTAGGTTGCCAACACCAGTCGGATTAATTTTAAGTCTTTGTTATTTAAATCAAAACTACAAAACCTCAAATGTTTCCTTAAATAGTGGCATAAGCTTTAACTAAAGAAAACTTGACTTAAAATAGTATCATAAAGACATTGTGCAACATTGACTTAAAAGCATATTCCTCACCCTTATCTGCCACTGATCTTGATCTTAGAAGTAAGACTGTTAAAAGCATCTGTAATATAGATAATATTCTTACTAAAGACCTTCGTCGAAGAGCTAAGAGTAGATAGGAGTTAGAGGGGGATGAAAATTAGAGATTCTTTCACGGGGTTATTAATAATAAAAAGAATCGCTCAAGAATTAATGGTCTTAGTATACAAGGCATATGGGTTACGGAACCGCCTCTTAAAAAAATTCATGAAAAAGATATCAACAAGACTTCATTAAATAGTAACCTTTTCAAGCACCTCTCCATTGAAGACTATACACTTCTTGATCTTCCTTTCACCAACCAAGAAAGTAAAGATGTCGTTTGGTATTGTGGTGGTGAAAAGGCTCCCGGCCTGGATGGATACACTTTCAAACATTTGAAGAAGCATCGGAGAATCTTTAGTAAGGACATCATCTTATGTGAAAGAGTTCAAAACAACGGGTTTTGTCCCCAAAAGGTTGTAAGTTTTCATTATTGCTCTTGTGCCTAAATTGATGATCCTCTTAGCCTAAATGATTTTAGACTTATTAGTCTTATTTGGTGTCAATATAATATTATTGCTAAAATTTTAGTAAATCATCTTGCTATGGTCATCTCCTCGATAGTAAGCGAAGTCCAATGGCATTTATGAAAAGTTGTCAAATTATAGATGGGCCTCTTACGATAGATGAAATTATCTCTTGGGAAAAAGTTGTTAGAAAGAAAAATGTTCTTCCTAATAATTCGACTCACTAAATTGTTCTTTTTTGAATCTATCATGACTCAAATGGGTTTTAGTGCAAAGGGGAGGAATTGGATTAACGCTTGTCTTAATTTGTCATATATATCGGTGTTGGTCAATTGCTTTCCCACCCTGGAATTCCAAGTTGAAAAATGCCTTCGACAAGGTGACCCTCATTCACCTTTTTCTATTTATTATTGCAATAGAAGCTTAAAATGTGACTCTTGAGGAAGCAAAATCTAGACACTTTTTCGGGGTATTGAAATCATGATAAATAAGATTCATATGTCTCATCTTTAATTCGCGGACGACGCTATTATTTTTGGTAAATGGTCTCAATGAATGTTAGGAGCTTATCATGAATACTCACTTGTTTTAACCTCGCCTCCGGTCTCAAAGTTAACTTCAGCAAGAGCAAGTTATTTGGCATTGGTAATTCTAATAGTGAACTTATCTCTCTAGCCCGTCAATAATTGTCAACCATCTCAATTTTCTAGTTCATATTTTGGGCATCCTATCGGTGTAAATATGTCAAGAAGTTCTAATTGGTCCCCTCTTATTGATAGATTTCATGAACGGCTATCTATGTGGAAAGCTAAATCGCTTTCTTTTAGAGTAGACTGACGCTCATCAAAGTCGTCCTTGGTAGCATTAGGGATTATTTCTTTTCAACTTTTAGAACCCCAAAAGTGAGAATTAGCAAGCTCGGAAGTATTAGGAGTAAGTTCATTCGGGGGTACGTCGGATATCAATAAAATCCTATGGATTGAATGGGGAAAATCATTGCTCCTTTAAATAATGGTAGGCTTAACAAGGGATGTTTGAAGGTAAGTAACCAAAGTATGATAATTGATAGTGGAGATTTACTACCGAAAACAATTCCCTACGGTGCAACGTAATCAAATGGAATTGGGCCTAGTTTACTTTCAAATTAAAGGCTTAAAAGTAGTCATGTTGAGGCAACAAACTCAAACTTGCAATTCCACTAGCAATGGCGTCGGTAGTTAAGGTCTCAAGATGTCACTGAGTTAGAAGAACTTCAAAGCCTCCTTTCAAATTTACACAACCTCTCTAATGAACTAGATTGTTGGGGTTGCTTGACTGATAATTCATGGCTATTCTCGGCGAAAGGTATAAGGTCACTTATTATAAAATCTTCAACTCAAATCCAAATGGCACCAACTAGATGGAATAAGGTAGTGCCCATTAAAGTCAACATTTCAACATTGTGAATGAAATAAAAGAATTCCAACGAGATTCAACTTAGATAATAAAGGATCTTGGCTCGGTATGATGCATGGTTTGTCACAATAATCTTGAGAGTGAAGACCATATACTAGTGAAATGCAATGTTGCAATCTCGGTGTGGACTGATGTCCTCAATTGGTGGAACATCTATAATAAGCAACCAAACAACCATTGTCGAGTTGTCACTCTCAACTTACTTAACCTTTTCTACCATACATAACACCGTGTTCGCTGCCCCCAAACTCATGAAGAAATTGGCAGATATACAATTCACACGTATTACCCAAACAGTTGAATCCACTTTCCACCTATCTTCTCGACAGATGGCATTACGGAGTTTGCAAAAGGAGGACTACACTTCAGATTGGCTTAGGGTGGCTCCAATATCTGGGTTGGGACAGACTATAATGCTAGGACTTACCGATGTGTGTTGTGTTATCGGCTAGGTGTTCCCTTTTTTCTGTTCAGATGTCGTGTTCAGCTTGTTCCAGGGTCTTTACTGGGGATATTTATGGGGACCATGCTGCATCGTGCGCGGGTATTATTAGTATTAAACATCAGCATAACGTGGTGCATGATGTTCTTGTTGACATATGTTCTCGGTCTGGAATTTCAGCTCGTTAGGAAGTCGATATTGGGCTTAGTGGGGAAAGGGACAAACCCTTACGTCCAGCTGATATGTTACTTTACTGATGGGATAGTGGGCTTGATGTATGTGTTGATCTGACAAGGTCATCACCTTTGATGCAAACCGGTATGGTTGATTTTGTGCCGGTTCGTGCGGTTATTGAAGCCGCACAACGTAAACGCGTCAAGTACGAGGCTAAATGCGCGGATATTGGATATGGGTTTCTTCCCTTTTCATTCTCTTCTTTTGGAGAACTTGAGAAGGATGCGGTGACCTTACTAAAGCGTATCCGAAAATTCTCGGTGACTTAAGACATTTGAGCACGTGCTGCTGCTCGTATTTTTAGTAGGATTAGCTTCGCTATAGCTAGAGGTATGGGGGTCCCGTTGTTATCTCGGCTCCTCAATAATTTCTTGTAAATCTTATAATTTTCTAATAAAGTGATGTTTATAAAAAAATAAATAAATAAATAAATAAATAAATAAATAAATAATAATAATAATAATAATAATAATAGCCGTTCAAAAAACAATATAGTTTATTTTATTTTTAAATAATTCAAATTACTATATATCTAATACAGCGTCAATTCGTGAAGCTGTGATTGGTTGCCCAAATTACTTGCGTCAAATTGACGTCACAAACCAATTACAATGTACGCCCAACAATTAGCTCAGTGTAGCCCATTGCTTAAAAGAAATACCAATGACAATGTAAGCCCACTTAAAAATGTATACTTATGAGCCCACCCATTAAGTCAAATAGAGTACAAGTGTAGAAATAGCCCCATGGCTTAACATGCTGCAAATGCACAAAAAATAATAATAGTAATAAATATAAATATAAATAAAAATAAAAATAAAATAAAAAACCATTTTAGGCAAATACCATGCAAAAAAAACATACACGTAAAACACCTGCAAACATACACAATCTAAATGCCATACGAAACAACCCAAAGCTGCCATATCATTGCCCCGCCGTAACGCGGCGGCTCACAGCCGTCCTCGTTGTAGAAAAAGACCGGCATGCTATGAAATCGGATCAAGACCAGCCCAACAAGCCTTGAAATTAAACTTGGAAGCTTAGCTTAAATATATATGGATCTTGAAATGGGTGGACTGACTGGACCATGGAAAATAAGGCCGGGCCATCTCTAATTAACCTTGTGTTGCTATACGTGTCATGCTCATTTTTAATCTTGATCCATTACGGATTGAATTTTAAAAAAAAAAAACCAGACGAAACACTTGGTTTTCTTTCTTTCTCTTCTTTAGTTCAAACTTCTTTCATCAACTGTTAGTTGCATGCATGCATATCATTCCGTAGTTTCGCCATAAGATCTTCCATATATACTCGAATAGTTTTTATATATGTTATAATACCAAACATCTATCATAACTATAAGAAGGTCAGGCCGCATCAACTATATATGAAACTATTCAATTCATACAATTGATCCATTTTGGCACTTTGTTTTTGGTTGAACGACGTTTAGATTAAAGGATTAAAACACCTAGCAAGGAGTAAGAAAAAGATATTTATAAACGGCAGGATCATGGACTGAATAACGCTATAAAATTAAATAAATGTTAGTACTTTGGTGAAACATTTACTATGTTTATTAATATAGGGCAAACGACAAAAAAAAATGCATCGAACTTGACATTTTTTGTGATTGTGTGTAGACAACTATTTTTTTCTTATTGTGTGTACTGAACTTTTAAATTTTAATCATTGTGTGTATTTTGTGATTATTTTATCCTTAATTTTTTCAAATTTGGAATGGTAAAATGGTCATTTTATATGGCAGAATAGTTACAAAATACACACGTACAATAATCAAAATTTGAAAATTTAGTACACACAATAAGGAAGAAGAAGAAGAAGAAGGAAAAAAAAAAAAAAAAAAAAAAAAAAAAAAACTTGATTACACAAAATTACAAAAAAATGTCAAGTTTAATTCATTTTTTTGTCGTTTACCCATTAATATATTGTTTTATGACATAGTTTTAAATTTTTTCACGTATTCTCCACGCTTCTCTGTAAATATTGCTGATTGATGGTGCCATAACATTGGAATGGAATAAGCAGCTAAGCAAGAAGAAAATGACAAAAAAGATATAAATAAAAATGGAGGACATGCAATAAGAAGAAGAAAAAAGAGAGCCATAATAGTTGACTTGGTAACTTAATAAACTTCACGCAAAGAATATTATTAAGAGTCGTGACTAATATGTGAAGCATGGAAGATTACATGCATCCCTCAATGGAACATCAATGTGTTCTATTATTGTTTTTGCATAACAATTATTACGTTTTCACTTTTGTCAACCTATGAAAAATTACACATTCTAAAAAGAAGGTGGTTAGTAGAATTTTACTTTTACTTTTCGAAATCATTCGGTTGGCAAAAAATTATGCAGTAAACACCAATTTTCAGACAACTAATTAAACAATATCGAAATAGATGAAACATACGCGAAAATGATTGCATGTATTCGGCACGAGGCTTTTTGAACTTATAGAGGCTTGGGCTTATTAACTAAGCTAGCTTAATTTGTCACGTAAGCTTGTTAAAGTTTTCATAAGTCATAAGTCTTCGTAAGCTCAAGTGAAATAGGTTTATCGGGGCTTATAGTTGGTCAAATTATTTAAATTACCCTTCACAATATAATTGATTGACACGTAAAAACTTGAAATGAATATAAATTTAATTCGATGTATTTTTATGTAATTATATATTAATAAGCTTGAGTGACAACTAATTCACCAAACAGCTTTATAAAAATATAAGATCCAACTTCCGGTTATGAATTCTAGCACTTCCACAGCTCGCCAAACAAACCTAATATATTACTCCATTATTAGCCTTATCCACTTATCTTGTACTGTTTTTTTCACCGATCCATCTTAAAAGACAATGCGAAAGTCCAAATTATTTGAGCTGACACATCTGTAAACATGAAGAAATTTTGTTTTTTTTAAAGCCATTAATAGATATTTAACAAAACATTACCAAGACGCATATGTATGTGATCAAAATAAGAAGGGAAACGGCATTACGCATTTCTATTAAAACTTCAATTCGTCAAATATGGCCACACACAAATAGGCCTTATTAGCATAAGTAAATGGTCTAACAACTTGCAAGAAAACCAATCAATCAAATACAATAACAAATCATCTGGTAAAACTAATCATTGCATAACATTATTAAAGATATTCTCGTTTAAATTATACTAAGTAAACCATAATAATATACTCGACCTCATTATATTTTACAGTGGCGTGTTATACGATACTAGCTCATCGAACATGAAAGAAGGTGATGGAGCTTCACAATTCTTTTAGTTTAACCGCAAAAAACAGAGAACTGAAAATAATAATAATAATAATAATAATAATAATAATAATAATAATAATAATAATAATAATAATAATAATAATAACTGATTCGATGTCCGATCATGTTTTCAAAACATTGATATAATTTCGGCAGTCTTTTACAATTTAACTGTATAAGTATAAGAATATTTTTTCTACGCCCGAATATTATTTTTGGACTAGTCAAGTTTTCGGCTTCTAGTTGTTAATAATACACTATAACTCCCAAATTCAAGACAAGACATGCATTATTATACCATTTCAATATCGTCCGTATCTTCCATTGTATTTACTTTTGAATAAAGACAAACCACAACCATATTTTATTCAAAATATATAAATTCAATATTGATAATTTAACAATTGTGCAATCATCAATAGTGATTCTCTTCTATTCGAAAAGATTATTGTTTGATTGGTTTTTTTTAGAAAATGAATGATTCGGGAATGTTGGTAGAATCACGAGTTATTCAACACATTTTTTTATTTAATTTACCAATCATTAACTTCTTGATTACAAGAATCATTTTCATTAAACAATAAAAATTGTTTGCCAATAATGTATATATACACAATAAAGCTAATTAAAAAGTTGTATCAATGATTGTATTGGATACTAAATCATAGAATGCAAATCATATAAAATCAATGCCATGCATATACATTGTGCTAAGTTTCAACTAGTTTATAATTCATATTTTTTAAATCTATATTTTAAGAGTTCACATTTTCAATTTGGGATATTTTATAGCTCATATTTCATGCATCACAACATTTACATGAACATGATTAACACAGTAATAACAAAGGTAAAATTAGGACCCTAAAATTATCACTAAAATATGAATCATAGTTTATTGCATTTTTATGAATATACACCGTTAAGTGCAAATGGTTAATAACCGTTAATACGAACCAGGTCACAATCGGCTGCCTCTCCAAAATGTTGAGGATACCATGCCGTTGACCAAAAATAAAAGCTTTATCCTATTGTCTTAATAAAGTTCCTCTTGGAATTGTTTCTGAGTAGAATAGAAGATACCAAGGGGAAAAGGACGAGTGCTATATTACTGTTAGAAAGGAAACTAAAGAACTTTGGATGTTTGGATTTAAATACATGGATGGCATATATTTTTGAGTAAGATGGCGATGAGAGTAGATGTTGAACTGAAGTAAGCTTACTTCTACAAATAATTCGCTAATAAATAACACTAGTCATTGAGCCGCCAATAAAAATATATGCTAAAATTTACGCTACATATAGTTAAATCCTTCAAGGCTTCAAGAAGTAAACTTTAATTTACGTATGTTAATGACCGTCACAATTACTGTAGGTCTTTTAGACGAAATATCACTATAAGATTTGCAGGTGTGTTACCTAGCATAAAAATGATAGGCAAAGAAAGTGTCAGTAAAAACTATTGTTATACAAAAAAATGTGGACATAGATCATCCTAGATTTTAACATTATTGCGGCGCATTTTTCTTCTTTTGAAAATACAAGAATAAAACCAAAAGTCAATACCTAATAATCACAGCTTTTATCAATCAAGTGTGGTTAAAAAAGCAATACTTTCACTATACTTTTGAAAGCAGTCACTAGTAACAACTTTTTTGTAACATTAAACGGTGTCACTAAAACATTTTAATTTCTTTCCTGTTTATGAGAAGGCCGTAAACATTGTTTATGTTAGCATGGACAGGAAGATGGTGGGTTCCGGAACACTCATGGATCATTGCGATGTAGTTCTAATTCTTGTAAAAATCTCGATTTTTGTTAAATTCGTCCATTTAAAAAGTTTAGCTTCTATTCATGTTTAGTTTTTCTAAGTAATTTTGATTCATTCTTGTTCTGATTCCATCCCATTTGTTTGTGTGCTTTAACGAAAATTACACCATTCCCTGATTGAAAAAACCCTCCCTAAATCGACTCTCTCTCTCTCTCTCTTGCGAACACATTCCCTCACTATCCCTAAATCATTTTATTCAATTCTGCTCAAATCTTTGTGATTCTTTCAATGATCTGTTATAGGTATTGATTAACATTCGTGTTTCTCTCTAGCTTGATCAGATTTGGTGTTTAAATCTCACTGTTTTTGGGTTCTTTGAGTAATCGATCTTTTGGGTTTCGTTTTTTCAAGTTTGTATAAACCGACTTTAGGTTTTAATCTAAATCGGTTTTTTACTCAATCGGTTAGGGTTTCAGTGGTTTAATTATTGTAAGTCGACTACACTCTTTCACTTTTATCCATTATTCAATTATTGATCGACTATATGGCTGGTGGCCGGTTAGTTCTTTTGGTGATCACGTATAAAACCCTTACTGATCCAGTTAGGGTTTACTGTTCATTGGGGTCATTAATTTGTTTTACTGTACGAGGGATTGAGAGAGATGACAAGGGTTTTCTAAAAAAACACAAGCGCATCCAAACCTGCTACTAATGGTCGTGTTAATGTTGATGAATTAAGTGTTAGAATACAAAGGTCAAAAGGAATTAATACTGGGACCACCAGTGTTTCTCAACAATCGTAAGACTCAAGGGTTTGTGAAACACTAATCTTGCATCTGATGGTAACTACGCTGCTACGGTGCCTAAAGTTACTGGATTGGATGTGGATGACGTAACATGGCCTAGGTTGAAGAGTGGGGGAGGTAATTCTAAGGCTGGTAATTCGAGTGTGGTTCAAAAACCGCATGATGCTGTTTTACCAGCTAATGATGAAGATGATAACATTGATATCAATGATAATAAGCCTACTAATTAGGTGAATCCAACTGTTAACCTTGGTGAGTCGATTCTACAATCGACTATGATCCCTAATAGTGGGATCACTAATCCTTTGGACATCGAGGAGGCTGTTTGGTCAGCTTCTAAGCTTGTCGAACCTCAAATGGCTACTGCTCCATCCAGTCAGGTTGATACTAATTCACATGAGGCAGTTAGCCAACCTACTGGTATTGATATGGTTGTCTTGGATGCTTGTAAGGATTTTGATAATGAAATGCACGAGGTCCAACAGAAGAATGCTGAGAATGCTTTGACACAGCCTTCTAAATCATATGCAGATGCTACTTCAAATGAACCTAAGAAACACACGTCTAACTTCAGTAGGCTGGAGTGTAACAATAAAACGAATGGTGTGGATCTTACTGTCCCTATGAAAGTGGTTGAAGATGTGAACACTAGGTATGAGAATACTCTCTATGGCTATATCCTTGGTAAACGCATTGCTTTTCCAGTTCTTGATTATATGTACGCAATGTGTGGGCTAAATATGGTATTCAAAAGGTTATGATGAATGCCAAGTGGTTCTTTTTCTTTAAGTTTAATTCGAAGAAGGGTATTGATGATGTCCTTGAAAACGGTCCGTGGTTGATTAGAAATATCCCTATTATTCTCAAACATTGGAACTTGAACACTAACTTACGTAAAGAGGATTTGACGAACATTTCGGTGTGAGTTAAATTCCATGATGTTCTTCTTGCCATGTTTTCTGATGACGGAAGTCTTCTAGCCACATTGATTGGTATGCCAAAAATGCTAGATGCTTACACTAGTCAGATATGTTTGGAATCATTAGGTCGTAGTAGTTTTGCTAGGTGCTTGATTGAAGTCAAGGCGAATGAGGTACTTAGGGACAGCCTAACTGTTGAAATACACCTACTCGATGGGTCGGGCTCAACTATTGAGAAGATTCGGGTTGAATACAAGTGAAAAACACCTCGATGTGATACGTGTAAAATCTTTGTTCATACTCTGGTTGATTGTCCTAAATCTGTTCTACCTCCTACTAAGCCTACAAAGAATGTCATTGATAGTTTCCAAACTATTAATGATATGGAAAAGGGTAAGAATGGTTATCCAACTGTTTCGGGTCAAAGAGGGTTTACTAAATCTGCTGTTGGTAAGAAATTTCACTATCAACCCAAAAAACCTTCTCCTGAACCTAAGAAAGTGGATGTCAATACGAAGAAGGCTACTGATGTGGCTAGTTCGAGTGGAATGAAGATTGCTACATCTAATCAGTTTGATGCCCTTAATATGGATGATACTGATAACTTTGGTATCCCTACTAAGGAAGTGAATAAGGATGTGGATTTTGGTAGTACAATGGAAGCTAAGAAGGATGGGTCGCAACAGACCAGGGAGGTTGGTCCTGCTCCAATTGTTAAGAAAATTGGAGAGCTTGAAAAGCTAATTATTGATGGAAAACTAACTTTGTGGATGATGATGGACATCCTATTAAAAAGGTTGATTTATCCGGGTAATAAAAAGGAAGCTAAGGTGGATGGGTCTCAAAACACTAGTAATGTACACAAGAACCGCATGTGAGTGTTGTGAAAGAGAAGATGCAGGCCGCGGCTAGTAAGTCTAGTTCTTCTTTTTCTCTGTCTACTTCTTCTATTAAGTGGACTAACCCATTCTCTAAGGTGTGAGAGATGTTGATTCTGATTGTGATGACGAGGAGGTTGTGAACACTTTTGATGAGTCAGTGAACCTATTTGGTGGTGGTAACGATCGTGAAGCTGATTATGATGACTATGATTATGACGACTATGCGGATTAAGTCTACGATATTTCGGGGAATTCGGATGTTTTTTATGACATGTATGATATCAAGCTTGAAGGCCTTGGTATGAAATAAATTTGTTTTCGTAGAAGTCTAATGTCATCTTTTGAGTAAAGGTTTATTTTCTTGTTTAAAAGATATGAAATATCCTGTTATGTAAGTTTTTCTACCTATATAACAGGCTGAAATACGGGATTCACCCATATCCTTTGTACTTAAACATTTTTCGAAGTAATATATTTACCGGGTCTTTTGATATTTTACAACAAAATAAATAAATAAATAAATAAATAATAAAATAAATTCCTTGATTTACAATAAGGTAGGGGGAGATAAAGTTCAAACATACCTCATTCCATTGTTCGAGATAAAGTTCAAACATACCTCATTCCATTGTTCACTAACTCGATAAGAATACTAACGGTGCGTTTGGTATGCTTGATGGAATCAATATAAGTATATGTTTTAAAATAGAGTGGAATGGAAATGGATTTGTAGGATATCACTTTTCATGGATATTCACATACCCACAACATAATACTTGTATGAGGAAACCCACATATCATGAATATCCTTATTATATTATGGTGGGCCTCATAACCAACTAAACAAAATTAATAACTTTCAAAATTATAAATTCATTCTAATAGTAGGATACCAAACGCACCCTAAGTTTACCCAAAACAAAAAGATAAAGATACTAAATCGTGAGCTTAAATATGTGACCTAGCTACTCGGATATTAATCGAATCACTGCTTCCACATTTGCTTGTATTCTTCCTATGTAAAGTGTTGCTTCTTATTTGTCACGGAGGTTATAAAGATACCAAGTTTACCAATTTAAGTCACGGACAAGCGTTGTTCTGAGTAGGGTTCAGACTAGTACAATTTCATTAACATCGAATCTTCTCAATATCTTAGGTAGGACTCTATTCGATATAATTATAGACACAAAAACTCTTTTGTTCTCAAGGTACAAATTAAACCATTATACTACTGTAGTAATTTTAGCCAGACACGCTATGTATATATATCATGTATGATACATTTAATTTTAGCCAGACACGAAAAGGGTTTACCAGTGTCATTCACTTTATAAATTGATTTTTACGAGAGGTGGTACACATGCATAAACTTTATGGGAGGTGATATGTATATATTTGTTATTTGGTGCACGCATGCATGGACTATTACTTCATATGTGTTAAGTAGCGATATACAATATGCTGTATAATAAAACTTGTATGAATTTGATCACTGGAGCTGGTGTAGTGATAAGAGATTTATGACTATCACTATCAAAATCTGGAAGATTTCACATTCAACTTTTACTTGGTGCAAACAATCATGATAGCTACGCCAAGCTTCTCCAAAATAAGAAGAGCATTACCTGACATGAGTGACAATAAGCTCAAACTTTGCAAATTACTCCGTAGTTGACAAAATAATTAAAGAAAACATGATTATCAAGGATAAAAACTTTGTGATAAGTTCGTATTTCCATGTGAATGCTGTAAATTATAATAAGTCATGTTCAGCTAACTTTAACTTTTCCAAAATACTTTTGTCCTTAAAAAAAATATTAGTCGTTGACATACCCCACACCCAAAAAGCCAGCTAGAATCGAGTGAAAAAGGCCTCCTATAATTGACACCTCAAATCATTTTTCTTATTGACATCTTTACATTGCACATGGCCAGGCATTCCACTTGTTACAAACAAAGGCTAAGAAAAGGCCTTTGGTCACCAGAAGAAGATGAAAAACTCATCAAACACATCACCAAATTTGGTCACGGCTGTTGGAGTTCTGTCCCGAAGCTCGCGGGTCTTCAAAGATGCGGAAAGAGTTGCAGGTTACGATGGATTAATTACCTTAGGCCTGATTTGAAACGAGGCACATTTTCTCAGCAAGAAGAGACCTTAATCGTAGAGTTGCATGCAGTACTCGGCAACAAGTAAGCACAAACTAAACTTTCTTAGCTTAAATAAAGTTTTTAAACCAATCTTTATTTACTCATTTTGATCGTTTTGCTTTGATTGTTTTGTTTTCTAGATGGTCTCAGATTGCGGCTCAGTTGCCAGGGAGAACAGATAACGAGATTAAGAACTTATGGAACTCATCCATTAAGAAGAAGTTAAGACAACGAGGGATTGATCCAAATACTCACAAACCATTATCTGACGTCGAAAATGAGGACAAACCATCACCTAGAAGTAACAACAAAAACCACCAGCAAACTATTATTCCAAGTATCGAGAATCCATCACTAGAGACTCACGAATTCTTTAGAAACCGATTTACCACAAGTCACGAAACTGCCAACCTCGCCTCCCACACCGACACTAAACATACCAATACTGACCAGTTTTCAGGTTTCCTAGACTTCGCTTACAACCAACCACAACAACCTGAATCAAGTCTCTTGTTTGGCTCTAGCTCTAACACTGATACTACTCTTTCCAATCCTATTCTTTCGGGTTTCCAACCTAACAATTGGGATACAACGACATCTATATTTGACGCGAATAACGGGTTTCATAACCAAGTTCCTTTAGTTGGAAATGAAAGCCAAACTGAAGACATCAAATGGAATAAGTATCTCCAATCACCATTTTTGTATGGAGGTGCTACACTCCAGAATCGGGTTTTGTGTAACGAGACAAAACCCGACTTGGGAATGAGTATAAATATGAATATGAACATAAATAATGAGTTATATGAAGGTGTGGATACATACAAGCAATTACAAAGGATTTGTGCAAGCTATGGACAATTTACATAGAATTTCAAGCATACAAAGGAAATTAAATTTGTTCTAATTCAAAATCATAACAGGTGTGCTTAATTTGTATTTTTTTTATACTGTTTTTTCTTTTTCTTTTTTTAATTTTCTACTTTTAGGTTTCTTTTTTAAAGTCGTGTAAATAGGTTCCGATTACAAGATTTCATAATTTATTTTTTTTATTTTTGTGCTTCAAAGTTTGAACCAAAGTTTCGTTGGCATTTTGTGTTTGTTGTTATTACTATTGTAGCTATATTTGGTTTCGGGTAACCATGTCTCGATCATCTGGCAAATTAATTTACATGTCTTATATAAGCTCAAACCGGGTAAAACTCTCTTTCAATGAGAGGTTGCTATAACCACTTTAGATTTTTTTATATCAAGCGTTGTTTCAACTTAAAATTAATATCTCACACAGTTATTGATGATAATAGTAACAAACTATTGACACCTTGGTCACAGGTTGTTGCTACTGTGAATATTGCTATTGCCTGCTAGTACTGTTACGTGAAAACAATTACTCGTATCATCTTGTATTTATTTAAAGAAAATGTCTTATGGTTGGGTGTTAGTTGATTATTAAATACGGAGTACATAATTTTTTCAGAAAATATAGTTCAAATTTTGTTGTCAAACTAAAACAGAGATGCTTCATAGATGGTTAATTACTCGTACGTAGAAGGTGTTCATCTAGTGATACATCAAATTTCAGTGAGAGTTGGTAAAGGAAGATTGGATGAAAGGTGTTCTATTATAGATATTCGAATTAAAATCAAATAAGAAAAAAAATAAATTAAGAAATCTGAGAATAAATCGAAAACACACATTCAAATGCATTTACAAAAATAGATATATCTCTCCTTAAAATTCTCGCTCTTATTTGAAATATATGGCTAGAAATTCTTATTATTCATTTTATTTTAATCTTCTCACCGGATCCTTTCTCTTACATATTTTTTAACTCAAATGCCTCAAAAGCTTACTCTTTATGTGTTCTTGCTTTTATAAAAAAATAAAAAAGAAAAAAACTTTCAAAAAATTCCTTTTCTTGTACCTTTTCACTCTTTTTCATACATTCAAAGCATTGTAGCCGATTAAAGCCTCGATATCTTTAGTCTTGTTATGTTTTACATTCTAATAATAATACCGTTCAATCTGCAATACTTTTCTCTTTAATTTGATATCGATTTCAACATAGTTTCGAGTTGTATTTCGGAAACTCAAAATGAAATCGATAATAACCCACGAACTTCTGCGAAACTATGATGACTTTCCGCGTTGGTTGCGATATAATAATATTTGCCAGCTTTTCCCATTCACTTGCGCGCTATGGTGCTTGAGTAAACTATCATGTCAGTCACGTCAATCTCGTCATACATGTGTATACTGCAATGCTAGTGATAAACATTCAAAATTGAATGTTGTCACGTCAGTATCATGTGACATTAAATTTCTCTCCCTATATATGTTAAACACTAACCCTACTCTTCTCAACACTCTATCCATGACTAACATTTGTATTTTTTTTTTCTTATGTATATGACACCCTTGCCTTTCAACGCTGTATCGCAATGTTTTTCAACATAGGTCTTAATCACTTCACGCCGGTAGATGGTCGAATTAATAGTCTTCTTCCCATTTATCTTCATAACTTGGGGTTTAACTTGACGATCGATCGCTTATGCTTCAAAAGAACTTGAGCCCCACTTCTTTCTAATGAGGACTATGTGTCAATAATTCTTCAATCCTCGGTGGCGTTGGTTTGGAAAGCTGAAGCCGCATGAGAAGATTTTATGCACATATTTGTCATACTCAGTGGCGAAGCTTGGATTTTGTAAGTGGGGGGTCGGGATCTAAATTTTTTTTTTTCCTAAGGCTATATTTCAGGTATACCGAAATTTTTGGGGGGTCGAAACCGAATATACCGAAATTTTTCTACACGAAAACTATATACCCCCTACATCGCAAAAAAAATTTCGGGGGGTCGGGCGCCCCCCCCCCCCCCCCCCCCCCCGGCCCCTATGAAGCTTCGCCCCTGGTCATACTGTGAAGAAAGTATAAGATGAAGAGTACAGAAAAGTTGTTGGACTGTTTATGTAATTTTATATCGAGATTATAAGTTGTTTTCTTTTGTAATTTTGTGATTATATATAAGATTATCTTATGTCTTGTCAAGATTATATTTTATGATGAAGATCGTCCTCCTAAACAAAGTCTATTTTTAACACAAGAAATAAAATGAAAGGAGTTAAAAAATACCGATACTAACCAATAACACAATAATCCCAATGAGATAAATCAAATCTCAACACTTCTGAATAATATATTGATGTATCTCATCGGTATCGACTGTCACAGTAGAGTTGTGTTGTTATTTATACATTAAAACATATAATTAATATTTAATAGCAGCAAAATAGGTCATCAATAATAGATCCATATGATATTATGATGTGTATACAATTAATTAAATAACATACGTTATTACCTCTTGTTGAGTGATCGGTTGAACAAACAGAGCAAATCACCAAATCTTGCTACACCCTTAGAGACTCACGAAACACACCTTAATCATCAAAGGAGATGATATCTGTAATATATCCACACTACACGTCTTCGTGTATCACTCGAATACTAGTTCCTTTTACCCATGATCAAGCATAATCAACCTTCCCACGATCAATCACAATCAACCTTCTTGTTTAGTATATGAAAATTGACCAAAAACCCTAAGAGGGTGTTCAGACAATCGATTTGGGAGGAGAGAATAACTTGTGTGATTATTTTCCAAGTTATGAGATTATATTAAACATAATCCTAATATAACTCAAAGTGAAACTTAGGCGACAAGTTTTGGCCTCTCCTCTCTTTTTCTTCCCTATGGTCAGCCACCCTAACACCAATATGGGATTCCTATATTTATTTTGGGTTAAATCCATAACTATGTCAAATACTAATTAAATAAGGCTCGCTCGATAATTAGTTAGTCTAACAAATTAATTAACGCCTGTTAAGTGATCGTGATATATTTACTAATATAAATAATATATTTACTATAAAATATATTATAATTGGTGATACCTCGGTGTATACATGTGTTATTCTATAAGCTCATGTATTTTCAGCTATATAATTATTTAATATGATATGAGCATTTCCCAACAAGTAGTTAGTCTACTGTGTGGTCTACTATGGGTTCACTTAGGTTGCTAGTAAAATTATTGGGAAAGAATCTGTCGCCTGGTATCCAAGATATCGTTTTGACATTGTCGACATATTGGTTTACTTTCCCCATAATGATTGCATTGGGAAACTAAGCATCGTTAGCTACCATGTGTATTGTTGACACATTAGATTTGACATTTTGATTACTCCAGGAATTTACTGTTATGCTTTTAGTCCAAACTAGCATCATTTTTGCGACGTTTCTTGCACTCCCTTATCATGCCTGCCATGACGTGAAAAATTTCACATATTTTTTTCTATAAATATGCTACTTTTTTTATATAATACTTATATTTTTAGGTACACAAACAAAGACCTCCCTATACAGTTTGCAAGTTTTCAGGTTCATGTTTTTGGTAAGCGAAAAGGCCTTCATCACTCTACGCTATTAACAAAACATTTGATGGCTTTTCTTTAAAAAGGAGGGGTAAGGACCATGATGGCACTTAATTACACATGATGGTAGTTAACAAATTTTAAATCATTGTCCTTTATCTTAACCTTTTTAAGGACCACGACATTTGTTATCTAGGCCTTTTTTAGCGTAGTTTTCTTTTTTCAATGTCTAATTTATCGATTGTAAACACGAAATATTAATGAAAATCATTATATATAATTAGGTTAACTTTTTATAAGTAATTACAATGCCTGTTATATGCAATACAATTATGATATTGTAGAACTACACCGTAGAGAGGATAAAGTAATAGTTAAAACACAAAAGAAATTTCAATACAACACTGTTACATAAGATGATAGGCATTCTAAGTTTAAAGATTGTAAATCCTCTTCGTATGTTCCTTTATTTTCTCTTCCCACATTACAATTCCCTCGTTCTGAATGTTTACTCGTTTGACCAACTCATATATAACATAGTCCTCTTTTTTGTTTTCTATCTGCGACTGCTTGATTAAGAAGTTATATTGTTGAATCCAAAACATTTCCTTTTTTATGCGCTTCTCCAAAAATTCTTTAAAGACGTTTGCATGTGTGAAGATGTTTGGTGTTGATGTTGTGGACACCATTGATAGTGATGGTGGTGTGATGTAATTCTTGGACGTTTGTTTTTGTTGGAACGATTGTTGGAAGAAGAGGAGTATGCCATGCTTAAACTTTAAAGATTTGGATTATGATAATAAGTTTTAAAAGTGAGAATGACGATTTGTTAGTTATATAGTGGAATGGGGTTAATTGAAACATTGTGACTAAAATGAAGCGGCAAAAAGTTTGGTGGATATGGAAACGATGTTAATTATTGCACACAGTAAACAAGAACACACCTAGGTATGCAAAACAAAACACAAAGTAATTATCTTGAGAATAAGATTTTATTAATTAATTTGGTATTACACATAAAAGCATAAACAATAAAAATACTTTTGTACAACAAAAATAAATCAAATCAACAGAAACTGCATCGCATTTATGGCCATACATTGAAACTAAAGATGAATTAAAATAAATGGGATTAATACACCAGTGGATAGAAAGTACACCATGTTTATGGATAGTCATTGAATCCAAAGAGGGATTGAAAATCCTTGGATCAACATCTGCAAGTAACGTACATGAGAAAGACTGTAGATTAAGACTTCCCAAACCACGTTAAGCGTAAGTTCTAGTGTAAAATCCTTCCACATTAAGCAAAAGTTTGAGTATGGATTCCTTCTCAAACCTTCTCTATCATAAGTCATTTCGTTTCTAGGAATACAGATGGGGAACAAAACCCTAAGGCCTAATGCATCCAAACAAAATCTTCTTTACAGGTTATGGGAGGATGGATAAGGCTGAATCAAACAACAGTTGTGTCCACTCTACCTTGTGAAATGTGATTAGGGTAGACAGCCTTGGCATAAAGTAAATGAAGACCTTGAGGTGTCGACTTGGATACAAGTCCAACCTGGTGTAAAGTGATAAAGGCCTCATATCAGATCCAAACAGAGTTTTTACGACGATCTACAAGAATGTTTATAAAATTTGTATAGAGATTGGCATAAGTTTTATGGAGTATTATTCGGATTGTATTGAGAGAATGTTTGTATGGAAATTTGCTATATCAATATACCGGGTTTTGCAAAAGACATGACAATTGAGGTAAATAACTTTAATTATACCATTGCAAAATATTGCGGTAAGTATCGCAGTACATCAATTGGTATCTTACTTATATCAATTACGTTTCAAACATATCACAACGTTGTGACTACAGCGATGTATTTTTTATGAATATTTAGTAAGTTTTAAGTTTTCAATGCATGATATGGAGAGAGAAAATATAGTCATAGTATTTTTAGTTTTAGAACATAAAAATAAAAAATTGCGCTTTTAAATTACTTAGATGAAAGTTAAGTGAAAAAGTATGCATAGTTGAGCGTCTTTCATCAAAACTTCCATAGTAAATATAAATATAATACTTTTTGAGTAAAGATCATTTGAGGACCAAACTTTTTTTACATACTAAGGGACTAATCTCGGAACTCCATCTTTATTTGATCTAATGAATGAGATTAATCCCGACAATTTAAAAAACCCACTTTCATCCTTTTTTTTCAAATATTAATATCTTTCAAACCGTTAATCGTTAAGCGAAAAAAAATATACCGTTACGACGAGCATTTAATTATCTTTCTATAGATAGGCTAATTGATATATTTTCGACAATTTTTTTTTTTGTTTTTTTCACGTTTTTTTTTCGTGACCTAAAAAATCATATATGATATTACATATAATATCATATATGATATTACATATTACATATCATATATGATATGTAATATCATATATGATATTATATATGATATTATATGTAATATCATATATGATATGCAATATCATTTATAATTTTTTTTTTCGGCCAGAAAAAAAAACGTGAAAAAAACGATTTTTTTTTTTCTTTTCGAAAGTATATCAAAGTGCCCGTCTATAGAAAGATAATTAAATGCCCGTCGCGATGGTGTAATTATTTTCGCTTAACGATTAACGATTTAAGAGATATTTAAATTATAAAAAATGGGTGAAATAATAAAATCCTTTTAATCTCAACCATTGATTTCCTTTTTAGATGGATGGTGGGGATGAGTCTCTTGGTATGTGAGGAATGTTTGGTTTGTTGAATAACTCGACTCATGCTTTTTCGGCAGACTATAAATATTCTAGAAGTTATATTGTTTCCCATTATATTCTTTGTAGAATTTTTGATGTGTCTCATGCATTCTTGCTATAAGATAAAATGACGCTCAAAGTCTGCCATAACCAATTTAAGAATATACATTTATATGACACCAAGAATAGCTTTAATATGGGTTTGTCGTTGTCTCACCAATGAATGCGATGGTTTCCATTTTCAACGAGATTTATTTATTTAATAACCATGGACGGATCTTTTAAAGGGTAAAAAGGGGTTGTGGCCTTCCAAATTTAGGACCACTTTGTATAATTGTGTGTATTTTACATATAAAAATAATCTAAATAAAAACAATTAAAGTTTTGCCGCTCTCAAAATAAAATTGTCGTATTTCAGTCTTTTCAAAAATATTGTTCAAGCTCCGTCCCTGTTAATAACGATATTGATGGCGTTAGTTTTAGCTTATTTGTTTGCCGTGTAACAAGTAGGGTTGGATCAGTTGGAAAACCCCTTGCCTCTTAACCTAGAGGTCAAGGGTTCGATCCTCACTCCCTACAAAAGGCCGGAGGTCCTTTCTACCTTAGGTAGAACCGGAAGCAGCCTCTCTACCTTAGGTAGGGGTATGGTTGTCTACATCTCAACCTCCCCCATACACCGTGGAAGACGGTATTGGGACCCATAACCCGTGGAAGACGGTATTGGGAGTTACTTTTACTTTTTTTTTGTTTGCCGTGTAATCTAATTGAAGTCGAACAAATAAGCTAATTAGTGACATAGTAAACTTTAGACTCATTAACCAAACAAAAATATATTTATGAAAAATATATTCTAAAAAGTTAATAACGTACGTAAAGATTCGATTTTGAAAGTTTTCAAAATTGGTCCATGGTTATCTCTCCAAGCGAGAGTGATAGTTTTCACTTTGCAATTGCATCGATGTTTAGTCGGTCTTTTTCAATTAAACATTGAGTGCTTGTCAGTTTCATATATATGGACCCAATGTAATAATAGCTAAGTTGTACGTATATGATCATTTCATCAAAAAGATGTAAACACTTGATATGTATTATTCTAAAAAATTGCAACATATGTACATTAACTTGCAATGTAAAACGTCATTATATAATTTATATGAAGGAATTTGAAAGTGAACATAATTATACAAATGTCAAATGCCATGAAAGCCCTAAATATTTTGACTAAATTGTTGAGAAATAACCGGAAACTATTTGACTAAATTGTTGAGAAACAACCAGAAACTATTTTTTGTCAATTAAGTCGTCCAATTAGGCTCTAATTGTTGAGGGAAAAAAAATAAAAATAAATAACACTCACTGGTTTAACTTAATTCTTTAAGCTGAA
Organism: Artemisia argyi; assembly: GCA_030686995.1. Taxonomy (NCBI): domain Eukaryota; kingdom Viridiplantae; phylum Streptophyta; class Magnoliopsida; order Asterales; family Asteraceae; genus Artemisia; species Artemisia argyi. The sequence continues at coordinate 43,880,487 of CM060708.1, forward strand.
ATGGATTTGCTATGATCCCACGGCAAACTCATTTGACATTGATTTTATTTTATTTTTTTTAAGAATGGTGATTGATTTTGTAATTTTGTTTGTTCAACTATGCTTCTCAATCAATAAAAATGTGAAAAGAGCTTACATCAACAAAATTACTCTAGTTTAACCGCGAAAAAAAAATAATAATAATAAATAAATAAAATTAAAAAAAAAGAATAAAATAAATCAAAGATCGACTTTTCAACAATTAAATCTAATTGGATGGCTTGAAAAACAAAAAGTATTTTATAATTGCTTTTTCAAACATTTAATAAAGTTATGTCGGGCTTTAATTTTGTGACATTATTCTTATACAAACTGTTTTATTTATTGATTGATTTTGTTTAAAATACATGAAATTTAACCATTGGAGTTTTAGTCTAATGAGTGGAGCTTTCGTGTATGAGTCAATAGGCCCGAGTTCAAGTTCTATCCTTGTCTTAAAGCTTTTAATGGTATCATCCCTTTACTGCAAATGCTCAGATTGACAAGTCAATGAGGGGCCTATCGGAGAAAATGGTCAAAGTTCAAAGCTCACCTCTTGATAATTAAGTACAGTCACTGGGACATGTGCTCATTGCCTGAGACATGGTCCTTAGGGAAGGGTCCGGTTGACATTTTTATGATACAAAAGACCAAGATAATCCCACCGTTCTTCACCTTTTTGAGAATATACATATAAATTTACACTATAAAGATTTAAAATAAATTTTGTATTTAAGATTAGGACATAAAGCAAATGAAGTACAAATCATGTTATATTAAAGGGTGTGGTTATAAAGCATATCCCTATATTAAAGGGGAATGTGTAGTATTTGATTGGACAGTTGAACCCTCCATTACAATGCCACTTGATCAAGGTACAATTTTTCTTTCGCCTAGTCGAGAACGAAGTCGGTGGATGTGGAATGCAATGTTTATTTTGAGAAACATGACCATTTAATTTATTGCAATGTCATCTCATCCAGAGCCAAATGAGTTGCACGCCACAAGCTTGTATTGAAAGTTGTTGCATGTGAGATTTAGACTTATATCTCAAGAAAAGAATCATTTAAATTTATAAAGGAGCCATCTTCATATCATCAAATATAGTACACAACATTGGTCTTTTTTCTAAAGATAATTAAATTAAACTAACAAGAAGCTAAAAAAGAGTACAAGGGTTGAATAAAGTGTTACATGCGTCGCTAAACCACTATATCCGATTAAAAGAGAACTTCTTACAACTACATGAAATCCAAGTAAAAGAGTGTAGTTTAACATCATTGGAAAGTAGCTCCTTATTCGGCCTCTTGAGGGAGAAGAGCATCTTATCTCTGAATCTCCAAAAAGCAAAGGCTAATTTCCTTGATGGCTTATCTAATCATCGATGTCATACTGTCCATTTTTAATTCTTATGATGATCGATCCTTCCGATGATTTTTCTTTCTTGAACAAATTAGAATAGGGAAGATTTTGACCAACTTGATTTTTCTCCAATCACTTGTTTCTCGATCAACCGCAGTTTGATATTCGATCATTTCTTATGTATTAATCTAATGGTGAAGAAGAACTATGTACTCGTTAACTCGTTAAGTCTAAAAGAATCATATACACTTTCCACTTACTAAGAGGCCTAAACTCGCAAGTTCGGACGAGAGTGTACGTCCAAGTAAGAAATGAATCTATCATCGATGGGCTTGATATAGTTGATACTAGGTCCTATCCAAATTCAACTAATAAAACTTCTCCCACTTTTTGAAAATAAATCAAACACGCCCACATTTTTACGAGGTTTGGTTACATATTCTCGATCATTGTCTCCATGATACACGAGAAAGACCCACATGTTTTCGGATTATGTCATTGCCTACGTAAATTTTTTAGTCTAAGTTTTGGAACAGGCCAATATTCCCATAAAGGCTTCATCATTATAGTTTGGTTGCTTTTCTAAAGATGGTATATATATTAAAATATTTATTGCCGGTACATATTTAGGTTGGTAGACTTGTGATCTAAAATATCATTATATATATATTTATTTCCCGTGCGTTACGACGCCGTTTCCATCGTGGGTTTCCCGCCAAAATTCCTGGGCTGCAAAGGCCCACTTCGTTTGGCCTTGATCTTGATCCATAAGCCCCGTATAATCCATTCTAAACGTTTTATAGGGTTATAGCAAACGGTGTATTGTGAAGTTGAAAGAAAGCGGTGGAACGTTATCGAGACGCACCGGTCATTGTCCTTTCCGATTTTTTTTGGGTAGATAAGCAAAAGGATTATGGTTGAGTGAAGATCAACAAGATCCACTGATTTCTCGGTTAGATCGTGGCCATAGATTTATGGTATTTTGTTTTTGCTTCTTGGATTATCAGTATAAAATCGACAAGAACAAAAATAAGGTACCAATATCTTTGTACGAAATTAGCTCTTATTTCTTTCAAGTTTAACAATTTTTCAGCTAATACATATATAAAAATTGATTTTTGAAATTAGGGTTTGTCATAGTTTGGGGGTTTTGTTAATTGCATTTTTTTTCCTGTAAATCATTTGTATAATTAAAATCAGTGCTTACACAGCAGGTTTTCACCCTCAGACTTATTCGAATATATGTTTTTATAGGTGAGACAACTTTAAGCTCGTGCCTTTTACGGATTCCGTATGATCTGACCAGTGTTGGCAACTATGAATTTGTTGTAGTTCTTAGCCAATTGGTGATGCCATGTTTTATGCTCTTCTGAAATGGAATGTTTCTCTATGTCGCTTCAAATTCAGGTATAAAAAGATTATATTTTTGGTTAAGAAAAATATCTTTTGGTTGAATCTGTTATTTCATAGGGTGATTGTAATATTAATAAGGTTGTTTGGTTCCAGATTATGTTACTGAAATGCTTAAATTGTTAAAAAGGCCTTATCTTGGCGGCGCGTTTATTGTGATGCCACCGTGGAGGTTTTTTCGGCTTTGTTCTACTACATGTTTATCATTTGCATATGCAGTCCGTATGTTCTTGTCGTTTCTTTAGCACATTTGTGTTGTCGTTGCAGCCATTGACGGTATTTGATGGTCACGGTAGGGCAACTGGTACCCTGGCAGGGTAACCTGACCTAGATCATGGTTGCAGCCAAGGTTATAGGTGATGCTACTTTACTGTGTACTATGATTAAATCCCGTTTAAAACGGTGCCATTTCATCCCTGGATCCCTGCCAAAAGCCTTTCTGTGTGATCGAATAAAACGGGTACATCGTTTAGAATGTGTGATGTACATAATAGCTGCATATGTTTTAAGGGCAACGGGTTGTGATGACTTTTATAATTTTATTGGAACATAATCAACCCTATGCATACTAAATGACGAATGACATGCCTTGGCCCAATATATTTGGCAATTGTGAAATGTTAGCAGCCCAGAAATTTGGGCGGGAAACCCAATGGGAAAATGGTGTCGTATGTCACGTGGTTTAATAGATATTATAATTTATTCTCATCACTGTTATTCGTCATTTTTTATGCACAGGAACTTAGGTTGCAGTATGTTGTGTTTTACTTGGCTGTGATGATTGTTCGAATACGATGCGTTGCTGCACTATGTGGACTGATGGCAGGGTGCGGGAAACGCTCGCCTCAGCAACCTTCACGCGTGCACCAGCGCACGGATAAACCTGGAGCCACTTTCCTCTTTCTATAGGCGATGATGATAATTTTCTAGCTATTGCGTATATGCATTTATCTGAGTCTTATTTGTTATCATTACGCGTACGTGCTCATACCATTACCAGTAGCTTTAGTTGGCTGTGATGATTGTTCGAATATGATGTTTTGTTGCACTATATGGATGGATGGCAGAGTGCGAGAAACACTCGCCTCAGCAACCTTCACGCGTGTACCTAGTCACGAATAAATCTGAGCCAAATTTTATATTTCTATAGGCGATGATGATAATTTTCTGGCTATTGCGACTATGCATTTATCTGAGCCTTATTTGTTACCAGTACGCGTACATACTTATACCATGAGTAGTACTCAGTTAGTTGATACGAAAATCGTCAAGCAAAGCTTACTTTCTCATTTTGCTTTATTAACATTTTTTTATTATTTTCTATTCGTTAGATGTTGTTGCTTGACTTGATCTTACTACATTTGTAGCCTCAGGGTGCATTAATTTCCTTTTGTTGGCTATTCTTTTAAAGGTAACGGTTAGCTGTTGGATGGTTCGGTATGCGTAGGCGCCAACATAGCGGCTCCCGTCAGCCTTCTCCTGGATTGCATAGACGCTTTGTTAATGCAGGTGGTTTAAAAGGTTAGTCCTACAAAACTGAATTCTTATATCCGTGTAACGCCTAAATATTTTACTTTATTTATGCATAATTACCCCCGCCAAAAACATATATGCAAAAAATGACAGTTTAGTAATAAATTTTATGCAAAAATGAAACAACACCAAATATTTCTGAGGCCCCGTACTTCAATTACAGGTCTGAGCCCAAAAAGACTTAATGTGATAAAAGAATAGCACTGTATCCATTTAATGGAACATGAAGACTTTACCTGGGCGATTTGATCCATTTACACTTTGTTATTCTCTTTTTTTTAAACGCCAACCGATTCTCTCTTTACACTCCCATGCCTTCTATTCTGAATTTAAAGGCAAGCGGTGAGCCAAAGTTGACCTTCACTATAAGATCGTAGTCTAAACTGGAACATGAATCAATAGCTTAGCAGCCCTACATACTATAGGAAAGTACCTCACACTCTCTCCCCTTCTCGAGTGAGTGGAATGGGAGAGTCAGATGGTGTGGTAGGAAACTACAAACAGCCCAAATCTAACCTTCAACAGACGACCCTTTATATTGACTGGATTAGTTTATTTTGCCCGCTTATGGGCTTAATTAAATTTGAAAACCTTATGAGCTTATAAAGCTGCGTTTATGGACTTAAATAAGATATTAGTGCTGATAAAGGTATAAGTAGAAAAGATCGGATTTATGAGCAATTTCAGTTTTTTTAATAAGACAATACGCCCGAAAAATAAGCTAATCCAGTCGCCCCATAAGAGTGAGTTCTAATGTTTGTTTTTTACCGGTTATGAATTAATGATACCAGTTTTTTTAGTTAGAGTATGATATGAAGTTATATAATCCTATTAAGCTGTTTATATGCTTTAAAGATACGTTCAGATGGTTGGTCACAGGTGAAAGCCAAGGCTAAATATATCATGGATGGGGTGAAACTATGAAAGCCAAGGCTGGAAAAAGCATTGATCTTACTTTTCATGTCAGTAAAACTTCTTACTTATCATTTCATTCCAATTCATGAACCTTAAACATGTGTGAAATCCGCTCCCATAAGTACAAATCTATTCATCGTGTTGTGTGTTTATATGTGTGTTTATGGCGTCAAACATTTTTTTTAACTACTCAATGCTAAATCATTTATCATTTTCCATATTAGTCTACCTATTTTTTTTCTTCTGTTAGTGATGTTTTGATAACCGTTTACGTGTTGATGTACCAGGTAGCAACACATCAGCTGGCTTGCCTGCCTTAGTCAACCATACGAACCCATTTAATTAAGGTAAATGCTTATACAAATTTGTTTAACAATGGATCTTAACACTGGCCCAGTTACTGATTACTGGATATGACCTTACAGTTATTCCTCGATAATGACACCGCATTTTTTAAAAATTACATTTGTGCCTCAATAATGGCGCCGAAGTTTTAAAAAATTAGTGGATATGATCCTTAGGGGGTGTTGTTTCGGCTTATATAGCCGGCTTATGGCTTATGACTTATGTTTCATAAGCTCGCTTTATTGGCTTATCTTGAAACTTTTCATTATATCTTCGTTTAAAACGACACCATATTTTGTCGGCTTGGGCTCTGGTTTTTTATCTGCTATTTGGTAGTAGCCCCAAATACCTTTTAAACTGCTATTTGATAGCGATGAGGAAGAGGTTATTAACACGTTCGACGAATCAGCAAATCTTTTTGGTGGTGGTCATGAGCGTGAAGATGAGTATGACTATGATGATTATTCGAAGCAAATTTCTGATCTTCCAGGAGAATTGGATGCTCTTAATGTCTTTTATGGTGTTAATCTCCAAGGTCGTAGGAAGTAGTTTATCTTTTGTCAGAGTCACTACTATCATGTGATTTATGGTTTGTTTTCTTGTTTTGAAAATAGGAAGTACCTTGTTATGTAAGCTCTTCGCCTATGTAACTGGCTGAGATATGGGATTCACCCATATCCATTGTACTTAAACGTTTTTTGGAGTAATATATTTACCGGGTCGTTTGACCTTTTACCCAAAAAAAAAAAAAAAAAAAAGAAGCTTTATATTTCATGACCAGTTACCTTGAATAACTGCATACTAAAATTTTCTCATTATTGAAAGGCGGTGATTGTACCAACATGGAAGAAAGCTAATGACTTAGATATAAATATACAGGTGACGCTATTGATATAAATATACAGGTGTTTGTTTCTTTTTTAGAATTATATATAATTGTTTCTGTTTTTTTGCTTTGCTATAGTTCTATGTCGTTGTGTATGCTTATATACTCTTTTGGATTCTTAATGTTTTTGTAGGTGTGGATGCACAGGAACGAGATGATGCAGCCAGTCCCAACGTAAACCTTGAAGGAACGCACAGAATTGTTATTGGTAACCTGCTATGGAAACGTGTTTCTAAAATAGGTTTGACATGCGACAAATGGTATCTTTTTTGTAACTAAAATACTATAGATACCTTCTACTGATGCGTGGTACTTATGTAGATAACTGTGTGTAACTATTGTTGAACTATCAATGAATGTAATAGCATGACTTGATAGTATTCGAGTTTCGAACGAGTGACACGTCTACTTCTGATGTGAAACTCAATTTTGGCAATGTAATAGGAAAATGACTTGCTTACATACTTATGTATGTGTTCAGTTACTACATAAATGCAGACTCTTTCTGCTTTACTCTTGGATCAACGTCACAATGAACCTTTTATACAAAATGCAACCGAAAAAAAAAACTGCCCGGCCGCAACGCGGCTGGTTGTCGACATTCTAGTTGGTTTTAATTTGGATGCTTGGAACAAATTTGCGGTGGTAATGAAACTTTCTTTTTTTAGATACATAAATAACTTGATCTCCAACTATCGGTACTGATATTTAAATACATGTAGCCCTATTTTCGGTATATATTCATGCTGCATGCATGTATGTTTGGAGGCCGGCCAGGGGTCTAAAACTGTGTATATGATCCTAAGTATATAAATTATCGATTATATAATCTTATATGGTAAATCAAAACGAGAAATGAAATTAGATTCTAGCCCAAACCTTCTTTTAGCTCTTTTTTTTTCTAGTACTAGTTAATTGTGGCACATAAACTCCGTATTCCCTCTCTATTTGAATCAAAGAAGTAGAGAATTAACACACGAAAGGCTCATTCAGCAATCCGCACTGGATGGAGTAGAGTCTGTTCACTTTGGAATACGTAGCTAGTATTCATTTTCTTACAATGTTTTCCAAACAATCTGCATAGGAGAGTCTCCGTTCATTTTGGAAAACATGTTCATTTTCTTACAAAGTTCTCCCGTAGGGTACGTTCTGAAACAAATGTGTGGACGTGCAATTCGCTTATAAATCGCAGAAGAAAACAGACAAAGGACACCGACGATGAATGTGATATGAGCTAGCTAGCAAAAGAAAACGACATGAGCTAACGAAAACCAAGAAGTAAATTAAGAAATAGGACATGAAACATGAATGGTAGGGTTGAACCTTCGTCGGCACCTTCCCCACGTGCATGCATATATGTGATCTTCGAATAATTTTCTTCATGAATGTATTTATGTTCAATTAAGAAATAGTTGGAGCCATGTGAAGCAAATTATTGAGGCCTTATTCTCATACCCTACAACCATTAAGAAACAAACACCATTCAGGATATGACTGCTATAACAAAAAAATGCAATAATGCATGTATTTCGTTTTTAAATTATCTATCCTAAAGGTATCATTTTTTATAGTCAAGATACCATACGGGCGAAGTTGAACTTTTTGTTGTCAGGATTAGGCTTTAGTTTCTAAGAAATTAAGAATTGATTCTTTTTCAAAAAATAAATATAAAGGTGAGCCGACAGACATGTCCTTTGAAACCAACTATAAGACCTTCTCTTTTAGGTATAGTAACATTATTTAATCCGAAACGATCGTATACAAAGGGGCGGCAATTTTTTACCTGACATGAAATCTGACTTGTGACCGACATGAAAATTAACAAATTCAGGTTGAGTTTAAATATGTTTTAAGTCGGGTCAGGTTGACCTATCTAATCCATTTATTAAACAGGTCTGATTCGGGTTGAGAATAAGTTAGACATGTCAACCTTTCAACCCGTTTAAGATTTTTTTTCTTAAATAAAAAATTATATATTTTTTATCTTACGGGTTAAATGGGTTAAACAGGTTGACCCACTAACCTGTCTAACCCATGTAATGTGTAAACTTGTTTAGATAAATGGGTTAAATGAGTCAATCCAAAACTCGTTTAACCTATTTAACAGCCAAACCCATGTATATACACGGGTTAAATAGGCCGTGTTCGGTTTATGTGTAAACGGGATGGAGTTAACATGACTAACTTGATTATTTAAACATGGTTATCAGGATCCTGATATTGATCTTAGAATATTACGATTTTACGATACTGTGAAGCAAAAATGATCCGGATCTTACATTGGATTTCCAATCTTGACCAAAGGATCTTAAGATATAATCCGATCCGATCTTACTTTTCTTGAACCACAAACTAAAACACTACAAATGTGTGGATTGTGTTTTGTAGAATTTTAAAAAACAACATGTTAATCTTCTTAAACATTTTATAATCATAATTTAGGACAACATTTCTATTAAACATTTATATAATTTTGTGCTTATGATATGTAATAATTTTTAGATTTGGATAATATTACAAAGACTATTAACAAAAGACTATTATGATAGGATCTTAAAATTTCGATCCGATTTTACGATCTCGATCTTGCAAAGACAAAATCAATAATAAGTAGGATCCAGATCTTGAAAACCTTGATTTAAACGAGTGAAGTTCATTTTGGGGTTTTCTAACTGTCAACCTGACAACCCGACCCGTATTGCCGCATTATATATATAGTCACGTTAAGCGGTTATATACTTTCTCCATACAAATATACTACATACGGAGTATAATTTAAGGATGTGTATTAATATCATATGTATAGTCACATCCGAGTGGTCATAGCGAACCTCTCATCGTCATGTACTAGATAGATTGATATTTCGCCAACTAATTCATGATGTGAATAGTCATATCCAAGTAGGAGAATGTTAAAAAATACTTGATTGACTTGTACGATTTTTCTTTTTTCGAACAGATGTACGATTTTTGTTTGAAGACAACTTTTTACACACTTGGTACGACATATCGTCTTACACTATTTGACATATATCTGCAATATAATATATACTCACATAAAGCTACGCCAAAATTTGTTGCGGACGACTAATACAATGGTAGGACGCTTATTACGCTATGCTGAATTTCCAGATTTATGTCGTCGCCAAGAGTCTTCGTCGCGAAAAGTCATAATTCTTGTATGTGTCGATACAAAACTGTGATTATATATTGAAACACGGATTAGGATCGCTACAAGAGAACAACCATTTAGCGTCGTTATTAGTGACACAAGATATGATATCGCAAAACTGACACTAATAGCAACAAGTATAGGGACATACATGTCGCCAACGTCATTACTTGAGTCGCAAATAAGTCCGTGTCTCAAAATAAGCCGCTACACATGTCGCTAATTTGCTACGTCTAAAAGCACACCACTAGCAATGTCGCTACAATTGCGACATATTGGAACAAGTTTCTAGCTGCGTCTATAATAGTGTGATACCTAAAAACATGCCGTTGTTGATGTCGCAAATTTTGCGACCTTTATAAACAAGTGGTTATCGGAGTCGCTATATTTTGCGTCGTCCAACAAACGGTGCTAACTTTGTCGCTAAATTTATTTGGTTTGAATATGCCATGTATAACTCATTAAATTATGATCAAAAAATTATCAAAGTTAAAACTTACTTTATGTAATCACATTAATATTTTTGTTGTTATTATAAGTCTTAACAAAAGTTAACTTAAATGGGCTTTGTAATTGGTCTAAAAATAAGTAAATGGGCTAGTGGCATATGGATATATAACAAAAAAGCCGATCACCTCTTTTATCCCCAAATTCTTTTCACCAATATAATATTAAATCAAAAAAAGATAGGTGAAGAGTATAAAATGGTAACATATTTTCATGAATGATTAAGTGTGAATAACGAACCTCAAAACGACTCATTATGAGCTACGAAAACCGCTGTTAGCAGGTTATTTTGACTTGGTAACCCGTTGTTGCCGGTCACCGCGTACTTTTTTTTTCAACTTTAGCCCTTGTGGTTACTCAGTACATTCACCATACATCCTTTTCTAGGCAAAACACTCATTTACTCCTCTGAACCTACCAAAACCTCATTGTTCACACAGTACTCAGTTATCATACGCCCCTCACAAACCAACTCATATTTGTGCAAAAATACATCATGAAAATGGCAGACAAGGACTGGATTAATTTTGTTTTAACCGATGATATGGTACAGTATGTTCAGTCTAAGTATGGGGACATGTCGAAGGAAAGAGATAAAATATTTGATGAGATTTTTGAAGACATATGGAGATATGCGCACTATGATCCTGAAGTCTTGTGAAATAACCTGAAGTGGTGAAAGGTTAGCGCATTATTCTATACTAGCAGGGTACCCGCGCGTTGCAGTGGCAGGTACCCTGAAATTAAATTTTCCGGTGAATCATATATTTCGAGCAAGTTTGGCCCGCACTCGTTCGAGCTCAAGCCCATTAGGCTCGTTGCCCGTTCGAGCTCGAATATTTGTATAATGTGTTTTATTATTTGTATTAGTGACATTTATTGCAGGAATTGTGTTTAGTTTGGTTGTAAAATATGCTTGATAATTTGTATTTTTTATGTAAGGGGTGTTTTAATAACTGTATTAATTATATTTATTAACCAGTTAATTAATTGGGTACATTAAACAGCATTAAGGTTTTTTTATTATTTTTTTTTATTTTTTATTTTTTTTAATATGTGCACTAAAGTGGTGTACATTATGCTTCTTGTCTTGTAAGTCTGAAAATTATGTGCATTAAAGTAGTGTACACTATGCTTCTTTTCATGTAAGTCTTAAAAAATTACAAGCATTGAAAACTATACTTGTAACAACCCAAATTTTTTAATGACACTTAAATTTCTAGGCTTTTAATTATATATGTATGCATCTTTCCTATTAAAGAAATATTTTTGGTCTTAAACATTTTAAGACTTATAAATATATATGTCCTAAATATATTATAAGGTAGTATAGGTTTATGTGCTTGACATATTAAGTTTAGCAGTCAAATGTGACCCTAAATAACCCTTTTGATTTTTTATTTATTTTTTATTATTTTTTTTTGTTTTGGCTTTTGCAAAAAAACCCAATCAATGGCAGATTCTGCGCGCGCACAAACGAAAAAAAAAAAAAAAACTAATGATATGATCGAGTTGTTGGTTTGTGGATAAATATTAATACGTGTATGTCTAGTATCGAACCCGAGACCACATGATTGCACACGTTACGAATAAGAATTAATGAACAATTATTATTATATATAAATGTTAGATATGTATAATTATTTATTTAAACACAATAAATGACTAACGGTCGTTAGTACTTAACAGAATTAACTAACGGGCAAACGAGAAGGACTAGTTTGTAATTGGTGAACAAGAAGGTTCCGGAATGCCCTCCTTGGGCTTGTGGCCGGTCGACAAAGGCAAAGGGGAAACCCTTTCCCACTCCAACTTGTTCTCCAAGATTCACAACTAATATATATACAAAACAAAGGGTCATTGTTTTTCACTCTTGTACACATAACTCTAAATTGGGTTTTCCTTCTCTTCTCTTTTGGTATACACGATCGACCAACAAACCCTTTAGGGAGTTTGGATCGATTTTTGTCTTACAAAAGTCATTGTGTTTTCTTTGATCTTGCAATCACATTAATTCGTTATAATCAAGAACGTGGTATTAACTCACTATAGATAATATCTTGGATCGAATAACAAAATCGGTAAGGGGTTATTCATTGATCTTCATAAACCCTAATTAAGGTTCATCACTTGTTCAAGGTTATTAAGTTTGATTCTAGTTCAGCTAGAATCCCACGGTACGACTCTATTTAATTTATGTTAATCTTTAATATGTTATAGATGTTCCTACGCTTCTGCATATGTGTTTACCTATTTATATGATTATCATGATTCATTAATTCTAATTAACACGAGTATGCTATCGATAAATATGAGAATAAGCGGGATATAGACGATGCAATTGCTGATGTTATACTTGAAGACTTGTGGCAAAAGAAAAAAAAAAAAAATACAATGAACAGGAGGTTGCGAAAGATTAGACTTAATGTATTTGTATAATGTTAGTTTGCGTATGTTGTGAGTTAGGCCCGTACTCAAACAAGTCGTAAATGCATTTTTTTCCCGTTATATGATAATTTTGAGACGGAGAATTGGAGAAAGGAGAAAGTAGATATCTTGAAGCTTGCCGCGACCCATAGTAAAGTTTACGTATAAGATTTTTTATTTAATTTTATTATTGGATAACTTTAATATCATCTAAGTAGGGTTCCAAAGTACGACGACCTACTATTTCAAATACCACTCTACTAGTAACTCAACAACTTGAATAAGTTTAATAGGGTAGATCATCAAATAAATATGCTTTTGACCCTTTAATTTGCTTTATGATTGGTTCTTGCTATGATAGTTGTTACTTAATCCAAGCAATTGCATTAAACTAAACCCAAGTGAGTCTCATAAACATTATTTTGAGTCCTATATGAAAAGGAGCTAAGCATATGTTTCTTGACTTGGGTTATAAATAATCGTGTTGGATGTGCAAGTTGACAAGTTGATATGTTTTGTACACCAAACATACAATATATATATAATCTTGCTGGATATGCAAATTGACATATAGTCGATAGATAGTACTATGTATCACGAAGGACGACAGTAGCTCATCGTTTGTGTTATCGCAGTGGTCGTTGGCCTAAAGACGATGTCTAAGGTAATGTTTCTAGTATAGCACTTCATATGCTACGTTTTAATTATCTTTACATCATTGCTAATTGATATGAAAGTATATCATTTGTCAGAAAATAGAGCTGAAAGTGAACATGCATTCTCAAGCATGCAAGACGAAAGTGCTAAAGGCCGTAACGAAAGTAATAGGTATCAATGAAGTATCAGCGGATTTAGAGAAGCAAATGTTGATCGTTATTGGAGATGTTGATCCGGTGTGTGTTGTGGCTCGGGTTAGAAAAATTGGAAAGATGGCTGAAATCGTAAGCGTTGGACCACCCAAGAAACCTGATCCTCCTAAACCTAATTCTGAGCCTTGCAAAGATCTTTGCCAAATAATTTACCCGAATCCATGGCCTGTTTGTAATGATGTCTATGGCCCTGTTATGGTTGGATATCCACAATCATGTGATCGTGGAGGGTGCTATATACTTTGATATGAACATGCAACCAGTTTTACATATATTTGTTGTTAAAATTTCTTATATAATGAATGCAATTATACTAGTTTCAACTTTTGTGTTGTTTATTTAGTTTGTAAAAGAATAATGAGTCACTTATACTAGTGTTAATTAGCTCAATAGGTCATCTAATGTGTGATATTATATTCGACATCAATACAAATTTAACTTGGCCACTTCGTTGTAGTTGTTGGTGAACACATAACTATTTTTCCTGAACGGGAAAATTGAGATAAAATATAAAGATAGCAAGAAGTTAGTTAGAGATTACAAAGAGGTAAGGGCGTAATGAGGGTCAGAAAAAACCACTCGATCAACTCAATTACAAAAAGTCTTCCTGTATCTATTGGAGATCCAATTTTATGTCATGAGTTTAACGTCATTAAAGACGAGATCCTCGTTAGATCTGATCTTTGTCCCAAACAAAAGTTCATTTTTAAAACGCCAAAGTATCCACGTCGTAGATTATACCACCACTTCAAAAATGGGATGTAGCTAGAGATGAATGAAGGACCGCTTGATCCGCTAGGGTGGTGATGTCTTAATTGATGAACCTTGAAGGTTTTGAATATTCCACCACTTACATTAAGTACATTAAGTCACGTCTCACTTGCAAACGGAAATCAAACAAAGATGTGAATCCGTTTCGATCTCGTTATCACAAACCTGGTTGGTACTTATTATATATATATATATATATATATATATATATATATATATATATATATATATATATATATATATATATATAGGGTAGGGATCCAATAAGAAGAATAATTAAATGAGAAGGGTAAAAAGCTTGTACAGTTTGGGAAGGGGTTTTGATTGATAAAAAAGAAGAATCTACTTCAACCGATATGCCCTTAGGCACGGCCATACATAACATAGAAATCACACTTGTAAAGGGTGGACAATTAGCTAGAGCAGCGGGTGCTGTAGCGAAACTGATTGCAAAAGAAGGGAAATCGGCCACATTAAAATTACCTTCTGGGGAGGTCCGTTTGATATCCAAAAACTGCTCAGCAACAGTCGGACAAGTGGGGAATGTTGGGGTGAACCAGAAAAGTTTGGGTAGAGCCGGATCTAAGCGTTGGCTCGGTAAGCGCCCTGTAGTAAGAGGAGTAGTTATGAACCCTGTAGACCATCCACATGGGGGTGGTGAAGGAAGGGCCCCAATTGGTAGAAAAAAACCCACAACCCCTTGGGGTTATCCTGCACTTGGAAAAAAAACTAGAAAAAGGAATAAATATAGTGATAATTTGATTCTTCGTCGCCGTAGTAAATAGGAGAGAAAATCGAATTTCTTTCTTAGTTTTTACAAAAAAAAAAAAAAAAAAAAAAATAGGAGGAAGCTGTGACACGTTCACTAAAAAAATCCTTTTGTAGCGAATAATTTATTAAAAAAAATAAATATCATTTGGGCGAACGACGGGAATTGAACCCGCGCCATGAATCGTAAATGCATGAATGTGATGTACCAAAAAATGTGCGGTTCCTAATGGAATAGGTAACAAAGCTACCTTGCCACCCACTGCTACTAAATCACCGCCCCCCCCCCCCCCCCCCCCCCCCCCCAAGTTAAACTGGTATATATATATATATATATATATATATATATATATATATATATATATATATATATATATATATATAGTAAGGATCAAATAGGAAGAAAAATAAAAATAAGAAGAATGAGAAGAAATGTGAGCCAATCATTTTATAAACAAGTGAAAGGGTATTTTTGTCCTTGAGGATTATAGTCGGCAGTTTCATTGCTCCCTAAAATCATGGTGGATCTATCTCTTATTTTTTATGAAACAATCATAAATTAAAAACAAATCTACACGTAATTTTATCTTGCATAATAAAATGATTTATGGGTTACGGTCTCACAAAATCACGGTGGTCTATCTATCATTTTTGTTTTCTGAAGATACAGTTTCATACGATCCGGTTTATGCAGTGCAACGGATGCATCTAATGCATCTTTATAATTTATTATATTTATGTTTGGTGCAATTGTGCAACTAAAATCATGGATGCCTACATGCACAAGATAACTACGATTTCCAACTTTTGAAAATAATATATGCATCTACAAGTGATGAGGACATATACATGCGATGATGCATTTGCATCATTTTCCATAGATGCATATCATGGTACATACACATGCGATGGATGCATCTAAATTATTTTCCATAGATGCATCATAGTACATTATTGGGCAGATGCAAATTACATTAATACTAACTTATGATAGATGCACTAACTTTAACTGATGCATGGAAGTTATACGTAAGATATGTCTACCATAGATGCATGGACAAAATTTATTAGTCATATGTAATCCAAGAGATGGCCACTCAACCGAATAAAAATATTAGGAGCCCATCGGTTTTTGAACCAGGTGTGATGAAAAGGATATCGAGGATTTGCAAAATGAAATGAAAATGTAGAAATGCGTTAAATTTACAGTATTGCCCTTAAACATCTTATTAATCGTACATAAACAGTGTGCTAATTACAGTTTTGCCACCTTAAATTTCTAGCCATTGATCTTTAATCTAATGGTTGTAATTACTTCTTATTCTTCTTATTTTAACTAATATTCTCATTGGATCCTTACTATATATATAGGGTAAGGATCCAATGAGAAGGGTAAGAAGTAATTCTAGCCACACATCTAGAATGTGTGGTTGTGGTTACTTCTTATCCTTCCTATTTTAATTGCAATTAAAATTCGGATTTATTAAAAAAGTGAGATTTGCAAGAATCGAACATGAGTTATTTAATTCACATAAACAAACATCTCAACCATTGAACCAATCCAACTTTTGTGATTTAGTTTCCAACTAAAAATTGATAAAGGTAATTAGAAGAAGAAGAAGAAAAAAAAAAAAAAAAAAAAAAAAAAAAAAAAAAACAATAATATTCTAAAACATATTATCCATTTTTAATATAACGTAAAAAAATTCTCGATTGATTCATAATAACTTTTTCACAAAACCCTAATATCATGTTTTCCTCTAATCCCTAAAACATAAGAAAAAACCAATCGTCATAAAAAAAAAATCATCTGCTAACCATGGCGGCTGAGGTATATACGATCGTTTCATTATGTATGTTTTTCTCAATGTTAACTTGACATAAAACTGCAGGGACGTTTGAAATTGTATTACTATATTACTTGCATGTTTTATTTTCCTCGACAAAAAGGAGTTGTGACAAGTAAAGATGATTGAAGAGGATGCTTTTTTATATCTTTTAATGGTGGATAGTTTGTGTTTTGTGATCTCCGGGGAGTGCCGTAATTTATAGTTTGTTTCAGTTTCTAGGGTTTAAATTAATTGTATATTGATGGTCTTTCTTTTGCAGGAATTGTGACCATTCAAATTACCAGCATGCAAGTTCCCGTGAGTTAATGTGCAGTACATGATTAACATTTGAAAGTCAACCAACTTCATTATATGATGCAGTTTGTCATTGATCCAATTCATAGGAGAAGCAAACTTAAATTCGCAAACCATTCAACTGACCCAAAATGTTATGCCAAGGTATGTTTCTTCTTATGTCTTAAATTTCACTTAAATTCATTTTATGTCTAAACAAGACGACTGATTGAACTCTTGAACCTCAAGGCTCCTACAGAACCAAGTAATCTCACAATACAGAAGTGATGCACCACAATCAAGTAAAATGAATAAATACGTTGTTTCTATGCCAAACACCCCCATATGGCCCAAAGATTGCAGGTTTTTTTTTAATTTCATCTTATTTTTTATTTTATTTATTGTCGATTTGATGGTTTGATAGTACCGGAGCAACAATTGAAGCGAATTTTTTTTTTCATGATCAATATCATTCTATATATAATATCTTCCTAAAATGTGCATAGCTATATTTACTTATTATGTATGCTTTCGGTGCATCAGGTGCAGCATCATGTTCCAACATTTGACGCTGGACCATCTAAACACTCAAGGTTGCAAAATACTTATAATACCTATGCTTTTGATCATTCGTCCAATATGTTGTTAGATCAAAACCAAAGTCAAGTCACTTCTGCACCTGATTAATCTCATATACCACAAAGTAAGCTAACTTTCAGTTAGATCTCATCTTGAAAAATGGTTTGCTATGTTACACTTATTATGTATGCTTGCAGTGCATCAAGTTCAGCGTCCTGTTCCAAGAGTGTCTAGGATGTTGTTAGCTCACATACCAAATAATGGGATACCACCTGGGATACCACCTGTTTTTTGATTATCCATATAATATGTTGTTGGTTCAGAACACGAATGGTAAGCCCAGTGACCACCCCTGCCTCTTTTGTTTGGCATCTGTTTATTCTATTTTTTTTATTTATTATGTTTTCAGAATCTCACATCCTCATTGAGAAATTTTGGACATCAAATCGGGAACTCAGGAGTTCAACTCCAGGCTCCACTGCACCAACTCTCCATCCCTTTGCCTCCACTCTTCAGAAATGAGATACTTAGTTCTAGATATATATATAAGTGCTCTTGACGAGTAGGCTGTAGGCAATTTTAAAAGATGTGTTTGCGCCAGGCGCATCCAGAAAACTGAGGATTTAGCTTTCTGTTGCCACGTATCGAGAACCACTCACCTGCCACTTAATTTGTCATGCTGGATGCTTTGTAGTCGGATCTCCGTTTAAGGCGATGATCAATCTCATTTGTGGTGGATTATCATTGAGCACATGAGATAGCATCTGCAGACAATTGTGCAACAGGTATCCCGGATCTCATCTATAATTGTATAAATATGACATTTTGTTAATGTGCATTATGAGTAAATATATCTAAAGATAACACAAAGTAAGAGTAATAAATGAGTCGAAAGGAAGATAACATACAATATATACAAAAGTTTAAAATTGCGAATATCCTTACTGATATGATAATATTAAAGTGTTACTGATACCTAGCTCGAGACCTAATTTTGGGCAGTATTTTTCTGTTTGTTGCATTTATTTTAACATATCCAAACGTTACACTAACAGGATTGATTTGCATGCAAAGGTAAGAAATGGGATGGCAATGAGCTAATCCATCGGCTAAGTCATGTCTGATGGTAGTTTATGAAGAAACAAGTATAAGATAGACTAGAAAACACATTCTTTATGTGAAGATTGTATCAGCTAAAACTATTATAAGGTGAAGAATTTTATGATGACCAAGTATAGATTTTTAGTTAATTAACCGGTGCTTATTTTAAAGATTGAAATACTAGATGAGAAATGCAAATTCAACATCAAAGTTGGAAAAATCAGAAGTTACAATTCAATCTTTCATAATAGATGTTACTGAAATAAATTTGTTTTGTTGCAGAGGTAGTGGTTTTCTTTCACTTGAAAACTCACTTTGCGTTTCTCACAGTCTCACCTAAAGTGATATGGGTGGGCACACTTGAATAATGCACAAAAATTTAGAATTTGATTTTAGTTATGTTTTTCTCTATAGGTGGGTGATTGAGAACCTGATAACAGATGTTGGCATAGACTTGAAGTTAAGACCGAGAAAAGACCTTTGATACACCTGATGTTGGCAAAGTTTTGATTATCCAGGAAATACTTTTCTACTCGGGATAAAATTCGGGAAGAACTTTATAACAGGAAAAGAGAGATACATGACATCATGGAGAAGCAGAGATCTGTACTAAAGTGATCTTCACTTGACTCTGAGAAATTTCCATTGGTATGAACTCAGACTTTGAGATCATATTTATTCACGGGACTGTAACCCATCATTATAGGGTGCATCAAAAAGGAGGGGAAAATTCATTGCCTTTCATTATCAACCTATATACTGTTACTATTTATAATTGTATTTCAATATAAGTTGCATCTGAAATGGCGCCTTTTCTTTTTTCGGTATGTAATTTTTTTGTCCCTGGCAACTTTCTTAGGTACGGGATGATGGCATTGCTTGCTGTGGAGGGACAGTACCAATATCCAACAACAAAGGATAACCGCAAAACACTAAAAGGTATGTTGATCAACATTTATAATTAGTGAGATTTATATAAGAATGAGTTTATTTTTATATATAAAAAATATTATTTAAAGCTTTTGTGCAATAACATATTGGATTAATTGAGTGACCTTTGTGAGTTTTAAGAGTGTTTGGGGTAGTTTTTCGGAACTCCTTATTTCGATATATGTGATTGAAATACGTTGTTTACAGTGAGAACTTTGAAAGTAATTAATTCTAATTCTAATCATTTGGCCTTAAATATATTTCAGCAATAATATTTTTTATCACAAGATTTCAATTCTGAGGTTCTACAACATTTATTAGGGAACTGCACAAACGTAGACACTACTGCAGGCTCTTTTGCTGTCGCACATTCTAACAAAACCTGTAATTTCAATAGAAATGACAAGTGTGATTTTGATACAAACCGAACCATCGGCATTTAGTTTGATTATGATTTTATCCAATCCAAAATATCAAAAGAATTTGGTTGACATTCAGTTGTGATTTTCTCTTCAGGAAAAAAGTGGTAAGAAAACTCAGATATTTGCTTTTCTCTCCTGATATGCAACTAAAGTACCTAATAATCAGTAGTAATTTAGATGTATTTTACATATTTACCTTGATCACCTGATATACAACCTAATATGCAATTGTCGTTCAGCTTTCCCTACTAATCATGATTATGGAAGAATCAAACGTTGCAGTGTATATAGCTTTTGTGTTGACATCAAAACTATAATGGACTTAGGTATAATATTAACTCAATATGATATTTGTGATTTTTGTTTCACTGATAAACGATGGAAGGCATGTCCTTGCTGATATAACTACTGTGATATTCATGTTTTACAAGAGGAAAAAGTGAATAATGGGTCTGAAAAGTCAGGGGTTAGAAAACAAAAAGCAGAAAAATGGAAAATTTGACCCATTTACTATTTGAATGGGTCGATACTGATACGAAAAAGTATTTGTGTCCCGCCTACAAAATGTTGTCATTGAAATGTCTTACTCTATTGATTTTATAAGTTGCTATAACCTGTTTTTCTTAGTATCTTGACACTAAAATATTTAGGAAGTCATATCGATGATCGGTTTTGGACAAGCACTAACTTGAAGTTGCAGCAAGCAGTTGAATGCACATCCAAACACTCCTTAGTCATTGATTTATATGTATGCAGGGTGAAGACTAAAGAGGACTACGCTTGGTGATTGGTTTAAAGGTACCGGTTGTTTACGATGTGATGGGTGTAGGTCCCAACCTATTGATACGAAACCACCTCCTTAATAGACGATAAAGATCTAATTGATCCAATGGCTATTTTTGCTTTTCAAGAACATCTGCATAGCATATCTCTTTTATAAAACTTTTCTTTTAATCTTCCTATTGTTTCAGTGTCTTTATTTACAGCAAAAATGGAAAAGTTTTGACTGTTATAACATCCCCAAGTTGCTGCAACAAAATGACGACTGATAGCCAAATAAGCGGAAAATGGTCTACGAATATGGGCGTTGAAGATATGGGAGTGATGTTGAACGATCAAAGATTTCAAGGACGAAATAGTAACTTACCTTCTAATAGAAGCGGAATTGCACCATTGAAGCCTCCTTTACAGCCATTGAAAATCTCATGTTTAGATAATACTTTGCAAGCCCTAAAGACGCGGCTCATATTTCTGAATCTGAAGAGCAACTTCGTGCATGAAAATAAACTGCAAATGCAGCAGCCGTTTATAGCTATGTTAGCTTACCAATGGATTTATGTATTTAATTACTACGGTGAATGCACCATGTAGTCAATTGATTATTTTAACCTATACTAATTCTCCATAATCTGCAGTTGTGACAGGTATTAATAATGTCATGCAAAATAGTCGTAGCAGCTCTCGCCCGCAAAGTACATGATTATGCACTCTGGAACAAGGTAATTAAGAGTGCTACTACATTTAATAATCATTTTAACATGCGCTAATCTCTCTCAACTCTTTACCATCACAGGTGTCCACCAAACAGTAGTCATCACCTCAAAGCCAATTTTTACTGATAGCAGTCTTAACGATCCTATTAGCCATGGTGTGCAAACAGTAGTCATCACCTCATATGCTTTGTTACGCGCATCAGTTTCAAAATCCGCCACAATCTTCAAGCAAGTTCCTATCTTATTTTGGCACATTCAAAATTTTCATTGAATTCTATAGATGATAGGTAACTTTTTCGTTACAATATGCAACTGAAATATTTGCAGTACTTCTGTTGCGACTTAGGGAAGGTCTAAAGGCAAGTTATTACTGTTCTATTTTACATGTACACCGCACACTGAAATACGGGACCATAAGACTTATATGATCCCACTGTTTTTTTGAATATTGTCGAATATGGGCATGATGAGGTTGCGTAGGAGCAGAAATATCAGCAACGGGACATGTACGGTTCGGTGAAGAGCTTCAAACTGTAAATGGAACACAACCAAGAACTGAGAAGGTACATTTTCTCAATACAATTTCCTCTTTTAAATATGTTTGATAAATATCTAAACATTAATGCACTGATGATACACATAGTTGGTTGTAGTGAACCCTTCGTTACAGGTCCAGTACAAATCTTTATTATCATAGATCACTGTGTGGATACCATTATAGTCGTAGTCCACATCTTTGGTTTTTGTTAATGAATTTTTGACAACTTCTAGAATGTCGTCTACAAAGGATGTACGTAGTGTCACCCGTCTGTTGAACTCACCATAATTGTATTTGCATTCTTCAAAGCAGCATTATGGAGAGTGAGTACCTTACTCCGAAAGCATCAGTCATAATTGTTTCTCATTGTTACTCATGTTGTTTTAATTACTGATCTCAAACATAGTGTCATCTTCTGCCTTGGAGATGTTGGTTCTTTGTCATGCAGTTGGTAAAGTGATGGGTAGAGGTGGAGCCAATGTGGATATCATTTTCTAAACTTAAATGGGTTGTTTTATATTCACAGGACCAAGGAGATGCTTCTATCACCACCACACGAAGCCACTAACCTCAAAAGTTGGAAGAGTTTTTCATTCCATTGAACGATAGAAGGAGATGGCACATTCAATGCCAAAGGCCTTGATAGCTTCATCAAGCAAGTCAAAATGGCTGAATGCGGCCTTTTGTACGTTGTCGTTGCCATCATGGAACCTCAAAGCAGTGGTATGCTTTCTATAATCCGTCAAACAGTAAACTTATTTTACATTTAATTTATAATTCTAAACCAAGTCATTTATCCTATAGCTATGGTGATACATTAACACCCAGTGTTATCATCTTAGCACCCCATCTAAGTGTTTGGAAAGTTATTATCGAGATTGTGTTACAACTTTGTGTTTGTGTTTATAATAGGGAAGAGCACACTTCCGAACCATCTATTTCACACAAACTTCAGGGAAGGTATGTATACATTTTGCTGCGTGTTGTGGCTCTTTTTCATCTGTCGTGAGTATTGCTAACTTACTGCATTGCTCCTTTAGTAGGTCTCAAACCACCAAAGGTATTTGGATGGCAAGATGTGTCGGTATTGAGCCTTGCACCATAGTAATGGATCTTGATAGCATATGTAGATACAAGCTTAATATAAATTTTAGCTTCTTTACTTATCGTGTTTTGTAGGTGGTGTCATGATATTAGACGAGAATAGGCTGCAAACAAACCTCGGTTGAAGACTGTTTTCCAGGGAAATTATACCCTGTACATGTATTTTAGCATTTGCATACGTTAGCAGCAGCATTTCTGTGCAAGTTTGGTTTAGTATACGATATTGGAATTAACGATGCTAGAGGACTGAAAAAGTTAGAAGGATATTGGGCTTATTCAGGAGAATCAAAGGTAGCAGTTTTTGCTTAGTTCTGTGTTGTTATTTGACAGAAGAGGTTGAAAAATGGGCGAGTCGTTACTAAAATATTAGATGCTGATACATATCCTAACGGGTCAAACGGTTTGAAATTCGTCTATAACTTAAATAGTAGTAGTTATTTTATAATGTTTACATATTCAATATGTTGTTTAACTTAGATTTCTACAAGATTTTTTTTTTCTTTTTGTTACGTATATAATATATTTGAAGATGCCTTGAATTTTATGAAACATGTGTTTCTCAAAGCCATGGCTGAAACTGGTCAAATTAAGCTTTTTGGTGAACAACCAACTTTGACCGAAACCGCACTTTATAGAGCTAGGATGCATCTATATAAAGAAGAAAGGTATAACCGACTTGAATTCTTCTTAAGTTACTCCAGCATTTGGCTTTGTAATGTTTAATAGTGTAAAGAAGAAAAGATTTAAAGTTGTTGGCGTATTATGTAGGCTGCAGGAAGAACATGAAAGATTGGAAAGAGATGGTCCGATAGCTTACTATTCAGAATGGGTTAAAACATGGAAAAAAGACACATCACGTGAAGCTATTCAGATTCATTATGAGGAGACTGGCGAAGATGAAAACACTCAACTTATAGAAATGTTTTCGTGTCAAACTGCTCGGGAATATCGTGTAATGATGGGAACTGATCATCCTATTTCTGGAGATCCATTGGCTGTGCGAATGAAAGAGGAGCATATAAAACAAAGTAGGTTCTTAAACTCATTTCTCAATTATTTAACGTTTTTAGTCAAATAGTATAACCACTGTTTTCGTACTGTAGTATGGGACGGAGATCCGGTTTACCCAATGATAAACTACATTCAAGAACCAGACCAAGTGATCGATTTCAGGGTCCAGAGTTCCACGAGCCAACACCTGATGTCTTAGCTTAATTGAAACAGGTTAGTAGTTTAGCAATCTCAATTGTTCATTTGATGCATTGATGATTAAAACACTGATCATCTTATGTTTGGTTATCGATTCACTAAAATGAAGGTGTTTAGGAGATTGCACCTGACTAAACGAAGGTAAAAAAATAGTTTTCTGTGTATTATATATTGTGTTTTTTAATTCATAAAAGTTTTCAGTTTGGAATGGTATAGTTCTTAATTTGATTACTGAGGGTTTTTTTTTGCGAAGAACTTAATTTATTTTTTATGCATCGTGACAGGATTTAAAGGACACATAAAGTCATTGTTATCTACATCATATCTGTTAATTTGATTTATTAAAGCTTTTAGGCTCTTAGACCCGTATTAAGTTAGTAAAGATGCAATAGTTTTTTATGATGTCAATTAGTTTCTTATCCCAGATATGTATCCCATTAATATTAATAATTTAATATATAGCATTATAGATACTCATAGTTGTAGTTTTTAGAGAGTACGTATACAAGCGAGTTGGATGATTCTCTAGAACCATCATGGACATGGGTTTATGTACACCAATTAATTCATATGTTCACTTTTGAATTCAAAGAAACAAGTAACTTATAATCAAATATTCAATTATTGTATGATAACAAACAAAACTTATTATTGCAGACCCGAGAATGCAGCACATCTGCACTTGGTACCACCACAATAACAACTGTCTAAATCATAAATTAGACTTATTAAAGGTTATATTATTCATTATTCCAAAACAACTTCATTGAATCAACAAAACAACAAATACGTGTAATTGCAACAATCTTTAGTACCACACAAAAATATATTTATAATATCCATATTAAAAAAGCTATTTACAAATCATCAATATTAAAAACACTACCCTTAAATGTTTTACGATAATTAACACGTTAAATTTCAAAGCATGCCCGCCCATCGGGCGGGCTTAGAAAGCTAGTGTGTGTGTATATATATATATATATATATATATATATATATATATATATATATATATATATATATATATATTGTTTCAGGCACTAAATATTTTATCCTTAGCATAAACCTACGTGAATCCAATCCGAATAAAGGTATCACATAAGATAAAAAGAAAAAATAAGAACTTGTCGAACAAAAGAATGTTATATCCATAAAAAATTTACAAAATTATATCCAAACAATGACTTACGTGAATCCAATCCGAATAAAGGTATCACATAAGATAAAAAGAAAAAAATAAGAACTTGTCGAACAAAAGAATATTATATCCATAAAAAGTTTACAAAATTATATCCAAACAATGACTTAGCAATTAAATGTAAAAAAAAAATAATAATAAAAAAAATATATATAAAAATAAATAAAAATTATGATGCAATATGATTGAATCACTTTACTTGCTTGATACATCATTGCTCAAGTTTGAATATCCTCAAGATGTTATAATTATTGGCTCAAATTGAGGTGGGGCTCATATTTTTTGGAATCTCATCAACTTGTAGCAATTTGGCAAGTGGGAAAGTTGCAAGGAAGAGGCTTTGGAGGCTATAAATAGCAGCCTTAGCATTTTGTTTCATGCACACCAAAAACACACAAGACAATTCTTGTAGTGTACTAGCTCTTTCTCTCTTTTTGGTTGTATGTTTCTTTCTTAAAGAAGCATGGTGGTGTCATTTGGAGGAGTGCGGCAAACTTACAAGTTTAGCCGAACCTCGTTAAATTCTTGTGTTGGTTTTCGCATTGTTTATTTTTCAATATGCTATTAAGGGTATAGTTATAGTGATACATTGTACTAGTAAATTATCAGAATATATTTATTAGTGTTCAATCATTCACACTCTTTACCTAGTCGGTGGGATATTATCGCGGTTATTCTACAACAAGTGGTATCAAAAGCCGAGGTTATTCTTAGTATGCTCTGTGGTTGCAATTTATTTTGATCCTCTACGTCAGAAAAGAATTACGTTGGTTTTTTGGTTGAAGCTATTGAAAATTAATTTGTACACGAAATGGTGGACGGCAAAGTTGACAAACCGTCCACATCGGTGGATCCAACATCTCCAAGTTGGGCTAGACCGGTCTTGACAAATGCAAGATTGGCGGTGGAGGTTTTTGATGGCACATGCCATTTTGGTATGTGGCAAAGTGAGGTTCTAGACGTTCTTTTTCATCAAGGTATAGACATTGCCATTGAAGAAAGTAAACAAGAGGATGTAGAAGAGAGGAATTGGTTAACCATCAATCAGTTAGCTTGTGGTATAGTTCGTTCTTGTCTTTCGAGAGAGCAATGATATGCTTTCTTAAAAGAAACATCCGCCTACAAACTGTGGGTGGCGTTGGAAGAGAAATCTCTAAAGAAAAATTGTCAGAATAAGCTCTTTATGAAGAAGCGACTCTTTCGCTTCACTTATGTACCGGGTACCACAATGAATGATCACATTACCAGTTTTAACCAGCTGGTAACCGATTTGATGAATATGGATGAGGTGTTCAAAGACCGGGATCTAGCATTGATACTGTTGGGATCTCTTCCGGAGGAGTACGAGTTGCTTGAAACAACTCTACTTAATGGAAAGGATGATGTGTCTCTTAGTGAAGTTTGTGCCGCCTTGTACAGTAAAGAATTGAGAAGGAAGGACAAGCAGATTAGTTCAACTGGAGACGCAGAGGTTTTGCTAGTCAGAGGTCATTCGCAGAAGAAAGGTACTGAAAAGAGATGGAGATCCAAGTCGCGGCAAAGACTAAGCAAAGATGAATGTGCCTTTTGTCATGAAAAAGGCCATTGGAAGAGAGATTGTCCAAATTTGAAAACCAAGGACAATCATTAGAAAGGGAAAGCTATAGCAGAGGCGAATGTCACCAAGTGTGATGATGAAGAATCAGATCTCTCACTTGCAACATCGTCAACGAAGAATGCTTCTGACGTATGGCTATTAGATTCCGCATGTAGCCATCATATTACACCACATCGAGAGTGGTTTAGTAATTTTGAAAAACATGAGGAAGTTGTTTATACGGCAGATGAAACTCCCCTCACTACTCATGGGATTGGTTCCGTTCGATTGCAGAATGAAGACGGAACAATTGTGACCTTGAAAGGTGTTCCTTATTCGCCAAAGTTGAAAAAGAATCTCATTTTCGTCGGTACCTTAGAATCTAAAGGATTCGAAGTAAGAGAGCCAAGGATGGGGTTATGAAGATCATCTCTGGCGTACTTGTAGTAATGAAGGGTATTCGTAAAATAAACAACGCGTATCACTACAAGGGTAGAACAGTTGTTGGAACTGTAGCAGCTGTTACCAATGGTGATAGAAATTCAGTAGCTGTGAAGCTATAGCATATGCGCTTACGACATGCAGGAGAAAAATCCTTGAATTTGCTCATTAAGCAAGGATTATTGAAAGGAGTGAGTTCCTGTAAGTTGGATCTCTGTGAGCATTACATCAACGGGAAGACAACAAGGGTGAAATTTGGGACAGCTATCCACAAGACACAAGGTATCTTGGATTATGTCCACTCTGATGTATGGGGTCTGTTAATACAAATATCGCCTAAAAACGTTATTTATATTTTACGATCTTTCTTAGTTTTGTTAACGATAAAAGGTAAAGTTTATTTTTAGCAAATCATAAATATAGTTTAGAAGTCTTTTACTTAACATCACTCAAACTACATTTACATGTTTTCATAAAGTGATTTCAAATTGTAAAATAGTTAAGTATACTTTAGTATAAATCTCATGTGTTGAAAATGTCATATAAGTATATTTAGTAAGTTTTCTAAAAGAGTGTGTCTTATTAAGATATAAGTAATCAAACACTTTTTAGTAAATCTTTCACTTGCTAAACATCTCAAACAAACATTTTTAAGTCTCTACATAAACATTTTTACAAGAATACTTTCTTTTTTAAGTATATCTAAAATTAAAAATAATAGATATACTTACATCATCACTTGTATCACACATGTCCCTTCAAGAAAACATATGTGTAAGAAACATGTTTTATTTTGTGTAGATTCATACTCAAAGATCTCAAAGTTGACTTTGTGAGATCTTGAGAATATTGAGTTAGATTGTGAAATATTTTGTGAAGGATTCTGTCAGACATGCTGGCGGAACCCTCGGGTATAACGGACGGAACCAAAGGATTGGTTCCGCCGTATCCGTGGGTTGGTCTGGAAGTTTGCCTATAAATAGCAACCCACTCTTTGAGTTTTTCTTATCACTTACTATTATAACATACTGCATATACTTTCATTTCTCTCTTCTAACTCAGTTCCATTTCATATTTGTGAGTCTTTCTTTGTAGTAAGAAGATCACGACTTAATAAACTTCAACACAACGTTGCAAGACTTGTTAAGCATAGCATAGTGTAAACTTGTAAAGTTTATACATCATTTTATTGTATTCACTTGTAGTGATCGGTTAGTATTTTAGTCCTTAAAATACTTAGTGTATCGGGAGTTGTTGTACCCTTGTAAAAAAACTATCGAGAGTGGTTGAACCCTTGTGAAAGAACTCGACATCTAGCTTACTGCCAGAAATAGTGTGTAAGCGACGTGTAAGGTTTTCTCCGCCGGTTAAAGGAGCTTGTTGACTAATGCAAGAAACTCTCGAGTTGAATACTTGGGGCGTGGAGTAGGGTAAGGAAAAAGAGTCCTTGTAGCCGAACCACGATAAACATCCGTGTCATTGTTTGATCGTTTCTTACTTTTATTCTTGCATATTATTTATTGTTTGGTAAGTTTTAGTTATCGATTACACGTAAAAGGTTTCAATGAAATCAAGTTAAAAACCGGTAAACTATTCAACATCCCTTCTAGTTTTCCATAGGGTCCCTCAAAGACAAGCTCTTTAGGAGGGAGACACTACTATGTGACCTTTGTTGATGACTTTTCTCGAAGAGTTTGGGTGTACACGTTGAAGACAAAGGATGAAGTGCTAGGAGTGTTCATCAAGTGGAAAAAGATGATGGAAACTCAGACGTGCAGAAAGATCAAACATCTCCGAACAGATAATGGCGGAGAGTATAAAAATGATCAGTTCACAAAATTTTGTGAAGACGAAGGCATTGTTAGACATTTCACTGTCAGGCATACACCACAACAGAATGGGGTGGCAGAACGCATGAACCGAACTTTGTTGGAGAAAGTTCGGTATATGTTATCCAATGCTAGGTTGGGTAAAGAATTTTGGGCTGAAGTTGTGACATATGCGTGTCACCTCGTTAATCGTTTGCCATCTACTGCTATTGATGGGAAAACACCATTTGAGAAATGGTATGGAAAACTTGCTACAGATTATGATTCCTTGCATGTGTTTGGTTCCGCTACATATTATCATGTGAAGGAATAAAAGTTGGATCCCAGAGCAAAGAAAACATTATTCATGGGGATCACCTCTAGGATCAAAGGCTATCGTCTATGGTGTCCAGAGACGAAGAAGAAAATCTTTAGCAGGGATGTCACCTTTAATAAATCTACCATGTTGAAGAAGGTGAATGCTAAGCAGTTAGATGGAACTCCTAAAAAGGTGGAGTTTGAAAGAATAATTGTACCAGATGATAAATTTGTATTTTTTATGTAAGGGGTGTTTTAATAACTGTATTAATTATATTCAATGTTGCAAAAATCGGAAAAATCGGCCGATTAATCGCCGATTCCAAGGTAATCGGCCATAGACCTTGGCGATTTAGGCTAATCGGCTAAAAAAATCGGTCTGGGAAAAAAATCGGCCAAAAATCGGCCGAATCGGTCAAAAATCGGCCGAATCGGTCAAAAATCGGCCGAATCGGCCAAAAATCGGCCGAATCGGTCAAATTTAAAAAAATAAAAATTTAGGCATTTTACTTAATTTGGGGATCGTTTATTTCACTTATAACGCACAATGGGCCTCATAATCTGAATTGAAGCCTTTTATTGAGGTTTGAAAACATAGAAGGCTTGAATCAGTTAAGATCTTTAGTTTGCTCTCCAGAAATTCCCAAAACATGCAGGAAATGCCAAACCGATTAATCACCGATTAATCACCGCCTTGACCGATTATAGGCTGCAGGGTAGTCGACCGCCTCAGGACCGATTCACGATTTTTGCAACATTGATTATATTTATTAACCAGTTAATTAATTGGGTACATTAAATAGCATTAAGGTTTTTTTATTATTTTTATTTTATTTTATTTATTTTTTTTAATATGTGCACTAAAGTGGTGTACATTATGCTTCTTGTCTTGTAAGTCTGAAAATTATGTGCATTAAAGTAGTGTACACTATGCTTCTTTTCATGTAAGTCTTAAAAAATTACAAGCATTGAAAACTATACTTGTAACAACCCAAATTTTTTAATGACACTTAAATTTCTAGGCTTTTAATTATATATGTATGCATCTTTCCTATTAAAGAAATATTTTTGGTCTTAAACATTTTAAGACTTATAAATATATATGTCCTAAATATATTATAAGGTAGTATAGGTTTATGTGCTTGACATATTAAGTTTAGCAGTCAAATGTGACCCTAAATAACCCTTTTGATTTTTTATTTATTTATTATTATTTTTTTTGTTTTGGCTTTTGCAAAAAAACCCAATCAATGGCAGATTCTGCGCGCGCACACACGAACAAAAAAAAAAAAAAAAAAAAAAAAAAAAAAAAAAAAAAAAAACTAATGATATGATCGAGTTGTTGGTTTGTGGATAAATATTAATACGTGTATGTCTAGTATCGAACCCGAGACCACATGATTGCACACGTTACGAATAAGAATTAATGAACAATTATTATTATATATAAATGTTAGATATGTATAATTATTTATTTAAACACAATAAATGACTAACGGTCGTTAGTACTTAACGGAATTAACTAACGGGCAAACGAGAAGGACTAGTTTGTAATTGGTGAACAAGAAGGTTCCGGAATGCCCTCCTTGGGCTTGTGGCCGGTCGACAAAGGCAAAGGGGAAACCCTTTCCCACTCCAACTTGTTCTCCAAGATTCACAACTAATATATATACAAAACAAAGGGTCATTGTTTTTCACTCTTGTACACATAACTCTAAATTGGTTTTTCCTTCTCTTCTCTTTTGGTATACACGATCGACCAACAAACCCTTTAGGGAGTTTGGATCGATTTTTGTCTTACAAAAGTCATTGTGTTTTCTTTGATCTTGCAATCACATTAATTCGTTATAATCAAGAACGTGGTATTAACTCACTATAGATAATATCTTGGATCGAATAACAAAATCGGTAAGGGGTTATTCATTGATCTTCATAAACCCTAATTAAGGTTCATCACTTGTTCAAGGTTATTAAGTTTGATTCTAGTTCAGCTAGAATCCCACGGTACGACTCTATTTAATTTATGTTAATCTTTAATATGTTATAGATGTTCCTACGCTTCTGCATATGTGTTTACCTATTTATATGATTATCATGATTCATTAATTCTAATTAACACGAGTATGCTATCGATAAATATGGGAATAAGCGGGATATAGACGATGCAATTGCTGATGTTATACTTGAAGACTTGTGGCAAAAGAAAAAAAAAAAAAACATACAATGAACAGGAGGTTGCGAAAGATTAGACTTAATGTATTTGTATAATGTTAGTTTGCGTATGTTGTGAGTTAGGCCCGTACTCAAACAAGTCGTAAATGCATTTTTTTCCCGTTATATGATAATTTTGAGACGGAGAATTGGAGAAAGGAGAAAGTAGATATCTTGAAGCTTGCCGCGACCCATAGTAAAGTTTACGTATAAGATTTTTTATTTAATTTTATTATTGGATAACTTTAATATCATCTAAGTAGGGTTCCAAAGTACGACGACCTACTATTTCAAATACCACTCTACTAGTAACTCAACAACTTGAATAAGTTTAATAGGGTAGATCATCAAATAAATATGCTTTTGACCCTTTAATTTGCTTTATGATTGGTTCTTGCTATGATAGTTGTTACTTAATCCAAGCAATTGCATTAAACTAAACCCAAGTGAGTCTCATAAACATTATTTTGAGTCCTATATGAAAAGGAGCTAAGCATATGTTTCTTGACTTGGGTTATAAATAATCGTGTTGGATGTGCAAGTTGACAAGTTGATATGTTTTGTACACCAAACATACAATATATATATAATCGTGCTGGATATGCAAATTGACATATAGTCGATAGATAGTACTATGTATCACGAAGGACGACAGTAGCTCATCGTTTGTGTTATCGCAGTGGTCGTTGGCCTAAAGACGATGTCTAAGGTAATGTTTCTAGTATAGCACTTCATATGCTACGTTTTAATTATCTTTACATCATTGCTAATTGATATGAAAGTATATCATTTGTCAGAAAATAGAGCTGAAAGTGAACATGCATTCTCAAGCATGCAAGACGAAAGTGCTAAAGGCCGTAACGAAAGTAATAGGTATCAATGAAGTATCAGCGGATTTAGAGAAGCAAATGTTGATCGTTATTGGAGATGTTGATCCGGTGTGTGTTGTGGCTCGGGTTAGAAAAATTGGAAAGATGGCTGAAATCGTAAGCGTTGGACCACCCAAGAAACCTGATCCTCCTAAACCTAATTCTGAGCCTTGCAAAGATCTTTGCCAAATAATTTACCCGAATCCATGGCCTGTTTGTAATGATGTCTATGGCCCTGTTATGGTTGGATATCCACAATCATGTGATCGTGGAGGGTGCTATATACTTTGATATGAACATGCAACCAGTTTTACATATATTTGTTGTTAAAATTTCTTATATAATGAATGCAATTATACTAGTTTCAACTTTTGTGTTGTTTATTTAGTTTGTAAAAGAATAATGAGTCACTTATACTAGTGTTAATTAGCTCAATAGGTCATCTAATGTGTGATATTATATTCGACATCAATACAAATTTAACTTGGCCACTTCGTTGTAGTTGTTGGTGAACACATAACTATTTTTCCTGAACGGGAAAATTGAGATAAAATATAAAGATAGCAAGAAGTTAGTTAGAGATTACAAAGAGGTAAGGGCGTAATGAGGGTCAGAAAAAACCACTCGATCAACTCAATTACAAAAAGTCTTCCTGTATCTATTGGAGATCCAATTTTATGTCATGAGTTTAACGTCATTAAAGACGAGATCCTCGTTAGATCTGATCTTTGTCCCAAACAAAAGTTCATTTTTAAAACGCCAAAGTATCCACGTCGTAGATTATACCACCACTTCAAAAATGGGATGTAGCTAGAGATGAATGAAGGACCGCTTGATCCGCTAGGGTGGTGATGTCTTAATTGATGAACCTTGAAGGTTTTGAATATTCCACCACTTACATTAAGTACATTAAGTCACGTCTCACTTGCAAACGGAAATCAAACAAAGATGTGAATCCGTTTCGATCTCGTTATCACAAACCTGGTTGGTACTTATTATATATATATATATATATATATATATATATATATATATATATATATATATATATATATATATATATATATATATATATAGGGTAGGGATCCAATAAGACGAATAATTAAATGAGAAGGGTAAGAAGCTTGTACAGTTTGGGAAGGGGTTTTGATTGATAAAAAAGAAGAATCTACTTCAACCGATATGCCCTTAGGCACGGCCATACATAACATAGAAATCACACTTGGAAAGGGTGGACAATTAGCTAGAGCAGCGGGTGCTGTAGCGAAACTGATTGCAAAAGAAGGGAAATCGGCCACATTAAAATTACCTTCTGGGGAGGTCCGTTTGATATCCAAAAACTGCTCAGCAACAGTCGGACAAGTGGGGAATGTTGGGGTGAACCAGAAAAGTTTGGGTAGAGCCGGATCTAAGCGTTGGCTCGGTAAGCGCCCTGTAGTAAGAGGAGTAGTTACGAACCCTGTAGACCATCCACATGGGGGTGGTGAAGGAAGGGCCCCAATTGGTAGAAAAAAACCCACAACCCCTTGGGGTTATCCTGCACTTGGAAAAAGAACTAGAAAAAGGAATAAATATAGTGATAATTTGATTCTTCGTCGCCGTAGTAAATAGGAGAGAAAATCGAATTTCTTTCTTAGTTTTTACAAAAAAAAAAAATAGGAGGAAGCTGTGACACGTTCACTAAAAAAATCCTTTTGTAGCGAATAATTTATTAAAAAAAATAAATATCATTTGGGCGAACGACGGGAATTGAACCCGCGCCATGAATCGTAAATGCATGAATGTGATGTACCAAAAAATCTGCGGTTCCTAATGGAATAGGTAACAAAGCTACCTTGCCACCCACTGCTACTAAATCACCGCCCCCCCCCCCCCCCCCCCAAGTTAAACTGGTATATATATATATATATATATATATATATATATATATATATATATATATATATATATATAGTAAGGATCAAATAGGAAGAAAAATAAAAATAAGAAGAATGAGAAGAAATGTGAGCCAATCATTTTATAAACAAGTGAAAGGGTATTTTTGTCCTTGAGGATTATAGTCGGCAGTTTCATTGCTCCCTAAAATCATGGTGGATCTATCTCTCAACCATTGAACCAATCCAACTTTTGTGATTTAGTTTCCAACTAAAAATTGATAAAGGTAATTAGAAGAAGCAAAAAAAAAAAAAAAAAAAAAAAAAATTCTAAAACATATTATCCATTTTTAATATAACGTAAAAAATTCTCGATTGATTCATAATAACTTTTTCACAAAACCCTAATATCATGTTTTCCTCTAATCCCTAAAACATAAGAAAAAACCAATCGTCATAAAAAAAAAATCATCTGCTAACCATGGCGGCTGAGGTATATACGATCGTTTCATTATGTATGTTTTTCTCAATGTTAACTTGACATAAAACTGCAGGGACGTTTGAAATTGTATTACTATATTACTTGCATGTTTTATTTTCCTCGACAAAAAGGAGTTGTGACAAGTAAAGATGATTGAAGAGGATGCTTTTTTATATCTTTTAATGGTGGATAGTTTGTGTTTTGTGATCTCCGGGGAGTGCCGTAATTTATAGTTTGTTTCAGTTTCTAGGGTTTAAATTAATTGTATATTGATGGTCTTTCTTTTGCAGGAATTGTGACCATTCAAATTACCAGCATGCAAGTTCCCGTGAGTTAATGTGCAGTACATGATTAACATTTGAAAGTCAACCAACTTCATTATATGATGCAGTTTGTCATTGATCCAATTCATAGGAGAAGCAAACTTAAATTCGCAAACCATTCAACTGACCCAAAATGTTATGCCAAGGTATGTTTCTTCTTATGTCTTAAATTTCACTTAAATTCATTTTATGTCTAAACAAGACGACTGATTGAACTCTTGAACCTCAAGGCTCCTACAGAACCAAGTAATCTCACAATACAGAAGTGATGCACCACAATCAAGTAAAATGAATAAATACGTTGTTTCTATGCCAAACACCCCCATATGGCCCAAAGATTGCAGGTTTTTTTTAATTTCATCTTATTTTTTATTTTATTTATTGTCGATTTGATGGTTTGATAGTACCGGAGCAACAATTGAAGCGAATTTTTTTTTTCATGATCAATATCGTTCTATATATAATATCTTCCTAAAATGTGCATAGCTATATTTACTTATTATGTATGCTTTCAGTGCATCAGGTGCAGCATCATGTTCCAACATTTGACGCTGGACCATCTAAACACTCAAGGTTGCAAAATACTTATAATACCTATGCTTTTGATCATTCGTCCAATATGTTGTTAGATCAGAACCAAAGTCAAGTCACTTCTGCACCTGATTAATCTCATATACCACAAAGTAAGCTAACTTTCAGTTAGATCTCATCTTGAAAAATGGTTTGCTATGTTACACTTATTATGTATGCTTGCAGTGCATCAAGTTCAGCGTCCTGTTCCAAGAGTGTCTAGGATGTTGTTAGCTCACATACCAAATAATGGGATACCACCTGGGATACCACCTGTTTTTTGATTATCCATATAATATGTTGTTGGTTCAGAACACGAATGGTAAGCCCAGTGACCACCCCTGCCTCTTTTGTTTGGCATCTGTTTATTCTATTTTTTTTATTTATTATGGTTTCAGAATCTCACATCCTCATTGAGAAATTTTGGACATCAAATCGGGAACTCAGGAGTTCAACTCCAGGCTCCACTGCACCAACTCTCCATCCCTTTGCCTCAACTCTTCAGAAATGAGATACTTAGTTCTAGATATATATATATAAGTGCTCTTGACGAGTAGGCTGTAGGCAATTTTAAAAGATGTGTTTGCGCCAGGCGCATCCAGAAAACTGAGGATTTAGCTTTCTGTTGCCACGTATCGAGAACCACTCACCTGCCACTTAATTTGTCATGCTGGATGCTTTGTAGTCGGATCTCCGTTTAAGGCGATGATCAATCTCATTTGTGGTGGATTATCATTGAGCACATGAGATAGCATCTGCAGACAATTGTGCAACAGGTATCCCGGATCTCATCTATAATTGTATAAATATGACATTTTGTTAATGTGCATTATGAGTAAATATATCTAAAGATAACAGAAAGTAAGAGTAATAAATGAGTCGAAAGGAAGATAACATACAATATATACAAAAGTTTAAAATTGCGAATATCCTTACTGATATGATAATATTAAAGTGTTACTGATACCTAGCTCGAGACCTAATTTTGGGCAGTATTTTTCTGTTTGTTGCATTTATTTTAACATATCCAAACGTTACACTAACAGGATTGATTTGCATGCAAAGGTAAGAAATGGGATGGCAATGAGCTAATCCATCGGCTAAGTCATGTCTGATGGTAGTTTATGAAGAAACAAGTATAAGATAGACTAGAAAACACATTCTTTATGTGAAGATTGTATCAGCTAAAACTATTATAAGGTGAAGAATTTTATGATGACCAAGTATAGATTTTTAGTTAATTAACCGGTGCTTATTTTAAAGATTGAAATACTAGATGAGAAATGCAAATTCAACATCAAAGTTGGAAAAATCAGAAGTTACAATTCAATCTTTCATAATAGATGTTACTGAAATAAATTTGTTTTGTTGCAGAGGTAGTGGTTTTCTTTCACTTGAAAACTCACTTTGCGTTTCTCACAGTCTCACCTAAAGTGATATGGGTGGGCACACTTGAATAATGCACAAAAATTTAGAATTTGATTTTAGTTATGTTTTTCTCTATAGGTGGGTGATTGAGAACCTGATAACAGATGTTGGCATAGACTTGAAGTTAAGACCGAGAAAAGACCTTTGATACACCTGATGTTGGCAAAGTTTTGATTATCCAGGAAATACTTTTCTACTCGGGATAAAATTCGGGAAGAACTTTATAACAGGAAAAGAGAGATACATGACATCATGGAGAAGCAGAGATCTGTACTAAAGTGATCTTCACTTGACTCTGAGAAATTTCCATTGGTATGAACTCAGACTTTGAGATCATATTTATTCACGGGACTGTAACCCATCATTATAGGGTGCATCAAAAAGGAGGGGAAAATTCATTGCCTTTCATTATCAACCTATATACTGTTACTATTTATAATTGTATTTCAATATAAGTTGCATCTGAAATGGCGCCTTTTCTTTTTTCGGTATGTAATTTTTTTGTCCCTGGCAACTTTCTTAGGTACGGGATGATGGCATTGCTTGCTGTGGAGGGACAGTACCAATATCCAACAACAAAGGATAACCGCAAAACACTAAAAGGTATGTTGATCAACATTTATAATTAGTGAGATTTATATAAGAATGAGTTTATTTTTATATATAAAAAATATTATTTAAAGCTTTTGTGCAATAACATATTGGATTAATTGAGTGACCTTTGTGAGTTTTAAGAGTGTTTGGGGTAGTTTTTCGGAACTCCTTATTTCGATATATGTGATTGAAATACGTTGTTTACAGTGAGAACTTTGAAAGTAATTAATTCTAATTCTAATCATTTGGCCTTAAATATATTTCAGCAATAATATTTTTTATCACAAGATTTCAATTCTGAGGTTCTACAACATTTATTAGGGAACTGCACAAACGTAGACACTACTGCAGGCTCTTTTGCTGTCGCACATTCTAACAAAACCTGTAATTTCAATAGAAATGACAAGTGTGATTTTGATACAAACCGAACCATCGGCATTTAGTTTGATTATGATTTTATCCAATCCAAAATATCAAAAGAATTTGGTTGACATTCAGTTGTGATTTTCTCTTCAGGAAAAAAGTGGTAAGAAAACTCAGATATTTGCTTTTCTCTCCTGATATGCAACTAAAGTACCTAATAATCAGTAGTAATTTAGATGTATTTTACATATTTACCTTGATCACCTGATATACAACCTAATATGCAATTGTCGTTCAGCTTTCCCTACTAATCATGATTATGGAAGAATCAAACGTTGCAGTGTATATAGCTTTTGTGTTGACATCAAAACTATAATGGACTTAGGTATAATATTAACTCAATATGATATTTGTGATTTTTGTTTCACTGATAAACGATGGAAGGCATGTCCTTGCTGATATAACTACTGTGATATTCATGTTTTACAAGAGGAAAAAGTGAATAATGGGTCTGAAAAGTCAGGGGTTAGAAAACAAAAAGCAGAAAAATGGAAAATTTGACCCATTTACTATTTGAATGGGTCGATACTGATACGAAAAAGTATTTGTGTCCCGCCTACAAAATGTTGTCATTGAAATGTCTTACTCTATTGATTTTATAAGTTGCTATAACCTGTTTTTCTTAGTATCTTGACACTAAAATATTTAGGAAGTCATATCGATGATCGGTTTTGGACAAGCACTAACTTGAAGTTGCAGCAAGCAGTTGAATGCACATCCAAACACTCCTTAGTCATTGATTTATATGTATGCAGGGTGAAGACTAAAGAGGACTACGCTTGGTGATTGGTTTAAAGGTACCGGTTGTTTACGATGTGATGGGTGTAGGTCCCAACCTATTGATACGAAACCACCTCCTTAATAGACGATAAAGATCTAATTGATCCAATGGCTATTTTTGCTTTTCAAGAACATCTGCATAGCATATCTCTTTTATAAAACTTTTCTTTTAATCTTCCTATTGTTTCAGTGTCTTTATTTACAGCAAAAATGGAAAAGTTTTGACTGTTATAACATCCCCAAGTTGCTGCAACAAAATGACGACTGATAGCCAAATAAGCGGAAAATGGTCTACGAATATGGGCGTTGAAGATATGGGAGTGATGTTGAACGATCAAAGATTTCAAGGACGAAATAGTAACTTACCTTCTAATAGAAGCGGAATTGCACCATTGAAGCCTCCTTTACAGCCATTGAAAATCTCATGTTTAGATAATACTTTGCAAGCCCTAAAGACGCGGCTCATATTTCTGAATCTGAAGAGCAACTTCGTGCATGAAAATAAACTGCAAATGCAGCAGCCGTTTATAGCTATGTTAGCTTACCAATGGATTTATGTATTTAATTACTACGGTGAATGCACCATGTAGTCAATTGATTATTTTAACCTATACTAATTCTCCATAATCTGCAGTTGTGACAGGTATTAATAATGTCATGCAAAATAGTCGTAGCAGCTCTCGCCCGCAAAGTACATGATTATGCACTCTGGAACAAGGTAATTAAGAGTGCTACTACATTTAATAATCATTTTAACATGCGCTAATCTCTCTCAACTCTTTACCATCACAGGTGTCCACCAAACAGTAGTCATCACCTCAAAGCCAATTTTTACTGATAGCAGTCTTAACGATCCTATTAGCCATGGTGTGCAAACAGTAGTCATCACCTCATATGCTTTGTTACGCGCATCAGTTTCAAAATCCGCCACAATCTTCAAGCAAGTTCCTATCTTATTTTGGCACATTCAAAATTTTCATTGAATTCTATAGATGATAGGTAACTTTTTCGTTACAATATGCAACTGAAATATTTGCAGTACTTCTGTTGCGACTTAGGGAAGGTCTAAAGGCAAGTTATTACTGTTCTATTTTACATGTACACCGCACACTGAAATACGGGACCATAAGACTTATATGATCCCACTGTTTTTTTGAATATTGTCGAATATGGGCATGATGAGGTTGCGTAGGAGCAGAAATATCAGCAACGGGACATGTACGGTTCGGTGAAGAGCTTCAAACTGTAAATGGAACACAACCAAGAACTGAGAAGGTACATTTTCTCAATACAATTTCCTCTTTTAAATATGTTTGATAAATATCTAAACATTAATGCACTGATGATACACATAGTTGGTTGTAGTGAACCCTTCGTTACAGGTCCAGTACAAATCTTTATTATCATAGATCACTGTGTGGATACCATTATAGTCGTAGTCCACATCTTTGGTTTTTGTTAATGAATTTTTGACAACTTCTAGAATGTCGTCTACAAAGGATGTACGTAGTGTCACCCGTCTGTTGAACTCACCATAATTGTATTTGCATTCTTCAAAGCAGCATTATGGAGAGTGAGTACCTTACTCCGAAAGCATCAGTCATAATTGTTTCTCATTGTTACTCATGTTGTTTTAATTACTGATCTCAAACATAGTGTCATCTTCTGCCTTGGAGATGTTGGTTCTTTGTCATGCAGTTGGTAAAGTGATGGGTAGAGGTGGAGCCAATGTGGATATCATTTTCTAAACTTAAATGGGTTGTTTTATATTCACAGGACCAAGGAGATGCTTCTATCACCACCACACGAAGCCAC
This sequence comes from Artemisia argyi, assembly GCA_030686995.1. Classification (NCBI taxonomy): domain Eukaryota; kingdom Viridiplantae; phylum Streptophyta; class Magnoliopsida; order Asterales; family Asteraceae; genus Artemisia; species Artemisia argyi. The sequence goes on from CM060708.1 coordinate 43,921,681, forward strand.
TAACCTCAAAAGTTGGAAGAGTTTTTCATTCCATTGAACGATAGAAGGAGATGGCACATTCAATGCCAAAGGCCTTGATAGCTTCATCAAGCAAGTCAAAATGGCTGAATGCGGCCTTTTGTACGTTGTCGTTGCCATCATGGAACCTCAAAGCAGTGGTATGCTTTCTATAATCCGTCAAACAGTAAACTTATTTTACATTTAATTTATAATTCTAAACCAAGTCATTTATCCTATAGCTATGGTGATACATTAACACCCAGTGTTATCATCTTAGCACCCCATCTAAGTGTTTGGAAAGTTATTATCGAGATTGTGTTACAACTTTGTGTTTGTGTTTATAATAGGGAAGAGCACACTTCCGAACCATCTATTTCACACAAATTTCAGGGAAGGTATGTATACATTTTGCTGCGTGTTGTGGCTCTTTTTCATCTGTCGTGAGTATTGCTAACTTACTGCATTGCTCCTTTAGTAGGTCTCAAACCACCAAAGGTATTTGGATGGCAAGATGTGTCGGTATTGAGCCTTGCACCATAGTAATGGATCTTGATAGCATATGTAGATACAAGCTTAATATAAATTTTAGCTTCTTTACTTATCGTGTTTTGTAGGTGGTGTCATGATATTAGACGAGAATAGGCTGCAAACAAACCTCGGTTGAAGACTGTTTTCCAGGGAAATTATACCCTGTACATGTATTTTAGCATTTGCATACGTTAGCAGCAGCATTTCTGTGCAAGTTTGGTTTAGTATACGATATTGGAATTAACGATGCTAGAGGACTGAAAAAGTTAGAAGGATATTGGGCTTATTCAGGAGAATCAAAGGTAGCAGTTTTTGCTTAGTTCTGTGTTGTTATTTGACAGAAGAGGTTGAAAAATGGGCGAGTCGTTACTAAAATATTAGATGCTGATACATATCCTAACGGGTCAAACGGTTTGAAATTCGTCTATAACTTAAATAGTAGTAGTTATTTTATAATGTTTACATATTCAATATGTTGTTTAACTTAGATTTCTACAAGATTTTTTTTTTCTTTTTGTTACGTATATAATATATTTGAAGATGCCTTGAATTTTATGAAACATGTGTTTCTCAAAGCCATGGCTGAAACTGGTCAAATTAAGCTTTTTGGTGAACAACCAACTTTGACCGAAACCGCACTTTATAGAGCTAGGATGCATCTATATAAAGAAGAAAGGTATAACCGACTTGAATTCTTCTTAAGTTACTCCAGCATTTGGCTTTGTAATGTTTAATAGTGTAAAGAAGAAAAGATTTAAAGTTGTTGGCGTATTATGTAGGCTGCAGGAAGAACATGAAAGATTGGAAAGAGATGGTCCGATAGCTTACTATTCAGAATGGGTTAAAACATGGAAAAAAGACACATCACGTGAAGCTATTCAGATTCATTATGAGGAGACTGGCGAAGATGAAAACACTCAACTTATAGAAATGTTTTCGTGTCAAACTGCTCGGGAATATCGTGTAATGATGGGAACTGATCATCCTATTTCTGGAGATCCATTGGCTGTGCGAATGAAAGAGGAGCATATAAAACAAAGTAGGTTCTTAAACTCATTTCTCAATTATTTAACGTTTTTAGTCAAATAGTATAACCACTGTTTTCGTACTGTAGTATGGGACGGAGATCCGGTTTACCCAATGATAAACTACATTCAAGAACCAGACCAAGTGATCGATTTCAGGGTCCAGAGTTCCACGAGCCAACACCTGATGTCTTAGCTTAATTGAAACAGGTTAGTAGTTTAGCAATCTCAATTGTTCATTTGATGCATTGATGATTAAAACACTGATCATCTTATGTTTGGTTATCGATTCACTAAAATGAAGGTGTTTAGGAGATTGCACCTGACTAAACGAAGGTAAAAAAATAGTTTTCTGTGTATTATATATTGTGTTTTTTAATTCATAAAAGTTTTCAGTTTGGAATGGTATAGTTCTTAATTTGATTACTGAGGGTTTTTTTTTGCGAAGAACTTAATTTATTTTTTATGCATCGTGACAGGATTTAAAGGACACATAAAGTCATTGTTATCTACATCATATCTGTTAATTTGATTTATTAAAGCTTTTAGGCTCTTAGACCCGTATTAAGTTAGTAAAGATGCAATAGTTTTTTATGATGTCAATTAGTTTCTTATCCCAGATATGTATCCCATTAATATTAATAATTTAATATATAGCATTATAGATACTCATAGTTGTAGTTTTTAGAGAGTACGTATACAAGCGAGTTGGATGATTCTCTAGAACCATCATGGACATGGGTTTATGTACACCAATTAATTCATATGTTCACTTTTGAATTAAGAAACAAGTAACTTATAATCAAATATTCAATTATTGTATGATAACAAACAAAACTTATTATTGCAGACCCGAGAATGCAGCACATCTGCACTTGGTACCACCACAATAACAACTGTCTAAATCATAAATTAGACTTATTAAAGGTTATATTATTCATTATTCCAAAACAACTTCATTGAATCAACAAAACAACAAATACGTGTAATTGCAACAATCTTTAGTACCACACAAAAATATATTTATAATATCCATATTAAAAAAGCTATTTACAAATCATCAATATTAAAAACACTACCCTTAAATGTTTTACGATAATTAACACGTTAAATTTCAAAGCATGCCCGCCCATCGGGCGGGCTTAGAAAGCTAGTGTGTGTGTGTATATATATATATATATATATATATATATATATATATATATATATATATATATATATATATATATATATATATATATTGTTTCAGGCACTAAATATTTTATCCTTAGCATAAACCTACGTGAATCCAATCCGAATAAAGGTATCACATAAGATAAAAAGAAAAAATAAGAACTTGTCGAACAAAAGAATGTTATATCCATAAAAAATTTACAAAATTATATCCAAACAATGACTTACGTGAATCCAATCCGAATAAAGGTATCACATAAGATAAAAAGAAAAAAATAAGAACTTGTCGAACAAAAGAATATTATATCCATAAAAAGTTTACAAAATTATATCCAAACAATGACTTAGCAATTAAATGTAAAAAAAAAATAATAATAAAAAAAATATATATAAAAATAAATAAAAATTATGATGCAATATGATTGAATCACTTTACTTGCTTGATACATCATTGCTCAAGTTTGAATATCCTCAAGATGTTATAATTATTGGCTCAAATTGAGGTGGGGCTCATATTTTTTGGAATCTCATCAACTTGTAGCAATTTGGCAAGTGGGAAAGTTGCAAGGAAGAGGCTTTGGAGGCTATAAATAGCAGCCTTAGCATTTTGTTTCATGCACACCAAAAACACACAAGACAATTCTTGTAGTGTACTAGCTCTTTCTCTCTTTTTGGTTGTATGTTTCTTTCTTAAAGAAGCATGGTGGTGTCATTTGGAGGAGTGCGGCAAACTTACAAGTTTAGCCGAACCTCGTTAAATTCTTGTGTTGGTTTTCGCATTGTTTATTTTTCAATATGCTATTAAGGGTATAGTTATAGTGATACATTGTACTAGTAAATTATCAGAATATATTTATTAGTGTTCAATCATTCACACTCTTTACCTAGTCGGTGGGATATTATCGCGGTTATTCTACAACAAGTGGTATCAAAAGCCGAGGTTATTCTTAGTATGCTCTGTGGTTGCAATTTATTTTGATCCTCTACGTCAGAAAAGAATTACGTTGGTTTTTTGGTTGAAGCTATTGAAAATTAATTTGTACACGAAATGGTGGACGGCAAAGTTGACAAACCGTCCACATCGGTGGATCCAACATCTCCAAGTTGGGCTAGACCGGTCTTGACAAATGCAAGATTGGCGGTGGAGGTTTTTGATGGCACATGCCATTTTGGTATGTGGCAAAGTGAGGTTCTAGACGTTCTTTTTCATCAAGGTATAGACATTGCCATTGAAGAAAGTAAACAAGAGGATGTAGAAGAGAGGAATTGGTTAACCATCAATCAGTTAGCTTGTGGTATAGTTCGTTCTTGTCTTTCGAGAGAGCAATGATACGCTTTCTTAAAAGAAACATCCGCCTACAAACTGTGGGTGGCGTTGGAAGAGAAATCTCTAAAGAAAAATTGTCAGAATAAGCTCTTTATGAAGAAGCGACTCTTTCGCTTCACTTATGTACCGGGTACCACAATGAATGATCACATTACCAGTTTTAACCAGCTGGTAACCGATTTGATGAATATGGATGAGGTGTTCAAAGACCGGGATCTAGCATTGATACTGTTGGGATCTCTTCCGGAGGAGTACGAGTTGCTTGAAACAACTCTACTTAATGGAAAGGATGATGTGTCTCTTAGTGAAGTTTGTGCCGCCTTGTACAGTAAAGAATTGAGAAGGAAGGACAAGCAGATTAGTTCAACTGGAGACGCAGAGGTTTTGCTAGTCAGAGGTCGTTCACAGAAGAAAGGTACTGAAAAGATATAGAGATCCAAGTCGCGGCAAAGACTAAGCAAAGATGAATGTGCCTTTTGTCATGAAAAAGGCCATTGGAAGAGAGATTGTCCAAATTTGAAAACCAAGGACAATCATTAGAAAGGGAAAGCTATAGCAGAGGCGAATGTCACCAAGTGTGATGATGAAGAATCAGATCTCTCACTTGCAACATCGTCAACGAATAATGCTTCTGACGTATGGCTATTAGATTCCGCATGTAGCCATCATATTACACCACATCGAGAGTGGTTTAGTAATTTTGAAAAACATGAGGAAGTTGTTTATACGGCAGACGAAACTCCCCTCACTACTCATGGGATTGGTTCCGTTCGATTGCAGAATGAAGACGGAACAATTGTGACCTTGAAAGGTGTTCGTTATTCGCCAAAGTTGAAAAAGAATCTCATTTTCGTCGGTACCTTAGAATCTAAAGGATTCGAAGTAAGAGAGCCAAGGATGGGGTTATGAAGATCATCTCTGGCGTACTTGTAGTAATGAAGGGTATTCGTAAAATAAACAACGCGTATCACTACAAGGGTAGAACAGTTGTTGGAACTGTAGCAGCTGTTACCAATGGTGATAGAAATTCAGTAGCTGTGAAGCTATAGCATATGCGCTTACGACATGCAGGAGAAAAATCCTTGAATTTGCTCATTAAGCAAGGATTATTGAAAGGAGTGAGTTCCTGTAAGTTGGATCTCTGTGAGCATTGCATCAACGGGAAGACAACAAGGGTGAAATTTGGGACAGCTATCCACAAGACACAAGGTATCTTGGATTATGTCCACTCTGATGTATGGGGTCTGTTAATACAAATATCGCCTAAAAACGTTATTTATATTTTACGATCTTTCTTAGTTTTGTTAACGATAAAAGGTAAAGTTTATTTTTAGCAAATCATAAATATAGTTTAGAAGTCTTTTACTTAACATCACTCAAACTACATTTACATGTTTTCATAAAGTGATTTCAAATTGTAAAATAGTTAAGTATACTTTAGTATAAATCTCATGTGTTGAAAATGTCATATAAGTATATTTAGTAAGTTTTCTAAAAGAGTGTGTCTTATTAAGATATAAGTAATCAAACACTTTTTAGTAAATCTTTCACTTGCTAAACATCTCAAACAAACATTTTTAAGTCTCTACATAAACATTTTTACAAGAATACTTTCTTTTTTAAGTATATCTAAAATTAAAAATAATAGATATACTTACATCATCACTTGTATCACACATGTCCCTTCAAGAAAACATATGTGTAAGAAACATGTTTTATTTTGTGTAGATTCATACTCAAAGATCTCAAAGTTGACTTTGTGAGATCTTGAGAATATTGAGTTAGATTGTGAAATATTTTGTGAAGGATTCTGTCAGACATGCTGGCGGAACCCTCGGGTATAACGGACGGAACCAAAGGATTGGTTCCGCCGTATCCGTGGGTTGGTCTGGAAGTTTGCCTATAAATAGCAACCCACTCTTTGAGTTTTTCTTATCACTTACTATTATAACATACTGCATATATTTTCATTTCTCTCTTCTAACTCAGTTCCATTTCATATTTGTGAGTCTTTCTTTGTAGTAAGAAGATCACGACTTAATAATCTTCAACACAACGTTGCAAGACTTGTTAAGCATAGCATAGTGTAAACTTGTAAAGTTTATACATCATTTTATTGTATTCACTTGTAGTGATCGGTTAGTATTTTAGTCCTCAAAATACTTAGTGTATCGGGAGTTGTTGTACCCTTGTAAAAAAACTATCAAGAGTGGTTGAACCCTTGTGAAAGAACTCGACATCTAGCTTACTGTCAGAAATAGTGTGTAAGCGACGTGTAAGGTTTTCTCCGCCGGTTAAAGGAGCTTGTTGACTAATGCAAGAAACTCTCGAGTTGAATACTTGGGGCGTGGAGTAGGGCAAGGAAAAAGAGTCCTTGTAGCCGAACCACGATAAACATCCGTGTTATTGTTTGATCGTTTCTTACTTTTATTCTTGCATATTATTTATTGTTTGGTAAGTTTTAGTTATCGATTACACGTAAAAGGTTTCAATGAAATCAAGTTAAAAACCGGTAAACTATTCAACATCCCTTCTAGTTTTCCATAGGGTCCCTCAAAGACAAGCTCTTTAGGAGGGAGACACTACTATGTGACCTTTGTTGATGACTTTTCTCGAAGAGTTTGGGTGTACACGTTGAAGACAAAGGATGAAGTGCTAGGAGTGTTCATCAAGTGGAAAAAGATGATGGAAACTCAGACGTGCAGAAAGATCAAACATCTCCGAACAGATAATGGCGGAGAGTATAAAAATGATCAGTTCACAAAATTTTGTGAAGACGAAGGCATTGTTAGACATTTCACTGTCAGGCATACACCACAACAGAATGGGGTGGCAGAACGCATGAACCGAACTTTGTTGGAGAAAGTTCGGTATATGTTATCCAATGCTAGGTTGGGTAAAGAATTTTGGGCTGAAGTTGTGACATATGCGTGTCACCTCGTTAATCGTTTGCCATCTACTGCTATTGATGGGAAAACACCATTTGAGAAATGGTATGGAAAACTTGCTACAGATTATGATTCCTTGCATGTGTTTGGTTCCGCTACATATTATCATGTGAAGGAATAAAAGTTGGATCCCAGAGCAAAGAAAACATTATTCATGGGGATCACCTCTAGGATCAAAGGCTATCGTCTATGGTGTCCAGAGACGAAGAAGAAAATCTTTAGCAGGGATGTCACCTTTAATAAATCTACCATGTTGAAGAAGGTGAATGCTAAGCAGTTAGATGGAACTCCTAAAAAGGTGGAGTTTGAAAGAATAATTGTACCAGATGATAAAGATGATTCTCCTGTGGTAGAAGGAGGTTGTGAAGAAGAGGAGGTTCAAACCGAAGAACCTCTGCAGCAACAACATGAATCAATTGCTACCAGCAAGCCCAAAAGAAACATTAAAAGGCTTGCTCGCCTTAATGATATGGTGGCTTGTGCATCTTCAATTGCAGCTGATGATGTTCCTACTACTTACTCTGAAGCGGTTTGAGATTCAGAGAGCGAGAAGTGGAGGATTTCCATGAGCGAAGAAATGAAGTCTCTTAGGAAGAATCATACATGGGAGTTGACCAACCTCCCAAAAGGGAAGAAGACAATTGGATGCAAATGGGTGTATGCAAAGAAAGAAAATTTTCCTAGCCAAGATGATGTTCGCTACAAAGCAAGATTGGTAGCTAAAGGCTACGCTCAGAAAGAGGGAATTGATTACAATGAAGTTTTTTTCCAGTGGTAAAGCATTCCTCTATTAGAATTTTGTTGGCTTTGGTAGCACAGTTGGACTTGGAACTAGTTTAGATGGATGTGAAGACTGCATTTCTACATGGTGACTTGGAAGAGGAAATCTATATGGTTCAGCCAGAAGGATTCAAAGTTGCTGGAAAAGAGCCTGAAGTATGCAAGCTTCATAAATCGTTGTATGGATTGAAGCAATCCCCAAGACAGTGATACAAGCGATTTGATAAGTTTATTATGGAGTCGAAGTACACAAGAAGCAAATACGACCATTGTGTCTATTTGAAGAAGCTACAAGATGGGTCATTCGTATATCTTCTTCTATATATAGATGATATGTTGATAGCTTCTCAAAGTCTAGATGAGATTGAAATGTTAAAGACTCGGTTGAAAAGCGAATTTGAGATGAAGGATCTCGGTGAAGCAAAGATGATTCTCGGCATGGAGATAGTCAGAGACAGAAAATTGAAGAAGCTCTATTTAACTCGGAAACAATATCTTAGAAGGATTCTAAAGCGTTTTAGGTTTGACAAGCAAACAAAACGAGTTAGTACTCCACTCGCTTCTCAATTTAAGATCAGTGCTGCCATGTCACCAAAAAATGATGCAGATAGGGCATACATGGAGAAAGTGCCTTAGGCAAATGCTGTTGGTAGCTTAATGTATGCTATGATATGTACTCGACCATATATTAGTCATGTTGTTGAAATGGTGAGCATGTATATGCATAACCCTGGTAAAGGACATTGGCAAGTTGTTAAATGGATATTACGGTATATCCATAACACAGTCGATGTAAGGTTAGTATTCGAACATGGAAGTAGTCAGTGAGTGGCGGGATATTGCGATTCCGATTATGCTGGAGATTTAGACAAGCAAAGATCTACTACAGGCTATGTTTTTACTCTGGCAAAAGCTCCAATTAGTTGGAAGTCTACCTTACAGTCAACTACTGCTTTGTCAACTACGGAAGCAGAGTATATAGCGATTACTGAGGCTGTAAAGGAGGCAATTTGGCTTCAAGGGTTGCTCGGTGAACTTGGAATCAAACAAAAATTTGTCACGATGCATTCTGACAGTCAGAGTGCAATTCACTTAGCAAAGAATCAAGTTTATCATGCAAGGACGAAGCACATTGATGTTCGGTATCCTTTCATACGAGAGATACTGGAAGAAGGTGGAGTCATAATCGAGAAGATTCATACTTCTAAGAATCCCGCAGATATGCTGACTAAAGTAGTAGCTGGGATCAAGTTTAATTATTGTTTAGACTTGATCAATATTATGAAAACTTGAAGGTTTGTTTTGAGACACCAACAAAGTTTATTAACGGGGAGAATGAAGACATTGGTATTTTCGGCAAGGTGGAGATTTGTTGAATTATTGGCTCAAATTGAGGTAGGCCCATATTTTTTGGAATCTCATCAACTTGTAGCAATTTGGCAAGTGGGAAAGTTGCAAGGAAGAGGCTTTGGAGGCTATAAATAGCAGCCTTAGCATTTGGTTTCATGCACACCAAAAACACACAAGACAATTCTTGTAGTGTACTAGCTCTTTCTCTCTTTTTGGTTGTATGTTTCTTTCTTAAAGAAGCATATAGTTGGTGGTGTCATTTGGAGGAGTGCGGCAAACTTACAAGTTTAGCTGAACATCGCTAAATTCTTGTATTGGTGTCGCATTGTTTAGTTTCAATAAGCTATTAAGGGTATAGTTGTAGTGATACATTGTACTAGTAAATTATCAGAATATATTTATTAGTGTTCAATCATTCACACTCTTTACCTAGTCGGTGGGATATTATCGCGGTTATTCCACAACATTATCAAGTTATGGAAGACATTGGATATTAATTTGCAACTAAGTTTCACATGCATGATTGGCTGCATACTTGCATGGGTGATAAGTATTTTCCAAGAGCTTCGAAGGCATGTTTCAATTCAGTGTTCACAATTTCAAGTTTCTTCATATATACGTTCGCATTCAGATTACGGTTCATTGGTGTGTATGTCTCTTTTTCAAGTTGTTGCTAAAGTGTAGTTCTTCTATACTTTTGCAATACATGAAAAGAGCACCTTAGAAGGAACATGATCAGTAGGGATACAAGATAATCGCCATCCATGGTCGCAAAACATATTTTCTTTTACTACAATTCAAAATCCATCAAAAAGAGTGCGGAATCTATTCTTTGAGATGGTCCATGGATGATTCGTGGAATTCCTATATTTCTTAGTAAGTGATCAACCTTGGTATTTTGAAAGAAGATTGTCTTGTGGGTGAAGCTCCATGATGTTCCTTTGGTTGCATATACTTCGGTTGGGTTCAGCTTGATCACCTTTAAGATTGGTACTCCTATGATTCTTGACTCGTATACGAATAATATGTTTTGGATTCATGGAGGAGGATCAACTATGCTAGAGTCTTGATTGAAATTAACGCGTCTAATGAGTTTCGTGATAATCTTGTGTTTGCATTCCAAAGCTTAATGGAAGTGGATATACGAAATAGTCTATTCGTATCAAATATAAATGGGAACCCTCTCGTTGTGGTACATGTTTGTTATATGGTCATTCTCTTGATGATTGTCCCAAAGGTGCTCCTAAACGTGTGGTAAATGGGATTGATAAAGGCAAGGGTCAAATTTCGGGTCTATCAAAGAGGGTTTTGAATGATTGTTTTACTGTAGTGAAGCGAAAAGGAGCAAACCCTAAGAGGGTTCACGGGTTATCTATGAACAAGAAAGTTGAATATAGGCCAGTTGCAAAACTACAAACTACTACCAAGGCTACTATTCCAAGAAAACAATACAAATGAGGCTTTTACATCGAGTCATCCTAAAAAGGATGCTAATGTGGTGAATACCTCAAATGCATCTACTGCTGATGGTTCTAAAGTTCGCCAAATGTTGACCCTTCATTATTTCGAACATTACACCTTCTATTGATGAGTGTTAAGTTATGAGCAAGGATAAAGATGATAAACTGGTTGATGACCTGGGGATAGCGATGAAGATGAAGTTTTCAAGGTCTACAATGAAACTGCTAGTTATGGCATCTATGAGTTTCAAGGTTAATGAAGTTTCTAAAAGTGGCAGTAGAGTGGAGTGGGTAAGAAGAGCTAATGAGTAATAGAAGGAGGAGACCCATAATGATGATGATGATTTTGATGATTGTGGTTTGACTAATGCCGAAATGGAGTTTGATAACGCGTTTGACATTAGTCTATGTGTTTAACTTAGATAGGGTTTATTTTATGTCTCATAAGTTTGGCATGTCACTCTATGCTAGGTTAGGTGTCAAGCACATAGTAGGAGCGTTTATTTTGGCTGTTTGGATTGAGATGTAGGATTAACCCTCATTCGTTGTACTTAATTACTTTTTGGCGTAACAAAATTTTCTAGGGTTAACCCTTTACCAAAATATATAAGTAACTTAAATATTTAATTTTTTAAATCATTTTTTAAATTTTAAATCTACAGCGATGACATCATTGTCGCAAAAGGTTTGGCGGAAAGCTTTCGTTTTGGAGGAAATTTTTCATTTGACCTGTACCAAAAGGACTTCACCATCGTCAAACCTATAGCGATCTATAGGCAAAAGTCAAGGTCAAAGATATAATACGAGCCCTTTTTGTGTTCTAGCGAACCTTTAGCAACGACATGTCATCGCTAAAAGTTTTGATCAAAGATGAAGCTATAAAACTGAGATTTCCGTTGTTTAGTGGACTTATTGCGACGACATTGGTTGTCGCTAAAAACTCCCCGTCACTAGAAGTCAAATCTGGAGCTAGCAAGTCCCAACATGGCATCACAATTGTTGATACTCCTCCGTATTATATTCGGCCTCAAAACCTTAAAATTGAGGTAAAGCACAAAAAGCCCACTTGTTGGCCCAAAAAGTATTTTCAATACTGTGTGTTACTTACAACATGCAGTATCAATATAAAGACCTAATCAAAGCATATGCTTACATACCAACCATGACATAGGCTACGCTGATCAATATGAACAACTCAATACAACGTATATACTTATATAGCTTCAATTTCATCAAAGAATGAAGCAAGTTCCACCATCACATGGTTGTGGTTGTCCAACGACAATGCCAGCTGGATAGAAACCATTGTAACAAGGGGGAGGAGGAGGAGGAGGGCAGAATATCGCACAAGGATCTGTCTTTGGTTTGTCATCGGGTTTCTTAGGTGGTCCAACACTTACCATTTGTGCTATCTTCCCAATTTTTCTAACACGTTTTACAACACACACAGGATCAACATCTCCTATTACAACTAGCATTTGCTTCTCTAGATTCACTGACACTTCATTGATACCAGATAGTTTTGTTACCGCCTTTAGTACTTCTGTCTTGCATTTTTCACAGTGCATGTTCACTTTCACTTCTATTTTCTGAAACATATATAAAATTAGTGAGATGACATACATTAATTCCTGTGAAATATTTTAAATCATTGACGTAACATATACTAACATATTAAACTTCAAGAAGGTTAGTTGAGGACTCTTCATTTGAGGAATTATTCATCAAAACCAGGTTAAAAAACATTGTTGACTTTGTTAGCAGACAAAACGCTGATGCATCATGTAAACACTAAAAGAATCGCCGGGCCTTTTAGCCACGACACAAAGTCAAATATTGAAAATCGCTTATTTTGTCGTTTAATAGATTTTTGGCGACTTATGTTGTGGCTAAAATACCCGATTCTGGTAGTAAAATGCACGATATGGGAAGCGTCCAATGACGGTTGCCTGACACTTTCAGGGTGGGTGCGAAGCCTATTCATTTCACCATACAAATGGTCCATAACTAGCTAGCTCAAAAAAATGGGTACAAACCTGACTATAAATATACAATCAAAACACCCTAACCAAGTGACCTGAAATCATTTAATTTGGATAGTGATACCATGTCTCTGTACACATGTCCAACTTAATTTTTGCTCATATGGGCATTAACCTAATTAATATCTTCTCTACCTATGCACATACATATCGAGAGGCTGGTTATCATCACGGCCAGTAGCGTACTTCACTTTTTTACGAGTTACTATATCCGGGGGTCAATGCATACAAACCTCTCCATATAAAGCGAAATAATATAGGATAGATATAAATTTGTATCGTCTCATTCCAAAAAATGTCGTATTCATTTGCAAATTCAGTTGTAGACTTTACACAAAACTAAGTAATTAATGGCTACACACATTCATAATTTGCAAATTAAATACAAAGTTATGATTTCTGATCTTTGTTTCTGCCACAAACGAGTAATTCATTCAGTTCATAGTGCCCATATAGTCACAACCATTTATAGGTTATGGCCGGTTACGAATCCTATTAATTACAAAGACTCGCGGACATGTGCATGAGAGACTAGACTGATTTAAAATCTATACTGATATGAACATCAAAACTAATTTAGAAGCAAAATACTATCTAAACAAACGAGGTATGCTTGTGAAAGTAATTAAAACGAGCAGAGCTTATTACTACAGATGTACATTACCTTAGTCATTTTGAGGCCGGCGATAATTGAAGCGATATGAACCAATATAATGTATTGAGGCTGATGACAAGTGATGCAAAATGAAACAATGTATATATCTCCTTCAAAACAAAGTATCTATATTTATACACTCCTATAGTCCTATGTATATATGGTACATATATTTATACACTCCTAGAGTAATTGTCAAATGTTCAATAGTTTGATGAAATGGTCTAGTTGACAATTAGATGCGACATTATCAAAGTCAAGGCCACTAATTCTTAGCTACATGAAAGTATTGAAAACGATGTTTTGTGGGCTTACATGTATAGGGTATAGTCTAATAGTACAATACTTGTATTTAAATTGCAACTAAAGAGTAAGCGCCGATCAAATCATATTTCAACTCGTTTACAAGAAGAAACGACTAAATATGTTCCTATGAATCCAAGTTATTAGAAGAAGCAACGACATATGTTCCTATGAATCCAACTTGTTAGAAGAAGCAACGACTAAATATATGTGGTCCTATGAATCCAACTTGTTAGATGTCATCAAAGTATCAAACAATAATAGTGTAGGTTTAACCTTATATGCAAAAAGTATGAGATTGTTATGTAGTAAGGCTTCTCACAGTGGTGACTTATATTGCATCATCTTTCCGGCTACCACTTCAGCTTTCTCTCTCTTCAACTCATATTCATCTCTCTCATCACAGTGGCAACCCATATTGCATCATCATTTTTTTTTTCTTTAAAAAACAAATATTTTTTTAACACAAACACAAATTTTATTAATAAAACGTAAATATGACATAAACGAAATGATACGGAATTAAACAACTAAAAATTAAACGTAGACATTACATGATAAAACACGATACGGAAAACAAATAAACGCGATACGGAAAACAAATAAAACACGATAACACAAGGGTCTCCCATTACTCATCGTCTCTGTCCCATGCATCTGTGTTTCTTAGAACGAACCACACATGTTGATAATATATCCCTCTCCCATAGCGCTCATAATAAATTCGGTTTGCATTGCTGAGACGACAAGGGTCTTCACTTGTACGCAGCAACTCTTTGTAAATAGCATTATACCTACGACATTCAGCATTCATTCTACTCCACATAGCCGTAATACTATTTTTTATTACGGTTCTCACCATTGGTCTGATTGTTGAACCTTTGTGTAACTTCAGTCCAAAAAGAACATCCATTCACAAGGTCTCCGGAATCTTGAACTTCAAGCCATACGCGAGCTAGCAGATCTTCTTCTTCCATTGACCACCGATTGTTCATTGTGAAATGCTTTAGGAGTGTGTGAAATGCTTTAGGAGTGTGTGAAGAAAAGTGTTGTATTGTGTGGTATTTATAGGGGATAAAATATAAGAAGCGGGATATTTTTGAATTCAAAATTCAAACGGAAGGCGGGATAAATTTTAAATTCAAAAATTAAGTACAAGGCGGGATCTTTTAAATTCAAAATTCAGGCGGGATCTTTTAACACAAACGTAAATTTTTTATTAATAAAAACATAAACGTTACATAAACAGAAATTAAAACATTACAATAATAATTTAAAAACTAAAACTTCAATTATAATCTGGGTGATTCCAGGTCTGCGAGTTGTCGGAGCGGAAACCGTCGTCATACGGATCAAAGCTCGCAAACCTCTCTACTTCTAACTCAGCTTCCATCCTGCTCAGCTCCCGCTCGTCCTCAGAGTTCCAGCCATCATCAGCAGGTTTCACATTTTCCTCAAAACTTAGCTGAAAGTTATCAAGATGAGGTTGCTGTTCTTGTGGCTCAACAACTCTTGGTGCAGATGAACTTGATGCACCGTGCACAAATTGTTGTTGTTGTTGTTGTGGTGTATCAGCAGCTTGCACATTCTCTTCAAAACTCCAACGTATCTTGTTGGATTTCTCGTTCTCAATCTACTGCACACAACCCCACAGTGTTTCAACAACATCAGCGTCTTTGCGAAACTCGTTGTACCAAAACTGGTCGATCATATGGTATGAGGATTGATTTTTGGAAGGTTTCTATGCCTAACTCGAGTAGAGACCTATTCCTGGCTTATCACATATTCTTGCATGTACTATTTATGCACACCGATTCTCGGCTAGCAATTAATGGCTCCCTCAACTCCATAATAGAGACGGGTTTCTACCAAATAAATGAAGAATCGAAATTGATTTCAAATTGAAGTGACCTTAGTGGGGGCGGAGCCACAAAATTAATTTATGAGAAGGAGAACTTTGATGTTGTATAATCAGTTATGTTATTTTCATGATGTACAATGATTGGAAGTTAGTACAATTCACCTTTGCACTAAAAAAAGGGGTAGGATATACTAACCCTCCCTAAAATCATATACTAACCCTCCCTATTAGTACCTAGTGGTATTTTTGTACTTTTTTTTTTTTTTTTTTTTTGTACTTTTTTTTTTATTTTTACTTTTGTACTTTTTTTTTTTTTTTTTTTTTTTTTTTTTTTTTGAAATATTTTGTATAATATATTTTAGGGTGTATTTGTATGTATTTTGTATAATGTTTGTATAATTAACGTGTAATGTATTTTATTTAAATAACAACAACAACGGTCACGTTAAAAATTACCACATTAAATAATTACAACAACAACTGTTATTATTTAATTAAACAACATCGTTAACACATTATTTAAAGCTACAAAATCTACGACATATGAAGATTATTCATCTCATTTAAAAGATCATGGAGCCGGGCACTTGACTGACAAGCGTGATCCTCAGGATTTCTTGCCATTTCTAACTCCATTTCCAGCGCCTTTATTCTTGCCTTCAACAACTTGTTCTCATTTTTTGTAGCAACGTACTCATTTTTTGTAGCAACGCAGTTTGAGCAATGCGTTGAAGAAGAGGGTTGATTAAAGTGTTCTGCTTCAAATTCATCTTTCCACGCGAAGAATCGACACCCATAGTCTTTTGTACCTGGCTGTTACATGTTAAGAAATTAATAAGAAATTTATTTTTAACAAACAAATTATTTACATAACTAAGCAAACGTATGATTATTTACCACTGAAAGAGGACATGCATAAAACAGTCGCCCACGACTACCATCTTGCCAGGATTTCCGTTTTACAATAAATCCTCTGTTACATCGGCACCAGAAATGATTTCTTTGGCTCATCTGACCAAAGAATTTGCATAATAATTTACATCATCAATTAATAATGTTATTAATAATTTAAACAAAGTAATAATAAAAAAATCATTCGAATTAAATAAATAAGCAGTTAGAGTTCAAAGGTTTGTCAAATAACATACATATTGAAAATAAAGACATACAAAGGCAAACTACTATCAAGATACTAATTATGATACTAACTACTATCACTGTTCACCTGCTCCAGCAACTTCTCTATCTCTTTCATCCTCTTCTCAAAAGACTCTAACTTCTCTCGAAACTCTACAGCCGCTTTCTCTAAATCACTCAACCTAGATGCGTGCTCATCCAACGTAACATAAACATCACCTATATCTCTCCTATCACGCTTAATTTCCCTCCTCAATCCTTTGACATCAGATTGTCGCTCACATAACCTCCTCGACATCGACACATAACGACCCCGACACCAAGAGATATCATCTCTCAAACGACTCAACTCTGCCCTAAGTTCGGCAGGAGAAACTCGTGGTCTGGTCGAAGACTCGCCAACCTCAAAAGTAGATCTGACCTCCATCTCAAGTGCATGACCTAAGGCATCTGAAGTGTCTGACTCATAAGTGATATCTGATATGGCTGGCGAAGGTGGCAAAGGAAGAACCTCCTCATCAGCAACATCATCATCATCAGCAGCAACAATCTCATCAACACCATCAGCAGCAGCAGCAATCTCATCAACATCATCAGCATCATGATCATCCATCTCATCATCTGCAGGAGCAATCTCATCATCATCATCATTCATCTCTGGATCCATCTCATCATCATCCATCTCTGGATCCATCTCATCATCATCCATCTCTGGATCCTCTTCTGGACTAGGTGGTGCCAGTGCGGGATCAGGGGGTATAACTGGTGCAGAACTACCACTCTACAAAAAAGCAGACTTCTAAGTTTCAAACAATTAACATTTAAATAAATGAATAATCATTTACAACATTTTCAAACAATTAACATTTAAATAAATGAATAATCATTTACAACATTTTCAAAAAATTAACATTTAAATAAATGAATAATCATTTACAACATTTACAAAATACATCGATGATTATATATTGCTTCCCATTCGTTTGCAATTGGCTGTTTGAACCACCTCCATTGTGGGTGGTTATGTGGTAGTGGAGAATCTCTGTCTATGTTGAGACAAATGTAATGAGCACCACTGTTCTCCCCTATACGCGCAATCACAATGGGGTCAATTCCATGTGATAAGTTTGGAGCAGAAAATAGGGGTAAACATGTGAACCAACCTTGACGGTCTATATATACAAGAGGTCGTCGAATAGCTGAAGCGATGACCAGACCCGTATTTGGCATCGTCATCCAGTAATCTTGAGGCGCTGGTCGATTAAACCAGTTTATTGTATCACGAAGGTGGTAAAAGTCTTCTTCGCCCCACATACTCACGCAAGTTATACCATGTTCTTGTAACTCTTGCAGTAACGCGTATCTAACATCGGCCCACCTATTCTGGTCTTGCCAAATCCAATGGGCAATGCACCGAAATCCACAATTTCCGTCACCTAGCACATTTTTAATACTTATTACATGTGAACGGAAAATCTCTGGAATGCGATCAATAAAATCCTCGCTATCCTTATCTCCAACGAAAAATCTGTGTCTTATTTTTTGACCCGTGTACGAACTATGTCTTGCAGGTTCTTTAGCGCGTTTCGGGACTTTCGTAGACCTTGAATTTGTGCTTCTTCGGTGATTCATGGTTGGCACATCATTCAAGTCATTCAAGTCCGGGACTTCATTCAAGTCCAGAACTTTTGTAGCCTGCGACTTTTTGTCCTTTGCACTTGGACGTCCACGGGTATTTTTCTGAACAGCAGGTTGACGTATGTCCACAGATTCTGGTTGGAATATCCCTCTCACCTTCGTTAACATGCTTTTCTTGACAAACGAAGTCGCTTTGCTAAAAACATTTTTGAATTCTCGCATGTTCTCTTCAAAAGCAATATCATCTTCATGGTCACTAGAAGGACCATCTTCAGATGGACCATCTTCAGATGGACCATCTTCAGGCGGTGGCTTATTGATAACAGGCCACGGGACGGATAGGGTTCTCCAATAAACATCAATTGCATCCAATGGAACGGGCCGTTCTGCATGAGTTAAAAGTGACTTCTATAAGTTACTGATATTAATGTGGAAAAATAAGTTGATAGTCATAAAATGAATATACTTACCATGAATTCGATAAAATTCAAATTCGCAGAAGCATGGTAGTCCATAAACTGTCCACAACTTATGGCCACATTTTTCTACGGCGATATCCCGGTTAAGTTCTATATGCATTAGGTTGAAAGCATGTTTTGAAACTTTGTACCACAATTCTGAAAATATTGGTATGTCACATTTATTGAATTTCTCGTTCTTGCTCCTATTAAAACTCTCTTTTATCTCTCGTTCTTGCGCAAAGAGAATTTTATCAACCGCACTCAACAACCGGTCTAAATTGGACTGTGTGCCTTCCAAATATAATTTCAACAACGCGTGGTGACTCTCTACTCTACACGTTGTTGTCTGGCCGTAGCAGTGATATTGATCGATGATACACGAGACAAACATGTTACCGTAATCTTGCAACAAGTTATTCAGATACTGAGCAATACCTGAAAAAAATAATGACCTAAAAAAGGTCATTCGGGTTTTTATTTACTAAATAATAAAAATCAGTGAATTAATAATTAAGTACCCGCATGATTGACCAATCGCTGTTGTAGGCGTTCGTAACGATGCGTGAATTCTCTGCGTGTCAGAGCTTTAATCATATAATCCCATCTCCATTTGATGGATTCATAGTCTTCTAATGAAACGCATCTATTTCTACAATTCTGAAGAATATTTTGCTGTATATGCCATCGACAGAGTAATCTGTGAGCATCAGGAAATTCTGCTTTGCAAGCCCCAACCAACGCTAAATCTCTGTCGGTGACGATAACACGCGGGTAGTATCTTTGATCTATCACTAACTTCACACGTTGCAATACCCATTGAAAATTAAACCCTTTCTCACTGTTTAAAAAGCTGTACCCCATTGAGAATGTTTTATTTGTCGAAGTTACTCCGACAATTTCCAATAACGGCAATTTAAACATTGTGGTATTGTACGTGGAGTCCATAAGCATGATTTGAAGGAATGTACACCATAGAGCATACGATGTGGGGTGAACAAAAAATAGTTCCTCAAGCTGATTTTGCTCATTTACCCTATCGTAATATATATAGCCTGCATCCCTTAAATGTGAGTAAAGGACTTGAATTGGAGTTCGACCACCTTCTTTGATTTTCCGGATCTTACCTTTTGCGTTATATATAGTTCTAACGCTAGACACGTTATCCGGATTACGACCCTGTATTGTTCTAAGTATATTACGTGGTCATACATTATAACCTGCCAATTCTTCGACTAAACCGAACTCATCCTCCTTTAATCGCATTGCATATGGGAAACCATGCAACGAGTCTACCAAATCATGATTATGGCTATCATCTTTCACCCTCAAAATCCAAAAATCACCCATCAAATGATATTTCGCCACTAATTTGAATGGGCAACCCGTTTTAAAGGTACTGGTTTGTCGTTTTCCACTACCTTCAGGTCTATATTTTCCAACCTTTGTACACCTATAATTTATTTCGTACATATAACCCTTTTTTGCTTTGGTTCTATCTTTTACAATGACAAAACCGAGCTGACAGGCTATACTTTGCACCCACTCAGTTAATTGCTCGTCAGAACTGAATGCCTGAAAGTACATTTTTAACAATTCGAAAATTTTTTACAAATACATTTTACAAACATGAAAAAAATTAGGTTTTTACTAACAAAATGTACAATTACAAATAACTTTTACAAAATTACATTTTTTTTAACTTTTTACTATATATAAATAAACTTTTAAACTTTTTAAAATATACAAAAAAAATATATATTAACTTTTTACAATATATACTTTTTACTTTTTACAAATTACATTTTTACATATTACATATTACATATACATTTTTACAAATTACATTTTTACATATACATTTTACATATTACATTTTACATATTACATATACATATACATTACATATACATTTTTACATATACATATACATTACATTTAAAAAAAATAATAATAAAACGAAACGCGTTAAACGCGTCCCGTACATATTCTCTCTTTTCTCTCTCTCACACCTCACATAACGCTCTTATCTCACACACACTCACCCATATTCTCTCTTTTCTCTCTCTCTACTCTGTCTCATTTTTTAGATCTAAAACCATGTTTTAGATCTAAAATTGGTGGTTTTGGTGATGTTTATGATGTGAGTGTGTGTGATAAGAGCGTTATGTGTAACTGAGGTATGTTGATATACTTTCTCTGGGTTGTTTTGGTGATGTTTATATTAGGGTTTTGAAAAAAATTTGGGGGTTTTTTAAAAAGTGACTGATTTATTTCAATTAACGTTTGTTAATTGAAATATTTGTGGTTAATTAACACGGATCTAGATTATTTTTATGAAACGCCTAATATTTAAAAATTAGGGTTTTGAAAAAATTTTGGGGGTTTTTAAAAAAGTGACTGATTTATTTCAATTAACGTTTGTTAATTGAAATATTTGTGGTTAATTAACACGGATCTATATTATTTTTATGAAACGCCTAATATTTAAAAATTAGGGTTTGTGGTTCTGTTGTGTATTATTGGTGGTTCTGTGGTGTATTATGTGGTGTATTATGTGGTGATTCTGTGGTTTGAAAAATTAGGGTTTGGAAAAAAAGTTGGGGGTTCTGGAAAAATTGAGTGATTTATTTCAATTAACATTTGTTAATTGAAATATTTGTGGTTAATTAACACGGATCTATATTATTTTTATGAAACGCCTAATATTTAAAAATTAGGGTTTGTGGTTCTGTTGTGTATTATTGGTGGTTCTGTGGTGTATTATGTGGTGATTATGTGGTTTGAAAAATTAGGGTTTGGAAAAAAAATTGGGGGTTTTTGAAAAATTGAGTGATTTATTTCAATTAACGCTTGTTAATTGAAATATTTGTGGTTAATTAACACGGATCTATATTAATTTTATGAAACGCATAATATTTAAAAATTAGGGTTTTGAAAAAAAGTTGGGGTTTTGGAAAAATTGAGTGATTTATTTCAATTAACATTTGTTAATTGAAATATTTGTGGTTAATTAACACGGATCTATATTAATTTTATGAAACGCCTAATATTTGTGGTTCTGTTGTGTATTATTGGTGGTTCTGTGGTGTATTATGTGGTGATTATGTGGTTTGAAAAATTAGGGTTTGGAAAAAAATTGGAGGTTTTTGAAAAATTGAGTGAATCTGTGGTGTATTATTGGTGGTTCTGTGGTGTATTATTTGTGGTTTTGTGGTGTATTATTGGTGGTTCTGTGGTGTATTATGTGGTGTATTATGTGAAATATTTGTGGTTCTGTGGTGGATTATATGTGATATGTGACTGCTTTGGTGGTTCATTGGTGCAGGTTTTTGTAATATGTGATATGTGATATTAAGTAGGGAGGGTTAGTATATCCTACCCCTTATGGTGGTTCTGTGGTGATTATGTGGGTAGGTTAACACCTTGATCTGCCACCATAGAGTGGTATGAATACCTGCTCTGGCCTACCCCATTCCCCACAGACTTGTGATGAAACTGTTTTTTAAAAATAACAGAAAAGGCAATGATGATTTTATAAAAAAAAAACTAGATTTTGGCATGGCATTTCCAAATGGATAGGCAATTAATTTGCAACCTTTGAAGTTGCAGCCAAACATGATGAGCAATATATATATATATATATATATATATATATATATATATATATATATATATATATATATATATATATATATATATATATATATATATATATATATATATATATATATATATATATATATATATATATATATATATGAATCTGAGCCTTTACCTGTTCTGTGCTAAATGGTGAGTTCGACATTTGTTGTCTTGGACTTTCTTTGCTTGTGTTACTTGTGATGCTTGTGACAAAACCTGGACTTGTAAACCTGTGGTATGGGTTTGGTTAATACTCCCTTGATGCTTGGGTGAAAAAAACCTGCACTTGTGACTTTCTTTGCTTGTGTTACTTGTATGGGTGATATATACTGACCCTCCCTATTCTAATATACTAACCCTCTTGTGAAACTTGTTTCACTTGTGGAACATGTGGTGATACTGTTGAGCTTGTGAACTTGGTAGGTTGTAGAATATTGTTGTACCTGTGTTGGCTTTTGTTGGGAATTTGCAGAATCTGAGCTGTGTGTTGTGTTTCTGTTGCTGAGCTTGTGAACTTGGTAGGTTGTGGAATATTGCTGTACCTGTGTTGGCTTTTGTTGGGAATTTGCAGAATCTGAGCTGTGTGTTGTGTTTCTGTTGCTGAGCTTGTGAACTTGGTAGGTTGTGGAATATTGTTGTACCTGTTTTGGCTTTTGTTGGGAATTTGCAGAATCTGAGCTGTGTTGGCTTTTGTGGCTTTTGTTGGGATTTTGGTGAATCTGAGATGGTTGCTTGTGTTGCTTTGGTCAAAACCTGGACCTTGTGTCCAAAAGGCGATGACGAATGCGTTTTTCAACCCCGAATGGATGGCAAACAATTATGTTTGCAACCTTCATATCCGAGCCTTACTAAACTATTTTTATTTTTAAATTATGTTTTCAAATCTGAGCATTTTTCGGCGATGACGAAAACCTGCACTTTGGACTTTTTTTTTCTATTTGTGTTTTTTTGCTTGTGTTACATGTTTTGCTTGGACAAAAACCTGGACTTGAACTTTTTGCTTGTGTTACTTATGTTGATTGTGTCAAAACCTGCACTTGTGACTTTTGTTGCTTGTGTTACTTGAGAAAACCTGGACTTGGGACAAGTTTGTTGCTTTAGCACAAGTTTGCTTGTGTTACTTGAGAAAACCTGCACTTGTGTTGCTTGTGTTACTTGAAAAAAACCTGCATTTGTGTTACTTTGGGAAAACCTGGACTGGAACAAAAAAAAGGACAAAAAAGACAAGAAAAGGACAAAGGACAAAAAAAAAATTAAAAAAAAAGGACAATGGTACACCCTACCCTATGGGAGGGTTTGTACTTACCTCCCATAGGGAGGGTTCGGTTAATGTATCCCCTAAAAAAAACCTTTGATGTTATACAAAACAAGTATTTTTGTCCGCGTTGCAGCGGTTTTAAAAATATGCAACTTCCGATTGCTGTTTTATTCCATATAGTTAACAGAGTAAGGATCAAATGAGAAATAAAAGTAAAATGAGAAGAATGAGAAGTAACTATAGCCGCACATTTCAGATGCACCTAAAAATAAGATGCATCTCCTATGAAATTCTTCTTCTTCATTTGAAATATGTGGCTACAAACATTTTTCATTCTTCTTATTTAATTTTCTCTTCTTAGTGGATCCATTCCCATAGTAAACACCATGACTATGTTGTTAATAATTATTACTGAAAATAAAAGTCTTATGTGCCCCAATACAGTGATCACATATTTTCTCTCGACAGAGATATCTTTGCAAGCTTTGTATCGTGTTCTCAGGCGGTCTTTGCGTAACTTCGCCAGCTCAAACTTCTTAATAACTCCGATAATTGCATCTTGACGTTCCTTGTTGTCGATTTCGACTTGTTTTTAGACATAGTTTTGAACTTGTTCGACAGTGTGTGGAAGTTTACAAGCCATTTTTTTGCGTTTGATTTGTTATTTGAATTATGTTTGGAAGTATATGTTTGAAAGTGAGTTTAATTTGGGTATTTATAGGATGAAAGTGGTTAAAATTTATTTTATTTTTTTAAATCAAACGGTAACTTTTTTTTAAATGTGGGATTATACGAAATGGAAAGGGTGGAAATATCGGTCGGCTAAGCGAACGATATTGGAAAAAGTTAGCCGGCGATCGATGTTCACTCAACACTCCACAGTGGCAATATCGATCCTCCAAATCGATCGATCGACCCAAACGATCAATTTTTCCGGTGCAGTGTGAGCAGCCTAACGACTACCATATTCTTAGGTTGAATCTTTCTGTGATGTCTAGTTGGTTTGGGTGTATACAAGTGGTCATTTTTCTTTTACAATTTTAAGACGTTAACCCTATAAAATGTTATGGATACAGGGATTTCACAATCACGATAAAACTTTTTGAATTTCATAGATGTCTTAAAAACTTATTTCGATCTTTTTTTTATAATACATCATGCGAGAACTTAGTCACGTGTTAGAATATACGAATCATGACAATCATAAAATAGGTAAACACATATGCGGAAGCGTAGGAACATCTATAACACATAAGAGATTAACATAAATTAAATAGGAACGTACCGTGGTGATTCTAGCCCGAACAAGAATCAAAAGCAATTGTCATTAACAATATGAAGAACCCTAATTAGGGTTTATATGGATCAATGATTAACCCCTTACCGTTTTGTTAATCGATCCCTTGATAACAACAAAAGTATGTTGTTACCTCGTTCTTGTACACACAAACTAATACCGAATCAAATTAATTGCAAGATTAAACACAAGTATATGTTTTGTAAAAACCAAAATCGAAATCCCTAGGGTTTAGGGATGTACGATCGGCCAAGGAAGAAAACAAGGAAGAAAACCAAACTTAGGGTATTGTGTGTGCACAAAAGATGAGAAAGCAATGACCCTTGAGTTTGTATATATACTAGAGAATACTTGGTGAACAAGCAAAGGCAATGGGTTTCCCCTTGGGCCTTGATCGACCGGTTATACACCAAAGAAGGGTGTTCCGGATCCTTCTTGTTACCAAGTTTCAATCTAGTCCTTTTCGTTTCCTTTTAATGATAGTTAGTCCGTACATTTAATAACTAACGACCATTAGTCCTTAAACTTGTGTTATTAATAAATATATCTAACAATTAATATTTATTAATCTTTGACTCTCGTTTGTAATGTGTGCAATCCCGAGGTCTCGGGTTCGATACTAGACATTTAACTAATTAATAGTTATCCAATATTCCAACAGCTCCCACTTGGATATCTATTAATAGTAAAATGACATTGGTTGGCGTCTTGCAACACTCCAATGCCCCTAGTTCGACTCGAGCTAGGTTTCCTGAAAAACCTTTAACGATTCATCGTTATTATTATCATCCTTTTGTTTCTAATACTACGTTAATAAAGATATGGATCTTAGTCATTCTTTAATTAACAATTCTGTTTCTCGTTGTTTATAATTGAGCAAGATTACCAAAACATCTGAACGTATTCCAGACAGACTTTGGGCGTGCGCACGCAAACATCTTGTCAACCCTACGAGGGGCCCAGCAGTATTAAACTTCAAAACAAATTTGAAGGAACAAATTCTTTCTTGACTACAAGAATAACCCATGGACTTTGCAACATTTCTGAAAACAACCCTTATAACTCCCTGTTACGGTGAGCGGTAGATTGCTTCACAAAAATGCACTACATCCATGACTCTTATCTGGTATCTCAAGTCTAAGGATAACAAATTCATGATTTACTTACTGATAAGATCCATAAAGTAAAATCATGTAGTTGGGATAAGTCCTATATTCAATTCATCGAATATCATGTGAAATTGGTATGTCAACGCATCAATGTACTTTCAAGTATATTCTTAACCAATACTCAGATTTGTCTTAGTTTAATGATATTCCCATATCATTAATCGACAATGGACAATTTAGAATAATATTAGTTATTCACGGATTTTAAACATGCAAATATAGGACACAATATATTATTAATGAAAACAAACGTACTAAGTACTTTAATTCATTATAAATAATAATTGCTTAATGTCCTTTATCCAAATACCAAAATAGATCAATGCATGATTATACCAGTTAATGAATTTTCCTCAAGTAACAACTTGAAGACAATTATGCCTCAAGTAATGACAATCATACTTGTTGACAAGGCATTATTTCATCTAACTATGATCTATCCGAATTTTGAGAATACTTCTTTCAAGAATCCAATAATTAAAATTCTTGTATGTGTAAATCCAACTATCTTGATATAGCCACATAATTTTTCATAAATGGTGTGACATCCTCAATCACCATCTTATGATAATCAAACTTTCAAACATTTTAAAGTTTAAGTATTCTAATTCTTTAATGTATAATGCAACTATGCTCTTAGTAGAGCACAACTAGTTTACATGGCCATTAACAAGGATAAAATCCTACCATGACTAGTATTGAGTGTCATCTCAATTAAACTAGCATCATTGTATAAAATTACAATATGCTCTTTAAAATCCCGTAAACTTAATATCCATTGTGTAATTTTGGGAGCAATTCCAGGTTTGAGGATTATTATTCTAAGTCAAACATATTTCTTTAGAATATTCATTACACAAGATATCAAATATTGTTAAATCATTAAACATTTAAGCATGATGTAACAATAATACGATGCACATGAAAATCATTCTGTCAAACTTAGATTTTTATTCATGTACTATCTTTACAAATATGTATATCCATTTACTAAATGATATATCATATTCTATTAGAATCATTTACCGCACATGTTTATCAAATAATAAACTTTTGTTCCAAGGTTGTATGTTTTATTTTCTAAATCTTTCACTTACAGTTTCATTCCAAACTAAGTCTTAACATTTCACTTATATGGAATGTAACTTCTTATATGTTATACGACATATATGATTTAGTAAATCAAACATAATACTCCCACTAACTTTCAGGAATACTTAGAAATTACCTTATTTTAATTATAAACCTAAACATAGATTTAATAATTTATCATAAGAATAATTTCCTAGATGCATTCATTTATCCATTCATGGATTATTGCACTATGTACACTTCCAAAGATTTTCTTGAATTCATAAACTCCTTTTGATTACTTATCGTCCTCGCTGAAGTAATTATTCAAGAAAGAGTTTTTGACATCCATTGTCAAATTTCATATTCATATAAATATGACAATTTACCATCTTTGTATCTTTAATGTGTTTAGGAAAGAGTATTCAATCATAGTTAATTGCTTAAGTATGATTAATAATCTTGTCATAAGACATGCATTAAGATATGTGTACAATTTTGTCCATATGATTATTTCACAAAGATTTAAACCACTAGGGTTACATCATCTTTGAATAAACTCATCATTCTCTAACTATTAAGAATTAAGATAAACCAAATTTTCTAAATTTGAATATCTTTATGAACAGCATCTATAACATTCATATTATGAACAATTTACCCAATTCATTATTTTGGTAATACTACATCATATAATCGTCAGTATATTCATTAAATATATGAGATATCCAAGTGGATCTATGAATGATAATTCCATCATCTTGAGGTTTATCATTTACATGTTAGGCCTCATCATGATTTTAACTAGTGTAATTTTAGAAGATTATGTATCTTGTAATTCTATCTTTTCAAGATAAAATCCTCCCACTTGCCTTTAGCATTATATAGAATATAAGTACTTAGCAATTAGAGCATCAATCCAATTTTCTCTTTTAGGACTTTACAAATACGCATTGATAGCTCTTTGTTAATAACCTTCACATAAGTAACTTAACAAATTTAGAACTTCAATTTTAAGACTTAATGTGATTCATCACATTTCATAATTCAATAACGTCTTATTAATCTTCTAGGAGTCTAATTGAGTATATTCAAGCCATACTCAATTTCTAACCTTGATAACTTTTAGAAGAATAGAAATCATAGTTATTTCAATCAAACAATCTAACAAGAGTTTGATTCCCTAACTGAACATACCATCTATATGTGGTATTTCAATTAGAATTAATATTGTAAGAAGATCTAACAATATATATAAGATAACCATATTCCTGTTGGCATACCTATTTACCAACTAAATCAACTTAATGGTATAATAGTATTTTCAAGCCAATTGCATGCTTTATAACCCAAGTACTTATTAATCAAGTCACTTCATGTTTATGTCTTATAAAACATAAACTTGTTATAATCCCACTATACGTTATTAATCATTGATCAACTCAATGACTTCTTGTATATGTCTTAATTAAAAGACCATACCAAGCTAACGTCTTACTTAATTATAAGTCTTGTAATACTTAGAAGACTTCATATTTATAACTATACAATAAAGTATAAACATGTATAATTAAAGTAATCATGAACACCATCATTTGGTTTCAATAATATTCTCAAGTTAACACACTACTTTATTTATTTATGTCATTCTAAAAATACATAATTATTGAAGTAGTATTATATTATGTTACTTCATGCATTTATGTCATTCCAATAATACATAAATATTAAAGCTGAAGTAGTAT
This sequence comes from Artemisia argyi, assembly GCA_030686995.1. Taxonomy (NCBI): domain Eukaryota; kingdom Viridiplantae; phylum Streptophyta; class Magnoliopsida; order Asterales; family Asteraceae; genus Artemisia; species Artemisia argyi. The sequence goes on from CM060708.1 coordinate 43,950,551, forward strand.
TTTTATTTGACACATATGTTCTAATAGATGTCTAATTTAGAAACTGTAAATTATCCATGTTGGTCTCACGCATACATGGAAATTCACCTTGTTGTTAATATTTAGTCTGCGTCTCACGTTTACTAAATTTTAACACCAAGTGTTTCTTAGATTAGATGTATTAATCTAATTAGAATTATAATCTCTTACTTTGCAGTTAAGAGAATCTTTTAAATCATATTCTTATGTGTTGTACTTTGCACATAATGAAGATTTCTCCCACTTGTGCATGGTATAACACCATGTATCATATAAACAATACGGACGCGTTTGTTAATGTGAACAATATGATTTGTGTCATTAACATAACTAAGTAGATATAGAGTTTACTCAATCAATCAAGGAAACGTACATGACTATCCTTGAAAATATTAGTGTCTATATTTGGAAAGTAATTACCTTGAGATATTCAAAAGATAATCTAAGTTACAGTCAAGACAATAAGTCTTGTAACTCCCACTGAATTAGAGAATTTAGTAATAATCTCTTATTCAGTAATTAAAAACATAATACTCCCACTGAATTTGACAACATTGTAAATGTTTCATTAATCAGTGAAAGGAAATAGTGTACTTGTTTACTTTCCTACATCTTTTAAGAAAACCCATTCAAACAATTATATAGGTTATAAAAGGATGTATTCTACTACATAAATGTGATTCATCACATTCCAAATTATTAACTTGAAAAGGCTCGGGCATGCAATTTCTTCCTGTATAAATCTACCATTCCAACAATTGTATGTAGTATCTTTAAATGGTCAAATCAAAACAACTAGATAAAATAATCTAATTTGTCTTTTACCATTATGCAGTAATCAGTCTAGCTTCTAATTTAATAACTCATAAGGTGCATATACTCTTACTATTAAAGTTTGCTATGAGTTATGTATTTAGAATTTAGACAATTCTAATCATCCTATTATACCTTTCTCATTCATGAAAAGGAATAGGATTTAAGTCTCACACTTCTCGTAATGGAAAGAAGACTATATTTATTCTTTTTGTAAATATTGACTCTAACCAAAAACCCAAACGGGTGTAGATCAATTAAAAGAATAACTTACGTTTACGGTTTTGAGTTGCATTAATACATTTAAAGAATTTACAAAATTCAATTTTAGTATTTTCAATAATTTATATTTCCAAGAAAATATAATACCCAAGGATATATTCATATAACCAACATATTTTCTTGAAAATCTAGGATCCAAATTTACATAGATTCCACCACATCAGTTGATCTGCTAGTGGTGAAAGTATAAAAGATGGTAATCTGTCGAACAATAATTGGCAAACACTTTTCCAATTCCTAGATCATTATGGGATTTACATCAAATTGATTCATCAATTTGTCATGTAAGCATGTTTCATCCCATCTCATGCCTTAAGCTCTAGGTCTCACACATCAACTTAATTAAGTCGTCTAACTTAGAAACTGCAAATTCTCCATGTGTGGTCTCACGCACACTCGGAAATTTACCTTGTCATTAAAATTTAGCCTACGTCTCACGTTTACTAAATAATAACTTCAAGTGTTTCTTATAGTTAGATGGCATGTAACTTAAATTTTTAGGGTATAAATTTTTGATGTGACAATCAAAAATTATGTACAAAGATGCATGCACTCATCTTTATAACATAAGTTTTCATAAAAACTTTTTATATCCGATTCGTGAAATTAATACACAAAGTTTTACTTGAGGTTTATGCCAAAACCCTAAGATGACTTTCTACAACATATGATTTTAAAAGTAATTCGTTTAATACATATTCAAGATTGTGATAACCAAGGCAGACTCTAAGGCTCTTTTCAAAGCCTTCAAATCACGGTTATGAATATCATCTTAAAAGACTTAATTTTAAAAGCATACTTGCACAAAACATCATTCAAGCAAAAGTTTATGGATTCAATCTCAAAATAGTAATAAAGTTTGAATTTTGCTAGTCTCGCCTGGGAGCTGATTACCGTGCGAATCGTACCACGATTGGCAATAAGACCTTGCAAGATTCTTACTTTATCACTTTAGGGTTTCACAATTATTAGTCCGTATTAATTTTCTTTATGAAAACAACCCTTTTATTGCTTACAACAAGTCCAACCGAAAAACAATAAAACAAGTATCAAAGAAAATCAAAACAACCAATAATAAATAAGTGAAACAATTAGCCACATGCAATCCGTATTAGAAAAGATCCTAATAAAATCAATTCTAGGTATAATAATGCATGTAATCAACTAAGGCCTTCTCCTCTTGATGGAGGCGAGTCACATACATTGACGAATCAATTGCGTAGGCCAAAGCTAAGAACACACCACATAGCATATATTAATTGATTTTAATATATATATTGGAGTCTTCCCCAATTTAAGATCTATCTTACAGGTGATAAAAAACAAGATCCATGACGAACATGCATGTAACATCACGGATCAAAGCATAACAATTACCAATTAAGTCAAGGATACGCCCAAATAACACATAAACATGTAGGCAACCTAGGGTTTCTAATCCAATTAATTAATAAAACCACAAACCCTAATTAGGGTTCATGGAATAAATCAACCCCCCCCCCCCCCAAAATTAGGGTTAGGGTAAAAAATAAAACCCTAGATCCAAAACATGTATCTAAAACAATCAAAAATTCGTTTTTTATGTGTTTTATGTAATCAATTACATGTTATAGCAAGCTCGTGATACCACTGTTAGAATATAAGAATCATGACAATCATAAAATAGGTAAACACATATGCGGAAGCGTAGGAACATCTATAACACATAAGTGATTAACATAAATTAAATAGGAACGTACCGTGGTGATTCTAGCCCGAACAAGAATCAAAAGCAATTGTCATTAACAATATGAAGAACCCTAATTAGGGTTTATATGGATCAATGATTAACCCCTTACCGTTTTGATAATCGATCCCTTGATAACAACAAAAGTATGTTGTTACCTCGTTCTTGTACACACAAACTAATACCGAATCAAATTAATTGCAAGATTAAACACAAGTATATGTTTTGTAAAAACCAAAATCGAAATCCCTAGGGTTTAGGGATGTACGATCGGCCAAGGAAGAAAACAAGGAAGAAAACCAAACTTAGGGTATTGTGTGTGCACAAAAGATGAGAAAGCAATGACCCTTGAGTTTGTATATATACTAGAGAATACTTGGTGAACAAGCAAAGGCAATGGGTTTCCCCTTGGGCCTTGATCGACCGGTTATACACCAAAGAAGGGTGTTCCGGATCCTTCTTGTTACCAAGTTTCAATCTAGTCCTTTTCGTTTCCTTTTAATGATAGTTAGTCCGTACATTTAATAACTAACGACCATTAGTCTTTAAACTTGTGTTATTAATAAATATATCTAACAATTAATATTTATTAATCTTTGACTCTCGTTTGTAATGTGTGCAATCCCGAGGTCTCGGGTTCGATACTAGACATTTAACTAATTAATAGTTATCCAATATTCCAACATCACGTACGTACATAATAATTATCAAGTTGGGAAATATGAAGGTACGATTAATTATCAAGTTGATACTCAATGAGAACTTTTCAACTTCAGAGGTCTAAGAGTCTTGAAAGTTGAAACCTAGGACGAGGAAGGTGAGAAAATGATATATTCTTAGACTTCCATTTTGGGTAGTTTGGTACAAATTAATGATTATGTTAAGTGCAACCTTGGTGCTAATTAAGTATCACCTCGTATAAAAATGTGTAACGTGAGGTCAAAAGCATATTTGTTACTCGTTAGATGAGCTACTCTAGCAGTATATATTTCAACTTGTTAATTCTATTTTCAGAGGGTATAATGTTGCAAGGCGTCTCGCATGGAGAGTTTCACATTCATTTAAAAAAGTTGTATAGATTTCCATTCCATCATATGAAGTTGACAAATTTATCGGAGGGTTAAAGACTTAAATTAATAACGTATGGAAGTGGCTCAAAAAGTGAAAATTAAATGGTCTATCGAGGGTGACGAAAATTCTAAGTTTTATCATGGTGTGCTCAATAAAAAAAGAGGGTGGCTTGTTATTCGTGGTGTGTTGGTTGATGGTATATGGTTGGAATCCCCATGCCTAGTTAAGAAGGAGTTCTATGAACATTTTAAAAATAGATTTGAGCAACCTAATCAATGTGGTATTCAGTTAGAGAAGGAATTCGATAAACGTATGTCGGTTGAGCAGAATGAGGTGCTGGAAAGTGAAGTATCGAAAGAAGAAATCAAAATAGCGGTTTGGGATTGTGGCATTGATAAAGCTCCGGGACCGGACGGTTTTACATTTGGTTGTTATCGTCGATATTTGAAACTAATTGAGGATGATGTAGTTGATGCTGTTAAGTGGTTCTTTCAAAATGGGAGGATCCCGAAAGGAGGTAATTCTTCGTTTATTACTTTAATTCCTAAAATTCCTAATGCTAATATGGTTAAAGATTTTAGACCTATTAGTCTTATTGGGAGTGTATACAAGATTGTTGCTAAGATTTTGGCGAATCGTCTGGTTACGGTTTTAGGTGATATTGTGAATGAAATTCAATCCGATTTTGTGGTGGATAGGCAAATTTTAGACGGTCCGTTTATTTTGAATGAGCTTGTTCAATGGTCCAAGAAGAAGAAGAAACATACTATGGTATTTAAAGTTGATTTCGAAAAGGCATATGACTTGGTTAGATGGGATTATGTTGACGACATTTTAAAGAAGTTTGGATTTGGAGAAAAATGGTGTAAATGGATACAAAGTTGTCTTCAGTACTCTTCTAGGGGCTCGGTTCTTGTTAATGGAAGCCCTACGCAAGTGTATGAGTTTTATAAAGGGCTTAAACAAGGTGATCCGTTGTCACCTTTCTTATTTATTTTTGTCATGGAGAGCTTACATATTTCATTTCAAAGAGTGGTGGACGCAGGTATATTTAAGGGGATTATGGTGGGTTCATCTTTACAGATTTCTCATTTGTTTTATGCCGATGATGCTATTTTCATAGGGCAATGGAACCAATCGAATATTGAAACTATTACTTGTGTGTTGGAGATTTTTCATCGTGCGTCGAGCCTTTGTATCAATATGAATAAGAGTAAGTTGATGGGAATATATGTGGACTCTTGTAAAGTGGAGCAGGCTGCGGTCAAGATTGACTGTGTGGTTCTTAAGACGTCGTTCAAATACTTAGGATCTAGAGTGGAAGATTTTATGTCACGGGTTCAGTCTTGGAAGGAGGTCATTGATAGTATGGTTTCTCGGCTATCTAGATGGAAATTAAAGACACTCTCAATAGGAGGAAGATTGACTCTCCTTAAACCGGTTTTAGGTGCGATTCCTATTTATCATATGTCCATTTTTAAAGTGCCTATGAAGGTGCTGCAGAATATGGAATCAATCCGGGCGCGTTTTTTTAATGGCATGGAGATAAATTCGAGAAAATCGAGTTGGGTCAGATGGAGAAATGTCATGGTATCTAAGGATACAAGAGGTCTTGGGGTTTCGAGTTTATTCGCGCTTAACAGGGCCCTTTGTTCAAATGGGTGTAGCGGTTTATAACCCAAAAGAATTCGTTATGGCCTAGGGTCATAAAAGCGTTGCATGGTGAAAGTGGAAAAATTGGTATGAAAGCTAAAATGAGCTACCCGTCTATATGGATTAGTATAATTCAGGAACTCGAGTCATTGAAGTTGTATGGTATTGTCGTATTGATCTTCTCAGATATATTACTCCGATATTGGGTAATGGGATGAATACTTCATTTTGGGAAACTACGTGGTGTGGTGATGTTGCTTTTAAAGATTTGGCTCCTAGAATTTATGCTTTGGAAACATTGAAAAGGATTGAGGTTGCATTGAAAATGTCTCATGGAGGGTTGGTGTTTTCTCTTCGTCGAACTTCGAGGGGTGGAATAGAGCAGGTTCAGTTAGAGTTCCTAAAGGAAAAGACAGATGGTTGTATTCTAAGTAATTTGAAAGATAGATGGTCGTGGTCCTTTGATGGATCGGGTGAGTTCTCGGTATCCTTGGTTAGGAAACTTATCGACGACACTTTACTTATGAATGGTACTTCGAAGACATGATGGATAAAGGCAGTTCCAATCAAGATTAATATTCATGCTTGGAAAGTTAAAAACGATTGTTTTCCAACCAGATTCAATATTTCTCATAGAGGTATGGAGATTGAGTCTATTTTATGTCCTATGTGTGAGAGGACGGTTGAATTGTCTAGGCATTTATTCTTCTCTTGCAAATTAGTTTGTGAGATTATGCATAAGATCACATGATGGTGGGATATGGAGTACAAGGAGCTTAATTCTTATGATGATTGGTTGGATTGGTTGTTGTCTATTCGGCTCCCGATGAAGCAAAAACAGACGTTCGAAGGTGTATGCTACATTGTGTGGTGGTACATATGGAATTGGCGCAATAGAATGATTTTCGGTCAAGAGATTCCTCCAAAGGCAATTATGTTTGATGAAGTTGTTTCTCGTTCTTTCTTTTGGATTTGGTTTAGAAGCAAAGCTAGTTTTAATTGGATTGAGTGGCTTAAAAACCCTAATCTTATTTCGTTGTAAGCTTCTAGCGCCTTGCTAGTTTTTTTTTATAATAATTTGCCATTCAAAAAAAAAAATGATAACGTATTTTACATAAAATTTGAATATGGGTAATATACTTTATAAAATACCATTATCACTATGCAAACTTTTATATGTTGAAATAATATTACTCATATATGAAAATTTTGTAGAGTATATTACTCATATGAGAGACCGAAATAAAATTATATTACCCATATGAGAGACTGAAATAAAAGTATATTAATCATAAATGGAAATTTGTAAAAGTTTGGATGGTGATAATGGCTTTTTCTAAAGCATATAACCTATATATGAAAATTTTGTAAAGAACATTGGTAATTTTTGTCTTTAACCCTTGATCGGACAACTATTAAGTCATTTTAAATCAAGATGAAGTATTGATCGACTAACTTCCAATTTATGATAGATCTTGTTTTGATCCACTCAATTTGGATCATGAATCTTATCAAATATCGTATTGTCAGACCGGGCATAATAAAGGTGCAAAGACTCGTCCTTCCCCTTAAAGGACGTGTCCACCTTACTAACAACCCCCCCCCCCCCCCCCCCCCCAACACCCTCCCCCTGAAAACAAAAAGTAAAAAGAAGCGTTTTCAAGCTCAATTTTGTAAGACTCAGTCTTGGGCAAGACCTAGCTGTGAGAGTCTGTGCAATGCAAACAATTCAATTTTTGACCGTTTGGTATTTATTAAAATAAAAATTATATCGAAGTACTTTCATACCGAGATAAAGATCATATCGAGATCCTCTATATCGAACTTTAATGTCAAACGATGAATCGGTTGTGATATTATGAAAGGATTAAAGTAGAAAGTTAGATGGAGTCTCAGAGAAATAAGTGAAAGTTACGTCTAGTTTAATATGACATGAAATGGATGTACAAAGGGTTAGTTTCATTTTAGAGTTAGGTTGCATTTGGTATGTTGCCATAAATCACAATCGGTATAAATTTGATAAAAGAGTACAATAGGAATGAATATATGCTAAGATATCAAAATTCAATATTGTTGTTTGGTTTTATAATTAGATTTGACCCAAAATGATAGGACCCACTCATATTTGATGTATTCTCTCATATTTTTATTGTCATAATAATAATAAACAATAAGCTCACTCATCTTGGAATGAAACCCTCAATTCCCTACCTTTTTGGTACCTTTCAAGTATCCTTCATATTCATCAATGATTTCCAATCCAAATTCCGACAAACATTAACCAAACAACTATATTTTGAATGCAAGTATTCCTTCATTCCAATTAACGCATACCAAACGCACCCTTAATATATCATAACAGGTCATGTATTTCATTAACTGTTTTGGCTGATATTTTTTTGTAAACATTCTCTTCCAACCTTGAGGTCTGGAGTTAATGTACAAAAAGACTCAATTTTTTTTGTGATAAAAAGAAGCTTGTCATAAATTAGTCTAACACTTGCTACATCAATTTCAGGCCCAATTGTGACAACCCGTAATTTTCCTGACGTGTTCTATTCAGAGAAAACGACCATTTATTTTTTAGTGGTATCATTTCCGAGAAACTAAGCGTATTTAAACTCATTTTTATGAGAAAAACAATTCCGGGCGCGATACGAAATTCGCGTAAGTTAAAACGCACGTTCGCTATCTTAAACGGGGGCCACATTTGCATTAATACAAAAGATTGTTGAAATTGCGATTTCAGTCCTTATGGTATAATTTATACAGTCGCCCCTCATCTTTATAACACATTATATTTCTTTTTACATACTTTTGATTATAAAAGAAAACATAACAAGGGTTTTACCGTTTTACCCTCATCCTCACAAAAACACCGTCTCCACACCCTCACACATCATCTCTTTCTCTCTCTAGGGTTTGCAGCCGCCAACCATACCCAGCCACCTCCTAACGCCACCACCGCCACCTTACTACACCATCTTCTCCATCAAATACCACCTTACACCACCATGTCTCCTCGGTTGTGAAGTTAACGCGCATCCACCTCGGTTATTTTCAGTTTGAGTTGGTGATTTGATTGTTTGAGTTTAATATAGTCGCGTGTTTCATAGGGCTTGATTTGTGTTACGGAAATGGTAAAACGAGAGTGTGTTTGCTGGTCGCTATTTTCAGTCAAGAGTGTGATTGTTGTGTTAAAAATGTGAAGATGTAAAAGGGTAAAACAAGAGGTGTTTGTTTTCACCAAATAAGGGTGCGTTATGTTAACAGGCCAGATTATGGGTGCGTTTGGTCTAAGGAGTCAAGCCCAAATGGGTGAGTTTTAGTTGTGTGGACATGGGCCAAAGCCCACCAGTTAAAAATATGTTGTGTTTAGGTTAATGTTTAAAATTAACGAGAATGGCGACGTTTCGCCGCGTTGCGGGCGAGCCTGTTTTTTTGCTGAGATGATTATTTATAAATAAAGTAGAATACTTTGACCGTTGTAATATGAATTTTTTACTTCATCCATTGGTTGCATTTTAAACGTTTTTTTCTTTTCTTCTATCTTTTATTTTTATTAGTAACATAATTTTTTTTACTCATTTAAAGTATCATGTTAAATATGGTACCATTTTAAATGTTCCTGTTTTTTTTGTCAAAGTATCTTTGTTTTAGTCATGGGCTAGAAAACACAGCACATGCACAATAGATTACATGGGCCAGATACATAGCAGAGGCACCAAAACAGGCCAAGAAACCTGGGCCGTAGCAGCCCAAAAAAAACATGGGAAACCTGGCCAACAAAACGGCGTCGAGCGCACCACTTTTAATTATATATAGAATCCTTGACTCATATTGGTTTAAAAGTTATTACTATTAGTATATACTTATGACAATTGGTACGTTTCGGATATATATTGGGATTATGAATTGGATTTGAATACGGATTTTTGGATTGAGAAATATTGTGATACCTTAGCTTGGATTTGGAATTTGATATCGAATCGTTATTGGATTCACGGTATTGGACAATGGATATTATTGGACATTTTTGGACAATACGGTGTAATGTATTAAACTCGATAAGAATATAATATGTTAGACACGGATCGGACACAAAATATTCAATAAAGTTAAAGGCTAATAACGACGTGAATGATAACGATAAAATAAAAGTTATAAAATATTGTAATTAAAAATTGGTTATTCAAAAGTCTCGATAACTTTGGAGTGTTGTATAAATGGACGCATCGTGTCGAAATTTATAAAATTTTCCAAATTAATGTTTATTTAAATTACCTTTATTATAAAACCTAAATGACATTTTTAATCTATTTGGGATGTTGGTTAAAAACATCAAAACTTGCCAATTGACCTCTTTGTTTTAGAATAGATAATTGTCATAAGATTACTGGGTTTGTCGTTGTTGGGTTGAGTTCTTGTTCTCAACTATGTCGACGTCTCTTCCATTTTGGCGTGAGTTGTATCTAGAGTCTATATTTTCTTACCACCACACGAAATATATAACTTCTTACGAAATCATTAATACTAAACTTTTATAGTAATGAATTGAATAATCCACAAAAACTATGACGCGTTGTCTTTTATAGACTTTATTATTATGCGAGCTATATTTTGAGATAATCGTATACGTATTAGGTTGCGCCATTTCGTATCATCGTACCCATCTTCTGGATGTCATTGTGATTAGGTCTAGATGCCAGTTGTGTCAGTCGTGATCATTGCATTGTTGTGGCTAAGGTGAGTTCATAGCCCTTACTTTTACAGGTTTTCAAACTGTTTTGGGGGAGAATACATGCTCGTTTTCAACTAAACTCAAGACTGTTTATTTGAGTACGCAAATTGTTTACTCAAGTTTTGACTGTTTGACTGAAATATTTGATCTGGTTGTTTGAATGCGTTATATGTTTACTTGTTTATTTACGTGGTCAGGAATTTATGATTGTGGTTTAGAAAACTGTTACATAAGCTGGCTAACGTCATTTGTTATATGAGCATGTCGTAATTGTGTGAGCATAAGAACTAAGCATGTCGCCAGTGGGTGAGCATATGAATTGTGGTGTCGCAATTGTGCGAGACTATAGTGTGCACCTATAGGGAATTCTTTTTGTGGTTTGACTTTTGTGACTTAGCCAGCGTAACAGATAATTCGTGTGACACTATATGAGTGTAGTTTCTATGTGATTGATTACGGTTCAAATGGTTTGATTTTGTGCTACTTGCGGTTGTTGATTTGGAATTGTGATTTAGGCAATGTGAGCCTACGTTAAATCGACTTGTTTGTGAAGCATGATTTGAACTCGAAAACCTTTTGGTTCAACTATATTGTTTTAAACTAAAACTCTATAAACTCACCAGCGTAAGCTGGCCTTTTAGCGTGTATTCTCAGGTTTAAGGCGATAGCTCACTATTGGAAGGCGCTTGTCAAGGGGCATGGTCATAGGCGACTTTGATAAAACAATTAAGACCGCTTTAAACTAAATTATGGGCCTATTTTCGCACTACCTTCATATCATGTAAACTAAAATGTCTTTGATAACAACTCTTATTCTAAATAAATGAAATAAAAATCATTCTTTGTACCTTATGTTGTGATACCGATTTCGTAGCACCCCATTGCATGTATGCTTCCGTTTGACCCGATTTTGGGGGTGTTATACCAATCGACTAATAGCAACTTCTTAGTTACAATAATAAAATTACTTTACTAAATGTTATACATTTTTTGGATTGATAAACTTGGAAGTCTTATAAAATATATGTTTTTGTTCTTGATTTTTTTAGTTTACATTTTTTGTGATAGTTGCAAATAATACAACCTTACATGGTAGACGTTTATACAATATTATTGATTAATAATTGATTTTTTACATGTTTAAATGTGTAATAAGTAAAGTAAATAGTGTTCTCCATGCACTCGATGGTCTAAAACATTACCTCGAAAGGTAAATATTTTTGTATGGCATTTTCTTTCGACAGGCTTCTTACTCGGCTTAATTTACTTTTGAGGGGCATTGATATTCCGTCCATTGTTTGCCCGTTGTGTAACAATGTAGTGGAATTTGTCAACCATGTCTTCTTTGGCTGTGATTTGGCTTCAAATGTTTGGCATCTTATAAGAAGATAGATCAATATGAGGCAATTTCATATCTCCTATCCTTTTAGTTATAAATTTCATATATACCCAAACATGCATTAAAAACATTATACATTATGACTTTACTACTTGCACTTTGGGTATATATGAAATTAGTCATAAAAGTAAGGTGATATATGAAATTAATCAGACCAATATAGATATGCCTTCTTTTTCTTCTTGTTTCAATTGCTTACCACAGTTTGAAGATTTGAGAGCTCATACGGGTGACAAAGATAGGTTGTACCGTTTATACATCATTTTTGTGCCTTTTTTTTTAACGGCGAAATAATATAAAACAAGCTAGAAAGAAACTAGCAACTTATACAGAGAAATGCAACATTGGGTTTTGAAGCTACAATGTCCATGAGATGTTATGTTTTTTACATCTACTCGAAAACAAATGATAAGATTTAATAACAATGGAATCGAAAATAAAACTCTTTTTCATGGTTGAATATTTAAACAGCACTCCGTTTCGAAACCTCCAAATACACCACACTTTGGTATATAGAATCACCTCAAGGATTCTCCTTCTTTAAACACCAATCAATTCCAACCAGCTAAGCATCGAGGAGATGTTATCAAAACCAGGCAGATCCAAATCACACCATCTCGATATCCTTCTCCAAAGATGAACCACCGTATCACATTTAAAGAAAGTATGATCCAAAGATTCATTCTCATTATTACACAAAGGGCATACCACAGATGGGATATCTATGTCTTTAGCAGCAAGATTCATTCTCGTTGAAAACCGATCCCACATAAGACGCCACATCATTATATTAACTTTGATCGGGACATTGCTACACCATCTTGTAACAATATTACCTGCTGTAAAAAAATTAGAGTCAGTTATCTTCCTCGCACTACGCACCGAGAATATTCCATCCAATTCCAACTCCTATTTCCATTTGTCATATGTATCAGTGAAGTTTACGTTCATTAACATAGCTAAAATTTCCATCAATTATGGTGTTTATGGCGTTATCATAACAGTGTTACTCTATCCTCTCACTCGTCGATGTAACACCCCCATTTTCACAGATCGCAGCGGAATTTGGATCTGGGGTATTACTTCATGGATCACAGATACAGTAATAGAAAACGACTCGAAAAGAGATGTTTTATAAAATTGAGTTATCATTCATTAAAATTATCAGATTTTTATAAAGGGAGGTCCCCAAAATCTAAGTGTGTTATGAAGCTTGAATGATAACCAAATGGAAAGTCTTTCAAGTCTTGTGCCACTCCATGCCATAATTTCCACAAAGCTCCGTTACCTAGGATACATGCTTAAAGAGTCAACACTAGGTGTTGAGTGAGAGTCATAGGTTTAAATGATAGTGAATACAAGTTCCACAGGGTTCAGTTGTTACACCCTTCAAGGAAAATGTAATGTGTGTGATAATTGTAATGCATGTACAATTATCAAGAGTTGGTATGTTGCACTAAGCTCATAAACCACACGTTAACAATCCAGATCATGGGGTCTCCAGACCAAACCATGATGGGACGGGAAGGATAACTTGCCAAAGTTAATCCTGCAGAGGGTTCAAATATAATACTTATTGGTACCCTCCAGTGAGAGGTAGTACCAAATGGAGTTGTCAAACTCCAATAGATCTATCAATTATATTCGCGTTCACTTTTGTAAACTATCACAAGCGATTAGATTCATGAATTTGTTGTGTAGGGGTGGCAGATAGTTTACTCGTGCAACAACCAAAGAAAAAGACTTGTATTCGATTTAAAGCATGTATCCCCCTCACAGGTTTGTAAAGCATTTAAAAGTAAGGCTATGAAAACTCACCTGGGGTTAGGGAAATCTAATTGATGTGAAAAGTGACTCGGAACTAGACTGCCTACTCACGTATCTTGGTGGTATTGTGGGTGTGGATGTATGTCAAGCTTTAGTTATCTTGTTTAAGTTTATTAAGTAATCATTCTTAGGGTTTTTAGTGTTTTAGATATAACATAACACTGTTCGGGCCATCACAATCAAGAAGTATAAGACTCCTCATATGAAGCTCATTAATTTTGTATTATGTTATCAACATAATACCGTTTATGCCATCATAATTCAGAAGTTAATACTCCTCACATGAAGCTCCCTACTATAAAGTTATGTTGTTATTAAGTTTAGTTATAACATAACACCGTTCGGGCCATCATAATTCAGAGGTCATGCAATAATCGTTTGAGGAGTCAGGGCACTTTAATTCGTAAACCCAGCAAACTCGTCAAAAAAAAAATATCCATATGATACCCCTCGCATGAAGCTCCCTAGTATTGTGTTATGCTTCTAACTTTAAAATAGGTTTTTATATTTATAAAAATACTTTCACTTTATACCCTTATAGTTTATATATTTACAAAATCTACCCTAGACTTATAAACATATTATTAACTATCTAAACTTAGCAAAATTAGTCCCTATACTTATATATTTTTGGAAAGTGGCATAAATGACCGTTGGACTTATAAGGTTTCAAAAATTACCATTTATACCCTTTACTTTATAATTTTTGCAAAACTAGTCCTTATATGTTTATAATTATTTATCTTTTTATCCTAAGGTTATGTAACTTTGCAAAAAGGGTCCTTATACTTATAACTTCTAAGAAATGTCAAAAATAGTCCCTAGACTTAGTATTTTCAGAAAGTTACCATATATACCCCTATGCATGGAAAACTTTGCAAAACTAGTCCTAATTCCATGCAAATTATATTTTTATGAAACAAAAAGGTTTCCTAGCTTATGGTTAACTAATATTAGCTTAAATAAGTTACTTAAACTAGCTTATAGCTTATGATAAGGGTTTATAGCATAAAATTAGCATTTAGTCTATAAGTAGGGTTTTAAAATGAAAAGTTCTAAAGGAAAATGATCAAGGCTTAGGCAAGGGTTATAAGGCATCCTAATACTATCCTAGTAATGTAATATAATGATTATAAGCAATAATTAAGCTTACTTGGGTCAGTTTAGGGTTAACGTGGGTAATTCTAGGGTCTTAGGGTTTCTCCATGGAAAATGGATTCGACAAGGCCTCAAGGCTCACACTACTAGACTCCTAGGACTTCTAAGGCTCTTATACTACTGCTAGGTCTAATATAAGTGAGGTGGTGAAGAAAAGGAATGGATGGTTTTGAAAGGGAGGGGTACGAGGGTATTTATAGCCTCGTTAGGCTTGGAGACCAAGAAAAGAAGGGTGTGGTGGCATGTAACGTGGAGGGGAGGTATAAGGAGGAGGGGGGATGACCAGGAGTAGCTAGTGGCTGAGTAAGCTGAGCTACAAAACTAGCTAGGGGGCTTGTGGTGCAAAATGGTGCCGTGTGGTGGTTTTGGTCAAAGGTGGTGACAAGGTAGTGATGGAGGTGTGTACTTAGGTGTTTGGTGGTGACAAGGAGCTGCATAAGCTGCCTTGTAGGTTTCTAGGGATAGTGGTGCTAGGTTGGTAGCTTAGTTTTAGGTTAAGTTTTGACCTAGTTTTGCTTAAGGAGATATTAGGGTCTAGACTAGGGTTTAGTGCCTAGATTAGGGTCCTATGAGTGTTTAGTGACTAATCCTAGGTCCTAGGAAGCTTATACTAGGTGATGGTAGCTTATGGTGAAGTTTTAAGATAGTTTAGACCAAATTCTAGGAAGTTATGACCTAGTTATGGTTTTGTGCTTAAGAGACTTGTACCTAAGCTCTAAGGGGTTGTACTAGGGTCTAAGGGTGCTAATATATCCTATTGTTCCTAAGGTAACTCATACATAAGTCTTGAACACTTTCAAACTAGTTTAGATAAGCAATTAGGTTTTGTAAACACATAGGCCTAATTAGGGCTTAATTAGGGTTTATTAGGGTTTTGTGATATGTTTAGTGTGTTAGGTTGGTAGATTACTTATTGTGGTAGTGTTGTGATCTTATGCTTGACATACCAGAGGTTTATGGGATGTGTGGGTAGAGATATTTGGCTTGTGTAGATACGTGAGCAAGTCTAGAGAGTCATGCAGGTAATGAATGCACATAAAAAGCAAAAATTTATCTGTGAAATACCTGAAATAGGTATTTGTAGTGGAAATGATAGTGGTGATATTTGGTGGGGTGTTACAGTCTTACCCCCCCTTGGAGAAAATCTCGTCCCGAGATTTAGTTGAACGTAGGGTAAAAGATGAACGAGTTGACGATTCGAGAAAAGATGGGTGATAGAGAAAGAAAGGAATTGTACAAACAGAGTAGAAAATGCTTGTACATATGTTAGATACTTAGGCTCATTTATTTATATCTCATTACTCACAAGTAGAGGCGTCCCAATTCTTGTAAGCAAGAGCTTATAAATTCTTGATCCGTTTGATTTATAACTTTTTCATTAAAACGAAAGAGCGTCCTAGTTCATTTTAGCAGGTTAGTCATCATAAATCATCCTTAAGTAGTATCGGCGGAAAATGGAGAGAGTTTACCACACTTAAGGAAGTGTGATAAGGGAATGTTTTAGAGACAAGTTCCAGCCATGGCGAAGACAAGTTTTAGTCATGGTGGAGACAAGTTCTAGTCATGGTGAAGACAAGTTCTACGGTCTCCTGATTAGCAACTAGTCATCTGGTATCATCCCATGTTATAACTAGAGTGACGGACATCAAAGATCTCATTCTTGCAACTTTTGCAAGGCCATATATAACATCATAGTCGAACATAATGAGGATTAAAGTTTGACATAGATATTCTTACAAGTTCTAACTAATAGAATCTTGTGATATGACGAGAAGTACAAGTTCTAACTCTTAGAACATTGTAGGATGAGGTAAGGAGAGAGTTTAAAGTAGGATAAAATAGAGAGAAAAATGACGGAGGAATGAAAGGATGGGAGGAAGTGGAAAGATGGATTTTATAGGAAGGAGTGAAGAGGAAAGAGGGAAGGCAAGGGATGAATAGAAAAGTATGAATCGAAAGGGTGAAAGAGTAGGAATAGGTAGAGTGGAAAAGGACAGGAGTATAGGATTAAACGGTAGAGTGAGGAAGGCGGGAGAATGAGATTTAAAATAGGAGAGTGGGAAAAAGGCAAGAGAGTGAGATTTAAACTGGATTTAAATGGGAGAATGAGAAGAAGCGGGAGAATATAATTAAATGGAAGAGTGAGAGTATAGGATACATGAAAAGATGGTATTCCTAATGGAATTAAGATTTACTAGATTCCTTCAAAGTTTGTTTTCCCCCTAAGGTTCTTCTAGTTTTCATATCTA
The DNA here is from genome assembly GCA_030686995.1 of Artemisia argyi. Classification (NCBI taxonomy): domain Eukaryota; kingdom Viridiplantae; phylum Streptophyta; class Magnoliopsida; order Asterales; family Asteraceae; genus Artemisia; species Artemisia argyi. Next base: position 43,967,488 of record CM060708.1, read on the forward strand.
ATCTTAAAATCTAAGGGTGATATATTAGTGTTAATCGGTGAAGAAGATCCAATAATAGGAGATGGGCTAGGTGATTCCTTATCTAAGGGTTTACTAGGAGTATCACTATTCCTAGGTAAAGTTTCGTGTTTAGAGGTGTAAAGAGGGAAGATTGGGAATAAGAATAGCTAGGGGAAGATGACTAAAGAAGGCTAAGGAAGTAGTGAGGGCTAAAGATACTGAATTTGGAAAGAATTCAGATCTCTATGATGTAGAATAAGAATTCTCATCATTAGTATCATATGAAATTATAAGAGAGTGTTTTTAAGGGAATTATGGTTTTTAGGAAGTGAAAAGAGATGAAGTTCGAGGGAAGTTGTTATTCATGACATATAATGTCATAAAATAACAAGAGTGGAAGTTACAATTACATAAGGTCATACATAACTTGTTTTTAACAAGTGTTGCTATTTATGCCAAATGTCTTGTTGTTAAATTTAAGAGGATAGGGATTTTTAGGCAGATTGCCTAAGGATAGAAAATGGGAATAGGGAACGGACTCTATAGAATGATACTTTAGGCCTCCCTAAAATGCCTAAAGTTCAAGAATAAGTATCCTTACGAGACGACTCTCAATAAGGTTTTGGGTTTGAAATCGAAACCCAAAGGAGTTAAGGGTTAAGAGTTTTGAGAATCTATGAATCTAAGGCATCGGGACAACTCATCCTAAGTTCCTAGGGGTGATAGTGGGTTAAGGATTTAAGGTAGGTTATAACATGTACCCAACTTGTTATATTTTACAAGATATACCTAAATTTCTAAGGGTTCCTATAAGGTTTGGGATGACCTAGGGTAATCAAGAAGAGGCATAACTAATCCTAGGTTAGCTAGGTTATCCTAAATTAAGGGGAACTAGCAAGTGAGAGTAAGAGGTATCTAAGGCATAACTTATATTAATGATTTCCTATCTTACACATCCTATAAGTATTATGGCATTATTCTAGGGCAAAACTCCTAGAGCTATAAAAGGCATACTACTTAGGGATTTCTTCTGAGGTTTTCTCAAATCTAAGGGTTTGAGTTTGGGATGTTTCCTAAATTTGATTGATGACATTCCTCCTCATCATCAATCATCTTTTATAAAGTACAAATCCAAAAACGGGCAAAGGCTATCTTATGGTGGTATCTCATTTGATTTTTCTGTAATTTAGCTATCTTAAAACGGGCTTGTTGTAGGGTGTTTCTTAAACTACTATAATCAGATCGGGTGCCTATGTCATTATCATGACCTTCTTCAATCTTCTCAATAAGGTCAAGAAAAATTTCATCTAAGTTATTTAAAATATCTTCTACCTGATTTTCTAAAGTTGTCCTAGTGGAATTTTCTCCGACTTCAAATTTCCAAGATGAAGTGGGAGGGTTTACTAAGTAAGGTGTGGGTGCTAAGGTATAGGGTTGTCTAGGTTCATATCTAGGGGTATAGGCAGGGATAGGTTTCCTAGGTATATATGGTTCTCTAGGAAGAAAGAACCCGTGTGGCTCAAATCTTGGAGAGGGAAATGGTGGGTGTAAAATAGTGTTTGGGGGAGTAATAGGTGATGCCTTAGCATAGAATTCTCTTATACGTTTTAAGTGTGGGACATCTATGAAAGGTGTAAAACATAGGGGTGACGGCGTATCTATACTATTCCTAGGGTTTTCTGGGGAATTGGGAAAAAGATTTTTAAAGCTAAGATCCGAATCATTCGGAGTGGGAAGAACATTCTCCGTATGTAATCCGGATGGGATAAAGGTAGAGTAGTGTGGAGCAGGCATAACTATCTAATAATCCGAAAAAATAATATAAGCTAAGATATAAGTCAAGAAATACCTATTATGCAGACATAATGCACATATGGCTCATGGAAAAAGGCATTGGGGAGTGTAGTGGCACGAAGGACTTTTTCGGGTATTCGGAAAAATAGTTGTAGTTTAGGTTTTGACCTTATTCTCTACAACTGAAGCTCTGATGCCAATCTGTAACACCCCCATTTTCACAGATCGCAACGGAATTTGGATATGGGGTATTACTTCATGGATCACAAATACAGTAATAGAAAACGACTCGAAAAGAGACTTTTTAAAAAATTGAGTTATCATTCATTAAAATTATCAGAGTTTTATAAAGGGAGGTCCCCAAAATCTAAGTATGTTATGAAGCTTGAATGATAACCAAATGGAAAGTCTTTCAAGTCTCGTGCCACTCCATGACATAATTTCCACAGAGCTCCGTTACCTAGGATACATGCTTAAAGAGTCAACACTAGTTGTTGAGTGAGAGTCATAGGTTTAAATGATAGTGAATACAAGTTCCACAGGGTTCAGTTGTTACACCCTTCAAGGAAAATGTAATGTGTGTGATAATTGTAATGCATGTACAATTATCAAGAGTTGGTATGTTGCACTAAGCTCATGAACCACACGTTAACAGTCTAGATCATGGGGTCTGCAGACCAAACCATGATGGGACGGGAAGGATAACTTGCCAAAGTTAATCCTTTTGAGGGTTCAAATATAATACTTATTGGTACCCTCCAGTGAGAGGTAGTACCAACGGGAGTTGTCAAACTCCAATAGATCTATCAATTATATTTGCGTTCACTTGTGTAAAATATCACAAGCGATTAGATTCATGAATTTTGTTGTGTAGGGGTGGCAGATAGTTTACTCGTGCAACAACCAAAGAAAAAGACTTGTATTAGATTTAAAGCATGTATCCCCCTCACAGGGTTGTAAAGCATTTAAAAGTGAGGCTATGAAAACTCACCTGGGCTTAGGGAAATCTAATTGATGTGAAAAGTGACTCGGAAACTAGACTGCCTATTCACGTATCCTGGTGGTATTGTGGGTGTGGATGTATGTCAAGCTTTAGTTATCTAGTTTAAGTTTCTTAAGTAATCATTCTTAGGGTTTTTAGTGTTTTAGATATAACGTAACACTGTTCGGGCCATCACAATCCAGAAGTATAAGACTCCTCATATGAAGCTCCTTACTATTGTATTATGTTATCAATATAATAACGTTCATGCCATCATAATTCAGAAGTTAATACTCCTCACATGAAGCTCCCTACTATAGAGTTATGTTGTTATTAAGTTTAGTTACAATATAACACCGTTCGGGCCATCATAAATCAGAGGTCATGCAATAATCGTTTGAGGAGCCAGGGCACTTTAATTAGTAAACCCAACAAACTCGTCAAAATAAATTTCCACATGATACCCCTCACATGAAGCTCCCTAGTATTGTGTTATGCTTCTAACTTTAAAATAGGTTTTTATATTTATAAAAATACTTTCACTTTATACCCTTATAGTTTATATATTTACAAAATCTACCCTAGACTTATAAACTTATATGATTAACTATCTAAACTTAGCAGAATTAGTCCCTATACTTCTATATTTTAGGAAAATGGCAGAAATGACCCTTGGACTTATAAGGTTTCAAAAAATACCATTTATACCCTTTACTTTATAATTTTTGCAAAACTAAGGTTTCAAAAAATACCATTTATACCCTTTACTTTATAATTTTTGCAAAACTAGTCCTTATATGTTTAAAACTATTTATCTTTTTATCCTAAGGTTATATAACTTTGCAAAGAGGGTCCTTATATTTATAACTTCAAAGAAATGTCAAAAATAGTCCCTAGACTTAATATTTTCAGAAAGTTACCATATATACCCGTATGCATGAAAAACTTTGCAAAACTAGTCCTAATTCCATGCAAATTATATTTTTATGAAACAAAAAGATTTCCTAGCTTAAGGTTAACTAATATTAGCTTAACTAAGTTACATAAACTAGCTTATAGCTTATGATAAGGGTTTATAGCATAAAATTAGCATTTAGTCTATAATTAGGGTTTTAAAATGCAAAACTAGTCCTAATTCTAAGGCATCCTAATACTATCCTAGTGCTGTAATATAACGATTAGAAGCAAAACATAAGTTTACTTGGGTCAGTTTAGGGTTAATGTGGGTAATTATAGGGTTTAGGGTTTCTCGATGGAAAAAGGATTCGACAAGGCCTCAAGGCTCACACTACTCGACTCCTTGGACTTCTAAAGCTCTTATACTACTGCTAGGTCTAATGGAAGTGAGGTGGTGAAGAAAAAGAAGGGATGGTTTTGAAAGGGAGGGGTACGAGGGTATTTATAGCCTCGTTAGGCTTGGAGACCAAGAAAAGAAGGGTGTGGTGGCATGTAACGTGGAGGGGAGGTGTAAGGAGGACGGGGGATGACCAGTAGAAGCTAGTGACTAAGTAAGATGAGCTACAAAACTAGCTAGGGGCTTTTGGTGCAAAATGGTGTCGTGTGGTGGTTTTGGTCAAAGGTGGTGACAAGGTTGTGATGGAGGTGTGTTCTTGGGTGTTTGGTGGTGACAAGGAGCTGCATAAGCTTCCTTGTATGTTGCTAGGAATAGTGGTGCTAGGTTGGTAGCTTAGTTTTAGGTTTTAGGTTAAGTTTTGACCAAGTTTTGCTTATGGAGAGATTAGGGTCTAGCCTAGGGTTTAGTGCCTAGATTAGGGTCCTATGAGTGTTTAGCGACTAATCCTAGGTCTGAAGAAGCTTGTACTAGGTGATGGTAGCTTATGGTGAAGTTTTTGGATAGTTTAGACCAAATTCCAGGAAGTTATGACCTAGTTATGGTTTTGTGCTTAAGAGACTTGTACCTAAGCTCTAAGGGGTTATACTAGGGTCTAAGGGTGCTAAGATATCCTATTGTTCCTAAGGCAACTCATACATAAGCCTTGAACACTTTCAAACTAGTTTAGATAAGCAATTAGGGTTTTGTAAACACATAGGCCTAATTAGGGCTTAATTAGGGTTTATTAGGGTTTTGTGATATGTTTAATGTGTTAGGTTGGTAGATTAATTATTGTGGTAGTGTTGCGATCTTATGCTTGACATACCAGAGGTTTATGGGATGTGTGGGTAGATATATTTGGCTTGTGTAGATACGTGAGCAAGTCTAGAGAGTCATGAAGGTAATGAATGCACATAAAAAGCAAAAATTTACCTCTGAAATACCTGACATAGGTATTTGTAGTGGAAATGATAGTGGTGAGATTTTGTGGGTTGTTATTGTCGAGGAAAATTGACATTTTCGATTCCATTTGTACTTTTTTTTTCTTGGCTTAAAAGTAGAAGTCATAATGTTAGTTGTTGGAACTCTTGGATTATGAATCTTTGTAATATTTTTCTAGCTCTTTGCTAGTGCGTTTTAATATATCCGCCTTTTAAAAAAAATAAGTAAAGTAAATAAATACTTGTTATATTTAGTATCCATATTAGCTAGTGTAATAAACTTAGGGGTTTTAAGTGTTAGTTTTAGTTATTAGCCAAGTAGGACACGTTTGTTTACATGCCTTGCATGGCAAGCTATTTTAACAACCGACTAGTTGTTTCCTTGTTGTTCCGCCGACTTCCAACTCCTATTAGGAGAGGTTTTCGTTCCCCCTCATCTTTATAAAAGGAGGTGAGGCTGGGGGGATGTGATTTGTACCATTTTCTTTTCCTTTGTTCTTAATATATAATCGTTTGGAACAAGATTACGTGTCGTGTTTTTTACATCACATCGAGTTAAGGTTTTTGTAGTGTGTCGTGTTCTTCTTTCAAGATCAGTTTTCGCAAGCTAACTTCCAGGTTTGTTGGTCGATTACCAGCAAGTGGTAACAAGAGCCGTGTTCGGGTCTCGGGTGGAAGCTAGGTCGATCTTGTTGAAGGTTTGTTGTTGTTTGATATTAAGACAACAAGGTTTTCTTGGTGATCGAATTGGGGCAGTGGGTACTTGTTGTTCAAGACTTTGACAAAAAGGTTTAAGAAGCAAGGTTTTTTGTTTGGAGGGTTGTTTCCAAATCAACTTCAGCGCAAGGTTTCTTTGGTTTCGGGTCTGAGAGATTCGAAAAGCGTTGAGAATTTGGTTTAAACTAGAAGGTCTCGACTGGAAGGGTTCTTTAAAGGTCGGCTTTATCTAGGTTCTTGTGACGAGGAAGACTTAAAAGATTATTGAATTTTTGAGTTGTCAAGGTTATCGATACGGGTTAAAGAAAATTCAGGGTTCATTGGTTTTCGGGATATCGAAGATCGACAAAAGGTTTCTGGTGGCTTCAGTTTTTGTAAGGGTATCGACAAAGAAACATAATGGTACTTGGTTTTTTGGTTTAAGAAGATCAAGTATAGTCGATTTTAGAGGGTTTTTTTGGTTTAAATGTTTTTTTAAATCAAGAAAACATCACTGATTTAATGTTGACGTGTTCTAGTTGCTAAAGATGTCACATACAGAGGTTGTGGGTCTCTTATTGCATGCAAACTATAATTGAAATAAGGAATTAAAACTTCAAAGGGGTGTTTATATTATCTTTTCTTTGTGGTAAAATAAGGCCAAGGTTTTAAGGAAAAATAAAATATTCGATCTTAAAACAAGGCTATTTACGTTAATAACCTTTGAAGGGTTTTTGCTTAACATACTTTGTTTGATTTGGTGTTGTGAGATTTACATCACAAGATTAATAGAATAAGCAAAGGGATAAAAGAATGAAGGCGGGGACCGTGTTTGACATCGAAAAATTCGATGGAAAGAATGATTTTGCGTTATGGTAGGTAAGGATGAAGGCTTTGCTGGAACAGGAGGGATTGGCTGCAGCATAGGAGGAGTTACCTGAAGCTACAATAGTGGCATACGATAATGTCATTTAGAAAAAGGCTTATAGCGCATTGATCTTGTGTTTGGGTAATCGGGTCCTACAGGAGATCACCAAAGAGACGAGTACTGCAATGAGAATTTGGAAAAAGTTAGAGACTTTATATATGACAAAGACTTTAGCTAATCGTTTGTACTTGAAGAAGAAGAAGAAGCTATATACCTTCGCCATGCATCCGGGTAAGAGTCAGACAGAGCATATTGATGACTTTCACAAGTTGGTAGGTGACTTAGCGGCTATAGATACTGCTATATCGGATGAGGATCAGGCACTATTATTACTCACATCTTTACCATCGTCTTACGGTAATTTCGTGGATACTTTGCTATATGGTCGGAATTCTTTGAAGCTAAAAGACGTGGTCATGACACTTCATTCTAGGGAACTTCAGAAGATCACGGAAGAAAATGTTGATGGGGGTGAGGGTTGTTTGTGACGGCGAAATCTGATCAACGTGATATGCAACAGGGCAAAGGTAGTGCGTGATCAAAGTCACAAGGAAGAAGCAGCAAACTCAAGTGTTATATATGTCAGTCCGAGGAGCATTAAGAGGGATTGTCCCAGGTATAATCACAAGAAATCTCAAGGTTTTGTCAGGAATGAAGATCATGATGTTATGATGGCAATGAGTGTTGAAAAGTTATTGGACTGGATCATGGATTCAGGGGGCTCATATCACATGACATACAGGGGAGTATAATTGTTTGATTTTGAGGAGTATGATGGTAGTAATGTACTGCTCGGTGATGGCAGGGAATGTCGTGTACGGGGGGCAGGTAAGGTTAAAGTACATATGAGGGATGGGTCAAGTTTCGTTTTGGACAATGTCATGTATGTTCCAGAATTAAGGCGAAACTTGCGCTGGATACTCTTGAAAAAGAGGGTTTTACCGTAAAGATGCAGTCGAGCAAGATCGAGGTTTTAAAGGGTTTACTGGTGGTTTTATCATGAACAGGGAAGGCTAATTGTGTATATACTTTGGATGGTCAAGCAGTGAGCGGGAAAACATTGTAGAGTAGAAAGCAGTTAGGAGAATCTCATACTGGAAGAAAGATCTAGAAAGGTAATTTTCTTGAGCCTTGTAATCAGAGGTCTACACAACATTATATGAAGAGTGGAGCCGCCAAACATTTGGGTGTTGCAGGGATACAACAGTATAATGGGTTGGTTAAAAAGATGAATGTGACACTCTTGGCTAAGCTACATTGTTTTCTGATTCAGTCTGGTTTGTCCAAGGTTTTTTGGGCAGAGGATATAACCAGGTCTACATATCTAGTGAATAGGTCACCTCTAGATTTTAAGCTTTCAGAACTGGTTTTATATTAACTCACAATATGTGTATACTGTGAATGAACAATGGGTAAAGAGAGAAGTGAATACTTTCATTAAAATAACATGGCTATATATAGCCTTTACAAAGAAGTAACATGGGTTCTATAACTCCTAAAGAGCAGCCACTACTACTGAACTACTCTCCATAACATTTGGTCAATCCTAGACTAAATCATCCCATGATCTTTTACCATTTCAAACTACTTTATTTAATTCCTATACTAAGGTACTAAAATACTGAAAATACCAAAATACTTATTCAAGATTAAATCCAACATTCACAACCTTAATCTTGATGCCTACCACGGTCTCGACTCCTACAGTCATACTCACAAACACGGTCTCGCGGTTCCTTGCTCGGTCTCTTCATCAAAGCAGTGACGGTTCTTCATCTTGGATCAAGTTTAGCTCGTTGTCTTTGTCCTTGTCCTCCCATTTTTTGCACTCATAGCTAAAGTGCCCAAATGTTTCACAATCATAGCATCGAATCCCACTCTTATCACCTTGACCCAATCCTTTTCCTCGGCCTCTACCACCTCTATCAGAATTCCTTCCACGGCCTCTTCCTCGTCCGCTACTTTCTCCATACCTTTGCTCACTTGCCAACAAAAGTTGCCCTTCTTCTCCTTCCTTCTCACCATGGCTTTTGAGTCTTTCTTCATACGCCTTAAGCCTTCCAACCGCTTCATCAAAGAGCATCATATCCAACTCGAAACACTGTTCGATCGAAGCCACAATTTGAAGAAATGACTTTGGCATTGCATCAAGTAGCCTTTTCACCAAGTCTACTTCCTCAAGCTCGTACCCGAGACTCCTTGCCTTTGAAGCTAGACCGCTCAACTTGGTCGCAAACTCATCAACAGTTTCACCCTCCTTCATACGCAAGCTTTCAAGCTCCCTTTTCAATGTTGCAAGCTGAGCCGTTCTCACCTGATCTACACCCAAGTATCGTGTTTTAAGACCATCCCACACTTGCTTCGGGTCGGTGTAATTCGCCATTTGCAAAACCATTTCTTCGGGTATCGCTTGAAACAAAAAAGCAAGAGCTTGTTTGGATTTCTTTAGATCATGTTCTTTACCTAACCCTCTTGGTTCAACCGTCGCCCATAGGCCATATGCATCCATAATCGATTTGACCCTAGCAGCCCACACCGGATAATTTATCGAGATCAAAGCCGGAACTTGATATGATATCGATCCTCATTCTTTAGGTACCAACGCCATTCTTCACTTCTTTTTCTGTTTTTCTTTCAACTGCAAATAAGCCAAACCACCGGTCTTTATATCGGCTCTTCGGTCTTTTCCGGTGTCTCTCTTCCGGCCGGTCTACGGTCTTTCTTTCTTACTTAACAGTCTGCTCGGTCTCAACTAGAACTTAGTTTCCAGCCACGGTCTTCTTTTTTCCGGTTTTTCGGTCACGGTCTTCTTCTTCGGTGTCGGTCTTCAGTCGCTGCTTGTGAGCAACCGGTCTTTCTTCTCTCACTTGCTAAGATTCACATGATATCGCCCCTAAGCTCTGATGTCAAGTGTAAATTTGAAGCTTTCAAAACTGGTTTTATATTAACTCACAATATGTGTATACTGTGAATGAACAATGGGTAAAGAGAGAAGTGAATACTTTCATTAAAATAACATGGCTATATATAGCCTTTACAAATAAGTAACGTGGGTTTTATAACTCCTAAAGAACAGCCACTACTACTGAACTACTCTCCATAACATTCGGTCAATCCTAGACTAAATCATCCCATGATCTTTTACCATTTCAAACTACTTTATTTAATTCCTATACTAAGGTACTAAAATACTGAAAATACCAAAATACTTATTTAAGATTAAACCCAACATCACCATCATCAGCGATTGGATTCAAGACGCCTATAGATATGTTGAGGTTTTGTTGTTGGCTTGCTAGTATTAAGCGAGGGATGCTTGAACCGATTGAGGTCAAGTGGATATCCTTGGGATACCGTGAAAGTATAGTGGGTAATAAGCTTTGGAGGTTAGATGACGTTACTTCAAAAGGAGTGCTTTACAGGAATAAATTTTAATGAGAGTGGCGAATACAAGAAAACTTTTATTGGTTCTGGTGTATTTGTGGGTTCAGTGCAGGTGTTGAAGGGAGTTGAGTTTGAGGTGGAACCGCTAGGGGATCATACATTTGTCGATCTTTGATATCCCGAAAACCAACGTGTTAGTGCAAATGTTACGGCGTGTAATCTATACAACGTCTTCATGTTTTAATGATGACAAACACGTAACTTGTAATAAATAACGTAAAGTGCACAAGTTATTCGTTCACACATCAACGTCTCTCGACATCACTTCAAGTATGAACAAACACTTTACCAACTTTGTTAAGTGATCAAAGAAAATCCTTTTTTTTTCTTAAACCTTACATTTTATAAATGTGACAAAACATTTTTACAAAAATAAACTAGACAAATTATTCTTGTATTTATAAAGAAATGTTTTAATAAGAAAAATAGATTTGAAATTTGAATTTCAAAATGTCCAAACGACCTTATTTCCCGCCCAAATCAGATAAAATTTCACCAGGTAATATTTCACCATTAAAGGACAAAAACTGTCAAGGAGGTCCCTTATCTATGTCACGGTCCCTTATTGATAAAGGACCGTCCAAGGTTTAAGGGACCGTCCCACGCTCCTCGAGCAGGCTATAAATACTGGCCCATTTTCATCAAAAAAACTGATCCTCTTTGCACAAAACTCTCTGTTTCTTTCTTCCTTCTTCTTTGATCACTATAACTCTTTGGTATGCGTTTATAAGTGATCCCGTCATCCACTACACCATGTGCAAGAGAAGAACACTCGAAGTCGTCAAGAATCGAAGTGTTATTGAGTCCACACACAAACGTAACTAGTGTTACAATTTTCTTATTCCTCTACCTCATGGGCAAGAGAAGAACTCTCGACGTTGATATAGAATCGAGATGTTATAAGAGTCCACACACAAACGTAACAAGTGTTATGATTCTATTCATCCTTGTATTTTCTTATTGTAAATATTTCCTACTTGTGTGTGAGTCGAGGATGGAGTTGTTAGATTAGACTTGGACGAAGATGAAGATCCAAGAGGTGTTGTAACTAGATTAGTTCTTGTATTTGTTATGAGGAGAGTGGTGTCCTAGTGTGTAGGTTAGGACTTAGTGAAGTCGGTGTGTGAAGGCTTGGATCGGGAAAGGATCCAAGTGTGTCTTTGTGTAAAGGCTTGGATTGGGTGAAGATCCAAGTGTGTCTTGTGTGAAGGCTTGGATTGGGTGAAGATCCAAGTGTGTTATTTGTGTGAAGGCTTGGATTGGGTGATGATCTAAGTAGGACAAGAGTGCTTGTTCGTGTGGCCACGTGGGCCTTGGAGTAGATTGGTTATAGCTAAGATTAGAACTCGACATTCCGCTTAGTGTCGTTAAACTTGGTGTAAGCTTGTGTACGGTTTGTTCCGCCATAATGGAGCGTGTTGATTAGTGAAGTAACTCTCGAGTGTGGTACTCGGGGAGTGGAGTAGGACGAAGAGGTGCTTCATGCCGAACCACTATAAATCATCGTGTTCGGTTTGCGTTTTCTCTTCCTATCTCTTTACTTTTTATACCTGCAAGCATTTAGGTTTGTGTGGCTTGTTGTGTGTATGCTTGTGATATAAACTAGTTAACTTAGAAACGCAAAACACAAGAAAACTTAATCACACGAAATAAACTGCCCACTGGCGGCGGCCCTTTATATAGGGACGGTCCCCAAAAATTTAAGGGACCATTGGTGTATATTAGGGACCGTCCACAGTATGATCAGAATTAGCTAAAATGTTTAAACCTCGTGCTATGTTTATGTTTATGTGATTGCTTGCATACTTGTTATTAAGTAACATATATGTTTGTTATGAGTGACATAATCACTATTCATATTTAGTCACACTTGATCGGGAATTTGATACGAAATATTTTTAAGTTTTAAAGAGAAACGTATTCACCCCTACCCTCTACGTTTCTACACAACGAACCTTGAATTTTCTTTAACCCGTATCGATAACCTCGATAACTCGAAAATTCAATAACCTTTGAAGTCTTCCTCGTCACAAGAACCTGAACAAAACCGACCTTCAAAGAACCCTTCCAGTCGAGACCTTGTAGTTTAAAGCAAACACTCAACGTTTTTTAAATCTATATGAGAAACTTATAATCCCTAGTGACCATGAAAATACCTGGAGATTCAATTATGTGTACTCCATGAGTAAATTTTCCACAAATATACTAGTGTAAAATACGAATGGGTAGGAAAGTGTGTTTCAATTTTAAATTTCTAAAATATGCTTTACCCACCATATAGTCACGGGACGGTCCATGAGGAAAATGAAACACCATTTTTCTACATAATTCATTTCGTATTAAGTTGTACTCGTCAATTAATAACTGTAACACCTCAAAAATTTAGGTTTAGTAATAGATATTTTAATACTCCCTTCATCTCACAATAAATGTTTTGTTTTGACTTTTTTAAGTATTTCTTTTTCAACTTTAACCTTAAATATTTTATTTTGTGTTATATAATATATGATGCAAAACATATGAATAGATTGCGTTATAAATGTATTTTCATTAATATAATTTTTATTAAATATTATATAACATAAACAGAAATACTTAAGATCAAAGTTGAAAAAAAAATGTCATAACATGAAAATTATTTTGGGAAGGGGGAGTAGTATTTATGGGATTTTGAGAAAGTTATTTCAGTTAGTACTTTTATAGGATAAGGAATTGTCATGCAAATAGTGAACAAAAAAGGGCCTTCCATGTAATGAATTTAACATAAAAGTTTAGTACAAAATTACAGATTTACCTTTAAGGCCTTATAACACAAAACACCATGATTTCTCCCTCCATTTCACACAAGTTATGTGTGTGGATGACCTGTAGGAAGAATTTGACCAAGAAAGTATCAAGAGTCAAGACCAAATTAGAAAAAGGCTAGGATGAATTGCAACAAAAGAAGCTCTGCCGTTCTTGATTGAGTTCCCCAATGAAGGTATGTATGAATACATGTCATGATTTTCATTACGATGAAATTGGGGTTTTATGTAAATTGGGGTATGTTAACCCTACCCCTTTTTGTCTTCAAGCGCCAAACCTATAACAACAAAGTAGTCGTCGCTATAGGTAAAATGCAAGATCAAATACACAACACGAGCCTTTTTTGTCTTCTAGCGAACTTTATCGACGACATGTCGTCGCTAAAAGTTTTGGTAAAAAACGAGACTATGAAATTGAGTTTTTAGTCGTTTAGTGGACCTATAGCGATGACATTCGTTGTCCCTAAAAAAACTCCCCATCTCAAGAAGTCAAAACTAGAGCTAGCAAGTCCCAACATGGCATTACAATTGTTGATTAAGGGTGTTCACAAATTGGGTAATACCCTCATAACCAAAAAACCGTAACTGAACCGAACCGAATTTATCAAAACCCAATCGAACCGAATTAAAAATTTGGTTAAGTTTGGATATAGGTTTGGCAGATGAAAACCGAACCGAAAACCGAATTCATATAAATTTATATTTTTATTATATATTTATAATTTTATAGTAAAGAAAACACTAAAACTCTTTTCTAATATAAATATAATATTTTTTATGTTTGAGTATTATTTTGGGGCTAAAAATTAATATAATTAAATAATTAAATGAAAAAGCATATTAATTACGTAGTATGTAATTCTAGTACTTGGGTAAACCCGAAAATCAAACCGAATTTAAATTTGGTTTTTGATATATTCGATTTAAGACGATCTGAATTCAATTCGGTTCGGTTTTCGTTTTACCCAAAATTGTTTTTAATTGAACCGATTGTGATTCAACAGATGTTCGAATATTTTTATAATGTTGCGTTATGATTAAAATATCTAACAAACTATTAAAAATATTTAAAACGTATTTTAGAGTTATGGAGTATTTACAATTTCAACAATTTTCTTTTACAGTTTTATTCTACATTTTTCATGCATGGTATAGGCATGAATTTTACAAACTAGCTTATACCGCATTCGGCCTCAAAACTTTGCGATTAAGGTAAAGAACAGAAAGCCGATTTATTGTCCAAATATAGTATTTCCAATATCAGGGACGGAGCTATGTGTTCACTTGGGTTGGCCAAGGCCCACCCCAAAGTTCCACTAGAGCCAATTAATTCTATAATATTAAAATAACTTGAGTCACTAAAGGATAAATTGGCCCACCCACAACTCTACAAACAATCAGGCATATCAAAATTGTGAGAGAGGATCTGGTGGCATGGAATTATTTGCAAGTGCAATAACTTGTTTGAAGATGGAAGAAATTGATTTTCTTGTTATTAGTTTACGGATGTTTTCTTCTTAAATGTTTCCATATTGAGTTGGTGCGCATTTCATATTGCGGAAGAGCCGTGCATTTGAAATAGAAAAGTAGAACTAAAATACAGTAACGACATGTTTTTGTTTATTGCTAATTGATATTAGGCCCACCCGCACATTAAATCCTGGCTTCGTCACTGTCCAATATTAAAGTACGGTGTGTTACAACATGGAGTATCCATATAAAGACCTAAGCAAAGCATATACTTACATACCAACAATGACATGGGCTATGCTGATCAATATGAACAACTGATCAATACAACATATACACTTATATAGCGTCAATTTCATCAAAGAATGAAGCAAGTTCCATCATCACAAGGTTGTGGATGTCCAACGACAATGCCAGCTGGATAGAAACCATTGTAACATGGGGGAGGAGGAGGAGGAGGGCAGTATATCGCACATGGTTCTATCTTTGATTTATCATCGGCTTTCTTGGGTGGTCCAACACTTACAATTTGTGCTGTCTTTCCAATTTTTCTAACGCGTTTAGCAACACACACAGGATCAACATCTCCTATTACAACTAACATTTGCTTCTCTAGATTCACGGACACTTCATTGATGCCAGATAGTTTTGTTACCGCCTTTAGTACTTCTGTCTTGCATTTTTCACAATGCATGTTCACTGAAACTTCTATTTTCTGAAACATACATAAAGTTAATGAGATCAGATCATCTTACGTTAGAATGAACAATATATTAAGAGGGCGATATACATTCCTGTGAAATATTTTAAATCATTGATGTAACATTGTAACATATATTAAACTTTAAGAAAGTTAGTTGAGGAGGCCTCATTTGAGGAAGGCCCTATTCATCAAAACCAGGTGACGATAAAACACATTAATTGTTGACTTTGTTAGCAGACAAAACGTCGATGCATCAGGTAACACTACAAGAATCGGGCCTTTTAGCCATGACACAATCAAAGGTTGAAAATCGCTTATTTTGCCGTTTAGTGGATTTTTGGCGACGACTTACGTCATGGCTAAAATCCTCCCATTCTTGTAGCATAATGCACAATATGGGAAGCGTCCAATGATGGTTGCATGACACTTTCAGGGTGCCAAGCCTAGTCATTTCACCATACAAATGGTCCATAGCTAGCTCAATAATGTGGGTACAAACCTGACTATAAATAAACGAACAAAATACCCTAACCAAGTAACTTGAAATCATTTTGTTTGGATAGAGATACGATGTCTCTGTACACATGTCCAACTTGATTTTCGCTCATATGGGCGATAACCTAATTAAGATCTTCTCTATCTGTGCACATACATATCGAGAGGCTAGTTATCGACACAGCCAGTGGCGTATATACTTCACCCTTTTGCGAGTCACTATCCAGGTGGTTCATGCATACAAACCTCTCCATATAAGATATAGTTTGTATCGTCTAATTCCATTCCAAAAAAAATGTCGTATTCATTTGCAAATTCAGTTGTAGTCTTTACACAAAACTAAGTATTAATGGCTACACACATTCATATTTTGCAAATTACATACAAAGTTATGATTTTTGTTTCTGCCACAAACGAGTAATTCGTTTAGTTCGCAGTGCCCATATAGTCATTCCATTTATAGGTTATGACCGGTTACGAATCCTATTTATTACAAAGACTCGCGGACATGTGCGTGAGAGACTAGACTGATTTAAAATCTACACTGAATGAACATCAAAACTAACTTAGAAACAAAATACTATCTAAAGACACGCGGTATGCTTGTGAAACTAATTAAAACGAGCCGAGTTAATTACTACAGATGATGTACATTACCTTAGGCATTTTGAGGTCGGCGACAAATGAAGCGATATGAACCAATATAATGTATTGAGGCTGATGACAAGTGATGCGAAATGAACCAATGTATATATCTCCTTGGAAACAAAGTATCTATATTTATACACTCCTATAGTCCTAGGTGTACATGATGAAATGGTCTAGTTGACATTAGATGTGACATTGTCAAAGTCAAATTAAAGCCACTAATTCTTAGCTACATGAAAGTATTTAAAACGATGCTTTGTGGGCTTACATATATAGGGTCTAGTCTAATAGTACAATACTTATATCTAAGTTGCAACTTAACTAAAGAATCAAATTATATATAATTCAACTTGTTTAGAAGAAGCAACGACTAAATGTGGTCCTATTAATCCAACTTGTTAGACGTCATTAAAGTATCAAACAATGATAGTGTAGGTTTAACCGTTTAACCTTATATGCAAAAAGTAAGAGATATATAGTTATGTAGTAACGACCACCATATTCTTTTGTTGAATCTTTCTGTGATGTCTAGTTGATTTGGGTGTATACAAGTGAACAATTTCTTTTATAATTTTAAGGAGTTAAACCTATAAAATGTTATGTATACAAGTGATCAATTTCTTTTTGAATTTCATAGATGTCTTAAAATAATACTTATTACGATCATTTCTTTAATACATTGTGTGAGAACTTAGTCACGTATTATAACATGATAATTATCAAGTTGGGAAATATGAAGGTACGATTAATTATCAAGTTGTTAAAAAAAATATTATCAAGTTGACACTCAATGAGAACTTTTCAACTTCAGAGGTCTAAGAATCTTTGAAAGTTGAAACCTAGGAAGAAGAAGGTGAGAAAATGCTACGTATATTCTTAAGACTTCCATTTCGTGTAGTTTGGTACAAATAAATGATTATGTGTAGCGTGAGGTCAAAAGCATATTTGTTACTCGTTAGATGAGCTACTCTGTAGCAGTATTTCAACTTGTTACATAGTTGTTCTGACATTAGGTCGTATAGTGTCTAAAACTAATTAATGATCTCAAGACCGCGAAAAGTTTGATCAATTCTATTTTCAGAGGGTAATGCTGGAAGGCGTCTCGCATGGAGAGTTTCACATTCATTTAAAAAGTTGTATAGATTTCCATTCCATATGAAGTTGACAAATTGGTCGTATACAACTATTAAGTCATTTTAAATCAAGATGAAGTATTGATTGACTAACTTTCAATATATGATACATGTGTTCGTAGTATTGTATTATTAGGACCACATATGTATTTAGTTGTTATTGGGTCTAGCACATTTTACCTGATTATGTATCTTCTTTTATTTATATAATAAAAGAATTACATTATTTTGGTGCAAAATTTGATTGGGAAAAAATACATATAAAAATATAGGTGTCAAACTTATAAAAACAAAAACTTAAAAAAAATGAGATAATTAATAAAACTTTAGTGTTTGAATTTTAAATATAGTATATAGAGTTAAGTGTAAAATTATAAGTCTCCATATTTTTTAATGACTTTAGATAATAAACAAATAACCCTTACACTTTATACCCTATGTACTTTAAATATGAACTTTGTTTACAATTACATGTATCAATATTAGCTTGAGACTTTCATCTATTTAAATTACAAAATTTTGTAAATATACTAATTAGTTTTAATATACGTTAAATATTTTTAAAATAAATATTAGTTTTAAACTTTCATTTATTAAAATATTATTTTTACTATATATGTTAAATAAGGACTAATATTATCCTATTTAAAAGTTTAATCTATGCGTATACGGGTTTGAATATTAAAAACGGCTAAATTATTATTAACGGTAATATAAATATTAAATGTTAAGCACAAGTTACTGTGATATAAAAACAAATATACGCGATTGTAACTTATAACAATGACTCATGTAACTATTATTTAAAGTTTATATAAAGATATCTGGAAAAACATTTTAAAAAACTTTATGGAGTATATTTTAACTTCATCAACACTCATTATGTGCTACTAAACTCGCACATTTTGCACATGATATAAAATATACGCGATTGTACTTATAACAACGACTTATATAGATATCCTGAAAAATATTTTTTAAAAACTTTACGGAGTATATTTTAACTTTATCAACGCTCATTATGTGCTACAAAAATAGCACATTTTGTACAACATGATACCAATAGTTAAAGTTAAACAATGACATCAACCTCAACCTCAACCTCAACATCTTTGTCAGCTAAATAAAAGTTTATATACGGATATCCGAAAAAACATTATTAAAAACTTTACGGAGTATATTTTAACTTTATCATCGCTCATTATATGCTACTAAACTTGAACATTTTGTACATCATGATATCAAGTATACGCGATTGTACTTATAACAATGAATCATGTAATTTTATTTAAAGTTTATATACAGAGTGTGTTTTAACTTCATCAACGCTCATTAGGTGCTACTAAACTCACACATTTTGTACGGCATGATATCAATAGTTAAAGTTAAATAACAACATCAACCTCAACCTCAACATCTATATAAGCTAAACAAAGTTAAATCTTTCATGCAATAATTTTTTTTTACAAAATATTAATAGATATTAATACATAATGAAAAACTCGTGCATATTTATTAGTTGTACTTATATCACATTTCACGGGTTTCTTATATGTCCATATAGTAAACTAAAATTTTAAAATAAATTTGATTTATGTATAGTCGCATTTAGTATTTACGCAAGTTATTGCTTAAACTTTGTTGTATAATGTGTTGACATGAAAAGAAAGATTCATGCAACCTTTATTGTGCATGCAAGGGCCTTATACAGTCAAAAATGTTGAGAAGATTTAGGCTTCCTCAGAGACTTAAAAGATGCTAAAAAGCAAATTACAATTTACTCATCCCCGGAAAAATGGGTAGGTTGTTTGAATTGCCTATTACGTGTAATACATTTGGTTTAAACAATTTCTTTAGTATGGGCTATGGGTCAAAGTCGACGAGATTTGGTCCACATATATTCTTACCTTGAATTTTATTTTGCGAAGACACTCTCAAAGATCCCCTAAGAATTCCTTGTGTGCCTGATGCAGTGGCGTAACACACGCCATAGGGTTTTTTTGCCCTATGACGTCGCCAAACTGCACCTGAAGATGCGCCATTGCTGCATCGTTGGTCCCTTCGCCAGCCCTTTTCTTAAAAATAAAAAAATAACATAAACTTGAAAAAACGACATGAAATGTTAGATCAAGTTATCTTAAAAAAAAATATTTATTATCATTTAAAACACTTATTTAAGTAATTATCTACCACATAAAATCAAAACAAATTAATGTATATATTTATATAGACTAGCAATAATCAATATTTATATAACAAATTTTTTTAGAGGGAATTGCAAAAACCGTCCCTAAACTTTGGCCAATTTGCATGTTTCGTCCCAGAACTGTTGAAACTGCAAAAATCGTCCATGTGGCAAACTTTTGGGGCAAATATCGTCCTTTTGGGGCATATATCGTCCCAAATTGATCAAACTTTAGGGACGATACATGCACACGGACCAAACTTTAGGGACAACACATGCACACGGGCGAAACTTTAGGGACGATCCTTGCAGTTTCGAAATTTGTAGGACGAAACATGCAAATTGGTCAAACTTTAGGGACGATTTTTGCAATTTACTCATTTTTTTATCATAACCTCGTACGTGCACAGATATTATAACTAGTTACATGTATTTATACCTATTTAGGTATTTCTTGATCGATACAGGAACACTATATTCTATGTGATATTTGCAGCTTACTAGGAATTATCTAAAAACCCTAATTACATATAATAGCTAGCCGCTTTTTTTTTTTTTTTTTTTTTTTTTTTTTCACCAAAATTTCATCCTCTTTTTTCATTGATTCGTATAAGCTATCTCATAAGGATTCCCCATCCATAACAAAATACCATACCACTCTATCTTGTTTTTACCATACGTATTGATTTCTTTTACCAACAAAAACGCAAGCTTGGTATCATATGTGATCACCCAAAAACATCAACATGGTTAACGATACACCAACACCACCCAAGTATGCAAAGGTCCTCACCATCCACAACTTCAAAAACCTTATGACTGTAACCCTAGATGCCGACAAATTGAACTATTTGAATTGGAGCGCCCTATTTAAGATCCATATTCGAGGTTGCGATGCCCTAGAATTCATCCAACCTCCTGATCAGTCAAGCAGCCCGCTGCCTCCCTTGGATGAATGGTTAACCGTGGACTCCATCATTCAATCATGAGACCTTACTACCATCTTCATCTTTCATGGAACGCGTTCTCAAAACCAAACCCGAAACTGCCAAAGATATTTGGGACGTTCTGGAGAAGATCTTCACAGATAACAAACGTTGGAAAACTGTGGAACTCGTTGGGGAGTTACGGAATTTGGACATCGGTGATCTAACCGTGGAAGCCTACATCTGAAAAGTTGATTCACTTGCATCCCGTTTGGATAACCTCGGGTCTAATATCACTAAAGGCACTTGGTCACTTACGCCATCAATGGCCTTAGTGATAGGTTTGAACACGTGGTTCATGTCATCCTCAATAAAGAACCATTACCGAACTTGGAAGACACCCGCTACATGTTGTCCCTTGCCAAAACAGGCATGAACAGGAAGAGTTCTTCGTCGTCATCCTCCCGCATATCATCTTCATCTCCCACGGCTCTCGTTACACAATCTCGACTGGCTCGTTCCCAAGGTACCAATACACGCTTCCCGCAAAACAAGTGGACTTCGGCTTGTACGGGGAACGTTGTCGTTTGTGCATGCTAATACATTTCGTAGCCATGCAAATACTAAATAATGGCCATGCGAATACTAACAATATAATGCTTCCTGGTCTAATGGTGGTTCACGTTCAATGGCCTCAAATCAACATGTCACATAAACTAACGTGGGCCAAGGCCCATTACTTGAAGCTTATAGTCAACTATTGCAGATTTGCAGGCTCACCAGAAATTACGCAAATTCAGCCCAACAGAGGACTCGTGGACCAGCTACCACCCATGGGCCCAGCTCCTCGGCTCATCTAGGCCTCTAGGGGTGTTCTTCGGTTCGGTTTTCGGGTTATTCGGTTCGGTTAATTCGGTTAAAAGTTTTTTAGGGTTAAATCGTGAACCAAACCAAACCGAATTCAAATTCGGTTTTCGGTTCGGTTTGGTAGAATTCTAATTCGGTTTGGTTCGGTTCGGGTTTTGATTTAACCGAATTACACACTTTATTTAAAAAAAATAAAAATATACAAATATATTTAGCCAATAAAGTTAGAGTCGAGTTATTCTACAAACCAAACATTCCTTACATACCAAGGGACTCATCCCCACCATCCATCTAAAAAAAAATCAATGGTTGAGATTAAAAGCATTTTATTATTTCACTCATTTTTTATAATTTAAATATCTCTTAAACCGTTAATCGTTAAGCGAAAATAATTACACCAACGCGACGGGCATTTAATTATCTTTCTATAGACGGGCACTTTGATATACTTTCGAAAAAAAAAATCGATTTTTTCACGTTTTTTTTTCATGGCCGAAAAAAATCATATATGATATTACATATAATATCATATATGATATGTAATATCATATATGATATGATATGTAATATCATATATGATTTTTTCGGCCACGAAAAAAAACGTGAAAAAAACGAAAAAAAAAAAAATTGTCGAAAATATATCAATTAGCCTATCTATAGAAAGATAATTAAATGCTCGTCGTAACGGTATATTTTTTTTCGCTTAACGATTAACGGTTTGAAAGATATTAATATTTGAAAAAAAATGATGAAAGTGAGTTTTTTAAATTGTTTGAATTAATCTCATCCATTAGATCAAATAAAGATGGAGGAAAGATGGAGGGTGAAGATTAGTCCCTTGGTATGTAAAAAAAGTTTGGTCCTCAAATGATCTTTACTCATAAAGTTATTTCAAACATAAAAATTATTTTTTAATATTAGGATAAAATTTTATTGTTATATATATATATATATATATATATATATATATATATATATATATATATATATGGGAGCTTTATTTTCATAACTCTGTTAAGTGCGAGAACTTCAATTTTGCATTAGAAAACATGCATGTTCATATAAAACATGTATGCTTTCGTACATACACCTTAATACAAATACATGCGTAACATATATGTTCATATAAAACCATTTTGCATTGATATGTTGCACTTAACAGGGTTCTGAAAATAAAAATACAATATATATATATATATATATATATATAGGTTAAAATAAAAATGGCCTTATAATAAAAAGTGTAGGAAGAATTGGGAAGGCGACATGTGTCACCCCTATGCCACATCATATGACACACGCATCACAGTTTTAAATTTTAGTGCATTAAGGTTATAAGTTACTGCAACATAGTTGATGCACTAAACTATTAACTATGTTGCAGTAACTTATAATAAAGATGTACCAAAACTTAAAAAAGAATCGTATTTTAATTGTGATGCAGTTACATACATATATGATGCAGAAAACTTATGATAATTCAGTTTCTTTATAACCATGATGCAATAACTTTATAACCATGATGCAGTAACATTAAAACCAGGAATGCAGTAACCGTGATGCAGTAAACGTGATGCAGTAACTCTATAACCGTGATGCAATAAATTAATAACAGTGATGCAGTAAATTTTTTTGGCGGGAAAAAAAAATTTTGCCCCAAAAAAAAAAAATTTTTTGGCGGGAAATTTTTTTTTTTCGGCGGGGGGGGGGGGGGGGGGTGACACGTGTCATATGATGTCCGCACCCATATATATATATATATATATATATATATATATATATATATATATATATATATATATATATATATATAGAGGAGGGTTAATGTGAGATCAAAATTAAAGTTCTAAAAAAAAAAAAAAAAAAAAAAAAAAAAAAAAATTAAAGTTCTAAAAGTAAGACCCAATTTGAACCGTTAGATCTTTTAATTTGTCATAGATGAGATTAACATTAAATAAGTGATATTTTAGTAATTAAATAAAATTTCAAGGGTATTTTAGAGAATTCAAATCCAAATGTTAGTCAATCTTTTTCAGATTTATACAGCCATAACATCACTTATTCAAAAAAAAATTATACATCCATTGATATTTGAAATTATCAAAATCTGATACAACAAAAAATGATACATAGACTGGTACGCTGACCTATCAATTGTAAAAAATTGATACACTCGTACATCAAAACTAATAAAAAATAAATTCGGATCCTAAAAACCGGTACATCAATTGAAATAAATTAAAGAAAGTAAAATTTTCAATTACATTGATAACAACGTCATGTGGACTAATCAACTAAGAGCATCTACAATGGTAAAAGTCTTGAATGACTTGAAGCATTTAATGCATTTAATGCATATCATATTTATTAGCTAAAGCTTTTGAGAAAGACTTGATGTTTGTCAAGTCTTTGTGAAAAGCTTTACAAAAAGCTATTGATACAATGCAAAAAGCACCACTAAAAAGCTTTTTAGAATAGAAAAAAGCTTTTGGCAATTTGACCCATTGTGAGTGTTCTAAATACAATGCAATATACTAGTATAAACTAAAAAAATAAATCTTTCATTGTTATTCTCACAAACTCCTAGGATACATAAAAAATACGCAACTCACATCTTCAATTGGTGTATTACCAATTCAACGGAGGTTTGTTTGTTATTTTTTTGTTTTGTCTTTTTTTCTAATCCATATTCCGATCTAAACTGGAAGGTGTATGGATTTTTTTATGGGGCTTGGTTTTGAACCATGATACACTGCAGGTATATAGGCGGAGATTTTGGAGTTTTGAAGGTTGGCAAAGGGTGGTTGTCAGCGACTACGGCTTTTGGTTCGCCTCAACGACGTACACACAAGAAATAGGTGGCTGTTTAATGTGTACCTCAACGTTGTATACCTGCTGCTACATCAGCGGCACCAGCCCACCATGTATCCGGTGTACCGGCGATGTATCCGGTGTACCATCGATGTGTCCGGTATACCGGCAACACATACCACAATGTATCCAGTGTACCGGCGACAACACATATCTAACACAAATACAATGAGCCATTGAGACCCAAATCGGTGTTTTTAGCCGGAGGGATAGAGGTCATGTGAGCATTTTACAGCGGGTTTGATTGGGTTGCAGCGGGTTTTGATAAAGAAAAAAAGGTTGCAGGTTTTAATTATAGATGGCAAATGAAAAAAAGTTGTCACCGGTGGTGATCTTTTGGTCGCCGGAAAAGGTATGAGAGGGAGGAGAGTATGAGAGAATAAAGTTGGGCTAGTTGATATTGTGATCGAGGTGTGAGGCTTTTTAGGGTTGGGGAAAAAATTAAGATGTGCAAAATAACCTCAATACCCTTTTAGATATATTATTAATTTTAATTAAAATAAATGCTTAAGTTACAATCAACGCCACTTGTCCTTCTCTTATTGGTTTTTGAATTGATCTTATTTTTACTATTTTAAGAATGATCTTACTTGATCTCAATTCTATATATATATATATATATATATATATATATATATATATATATATATATATATATATATATATATATATATATATATATATATATATATATAGTGTAACTTTCAAACGAGAACCATTTTAACTTCGAGAACTGAGAGAACCACCAAAAACATACATGCACGCCTTCAATAATTGTATTTTTGCACATATTTTTTAAAAACAACACATATGTTTTTAAAAAAAAACATAGTTGTTCTAAAGAATTTGATAAGAAATTGAAAATACAAAAATTTTCTTTGAAGGTGTGCATGTATGTTCTTATAAGACGTGCAACGACAATCTTTGGCCGTGGGTAAGGTTTTTATGAAAAAAGATGATGAGTTCATAATGATATTGAAGAACATAGGTGGATGCTTACGATTATTGATGATTTGCATGTATTTTTATTTTATTTTAAAGGGCGTGCATGTATGTTTTTGGTGGTTCTCTCAGTTCTCGCAGATAAAATGGTTCTCGTAAGAAAGTCCCCCTATATATATATATATATATATATATATATATATATATATATATATATATATATATATATATATATATATATATATATATATATATATATAAAGTCCCCCTATATTTTAAAAGGCGTGCATGTATGTTTTTGGTGGTTCTCTCAGTTCTCGCAGATAAAATGGTTCTCGTAAGAAAGTCCCCCTATATATATATATATATATATATATATATATATGAATTCGGTTTTCGGTTTTGATTACCAAAACCATATCCAAACTGAGAACCGAATTAAAAGTTCGGTTTGGTTCGGTTTTGGCAAATTCGGTTTGGTTATTAGTTCGGTTCGGTATTTTCGGTTCGGTTCGGTTCCAGTTTTTGATTTATTTGAATTTTTCGGTTTTTCTACTCACCCCTAGTCTCATCAACTCAGTCCCACGTCGACAGCCAAGAAACCGCATTGCCTCAAGCATCTTTTAATAAAAGAATTACATCATTTTGGAGTTTTTTTTGACAAAATAGTGGAAAAAAATTGGACCAATAGGAATGCTCGATTTTGACACATAGGCGAAATTGAGCAATATGATTGGCCAATAAAAAGTCAAAATTGAATTGATTTTGGTCAAACTTTAATAAATTTGGTGGAGAATTTGATTGAGGAAAAAAAACACATAAAAATATAGGTATAAAATTTATGAAAATAAAAACTTAAAAAAAGAGAAGGTAATTAATAAAACATCAGTGGTTAATGTTAAATATATTATGCGGAGTTAAGTGTAAAATTATAAATCTCCATGTTTTTTTTATAACTTTAGATAATAAATAAATAACCCCTTACACTTTATAACCCATACACTTTATAATATGAACTTTGTTTACAATTACATAAGTATTAGTATTGGTTTGAGACTTCCATCCATTAAACTTACAAAATTTTATAAATGTACGAATTAGTTTTAACGAGGTGGTTGCACCCGCCGCGCTGCGGCGGGGTGACTTCAGTTTTGATGGTGGTCTGTTGCATTTTTCTCTAGACTATAAGCGAAGCTGATTATCGTCGCCGTTTCATTTGACTCTTTTTTGGTTTGCTATTATATAAGGTTTGAATAAACACTTTCATCTATTATGTTGACTGATCACCCAACCTGAGCTTCTTACCATTTGTGTCCAACGAATATCCATGTTCGACATCACTTTTCCTCTTCAGATGAGGCTGCAACCCAACGGTATGTTGCAAGTGGAAAGAGCTCTTTTCTGACAAACATCGTTTCCTTTTTAACCCATCCTCACCTATTACGCTCTGAATTACGTTACCAGTTTCTGTGCATGCAGTTTGATCCCCTAAGTGTAGTGAGTCACTTGCACCACCCTCATCTAAATCAGCTACAAACTCATTCTGCAAAGACGACTCGCCTAAAAGATCTAAATCCTGACGTTTTTTGCATGGTCTAGTTTTGGTTTTCATAGCTTAAATTTCCAGTTGACAAACAAAAGTTATAGCCAACACATAAAAAACACCAAACGTTTGCAGATCTATATGCACATTACCGGGAAGTAATTTTTTTGGATATTCATGAATGAGCAAAGAGAATAATCAGCATCTTTAAACAACTAAAAGCAAAAGAAAAAAAAGGTTGCAAAAAAGAAAAAAAAAATAATAATAATAATAATAATAACGCAAACAACTACATATCGATCAAGAAGAACATGCAAATCATACGAAAGTGCAACATAAGATCTACCTACCAAACCCTTGTAAGCAGGACAACGTCTCGTTATCTTCAGTGAGAAGCAATCAAATGGCACAAACTGTGAGTCGTCTTCTAGAAATTATGGCGGTGTATATGGACTCACGTATTTTTGAGCTGACCACTTTACTGGACTAAACTGATGGGCTAGCATTGGCAGGCCAATTTTAATATTTTTATATTAGGCACCGACGCCGGGAATTAGTATATGTATATAACGAGTGGCAGTAACCCGCCGCGTTGCGGCGGGGTATTTACAAAAGTTTGTATTGTAATACGTTAGGTTTACAGCAAGCCGTTATACTGATTCAGCTTAACGATACAAAATTAGGTAGGGCTTCTCGTTGTAAGATCGTGGTATGTTTTTTGCCGACACGTGTTGTATTTGTTTGAACAAATGTTGTGTGAAACTATATCTGTAGCTGTCGTACAGCGTCTTTGTTTGGAATAAATGTTGTGTCGGGCACCAGTGTGCTGCGACGGGCCTAATTTTGACCGTTATAGTTTTAAAAAAAAATTAGGATAATTTTAAAGTTATTTGATAGATTAAGGGTGCATTTTGAAAGTTCTTTTATTAAACTTCAATATTTTTTATAAAACCGTATGTGCTTCAAAAACATATCAATATTGGGCTTATTTTGTTCGTTATCGAGAGGCCTTTTTGCCTGTATTTTTTTAATTCAAGAAACCGGTAAATATCTGTTACATATTTGGCAAATAAAGTTTGTTCTGTAAAAAAGCCGTAAATATTAAAAAGTTTAGGGTGTGTTTTGTAATTTTTCTTTTTTTAAGGTGCACGTATGAATATTTTATGCTGCTAATGTTAATATACAAATAGAAGTGTACATTTGACACTCGGTCAATGGGCTCTCAATCATGGGCTAAGTAAATGGGCCGAATGTTTATTACTTTTTAATTTGAATAGAATATTGGCATCTAGCCCAACGTTGGGCTCCTTTTATATTATTATTTTAATCGTTTTGGGAAACCCGTCCTCGCGCTATGTACTATATATATAATATATGTTAAATATTTATAAAATAAATATTAGTTTCAAACTTTCATCTATTAAAATGTCTTTTTACTATGTACGTTAAATATAAATAAGAACTCATGTTATCCTATTTAAAAGTTTATTCTATACGTACCCGGGTTTGAATATTAAATACAGTTAAATTATTATTAACGGTAATATAAATATCAAATGGTAAGTACGAGTTTCTGTGATATGAAAATAAATATACACGACTGTTTTTATAATGACTCATGTAATTATTATTTAAAGTTTATATATGGATATCCGGAAAAACATTTTTAAGAAACTTCATCAACGCTCATTATGTGCTACTAAACTCGCACATTTTGTACAACATGATATCAATAGTTAAAGATAAACAAAACATCAACCTCAACATTAACATCTATGTCAGCTAAACAAAGTTAAATCTTTCATTCAATAAAATTTTTACAAAATATTAATTGATATTAATACATAATGAAAAACTCATGCACACTTATTAGTTGTACTTATATCATAATTTTCACGGGTAAATTCTTGTATATCCATATAGTAAACAAAAATTTTAAAACAAAATTGATTTATGTGTAAACCCATGTGATCAAAGAACATTTGGCCCAATAACATTATAAGGAAACACGCTCAAGAATCAAATACAAGGTCGATGCCAAGATTATATTTACAATTCCTGCTAACTATTTTTTTTACTTTCGCACATGTTGATGCTCTAACTTTTTAAAATATACATAAGATATTATGTTTTTAAACGATAATACTATATAATTAAATTTTTATAGAAAAAACTCGTGCGTGCTCGGGTATTATAACTAGTTTAGTACTTTGAGACTACAAGATTTTGGGAATGTCAGGTGGAATATGGACACAAGTGCATCTCTACATCTTAATTCAAATGCAAACAATTTAAATTCTATTTATAATGAGTGTATTTATCCATTTGTCTTTCGTGTCACTTAAAAAAAAAGAGGTGTCGGTGTCTATAGAATGAAACTTTGTTGTTTACCGTAAAAATTAGTGGCCTTATTTTACCAATTACTTAGACGAGAGGTCGAGACAAACAAAACATCACTCAAATGTTTTATTGTACTTACAACTTATCAAATAATTATAATACAGCAAATTAATTACTATATCACTAGCATAACTGTTACTAAAATCTTGAAAAAACAATTTATTACTAAAATGCAATTGTAAAGTTGTTGTTAGTGTTTGTGTTAACATTTTTGGCTAAAGACTTACAAACGATAGATAGTACTCGTACTAGTTAATAAGTAAACTACATTGTGTATATTAGTAGTATTAAATAATAAAATGAAAAGTAATAGATCCAATGGTTAAAAGCAAACTCTTGGTCCCCATTTATCCTCTTCCCCATCTCATCTTTCTTCACTCACTCATAAAATAAAACCAGAAACTCATAAAGAGATAACAAAAAGGCCATTAGTAAGTTTGGTTAAGTGGCCAAAATTCAATCAAAGAGCACTTGTTGTTGGCTTCCAATCACAGTGAGGGCACTGGAAATTCTGAGCTGAGGGCACTTACTGTTTTTCCACCAAATTTGCCTTTTTTTGTACTAGTTTAGTCTTTCTACAAGAACATGGTTGGGGGCACTTCCCGCCACTACCTTCTACATAGCTCAGCCTCTGCCTGTCACCAATACAGGCCATAGCATTTTGCCAAATCTCTACCGACCATTACATCTAAATCACGTCCTTGTCACACTACATATTGTCAAAATTCTAATTTCAGTTCGTAAATTTACTCGTGACAATAAATGTACAACTTGAATTTGACAAATTTAGTTTTTCCGTGAAAGATTATTTGAATCGCCAAACTCTAATCCGATGTGACAGTACTGGCAACGTATATCCCGCCACCAAGCCTACCACCTCCCCCAAAGCTTTTATCACGAGTCAGCATACGTGGCACCAACTACTAGGCCATCCTGGGAGAGATGTGCTACGATCTATTGTTTCTAGTAATAGCATTTTGTGTAATAAAATGAAGTCTCCTATGCTTTGTCATGCTTGTCAGCTTGGCAAACAGGTGCGACTTCCATTTGTGAGTTTGGATTCTATTGTTAACTCTCCTTTCGATATGTGCACTCGGACTTGTGGACTTCTCCACTCCCAAGCATTAGTAGAATAAAATATTATGTTTTGTTTTTAGATCATTTTTCACATTATGTATGGGTTTATCCGTTCTGTCATAAGTCTGACACGTTTAGTTAGTTTGCCCAATTTTGCACCTTTGTTAAGAACCCATTTGAAACCGATATCAAGGCCTTCCAATGTGACCATGGTAATGAATTTGATAATAACATCCTTCACCGTCTTTTTGATAAAAATGGCATTCCTATTCAATTCTCATGCCCTCGTACTTTTCAACAAAATGGGAAGTCTGAAAGAATGATTCTTACCATCCATAACCAAATCTATACCATTTTGTTTCAAGCCCATTTACCCCCCTCATTTTTTGGTCGAGGCACTTTACATGGCCGCTCACTTACTTAATATCCTTCCATCAGCCACAATAAACAAATACACTCCCCACACTCAACTATACAACACTAAACCCAATTACACAATTCTATGTGTTTTTGGTTGCCTTTCCTACCCCGTGTCGACACTACCTACAAACATGGACCCCGCTCTACCCCGTGTATCTTTCTTGGTTATCCGTCAAACCATCGTGGGTACCGATGCCTCGACCTTCCCAAAAACAAAATTATCATTTCCTGCAACGTCACATTTGACGAGACCATTTTTTCATATGGCTTAGTTACACCAAATGCCGCTCCTTCGTACACCTTTTTGGATGACGAGCCGACTTTCCTACCCACACCCACTATCATTGCGCCCAATGGGTATTTTATCACTAATCCTGCTACCCTAAATACACCCCTAGCCCACCGGCCCATTCCCCGTAACCACCCTCTCTACCAAGCCCACCCTCAGCTCATCGGGCTTCTTCTGTCGTAGCTGAGCAGCCCACACCTATCGCGGCCTAACCACCAACCTATAACAATACTCTAATCGATCTCGCTTCTACTCATCTCATGGTCACTCGGCTTCGTCTTGGTATCCGTCAACCCAATCCCAAATATAACTGTCATGTCTCCACCATCTCCCTAATTCCAGAGTCATATAATATTGCTTTCACTTCCCCTAATTGGCAAAATGCTACGTGTGATGAATATAATGCCCTTATTGAAAATGAAAATTGGATTCTTGTGCCACGACCTCCTGACACGAACGTTGTTCGCTTTATGTAGTTGTTTAAGCATAAATACTTTGCAGATGGACCCCTTAGCAGATACAAGGCTCGCCTTGTCGCTAACAGGAGTAAATTGGCTAGCACTTCTTTTTCTTATTGATCATAACACACGTAGAATAGTTTAGTTTAATTTACTTTTATTATTTTAGTAATTTAATTAAAATCTCAAACCAGAACCACCTTTTAAATTTGTAAAATACACGAGGTTAATTCTAAGCAACACTGTTCCTGAGATCGACCTCGTACTTACCCCACTAGCTACATCTGATCGGGTACTGATGCGTGGTTTTGCAAACTTGCAAAAGGTTTTACCTCTCGAGGGATCTCGAGAAGCTTGCAATCCCCACCAGGCAATGTACCTAACATTTCTTGTTTATAGCAAATTTAACGTCAATCAATCACTATAGACGATGCACACTTGCTTCACTCCTTGTTTGCTCTCTAGTTCTCGTCTATGACATTTCTTGAAACTTACTTGATTGACTTCTAGCCTACCTTGATGTGAATCTTATCCTTTAACCTCACTTGATTGCTCATTCTCTCTTTTCTTCTGTTTTGACTCAAAATCCACTCTTCATTCAAGCGTATCGAGTCATCTTCTTTTCTTCTGTCTCAATTCCACTCCTTACCCATTCCTTGGCCTACTCGTGCATATTGAGTCATTCTCGTGTCTTAAAACTCAATGTGTTATGTTTTAAAACCATCTGAAACTAAAGATTTTTCATACTAACCAAAACACCAAAAATTATCCAAAGACCACAGGCTACTGGGGGCGGTCCCTTAGCTCTCGGAGGTCCCTTATCGATAAGGGACCATCCAGCTGTTTAAGCCTACACCCCATTTTTCTTTCTGCAGAACATCCAAACACCCCTTTAGTGTAGAAAGTGATGAAAAACTCGATCCAACACTCAAATCCTCACTAACCCATTATCAAATTAGTTCCAGGCTTTCAAAGTTAAGATCATCAACCACCTATACTCACTAATCACTCCATTGTAAGTCAATTTTCTAAATTTTATTTAATTAATTCGTAATTGAATTTCTAGGGTTCATATGAACTCAAAATTAAATTGGGGATTCTCATTCTTTGCAATAACAGCAACAATTGAGGGTTAATCTTAACAATGTATCACCAACAACACGTAAATTAATAAGTCAATTGTTTTAATTCGTGAGTTTTTGAAAATGGGCCAAAAATGAGATTATCCCCAACTCAAATTTGTAAATGATAATATTGATTCAATCACGTAACAATAATGTAATTATGCATTGTTAATACATGTCAAAAACGTTTTCATAATCATGCAATGAAATGATTCAGGAATTTCAAAACTAAAGTATATTATGATACATGGAAAGTATTTAGAATAAGCATAACATTACTATCCAGTTAACCTCTTATTAATTTTATATAGGTACAATCATGCCTCACACTTATGATATCGATCACATCTTAATTCAATCTTATATTCCCAAAATTTCTTCTGAAATTGGCACACCACCTGAATTTATTCCATGTATCAAACCATTTGAGTTAGGTCATGTTCATGAAGGACGAATGGTTGATCCTTTGTATCCTGATAAGGAACGTATCGAAAGAGGTTTTCGTTTCATAGGGTTTGATTGTCTTCTAAACATTAATGAACCTATTTGTCCTCGCTTTATACTTGAATTTTACTCTAGTGTTAATATCAAACGAGATCAAAATTACTTTATACACCTTAAGTGTAAAATTGGTCACTACAATGTCCATGTATCTCTTAAGCAATTTGCTCAAATTCTTAAACTACCTAGTAATGGGCAATGTGCTTATTCGGAAGAGTTTGATCTTAACTCCCTCCTTGAAAATCGAGAAGATGAAGGTCCATATCGAACATATGTTCCTTCTTCAGCTATAATAATTGAGTCAATTTGTCAAACGTCCAACACTCTTAACCCAAACAAAATTCGTATTTCTGAACTTCGTCCTGGTCTTCAAGCTATGGTTGTTATTCTTTGTGAAAACGTAATCTGTCTTGTTAAGGATCATGAGTATGTACCAGCATGTTGTGCTCACATGCTGTATTGCATAATCAAGAAACGACCTTACAACCTTGCTTATTTCTTCGCTAAGCGAATAATGTAACTCGAGGACACTAACGACAAGTTAATGCCCTATGGGATGCTCTTAACTCGTTTTTATAACTTCGTAATGTAAACATAACCACACCTCCAAAGCACCCAATACCAACTCTTTCGTCATGTTATGGTTCCTATATCCAAGTCACACATTTCATCATTCCTTGAGTTTGAAAGGCTTCCGATTGATGATATTATCGATGAGGAGTCATCCATTTATAAAGAGAGACGCTTCGAAGAAGACTGAAGTCAACAATCATATATTTTTGGTTGCTATGTTAAAACTTTGAATGATTCATAGTATCTCTATTTATTGCCACTCTTAGCATTCCTATGATTGTCGTTTATATGAACTGATCTTATCTATATTAGACATAAATGTTTGCTGATGATGTTATTGGCTTATTTAGAGTTTGAATAACACCTTTCATGCTTAAATTCTTGTTTTTGTTGTTCTGCAACAAATAGGATTGATTTATAATGAAGGTTGCAGAAATGAGAAAGTGGGCAAAAAATCTTGGAGTTCACTGCCGATGGTCCTTTATCAAGCCAGCGGTCCTTCAGTGATAAGGGACCATCCAGCATTTAACGAACCGTCCCAGTGGGATCACGAATTTTTGCACTGTTTTCGTCTTTCCTGCAATCCTAAACCTATTGCATTTTTATCACCACCTTGCCATGTTTAGTTAAACAATTTGAAGTGCTTAATATTTCCTAATGCATGCTTTGCCCAAATCATAACCATACTTGATTATTTAAACACCTTTTCTCATCCTCAACCTCATCACAATCACCTATCTTCTCATCTTCACCATCTACAATGGCCTCATCCTCCACAACAAACAAAGAACCCACAACACAACCATCAAACAAAAGGCCTAAGATCAAAATCATTCCACCTCAAAACAATTTCATTGAACTCACACTCTATGACACCACTCCATCTCTTAAGTCACCACCATCATCACCTCAAGCACCAAGTGCACCACTCAAAACACCATCAACGAATGGAACATATCACTCCTCTTCTATGACATCCTCTAGCTCAAAGACAACCACATCACCTTTTTCATCATTTGTCAAAAACTTGTCACCCATGCTCACCCAATCTAGTTCGGGTGCTTACACTCCATTCGTGAGTAATCAACCATCACCTCCCACTCATCCTATCTGATGAAGCGAAAAATGAACCGTTTTTAGGGGGTCATTTTAGCCCGGATTCGAATTTATTTGATCAAATATTTCCCTAAATCGTTCCTTTTGTCATTTTAGGTACTTTTGGAGTGAATTCTGGAAAAGGAAGCATATTGGACGTTTTTGGAGCATAAAAGTGAAAAAAATGGCAAAGTCTTAATTTTCCTTGCTGTGAACAGTACCTGACGGCGTCACAAGATTCAACATGACGGCGTCAAGAGTAATACAAGAGGTGGAAGTAGATAAAGTCCGTGACGGTCCAGAGAGTTTTGTACTAGGGACATGACGGCGTCACCCAAGGCCGTCGCGTGTAAAATTAAAGAGTGATGGCCTAGAGAGACTTCCTGAAGGCGCCACGTAGGCCATCACATGTTAACTTGTCACAACTTGCGCGCGGAGTAGCTGATATTGTTTTGGTCATAAATTTTGCATATGAACTCGGATTTAGGTGATTCAAAAGCCCACGCGAAGAGAACGAAGAGATCAACAATTTAGTGAAGAAAAGTTGGTCGTGACGCCATCAAGATCGGGCCGACAGAAAATCGCCTATAAATATAACATCATAACTTCACTTTTTGCAAGCCCTAAACCCTAAGGTCGATTCCTGGGTTTAGGTAGGTGTTTTTCCAGCAACTTAGAGGGTTTCAATCACTCCATAAACATCATGTATTGGCTTGTTGATTCTATCTTAATTATGTTTTCCATTATCATTGTTGCTTGCTTTTCTTTGATGATGTTTTGCTAATTCACCTTGTGTATACTTATGATTGTGTGAAACTTGTATATAATTGATTAGATCTTATCGATTCCTTGTTGATGTTTGTGTCTATCTTCATCAATTAGGGTGTGACACTTCGATAGGTCTAATTGGTTTAGCTTATAATTCTTGTTTCCTATTGTCTCTTGTTTAATTGAATGAATTCGATGTTAGGCTTAAGAAAACTGGCAGACTTTCATTGGTAACTTGCTTGAACGTCTTAAGAAACATGATCGGAGGTGTATTGTGATTTTTTGGTTGTATTTAATGCGTAGTAGAATTCTAATGATCCCATGTTAGGAGCTTATAACGGCTCGACATAGGAGTGAAGTAGGATCCTATAGAGTTAGGGAATATTGTAAACGGCCCTACGACTAGTATTAAGGAATACAACCCGTCAATTAAAACAAGGTATGACAATTCAATAGGTAGAATTGGATAGCTAGCAAGGAGTAACATATCATGGGTAGACATGCTTCACTTATCTTGTAGAACCTTAGTTTATTTTTCTTGCACATTAGTTTAATTAGTAGCTTTTGGGTTAGTTGATTAGCAACTAATTCCGCCTACTTTCCCAATACCCGAGATTTTTACCTGCTTTTCATAAAATATAAAAACACAAAAAGAATCATCCTTCACCTTTAGACCTAGTTAGATTAATTTCAATCCTAACGACACTATTCCTAAGTTGAACGATCAATCCCCTGGTACTTGTCACTATACTATACTACAACGATCAGGTACACTGCCTGGTGGGGGTTGTAAGCTTCTCGAGATCCCTCGAGAGGTAAAGCCTGGTGCGATTCCCACGTATCAAGTTTTTGGTGCCGCAGCCCAGGGAATAGTTATTGTTTAGGTTGAATTTTATTTTTATTAGGTCTACTCATTAGATTCCTATCAAGTGAGATTTTTTCTTTTATTTTGTAGCTTTCTCGTAGTCTATCTTTTCTTTGTGATTTTGTTTGTAATTTGCTTCAAATGGACTTTACACTTAGACTTCTAAGATTGCAAGATAAGGTTGAGCGGCTAGAACACCAAAGAGTTCAAAATACCTCATTTAGAGACATCTATGAATCATATGAGCCTTCACCTTGGTTAGATTTTTATGAACAACCTCCATGTTTAAGATCTCGTTTTAGTAAGGCCAATAGAAAATGCGACCTAGTTTGCCAAGGAATTATGGAGAGAGCCGTTGCAACAAACCATAAGTTAGATGAAGTACTAGGTTTGCTATTATCACTACCTAAGAAAACAATAAAGGAGGATTTAGCCGAGCATGATCACATTGATCAAAAAGACCTAGGTTTTATGACCAATGACTTTGAATCTCAAGGAACACATGATGAATCCTTTAGGCAAATTGAATATAAGATTATTGAGGATGATCCGTATGATTCGGACATAGAAGTTGAGATGCCTAGAGAAGCGCGTGAGATACTTAGGAGAATGCTTAGGATATATTCTACCAAAACACATGATGAGGATATAGGTGATCTTGACACATGGAATGATGAGGTCAATAACATAAGCCCACAAAATACTCAACCATCATTTGAGGCACACACACTGCCCGTGACTTACCCGGAAGAAGTAGAAGAAACTTTAGGAATCCCGATGGAGGTTGAACCCTTGGACCAAGCACCACTTGAGGATATAAGTTTGAATACTTGTAGTGATAACCTTACTCCTAGTTCTAGGGAATTTCCTAGTGTTGATAAACCAGAACCTCAATCTTTACACACCTTTCCATCCTTAGATATATTTCTAGGAGACAAAAGAGGAACCGACCCACCCATCAACCAATATTATCCGGGTAGTTTTAGGATGAAGGAAGCCATTCACTCACCCCCTTCACCTCACGTGGCATATTTCCGCCCTAAGGGTGTATATTGCTACTTCCACCCGCACTTAATCCAAAGTGTAGGGAAAACCTCTCCTATTTTCGTTAAATAAGGGTAGAGTCAGGCTCGTGACTCAAACAAAAACAAGCGCTTCTTGGGAGGCAACCCATGCTTTGTGTGATTTTTATTTGTTTGAGTGTTATTTGCTTCCGTATGCATGCTTTATTTTTATTGTTGGTAGATCATGTTTCAAAATAAAATTGTGAAAATGCTTTATTTTGTTGTTTAACTTCGTCTTAACTTCATATAAAGGTATTTTGCAAAAGATAAGTGTAAGGGGAAACCCCAAATTTGTTTTTAAGAACGAAATTGATCATGATTCTCCACAATATTAAATGGACATGTGTATTAGTATTTGTTAGAGTCAAATGCTTGTATCGAGTCATAATGATGTTTTGCAGGATTTCCAAGAAGTAGGACATAAGTTTTTTCCAGAAATTTTTCGGAAACTTAACATAAAGATTTCTGCAGGTCACTTCTGACGGCGTCAGGAATTAATTACTGACGGCGTCATGTGTAAAATTCTGGAAATTTTGCGAGTTTTGTTTTTCTAACGGAGTCTTAAAGTTTTTGTTGATTCTTTAGTTTTATAAACTCCAGGAAATCTGCAAACATTCATTCCACAAGCATTATATCTTTAATTGTTTTGTTTTTATTCCTAAGTCTGGAATTATATCTAGTTGTGAGTTTTCTTTGTTCGGATTGATGCTTTGGGTTTTTGTGATTGTTTTCTCAGATTTAACAGGTTATATATGACAAGAAGATGATTTATTTTTCTGGAAAGGAAGCTTTGAATGTTCATTTTCTTGGAGGAAGATCTAACCTTGTTACCACACTATCCACACCGAATGAATCAGGGGAGTATTTGCTTTCATTCTTTTACCTATTTCACTTTTACATTATTTAATTGAACATTTGGGACAATGTTCATCCTAAGTGCAAGGGGAGGGTAAATGATGATTCCTTATAGGATATAATTGCACTTGAGTTTGTTTGTTTGATGGTAGGTGTGTAATCAAACTAAGAGAAATACTTGTTAGTGTAATTTTAGCGCCAAATTTAAATTTTTTTACAACATTTAGGAGTGAAACTTTAGCCTTAGCAAGCGTCTCATGGATAGGAGTTGTATGACTAGCACAAAACCGTACTATTCAGAAAAATTTTCCACCCAAATATGTGAGGTTCGCCTTTAGATTTGATAGGAAAAGCATTTACTATTAGTGCTTATGAGTGTACCGGTAGCATTTAGATTCTAGAACTTGCGTTAGTGATGCATCCCGTGACCGCTAGTGAGACTACATTCGTGTAGTAGGATTTACTACATGATAAGAGGCATTAGGATCACCCTTGTGTTAAACCCGTATCATAATTACTTGACCATTTAAGTCATATTACTTGACTAGTGAAGTCAATTAATTTTCCCACACCTTAGCATTGTACTCATTTTTAGTACACGAAACCCCTAGTACACCCCTCCGAGCCTATATTTCGTTTCTAACTTTAAGCATCTTACTTAAAGGAAGAATTTGTTACAACCCACCCAAATGTGCAACCAAATCGCCTTAGCCTTCCTTGTATGTACTCATCTTTAATGCATTATTGTTATTTGTTTAAACCCTTAGTTAATTATCTAATTGATTACATGGTTGCTAAGTCGAGTCATATCTTGTACATATTGTTTTGGGACGATTGGGACTCATGGGTAAAGTACTATTGTCTTGGAGTAATAGGGAAGAACATCATATATTACCCCTATATGTGCGTTAATCTTAAAAGTACTCCAACTGTTTTGCTTATCTTGATTCGAGTTATTAGAGTAGTTTATTGTAAAGTATGTAAAAATTCAAGTGTAAGGGGAATGTACATTCCCTATGATGTATTATTTTGGATGGTAGGGTAAAAGTGTATGCACAAAAAAAAAAAAAAAAAAAAAATGGAAAAAGAAAAGAGAAAAAAACATACGGACTACCATCCCGTTTCATTTTATGTTTATTTTATGTTTTTGTTATTTTTGATTTATTAGCTTAAGTCGAGTCTAGTCTTGGCTTAGCAACGCCATATTGTACATGTAATTAACCAAGATGATTAACTCACCACCAGTAAAGATTTCCTTTATCCAACAAAAATCGTGTATTCCATATCCCTACACCTAACGTTATAACCCTTTGAAAGACCTCTTTGATAGTTTATCCTAGGTGCTTATGCCATGTGGTGGAGGTTTGATCCTTTCCCAAGCCTATGGTAATCTATTTTGCTATGACAGGTAGTGAGAGATGTTTTCCATTTCCATATTGTGATATATACTTTATTACACCCGAGAGATGTGAGTATCTAAACACTATTTGTGAGGTGCTAGTATATGACCTCCGTGCTTGTCTTTGGTCTTTAGTGGAACGATTATTTGTTGTAATTACTTTTATATTAGTGTTAAATGACCCCTAACTTGTATTTTGATTAGAATAAAAGCGCATTTGCTTGAGGACAAGCAAATCTCAAGTGTAAGGATATTTGATGAGGCGAAAAATGAACCGTTTTTAGGGGGGTCATTTTAGCCCGGATTCGAATTTATTTGATCAAATATTGCCCTAAATCGTTCCTTTTGTCATTTTAGGTACTTTTAGAGTGAATTCTGGAAAAGGAAGTATTTTGGACGTTTTTGGAGCATAAAAGTGAAGAAAACGGCAAAGTCTTAATTTTCCTTGCTGGGAACAGTACCTGACGGCGTTACAAGATTCTACATGACGGCGTCAAGAGTAATACAAGAGGTGGAAGTGGATAAAGTCAGTGACGGTCCAGAGTGTTTTGTACTAGGGACATGACGGCATCACCCAAGGCCGTCACGTGTAAAATTAAAGAGTGATGGCCCAGAAGACTTCCTGAAGGTGTCACGTAGGCCGTCACGTGTTAACTTGTCACAACTTGCGCGAGGAGTAGCTGATATTGTTTTGGACATAACTTTTGCATACGAACTCGGATTTAGGTGATTCAAAAGCCCACGCGAAGAGGACGAAGAGATCTACAATTTGGTGAAGAAAAGTTGGTCGTGACACCGTCATGATTGGTATGACGCGGTCATGATCGGGCCGACAGAAAATAGCCTATAAATATAACATCATAACTTCACTTTTTGCAAGCCCTAAACCCTAAGGTCAATTCCTGGG
Source organism: Artemisia argyi (assembly GCA_030686995.1). NCBI lineage: Eukaryota > Viridiplantae > Streptophyta > Magnoliopsida > Asterales > Asteraceae > Artemisia > Artemisia argyi. The sequence goes on from CM060708.1 coordinate 44,007,988, forward strand.
TTTAGGTAGGTGTTTTTCCAGCAACTTAGAGGGTTTCAATCACTCCATAAACATCATGTATTGGTTTGTTGATTCTATCTTAATTATGTTTTCCATTATCATTGTTGTTTGCTCTTCTTTGATGATGTTTTGCTAATTCACCTTGTGTCTACTTATGATTGTGTGAAACTTGTATATAATTGATTAGATCTTATCGATTCCTTGTTGATGTTTGTGTCTATCTTCATCAATTAGGGTGTGACACTTCGATAGGTCTAATTGGTTTAGCTTATAATTCTTGTTTCCTATTGTCTCTTGTTTAATTGAATGAATTCGATGTTAGGCTTAAGAAAACTGGCAGACTTCCATTGGTAACTTGCTTGAACGTCTTAAGAAACATGATCGAAGGTGTACTATGATTTTTTGGTTGTATTTAATGCGTAGGAGAATTCTAATGATCCCATGTTAGAAGCTTCTAACGGCTTGACATAGGAGTGAAGTAGGATCCTATAGAGTTAGGGAATATTGTACACGGCCCTATGACTAGTATTAAGGAATACAACCCGTCAATTAAAACAAGGTGTGACAATTCAATAGGTAGAATTGGATAGCTAGCAAGGAGTAACATATCATGGGTAGACATGCTTCACTTATCTTGTAGAACCTTAGTTTATTTTTCTTGCACATTAGTTTAATTAGTAGCTTTTGGGTTAGTTGATTAGCAACTAATTCCGCCTACTCTCCCAATACCCGAGATTTTTACCTGCTTTTCATAAAATATAAAAACACAAAAAGAATCATCTTTCACCTTTAGACCTAGTTAGATTAATTTCAATCCTAACGACACTATTCCTGAGTTGAACGATCAATCCCCCGGTACTTTTCACTATACTATACTACAACGATCAGGTACACTGCCTGGTGGGGGTTGTAAGCTTCTCGAGATCCCTCGAGAGGTAAAGCCTGGTGCGATTCCCACGTATCACTATCTCATCCCCAAGAAACCAACATCCTCCTCCAACAAACTCATCTAATCATACCACCACATCACCAAATGGACCTTTGGAGAACAATCCTCTCACTCCACCATCATCTCCAAATCTTGGTAATCCCGTTCCCTACTATTTTGCTAACAACCACACTGTGGGGTGTGCTTGTTGTTACCTGAACTTTCATCTCATTCACTCTCTTCGAGATGAACTTCACATCATGTTTGGTCACATTGAGTATCTTATTACTCAACAAAATGTGAAACCAACCCCTCTTGCTTCCATGCCACCATCGGCAACTCCTTCGGCTCCACCTTCATCCTCTCCATCATCCACTCCACCCTCCGACTAGATATTCTCAAATGTCTAGTCATGAATAATCAAGTGGAAGTTGTGCTTTGGACCAAACATGCTTTGGGAGTTGACTTGTTGTAGTAGTCTATGATTGATGTTATTTCTATGATGTGTTTGCTATGAAATTTTTATGGTAGTAATTGTATGATTCTTTTGAATGAATGAATGGATAATTATGTTTTAGATATGATAATGTGTTGTGATATTAGTCATTGTTAAACATGAAAATGGACTAAAACTATCTAACCTTAAAAATGAGAAGTTACTTACAACACAACATTTTTGCCAAACAGGACACCTACTGTTGGCGGTCCTTTATTGTGTTGGCGGTCCTCTAGTGATAAGGGACCGTCCCATTATTTAAGGGACCGTCCCCAGTAGTGCTCAAAATTAAAACTCTACTCTGTGTTTTTCTTTCTGATTTCTACACTACAAAATTGATTTCACATCCATACTTTCTCTTCTTATCTCCATATATGCATGCATGTGCTTTGTTCTAACTCTGTTTTGTAGCACATCACCATAGCTCGATTCCCCGGTGCCCTCATTAAGGGGGAGCACTTAGCTAGCGGAGCATGTATTTCGTTCATCACTCCAATGATTATCTTTCAAGGGTGCTCGTGTCTTCTCTCCTCAAAAACCACAACACACCTTTTTTATTCTACAAAAAGGGGGAGAAGTAACGGGGAAAACTCATTAAAAACTTATCAACGCATAATTTTACTTAAAATGAGTTTATATTTTGTAATCATCAAAAAGGGGGAGATTGTTAATACAAATAATGTCAAAAACGTTATTCGCATTATTCGGTCTTCTCGTGTTTTTATAATCACAAAATATAAAGACATGTTACGTAAAGTTACGGTTTATAAGTTTTTAATTGAAGAAACTCGTTACTTCTACGTAGCTGCTTCAACATCACTTCAGGTATGAACAAACTTTATACCGTCATTAGTTAAGTGATCAAAGACATTTATTTTCACCTAAACTTACATTTTTAAGTTTGACAAAACATTTTCACAAAAGTATTTTTGTGTTTTTAAAAGATGTTTTATTAAGAAAATAAATTCAAATTCAAACATCACAACAGCTAGTTTTCCCTCCAACCTTCACCAGATAGTTTTTCACCACGTCTGGACAAAAATGGGAGAGTTTGTCAGGGCGGTCCCGTAAAGGGGTCGACGGTCCCTTAGTGATAAAGGACCGTCGCCTATTTAAGGGACCGTCTGCTCCTTTGTGTCGACTATAAATACTAGATTGTTCTCTTTCAGAAACAAGACTTTTCACATACACAAAAACTTTCTGGTCTTTGTTCCTTTTATTCTTTGATCACTATAACATGTCGGTATATGTTTATAAGTGATTTCCTCTTCCGTCAAGTGCAAAAGAAGAACTCTCGACAACTATGAAGATTCGAGATGTTATAGGCGTCCACACACAAACGTAACATGTGTTACGTGATAGGATTGATATCTGATGAGGCGAAAAATGATCCGTTTTTAGGGGGTCATTTAAGCCCGAATTCAAATTTATTTGATCAAATATTGCCCTAAATCGTTCCTTTTGTGATTTTAGGTACTTTGGGAGAGAATTCAGGAAAAGGAAGCATTTTGGACGTTTTTGGAGCATAAAAGTGAAGAAAATGCCAAAGACTTAATTTTCCATGCTGAGAACAGTACCTGACGGCGTCAAGAGCACTTTGGTGACGGCGTCAAGAGTAAAAGTGGTGACGGCCCAGAGAGAACTTGAAGGCGCCACCCAAGGCCGTTACGTGTTAACTTGTCAAAACTTGCGCGCGGAGTAGCTGATATTGTTTTGGTCATAACTTTTGCATACGAACTCGGATTTAGGTGATTCAAAAGCCCACGCGAAAAGGACGAAGAGATCTACAATTTGGTGAAAAAATGGTCGTGACGGCGTCAAGAGAACGAGCTAACGCCGTCAAGCCTTACCGACAGAAAACATGCCTATAAATATAACATCATAACTTCACTTTTTGTCTAAACCCTAAGGTCGATTCCTGGGTTTAGGTGGGTGTTTTTCCAGCAACTTAGAGGGTTTCAATCACTCCATAAACATCATGTATTGGTTTGATGATTCTATCTTAATTATGTTTTCCATTATCATTGTTGTTTGCTCTTCATTGATGATGATTTGCTAATTCACCTTGTGTCTACTTATGATTATGTGAAACTTGTATATAATTAATTAGATCTCATTGATTTCTTGTTGATGTTGTGTCTATCTCCATCAATTAAGGCGTGGCAACTTCAATAGATCTAGTTGGTTTAGTTTATAATCCTTGTTTCCTATTGATTCTTGTTTTGATTGAATGATTTATATGTTAGGCTTAAAAAAATTGGCAGATTTCCAAATGGTAACATGCTTGAACGTCTTAGGAAACATGAACCTATTGCACTAAGGTCTTTATTGGTTGTATTTAATGCATGAGCCACTGTTTACAATCCCTATGGTTGTGCTGGGCATGGTATAGGAGGAGATAAGAGCTCATAGAATTGGGGAGTTATGTGCGATACCCCATGAATGGTATTAAGGAATACAACCCGTCAATTAAAACAAGGTTACAATTCAATAGGTAGGATTGGATAGCTAGCAAGGAGTAACATATCATGGGTAGACATGCTTCACTTATCTTGTAGAACCTTAGTTTATTTTCTTGTTTATTAGTTTAATTAGTAGCTTTTGGGTTAGTTGATTAGCAACTAATTCCGCCCACTCTCCCAATACCCGAGATTTTTACTTGCTTTTCATAAAATATAAAAACATAAAAAGAATCATCCTTCACCTTTAGACCTAGTTAGATTAATTTCAATCCTAACGACACTATTCCTAGCTGAACGATCAATCCCCCGGTACTTGTCACTATACTATACTACAACGATCAGGTACACTGCCTGGTGGGGGTTGTAAGCTTCTCAAGATCCCTTGAGAGGTAAAGCCTAGTGCAATACCCACGTATCAAGTTTTTGGCGCCGCAGCCCGGGGAATAGTTATTGTTTAGGTTGAATTTGATTTTTATTAGGTCTACTCATTAGATTCCTATCAAGTGAGATTTTTTATTTTGTAGCTTTCTCGTAGTCTATCTTTTCTTTGCTAATTTGCTTCAAATGGACTCTACACTTAGACTTCTAAGATTGCAAGATAGGGTTGAGCGGCTAACACACCAAAGAGTTCAAAATACCTCATTTAGAGACACCTATGAATCATATGAGCCTTCACCTAGGATAGATTCTTATGAACAACCTCCATGTTTAAGATCTAGTTTTAGTGAGGCCTATAGGAAATGCGACCTAGTTTTCCAAGGAATTATGGAGAGAGCCATTGCAACAAATCATAAGTTGGATGAAGCACTAGGTTTGCTATTATCACTACCTAAGAAAACAATTGAGGAGGATTTAGCCGAGCATGATCACATTGATAAAAAAGACCTAGGTTTTATGATCGATGATGATGAATCTCAAGAAACAGATGATGAATCTCTTGGGCAATTTGTATATAGCAGTCAGAATATTGAGGATGACCCTTATGATTCGGACATAGAAGTTGAGATGCCTAGAGAAGCACGCGAGATACTTGGGAGAATGTTAGGGCTAGATCCTGACACATGGAATGATGAGGTGAACAACATAAGCCCACAAAATACTCAACCATCATTTGAGGCACACGCACCGCCCGTGACTTACCCGGAAGAAGTAAAAGAAACTTTAGGAATTCCAATGGAGGTAGAACCCTTGGACCAGGCACCACTTGAGGATATAGGTTTGAACACTTGTAGTGATAACCTTACTCCTAGTTCTAGGGAATTTCCTAGTGTTGATGAACCGGAACCTCAATCTTTACACACCTTTCCATCCTTAGATATATTTCTAGGAGACAAAAGAGGAACCGACCCACCCATCAACCAATATTATCCGGGTAGTTTTAGGATGAAGGAAGCCATTCACTCACCCCCTTCACCTCACGTGGCATATTCACACCCTAAGGGTGTGTACCGCTACTTTCACCCACACTTAATCCTAAGTGTAGGGAGAACCTCCCCTATTTCCGTTAAATAAGGGTAGAGTCAGGCTCGTGACTCGAACAAAAACAAGCGCTTCTTGGGAGGCAACCTATGTTTTGTGTGTTTTTATTTGTTTGTTTGTTTGATTTTATTTGTTTCCGTATGCATGTTTTATTTTTATTGTTTGTGGCTCATGTTTCAAAGTAAATTGTGAAAATGTTTTATTTTGTTTTTAACTTCGTCTTAATTACATATAAAGGTATTTTGCAAAAGATAAGTGTAAGGGAGATCCAAATTTGTTTATAAGAACGAAATTGAGCATGAACCACAACAATATTAAATGGACATGTGTATTAGTACTTGTTAGAGTCAAATGCTTGTATCGAGTCGTAATGATGTTTTGCAGGATTTTCCAGGAAGTAGGACGAAGTTTTTCCAGAAATTTTCCGGAAACTTAACATAAGAATTTCTGCAGGTCACTTCTGACGGCGTCACGAGTTTACTCTTGACGGCGTCATGTGTAAAATTCTGGAAATTTTGCTAGTTTTGTTTATACCGGAGTCTTAAAGTTTTTGTTGATTCTTTAGTTTTATAAACTCCAGGAAATCTGCAAACATTCATTCCACAAGCATTATATCTTTAATTGTTTTGTTTCTATTCCTAAGTCTGGAATTACATCTAGTTGTGAGTTATCTTTGTTCGGGTTGATGCTTTGGGTTTTTGTTTGTTTTCTCAGGGTTTACAGGTTATGTTTGACAAGGAGATGATTTATATTCTGGAAGGGAAGCTTTGATTGTTCATTTTCTTGGAGGAAGATTTAACCTGGCCACCTCATTATCCATACCGAGCGAATCAGGGGAGTATTTGATTTCATTCTTTTTACTTATTTCACTTTTACATTCTTTACTTGAACATTGGGGACAATGTTCATCTTAAGTGTAAGGGGAGGGTAAAAAGATGATACCTTACATATGCACTTTCGCTTGAGTTTGTTTTGTTTGATGGTAGATGTGTAATAAAACTATGAGAAATACTTGTTAGTGCAATTTTAGCGCCAAATTTAAAATTTTTTACAACATTTAGGAGTGAAACTTTAGCCATAGCAAGCGTCTCATGGATAGGAGTTGTATGACTAGCAGAAAAACCATACCACTCAAAAATTTCCACCCCAAATATGTGAGGTTCGCACTTAGATCTTTAGGAAAAAGCATTCATTGTTGGTGCTTATGAGTGTACCGGTAGTATTTAGATTCTAGAACTTGTGATAGCGATGCATCCCGAGACCGCTAGTGAGACTACATTCGTGTAATTAGGATTTACTACATGATAAGAGGCATTAGGATAACCCTTGTTCTACACCTGTAATATAATTACATTGACTTCATAGGTCAAGTAATTCTCCCACACCTTTGCGTTGTACTCATTTTTAGTACACGATACCCCTAGTACACCCCTCCGAGCCTATCTTTTCATTTCTAACTTTAAGCATTTTACTTAAAGGAAGAATTTGTTACACCTCACTTAAATGTACAACTAAATCGCCTTAGCCTTCCGTGTATGCGCTCATTTTTAGTGCATTATTGTTATTTGTTAAACCCTAAGTTAACTTTCTAATTGATTACATGGTTGCTAAGTCAAGTCATATCCTTGTACATATTGTTTTGAGACGATTGGGACTCATGGGTAAGTACTTATTTTATAAAGTAATGGGGAAGAACATCACTTATTACCCCCATATGTACGATAATCTTAAAAGTGCTCCAAGTGTTTTGATTTTCTTAATTCGAGTCATTAGATTAGTTTAATGTAAAGTATGTAAAAATTCAAGTGTAAGGGAAATGTTCAATCCCTATGATGTATTATTTTGGATGGTAGGGTAAGAGTGTATGAAAAAAAAATCGAAAAAATCAAGAAAAAGAAAAAAAAATAGAAAAAGGAAAAAGAGAAAAAACATACGGACTACCATCCCTTTTTATTCTATGTTCATTTTATGTTTTTGTTATTTTTCATTTATTAGCTTAAGTCGAGTCTAGTCTTGGCTTAGCAACGCCATCTTGTACATGTAATTAACCAAGATTGTTAACTCGCCACCAGTAAAACTTCCTTTATCCAACAAAACCGTGTATTTCATATCCCTACACCTAACGTTACAACCCTTTAAAAGACCTCTTTGATAGTTTATCCTAGGTGCTTACGCCATGTGGTGGAGGTTTGATCCTTTCTCAAGCTTATGGTAATCTATTTTGCTATGACAGGTAGTGAGAGATATCTTCCGTTTCCATATTGTAATTTACACTTTATTACACCTGAGAGATGTGAGTATCTAAACACTATTTGTGAGGTGCTAGTGTATGACCTCCGTGCTTGTCTATTGGTCTTTAGTGGAACGATTATTTGTTGTAATTACTTTTATATTAGTGTTAAATGACCCCTAACTTGTATTTTGACTAGAATAAAAGCGCATTTGCTTGAGGACAAGCAAATCTCAAGTGTAAGGGTATATGATGAGGCGAAAAATGATCCGTTTTTAGGGGGTCATTTAAGCCCGAATTCGAATTTATTTGATCAAATATTGCCCTAAATCGTTCCTTTTTGTGATTTTAGGTACTTTGGGAGAGAATTCAGGAAAAGGAAGCATTTTGGACGTTTTTGGAGCATAAAAGTGAAGAAAACGCCAAAGACTTAATTTTCCATGCTGAGAACAGTACCTGACGGCGTCAATAGCACTTTGGTGACGGCGTCAAGAGTAAAAGTGGTGACGGCCCAGAGAGAACTTGAAGGCGTCACCCGAGGCCGTCACGTGTTAACTTGTCAAAACTTGCGCGCGGAGTAGCTGATATTGTTTTGGTCATAACTTTTGCATACGAACTCGGATTTAGGTGATTCAAAAGCCCACGCGAAAAGGACGAAGAGATCTACAATTTGGTGAAAAAATGGTCATGACGGCGTCAAGAGCACGAGCTGACGCCGTCAAGCCTTACCGACAGAAAACATGCCTATAAATATAACATCATAACTTCACTTTTTGTCTAAACCCTAAGGTCGATTCCTGGGTTTAGGTGGGTGTTTTTCCAGCAACTTAGAGGGTTTCAATCACTCCATAAACATCATGTATTGGTTTGATGATTCTATCTTAATTATGTTTTCCATTATCATTGTTGTTTGCTCTTCTTTGATGATGATTTGCTAATTCACCTTGTGTCTACTTATGATTATGTGAAACTTGTATATAATTGATTAGATCTCATTGATTTCTTGTTGATGTTGTGTCTATCTCCATCAATTAAGGCGTGACAACTTCAATAGATCTAGTTGGTTTAGTTTATAATCATTGTTTCCTATTGATTCTTGTTTTGATTGAATGATTTATATGTTAGGCTTAAGAAAACTGGCAGATCTCCAAATGGTAACATGCTTGAACGTCTTAGGAAACATGAACCTATTGCACTAAGGTCTTTATTGGTTGTATTTAATGCATGAGCCACTGTTTACAATCCCTGTGGTTGTGCTGGGCATGGTATAGGAGGAGATAAGAGCTCATAGAATTGGGGAGTTATGTGCGATACCCCATGAATGGTATTAAGGAATACAACCCGTCAATTAAAACAAGGTTACAATTCAATAGGTAGGATTGGATAGCTAGCAAGGAGTAACATATCATGGGTAGACATGCTTCACTTATCTTGTAGAACCTTAGTTTATTTTCTTGTTTATTAGTTTAATTAGTAGCTTTTGGGTTAGTTGATTAGCAACTAATTCCGCCCACTCTCCCAATACCCGAGATTTTTACTTGCTTTTCATAAAATATAAAAACATAAAAAGAATCATCCTTCACCTTTAGACCTAGTTAGATTAATTTCAATCCTAACGACACTATTCCTAGCTAAACGATCAATCCCCCGGTACTTGTCACTATACTATACTACAACGATCAGGTACACTGCCTGGTGGGGGTTGTAAGCTTCTCAAGATCCCTTGAAAGGTAAAGCCTGGTGCGATTCCCACGTATCAATATCGTTGTTTTCCGACTTGTGTCTGAGTCGAGGATGGTGTATAAACTTGGATGTTGATGTAGTTCCAAGTATTGTATTTGTGTGAGCTTGGATGGTGATGTAGTTCCAAGAAGTCTTGTAACTAGATTAGTTCATGTATTCATTGTGAGGAGAGTGGTGTCCTAATGTGTAAGTTAGGATTTGTTGAGTCATTATGTAAAGACTTGGATCAGGGATGATCAAGTGTGTCATGTGTGTGAAGACTTGATTCGGGAGAAGAATCAAGTGAGTCGTGTGTGTGAAGGCTTGGTTCGGGTGATGAACCAATTATGTCTAACAAATGAAGATTTGGATCGGGTGAAGATTCAAGATGGACAAGAGTGCTTGTTCGTGTGGCCACGTGGACCTTTGGAATAGATTGGTTCTAGCTATGATTAGAACTCGACATTATGCTTAGTGTCGTTAAGCCTTGTGTAAGCATGTGTACGGATTGCTCCACCTGAAGGAGTGTGTTGATATAGTGATTAATAACTCTCGAGTGTGGTACTCGGGGAGTGGAGTAGGACAGAGAGTGAGCTTCGTGCCGAATCACTATAAATTTCTGCGTCTCTTTGGTTGTGTTATTTCCTTACTCTTTACTTTACTTGTTTGTTTACATTCCAAGTTGCTAATTAGATATCACATAACAAGTAGAATTCAATAAGTTTGCAATAGAAAAATAACCGGACCTAAAAACGGCGAAACATTTTGTAAAGCATAAAATGACCGGTGAAACTATTCAACCCCCCTTCTAGTTTCTACAGAGTTGTTCCCCCTGGTGACGAAATTGCTTTGATAGCCAAGTTTATAACATGAGCAACTTCCCATAATTCATTATTGTCGAATGCAAGCTCATCAATAATTTCCCATGATTACTCGGCGTCTTTGTCACGCAACCTACCTCCGGCGGCTCGATCAATGGTGTGTTTGGTATGGAAGTCCACATGGTCGTACAAGATTTGGATTTGAAGCCAAAGATCTATGCCATGATGAGGGACTTTTTGGAGTAAGTCATTGAAACGAGTCCATGCTTCATAAAGGGTTTCACCTTGACGTTGTTGGAACATCAAGATGTCATTCCTTAACTTTGTGGATCTCCCCGATGGGAAAATTGAGCAAGGAAATGAGTGGTGAGATCATCCCAAGAGGTGACGGATCCCGCGGGTAAACGCTCAAGCCATTGACTAGCTTGGTCACGTAGAGAGAATTGGAAGAGACGCAATTGGGTCGTCTCTCGAGTTTCAACATCAAGATCTATGGAATCTATGATTTTGAGGAAATCCTTGAGATGTTGATTAGGATCTTCGGAATGAAATCCATGGAATGCACATCCGCTTTGCACCAACCGGATGATGTTGGATCGCAAGGTAGACACATTGGCTCCTTGAGTGAGCTCAATGGTGTTTAGATAGCCTTGGTGGCTAGGACGGGAGTACTCTCCTAAAGTGCGGGGTCTAGGAGGTTGGTTTGGTTGTGGTGGGTTTTGTTGTAGTGGGTTTATGGGTTCAAAGATATTACCACCTTCCATGATGGCAGATGGTAATGGTTACAAAAAAAGGAACGAAGAAATAAGATAGACTAAAGAAAACCTATAAAAATAAAATAAAAATATTACTAGAAAGGAATCTAGCAAGTAGACCTAATAAAAAGAAATTTCAACCTAAGCAATAACTATTCCCCGGCAGCGGCGCCAAAAACTTGATGCGTGGGATTGCGCCTGATGAGGCGAAAAATGAACCTTTTTTAGGGGGTCATTTAAGCCCGGAATTGAATTTATTTGATCAAATATTACCCTAAATCGTTCATTTTGTGATTTTAGGTACTTTGGGAGTGAATTCTGGAAAAGGAAGCATTTTGGACGTTTTTGGAGCATAAAAGTGAAGAAAATGGCAAAGACTTAATTTTCCATGCTGAGAACAGTACCTGACGGCGTCAAGAAGGAAATCCTGACGGCGTCAGGAGTAAAATCCATGACGACCCAGTGAAAACCTGAAGGCGTCAAGAGTTAAAATGGTGACGGCCTGAAGATGGACTACACGTGACGGCGTCAAACCTAGATCTAGGCAGTCCGAGGAGTTTATTAGCGGTGAGATGACGGCGTCAGAAATTTACTCTTGACGCCGTCACCTCACAAAATCTATATATACTTTTCAATTTTTCATTCATTAAGAGAAGAACTTGTGTGGAGAATACTAGGGTCGAACCTAATAAACCCTAGGTCGTTTGTAATAGTATTTTCAAGGGTTTTCACCCCTTGAAACCTTTCATGTTCAATTAAGATAAGTCCTCTTTCAATTCATTCAATATGTCTGTGTTGTTTGAATATATCTTATGCTTGTCTTGATTTTAACATGCTAGGCTAGATCTTTCATGTGTTTGCTTAGATGTAATGAAACCTAGATGTTGATTATAGGTTGATTGCTTGTTTATAGTTGTAATGGATGAATGATTTCAATGTTAGGCTTAAGAAAACTGGCAGATCTCCATTGTGTAACTTGCTTGAACATCTTAAGAAACATGAACCGATGTGTACTAGGTTTTTATGATTGTATTTAATGCATGAGCGAATTCTAGTGATCCCATGTTAGGAGCTTCTTAGCCGGCTCGACATAGGAGTGAAGTAGGAGCTTATAGGATTGGGGAAGTAAGTACACCACCCCATGAATGGTATTAAGGAATACAATCTGTCATCCACGCAACTGTAACAAGTAATTAACCTGTAAAAGATATCTAGGGAGTAGTGAAACCTAAGTAAACACAATTCTCCCATATATTGCTCACACCACTAGTTAATTTAGTTTAATTTCATTTTTAGTATTTTATTTTGATTGCATCTTAGTTATTGGGTTAGTTGACTAGCAACTAATTCCGCCCAACTCCTTCAAAACTGAGATTTTTAATTGCTTTCATAAAATATAAAAATACAAAAAGAATCATCCCTCATCTCTAGACCTAGTTTTTAGGTTTTCTAATCCTAGCGACACTATTCCCAAGTTGAACGATCAATCCCCCGGTACGTGTCACTATACTATACTACAACGATCAGGTACACTGCCTGGTGGGGGTTGTAAGCTTCTCGAGATCCCTCGAGAGGTAAAGCCTGGTGCAATTCCGACGCATCAGCGCCTATGTGTCACAACTCACCATTTCAGGTCATTTCAGGTCATTTCCCGAACTTTGGAAAAATACTATTCATCAAACACTATTCATCAAAACACTATTCATCAGTTTACTATTCATCGTTTTCGAGGTCAATTTGATATTCTGAGAAACTTTTGGGAAATTTACTATTCATGGAACACTATTCATTGCGGGAAAAGATTTCATCATTCACGTGCATTACACATTTCATCGTAAATTTAGTTTACGGGTATTCAAATTCGCGTAACCATATTGGTTCGGGTGCGAATTCATGCATTATCAGTAATGACATTTCATACGGACTGGAGATAGTCTGCATATCATCAGTAGGTCATTTACATGTTATACCACTCTTAGGATTTTCAAATTACTACATTCAGTACATTTAACGTTTTTACGTATAAGTATTTATAGTAAACGTTAACACCCGGTTTATACACGACGAATATATCTAAATATTCCCACAATGGTCCCGACATATTTTTATATCCATTTTAACATCATAAAAGTTATAACATTCAGTTACCCAGTATTTTTGGAAATTTATTTTATTTATAACGTACGCGTATAAATATAACGACGGTTTTCGTGAAAACTAAACAATAATCACCCGATCACTCAGTAAATGTACCCAACATATTTTTAATATGTTTTTAACATTATTATAACTTTATTTCATCCCGGTATACTTCGTGAACGTTTATTGCTATTAAACCCGGTACCCGATTTTAACGAATAACGCGAAATAACACTTAACGCTACACTATATTTTCTAAGTGATCAAAACCGTTTTGGCTACTCCTTTTCACACCTAAAAACCAGCCAAGACTACACCCTTTAACCATGTGCATTGATTTTTTCATTACTTAACTAATAAACCTATTAAACCATACTTTACTAAATTTCAAGAATCATAATTCACTTTATTAGATAAGCTAATTTTCCATCTCATCTCTTCCATTTCACTAGCAAACCCACGACCAAAAACCAAACACATGATCCATCCATGGTTTTTCATAAAGTAAAACACAAAAGTTGTTCATTTTACAAGTCTAATCAAGAATCAAGCAACAAAAACACAAGAACATCAAGCATAATCATCCAATAATCACCTCATTTTGTCAAGTAAGTTTTCATCTTTATTTTTTCATGAATCATCCTATTTTTACATGTATTACATAAGAATCATGCTAAAAACCATGTATAAGTAGCTATACTACACTTTATTTTGGCTAAAAAGTAACATACAAACCCTAACTTTCTTGTTATGAATCCCCTAGCTCTAATAACTTGGTTAGGAGTCCATGGCACCCTAAGAAGGTGTATGGTAAGATTAGATTAGTCATGTGGTGATTACAAGAGGATTGGTGATGGTAGAAATTGGTTTTTAACCTTGGAAACATGATTTGGAACTCATTTTAGACATGCTGTCCCATTTTGTAAAAATCTGGAAAATCAGTAAACACCAAGGAAACTTTGGCAAAATTTTTAGAAAATACTTTCAAAAACGAATCCGTAGGCGAAAGAACGGATTAAAAAGAGCTTATAACGAAGAAGTTATGATTTTTGCAAGATTATAGACGAAACGTATTTTCTGGAAAAATAGTTGCTGTTGGACATTTTTTGTCGGTCAAAAAGAGGTTTTAAACGTAACCCGGAGGAGCCGAGCTTTCCAAAATATATTACTACATACTAAGACGAAACCGTGGATATAAAGAACAAGTAAAACGGACAAGTAACGACAAAGATATACTCGTTTGAATATCGGCTAAAACCCTTTATTAATTGACAGCTTTTATATATTTTGGCGCAAAAACTACGAAGTACATTTTCAAGCTAGAAGTAATATCAAGTACCGAGCTTTTAAACTAACGTAGTATTAGTTATTATGAGTATGTTTTCATCAATTCAAGATTACAACCCGAGTTTTTCAACGCTTACATGGAAACTTACGTTATATATATATAAGTATATATATTATAATTAGCCATTTATATTTTCTAATAGCAATATTTTTCAAATTCTTGGAATATATATTTTTGATAATACAAGTGTTTTCCTAAAGAGTAGAGTGGTATAGTAAACATGTGCATGGACATTCATAACATCATTTCATGATCTAAAGTAGATCGTTCATCATTTACATTAGGTTGCGGCTAGTGTGCGCGCCTTGTTTTTCAGCTCAGTACATGTTCATGGTACCATCATATTGGGTTACGACAGCAAATGGTTCATTGGTGTTCATTTCATTTCATGACAGTTTCATCAGTTAAGGTGAGTTTTCATAGCCCCGTTTTCAATTCAACATTTTGATTGTTTTCAAATCCCACGGGGGGGAATACATTGCATCAATCATTTCAGTACGAGCCCAAGTATTCAAACATGTACATAGCTTAAGTTACCTTGCCATGTGAAAAGTCCCCTGTACATCATGAACCGTTAATTTCAAGTACTAAGCGAGAGTGAATGGATAGATCTATCGAGGGTGACGCCTCCATCCGTGGTAGTGGATACCAACAGTAAGCGGATGCATGTCATGTCTTTTACATTTGAATGTTTCGGCAGAACATTCGGGAGGGGCTTACAGAAACATCAGTCATAGCTTCGGTGTCATGAGCTTAAGGCTATTGTACAATTTTTCACGAGATTTTTATCTTGCATTTTTACTTGTGGTGGCCGTACATCAGTACATTTTACAAACCTATGGAATTCACCAACATTCGTGTTGACGTTTTAGCAATGTATTTCAGGTTACTAAGGTAGCTCATGAGACATGCATTTGGACCTTCATGGAGTCGCGGAGTCGACGCGTCTCATCATTATTTCATGCACTTATGTAAACATTTGATCTAGTATGACTTGTTTTCGTAAACTTGCAACACATTTGGGGACCTCATTTTGTAAACTCTGAATTCTTTCAATGATCAAATGCAGTATTTTCCAAACGACACTTTAGGTCGTTCAATGTAACTGTAACTGTGGTGCTATGACAGACACCCCCAGGTATTCCATTCCGCTGCAAGTCAGGTAAATTGGGGGTGTGACAGATTGGCATCAGAGCTAAGGTTATAGCGAACTAGGATGTATCTTGGACCCTAGACTATAACCACATCATCATAGCATCTCATCATTTCATCATAAGTGCATAATCATGATACATGTTGTTTTATACATACCCTGTGCGAGTTATTTATACTCATATCCGTATATGTATATCATTTCATTGACCTGGTTCACAAGTGACATGTCTTCAGATACTCACCCTGACATCCTTTTATCGTATTCCGACATTGAAGATGCTTTGTCATCTTCCACTACCATTATACCATCAGTTGCACTTACACCACCATTAGTACTATTGATTTGCCATAGGAACAGAGTCTTCCTATCATTCAGCCCGTACATAGAATGCCTTTTGGTAGTGTATTCAGAATTAATCTTAATGGACTTATTAGGATGTTTATTGCAAGGAAGATAGTGTGTTTTCTTTCCATCACTAGTAGGGCACTTACTACTCAGGTACTATCACCACCATCAGTTACTTATTACACTATTGGCCTTCCCACAGTGTGTACTTTAGTTTTACCTTTTGGATGTCGCGAGGTAGCGCGAAAGAGGGTAGTATTCCATACACTAGTACCATCATTGTCATTTTCCTTTTCCATTCCCACTTGACATGAACTAGATGACACCTAGTAGATAATACCAATAACACGGACTCAACAGAAACATCCGCAGATTCTTCAGGAATTAGGTTGATTTCGTTTTTGACGAATTAGAAGACTATTACCATTCGACAAGATTCACTCACGTATCCAATACATCATTCAAGCTATTTTACTATCATATGGGGAAACCGTTTTACAGAAAAATTTTCTGAAGTGAGCTATTTTATTACCATCCTATACATTGATTTTTCTGTCATTACACCAAGTATTTACTATTGTTACGCGAAGCAATTTTCATGTTACTTGAAAGAAAACATCAGGATACCATTTTAATAACAATGCGTTGAACACCATCTAAAACTTTTGAGGAAAGTTATGATATTTTGACAAAATCCAACATCGCATCATTAGTCCTCAATTATACATAGCCTGATCACCTATGTAAAATTCAGGAAGGATTATGCCATGAAGGAAATAATTACCTTTTCAAAGGATTGTTAATAACAATCTTCATCCAAAAGTTTTGTAAACAAAGGAACTCCTTCATAAACATCCCTTTTGCCGAACTATCCCTGGATACTTACCCTACCTGTCACTCACTTAGCCATTAAGTTGGATTTTCCCATTGACTTCCCTAGAGAGACTTTCCATATCAATTACATGCAGGATTCCTTTATACAATAAAAGCAATGAAAGGATTACAGAACTACTAACCAGGACTAGAAGCATATAGTGAGAGAAATCATAACTCAACAACAAATTCTAAGATACTGCGAGACCATCCGAATTACCATCTTTAACCTAGTTGTCCAATGTCATTATTCAAGGGTACTAGCTATACTGAGCTACAGGATTGAACTCAATAAATGTCCGCAGGACAACACAATAGAAATAAACCAAGCTTCTAATTGAGACTGTAGAGCATTTCATTTAAACATGGCCTCATCTATACATGAACCTTCCTACAGTAAGTTTTCACCAAGGACAATTGTTTGAATCAAGTATATCGATGTAATTTCCTCTAAGGCCTTATGTCACTAGAAATTTCAGATAACCTCACCTTCATACCAAGCAAGGGATCAAACCAGAACATATCTCCTCATCTACATGGGAAAACAGAATAGACATTCATCGACACAACATCAAGTGATACCTTCGTCTTGCCAATTACAACGATGAACTATTTCAGGACTTAAGTTAGTCTAAATACCTATGCTTGTAGTTATGCCAGATAACCATCAATAGACATTATCCAACCTCAGGAACTAGGTGTTAGACATCTATGCATTTAAGCGAACATTTCCTATTCTACCATTTTATCCTTTTCAGTGTTTTCACTTTTAAATAAAGTTGATGCGTTTACATAAATCACATACCTTGTGGAAAAATGATTTCTGAAATTCCTATTTTGAACAAGTACGATCCTTTTTGGTCAATCTTTAGCAACACTATGGTACAATGAGGAAAATACATAAACATCAAACTTTGGTAAGCAGTCGTAATCACAACATGTTTGAAAACAGTTCCTATTTCATAACTACTGGATTTTGGATCATCAGGAAAAATATTACCCAGTAAATCATTTGCTCCATTTTCTAAATTCGTTTATTCAGAAAAGGATTTCAACTAAAACTCACAATCGCGAGACAAATTTCCAGAACCAACTTCCCTACAACATCGCTTATGCATTTAGGATTTTGTGACTTGACAGTAAAGGATATTGGTATATGTGGTGAAGGAATTAGGAGGACATCACAAATTAATCACGAACATCAGTAGTGGAGACCAAACCCACTAGACAAAGAAAGACATATGTATTATCATCCGTTGGAACAAAACACAAGGAATCAAATTGTTACCTATATTCTATCCCTTTTAGATAACACCAAGTTCAAAGGACCGAACGTTGTGGAATTAGTCACAAAGGTTTATTGTACCCATTTTAGTTTTTCCTGTTAAGGAAACCGATGCAACTTGGACCTCAGGTAATCATTTCAGGAATTCCCTTCAGAAACCCATTTAGATGTGAACATCACCTATCATCCTCAGAACGATGGTCAAAGCGAGAGAACAATTTAAACATAGGAAGGTATGCTCAGAGCATGAGTGATTGACCCTGTAAATGGTTGGACTAATCACTCAACATAAATCAAATTCATCTACAACAATAGTTATCACACCAACAGCGAGAAACTGGCAGAAGTTAGGTTGGTACATAACACCCATCATTTGGATTGGATATCCTGAACATCAAACCATCCAGATTCAAGGGGGAGAACAAACTAAGTTAGAAGCATTGCCTTGGATTGGCATGATACAAATTGGATAACAAGAAGGGTTGAACCTTTAGCATATTGGACTATTTAAGATTCATTTTAGAATCGACCAACTAGCATACAAACTTGAGTTCTGGCAGAATTCAGCAGTATATATTACCAGTGTCACATTTAAAACAGTAAGAAGTGCAAACCATTGATTGATGGGCCAAACTCAGAAAAAGCTCAACTCACTAGTTCAGTAGGCATTCATGAGATAACCAGAAATTTTCTACAAGTCAAGAATCAGTTACAAGTTCAATAAGTCGTAAACCATTAAAACTTCAAGTTCTGCAGAGTTATGCAGAAAGTTCTGCCTAGGAAAGGCATGTTATCGTTCAGAAAACTTGGAAAGATACACCAATATACACTGGACCATTTATATTTCAGACAGGGTAGGCATTGTGGCCGTCAGACTTGAACATTGTCAGAGAACAACAGGATAACACGAACATATTTCACATTTTCAGATCCCCAGAAAGGACTTTCAGATGAGTCACTCATGATTCCATTGGAAGGGATCCATCCCAAATAACAATCTCAGACCTTGTAAGAGAACCAACAGAAATCATGGACCGTGTGGTCAAACAGTTGAAACAGAGTCGAATTCCTATCGTTAGAGTTCGCTGGAATTCTCGAATATCACCACTTTTCACCAATACATTTTCAGAGACCAACATAAACTGAACTTCGGGACGAAGTTCCATTTAGAGGGGAAGACTGTCACAACTCACCATTTCAGGTCATTTCAGGTCATTTCCCGAACTTTGGAAAAATACTATTCATCAAACACTATTCATCAAAACACTATTCATCAGTTTACTATTCATCGTTTTCGAGGTCAATTTGATATTCTGAGAAACTTTTGGGAAATTTACTATTCATGGAACACTATTCATTGCGGGAAAAGATTTCATCATTCACGTGCATTACACATTTCATCGTAAATTTAGTTTACGGGTATTCAAATTCGCGTAACCATATTGGTTCGGGTGCGAATTCATGCATTATCAGTAATGACATTTCATACGGACTGGAGATAGTCTGCATATCATCAGTAGGTCATTTACATGTTATACCACTCTTAGGATTTTCAAATTACTACATTCAGTACATTTAACGTTTTTACGTATAAGTATTTATAGTAAACGTTAACACCCGGTTTATACACGACGAATATATCTAAATATTCCCACAATGGTCCCGACATATTTTTATATCCATTTTAACATCATAAAAGTTATAACATTCAGTTACCCAGTATTTTTGGAAATTTATTTTATTTATAACGTACGCGTATAAATATAACGACGGTTTTCGTGAAAACTAAACAATAATCACCCGATCACTCAGTAAATGTACCCAACATATTTTTAATATGTTTTTAACATTATTATAACTTTATTTCATCCCGGTATACTTCGTGAACGTTTATTGCTATTAAACCCGGTACCCGATTTTAACGAATAACGCGAAATAACACTTAACGCTACACTATATTTTCTAAGTGATCAAAACCGTTTTGGCTACTCCTTTTCACACCTAAAAACCAGCCAAGACTACACCCTTTAACCATGTGCATTGATTTTTTCATTACTTAACTAATAAACCTATTAAACCATACTTTACTAAATTTCAAGAATCATAATTCACTTTATTAGATAAGCTAATTTTCCATCTCATCTCTTCCATTTCACTAGCAAACCCACGACCAAAAACCAAACACATGATCCATCCATGGTTTTTCATAAAGTAAAACACAAAAGTTGTTCATTTTACAAGTCTAATCAAGAATCAAGCAACAAAAACACAAGAACATCAAGCATAATCATCCAATAATCACCTCATTTTGTCAAGTAAGTTTTCATCTTTATTTTTTCATGAATCATCCTATTTTTACATGTATTACATAAGAATCATGCTAAAAACCATGTATAAGTAGCTATACTACACTTTATTTTGGCTAAAAAGTAACATACAAACCCTAACTTTCTTGTTATGAATCCCCTAGCTCTAATAACTTGGTTAGGAGTCCATGGCACCCTAAGAAGGTGTATGGTAAGATTAGATTAGTCATGTGGTGATTACAAGAGGATTGGTGATGGTAGAAATTGGTTTTTAACCTTGGAAACATGATTTGGAACTCATTTTAGACATGCTGTCCCATTTTGTAAAAATCTGGAAAATCAGTAAACACCAAGGAAACTTTGGCAAAATTTTTAGAAAATACTTTCAAAAACGAATCCGTAGGCGAAAGAACGGATTAAAAAGAGCTTATAACGAAGAAGTTATGATTTTTGCAAGATTATAGACGAAAAGTATTTTCTGGAAAAATAGTTGCTGTTGGACATTTTTTGTCGGTCAAAAAGAGGTTTTAAACGTAACCCGGAGGAGCCGAGCTTTCCAAAATATATTACTACATACTAAGACGAAACCGTGGATATAAAGAACAAGTAAAACGGACAAGTAACGACAAAGATATACTCGTTTGAATATCGGCTAAAACCCTTTATTAATTGACAGCTTTTATATATTTTGGCGCAAAAACTACGAAGTACATTTTCAAGCTAGAAGTAATATCAAGTACCGAGCTTTTAAACTAACGTAGTATTAGTTATTATGAGTATGTTTTCATCAATTCAAGATTACAACCCGAGTTTTTCAACGCTTACATGGAAACTTACGTTATATATATATAAGTATATATATTATAATTAGCCATTTATATTTTCTAATAGCAATATTTTTCAAATTCTTGGAATATATATTTTTGATAATACAAGTGTTTTCCTAAAGAGTAGAGTGGTATAGTAAACATGTGCATGGACATTCATAACATCATTTCATGATCTAAAGTAGATCGTTCATCATTTACATTAGGTTGCGGCTAGTGTGCGCGCCTTGTTTTTCAGCTCAGTACATGTTCATGGTACCATCATATTGGGTTACGACAGCAAATGGTTCATTGGTGTTCATTTCATTTCATGACAGTTTCATCAGTTAAGGTGAGTTTTCATAGCCCCGTTTTCAATTCAACATTTTGATTGTTTTCAAATCCCACGGGGGGAATACATTGCATCAATCATTTCAGTACGAGCCCAAGTATTCAAACATGTACATAGCTTAAGTTACCTTGCCATGTGAAAAGTCCCCTGTACATCATGAACCGTTAATTTCAAGTACTAAGCGAGAGTGAATGGATAGATCTATCGAGGGTGACGCCTCCATCCGTGGTAGTGGATACCAACAGTAAGCGGATGCATGTCATGTCTTTTACATTTGAATGTTTCGGCAGAACATTCGGGAGGGGCTTACAGAAACATCAGTCATAGCTTCGGTGTCATGAGCTTAAGGCTATTGTACAATTTTTCACGAGATTTTTATCTTGCATTTTTACTTGTGGTGGCCGTACATCAGTACATTTTACAAACCTATGGAATTCACCAACATTCGTGTTGACGTTTTAGCAATGTATTTCAGGTTACTAAGGTAGCTCATGAGACATGCATTTGGACCTTCATGGAGTCGCGGAGTCGACGCGTCTCATCATTATTTCATGCACTTATGTAAACATTTGATCTAGTATGACTTGTTTTCGTAAACTTGCAACACATTTGGGGACCTCATTTTGTAAACTCTGAATTCTTTCAATGATCAAATGCAGTATTTTCCAAACGACACTTTAGGTCGTTCAATGTAACTGTAACTGTGGTGCTATGACAGACACCCCCAGGTATTCCATTCCGCTGCAAGTCAGGTAAATTGGGGGTGTGACACTATGCAAAAGGTTTTACCTCTCGAGGGATCTCGAGAAGCTTGCAATCCCCACCAGGCAGTGTACCTGACCGATGTAGTATAGTGAGTGGCAAGTACCGGGGGATTGATCGTTCTACTTGGGGAATAGTGTTCGTTAGGATCAAAACTTAATTAAACTAGGTCTAGAGGTGAGGGATGATTCTTTTGGTATTTTTATGGTTTATGGAAAGCAAGTAAACATCTCGGGTATTGGAAGAGTGGGCGGAATTAGTTGCTAGTCAACTAACCCAATTAACTACAAATGCAATAAAATAAAATAACAAGAAAGTAAATATTGAGAAAAACAATAATGAGAGAAACGTGTTTACTTAGATTTCACTACTCCCTAGCTATATTTCATTAATTGAATAGTTTGTTACAATTGCGTGGATGACGGGTTATATTCCTTAATACCATTCGTGGGGTCGTGTACGATCTTCCCCAACTCTATAAGCTTCTACCTCTTCCTATGTCAAGCCGACAACTAGCTCCTAACATGGCCTCCTTAGTAGTCACTCATGCATTAAATACAACCATTAAAATCATAGTACACATCTGATTCATGTTTCTTAAGACGTTGAAGCAAGTTACCAATTGGAGATTAGCCAGTTTTCTTAAGCCTAACATCGAAATCATTCATCCACAACAACTAATAACAAACAATCAACCAACAATCAATAGCTAGATTTCATTACAACTAAGCAAACACAAACAAACCTAGCCTAGCATGTTAAAGTAAAGACAAACATAAGATAGAATCAAACAACACATAGACATATTGAATGATTATTGGAAGACTTATCTTTAATCAAACATGGATGAAAGAAGGGTTTGAAACCCTTACAAGAAGGTGAAAATTCGACCTAGGGTTTGTGGTAAAGTTCCTCCAAAAGTTCTCTCCTTAATGAATGAAAATTATAAAACTATATATAAAGATTACACGTCTGACGGCGTCACGTTATACTCCTGACGCCATCAACTTACCGTTAATACTCTTCTCGGATTGCCTAGATCCAGATCTGACGCCGTCACGTATAAATCTTCTCTTGGCTGTCCCTTGTTAAATTGCTCTTGACGGCCTAGGCTTCCCAAAGCATGACGCCGTCACTCATTCAATCCCAAAAACATTCTGGCGTGTCTCGTGTAAACTTTATATCCACCTCTTTGTCAACAGATGACGCCGTCACATGCAAATCTTGACGCCGTCAGGTACTATTTCCAGCTTTGATTTTGGAGACTTTTCCGTTTTCTTAACTTTTCACACCAATGACGTCCAAAATGCTTCTTTTTCTAGATTTCTTCTCCAAAGTACCTAAAATGACAAAAGGAATGATTTGAGGCAATATTTGATCAAATAATCACGACATAGGGCTTAAATGACCCCGGGCTTAAATGACCCCCTAAAAGCGTAACACTTTTCGCCTTGTCAGGTACACTGCCCGTGAAAGTGTATATTTAGGTATAGTTCGGCAAAATATAAATTTAAAACTTGAATAAAAAAAAATACTACAACGAAACACACATAAGTTATTTTACTGTTAAAAAATCTTATAAACTTTTATGTTTGGATACTGGAAATGTCTTTTATTCAAGAGATGTAAAGTTTTATGAAAATGTTCTTTCTTTCAAAATGAAAACATGTGATGCTGCTGATGCTGACACTACAAATGAAGAAGATCACTTGCATTTTTTTGATAGTTAGTGGTCTCAAAGTCCTAATGATGAAGGGAGAGATTCGCCAGTTATGGATGGTAGTGAATCACCTTCTAATGATACAACAAATACAATTACAGATATTGCACATAAAATGTATCAAGAAGGTTGGCAATCTGTAACCCACTTTGGTGACCAAATTGGTCTGAGGGAAATAATCAAGAATTTATTTATGTACCAACTCAGTTTAGTAATGTTTGTGTTGATGTGTAGACATCTGTATTAAGATAGTCTAGTAGACTGTCTAGACTTCCTGTTAGATTAAATGACTATGTGTTAAATTCTAAAGTGAGATATGGCATTGAAAAGTATATGAATTATGCTAATTTGAATAAATCTAATATGTGCTTTGCATCTACTTTAAATAAATCTGTTGAACCTACTTGTTTTGACGATGGTTTAAAATATCCTAATTAGGTTGAGGCTATGAATAATGAAGTTGAGGGTCTTGAATGAAATAATACTTGGACTGAATGTGAGTTATCTAATAGGAAACCTATTGATTGTAAATGGATTAAAAAATAAAATATAAAGCATCTGGTGAAATTGAAAGATATAAAGCAATATTATTTACTAAAGGTTTTAATAGAGAGAAGGTTTTGGTTATGATGAAACATTTAGCCCTGTTGTTAAAATGGTTACTGTTAGATGTTTCATCATTATTGTTATGAATATGAATTGGCCTTTATATCAGCTAAATGTTAATAGTGCTTTTCTTTATGGTGATTTGGTTGAGGATGTGTATATGGTTTTACCTCAGGGTTATAACAGTGGTGATAAGTCTATAGTATACAAGTTAAACAAATCTCTTTATGGACTTAAGCAAGCCCCAAGGCAGTGGAATGCTAAACTTACTACTGCTTTAGTTGAGCATGGCTTTATTCAAAGTAAATTTGATTATTCTTTGTATGTTAAGCAAATGGGTTCTGTGTTTGTTACATTACTTTTTTATGTGGATGATATTGTTATAACTGGTAATGATGAATCTGAAATTTGTGAGTTCAAAAAGTTTCTAAGTTCTAAATTCATGATAAAAGATTTGGGTGAGTTAAAGTATTCTCTTGGAATAGAAATTTTAAAGAATGAGAAAGATATTTGTATGTCTCAGAGAAAATACTGTTTGGAATTATTATATGAGTATGGGTTGTTAGCTGCTAAACCAGTTGACACTCCCTTACCTGAAAGCACTGTTTTGAATCATGTTGAGACTGATAAAGATAAGTTTTTAAAAAATATTACTAATTACCATAAATTGGTGGGAAAACTTATATATTTGATAGATACTAGACATGATATCAGTTATGTTGTGCATTGCTTAAGTCAGCATATGCATAGTCCTTTCAAGTCTCATATAAAAGTTGCTTTAAGGGTTTTAAAGTACTTAAAAGGTTCTCCTGGGTCTTGTCTGCAAGTTAATAAAGATTCTGATTTAAAAGTAAAAGCTTTTGCTGATACAGATTGGGCAAAATGTCAAAAATCTAGAAAGTCTGTGACTGGTTTTTGTGTTTTTCTAGGCCAGTCACTTATTTCTTGGAAAATTAAAAAGCAAGCTACTTTTTCTTAAAGCTCTATTGAGGCTGAGTATAGAAGCTTAGCTTCTGCAACTTGTGAGATAATATGGTTGGGAAATTTGTTGCACATTTTGGGTCTAAAGGAGTTGTATCTAGTTAAAATGTATTGTGATAATAGTGCAACAATCCAGATTTATGCAAATCTTGAAACACTTTGAACTGGATGTTCACTTGGTAAGAGAAAAGGTAGCAGCAGGCATAATCAAAACTGCTAAAATACATATTGATGATCAAATTGCAGACATTTTCAAAAAATGTCTTAATATTGTGCAACACAACTTTTTTTGCAGGAAACTTGGCTTGTTTGATATGTTTTCAGGAAGTGCAGATAAATTGAAGTTTGATAAGCAGATGTTGACTTATCAGCTTAAGGGGGATGTTGGATAGTCACGTCAATTTTCACTCAACATTAGCCATCAGGGGCGGAGCCACATGCATAGCAGTGGGAGGCGTTGCTCCCAACCAAGCTCTTGCGGATATATAGTTTACATAAGAAAAAAAAATAAATCGGTAACAAATAGGATGAGTGCCCTCAGGAAAATCGTCCGACTGCCCTCCACTGTCAACTTACCAACAAGATTGCTCTTTGATTTGTATCGCCGAAAATGTAACTGTTTTTCAGTGTTCTGTTTGTGTCGCCGAAAAAAATGGAGAAAAAGGTAAAGAGCTACGAGGTGATAAAGTTGTGGTGAATAATGAATCGTTTAGAGATTTGCTAATTTGCTAGGCTTGTAGAGCCACCAGGCATCACGTGACTTAAGAGATATTACTAGCAATATATTTGTATTTGCAAAGAATGTAATATTATATTGTATTTAATATGGGATTTTTCTCTATTTCTTTTGCTTATATTGCATTTTACTTTTTTTAATAGTTTTTTTTTTCCTTTTTTTAGCAGTTAGTGATACATGTATTTCTTTAAAAATTATAATGTGGAGCATAATGTTAAGTTAAATTGTTAATACTATTTATTTAAGACTTGCAAGTTGTGCATACGTGAAAATTTAGTGTGATATATAGAGTACGATTTTTTGGTTAGTAATCTTGTTTGTAAAACTTTTACTTTTTTGAAAGGATAACATAGTCACTTCATGTATGCGATGTTTGTTATCATCGTAAGTTTTTCGGTAATCATTTAGCGTCGTATTCTTCTTTATTTTATCAAAAAAGTTATAATCTCGATAAAATGATCACAATTTTTTTACTTTTGAGATGGAAATCGTTATAATACAGTTTTGTAGAATGTTTGGTGTGTTTATTTTTACACATAGTATTTGTAGTCTATGATAAGTGTTAAGTGCATCGAAATAGAGCATTTTTTTCTTTTAAAAAACCCGGCCCGACTTGTTTCACATACACTAAAAAAAAATTTGTTAGATGCCCCCTCTAATCATAATTCCTGGCTCTGCCACTGTTAGCCATTCTTAAGTCAACACAACTTTAGGGGTTGTATGTGACAAGTGCTTAAAGATGTTTATCCTATCAACAAGTTCTGGAGCTGATTATACAAATTCTCAAAGATGGAGGACTAGAGTGTAAATATGCTCTATATAGCCAATGATCCGGATCTAGGGTTCATAACTTTCATCTTGCAGTCTTGGTTTTCTCTCTTGGATCTTCACACAGTTAGTTGTATTCTCTTGTTTAGTTCTTGATATCTAAGTAGTCAGGTCTGTATAATACCACAACCAATCTCTTTATTTGGTTATGTGTTCTGAGTGTTGAGAGTATTTTGTAGTGAGGTTAAGTGGTGTCCTTCTGAAGGAGATCATTCTTTTCTTTGTATTGTTGATCTAACTCGTTTGAGTATAGATGACAATTTGTGTCCAAAATAAAAAAAATAGGCTAATTTGTAAAAGATTTGGACACATTTAGCCCCCTCATTTTTTTTTAAATGAGCATATATTGCCATTTAAAAGTTAAATGGGCACAAACGAGCTCATATTTTCTCTCAATTGGAGAACACTATAATTGTTTTTAAAGAAAAACTTATAGATATAATATTTAATTTTTTAAATACAAATGAGGTGTTACGTTTGAAGAATTTATTTCGTCATTTTGGGTCTTTTCTAAAGCGATTCATATAACATGCGACCGTTTGGCCCGTTCCTGCCCATTTTGCCACCTCTACGTTTGAGGAGGATCTTGATTTGTACTTAATAAATTCACCAAGAGATGGTTGGTTGGGTGATATCTCGTGTTCTTGTGTGTTCTTACCATTTTTACACTCTTTTATGTATTCATATTTGATAAATGGTTGATCATTAAAAATGACATACTACGTATTACTAAGGCTTTCGTAATTCAAGATTATCATATCACGAAGCACGTGCTTGATAAAACCTTTGATCTGACTCATACATAAAAAAATAAATTATGTATATAACAAGTTGACCATCATTTTTACTTTTAGCTACCAAAAAGAATTTCTAAACCTCTTTCTTCGGAAGAAGACTTCAACTACTTTTGCTATACTTTACTTATAATTTCTTTATAAGTTGAAATTGATCTCAATATTACCAATCCTATGATTTTTGCACCTTTTTTTTTTTTTTTTACAAAAACACAAGTATAAGGAAAATACAAGAAACGTTGGGTGGTTTACAAAATTTTATATTAGTTAACTCATAAGTATTTACGTTAATATACTGCCTTAACACTATTAAAAAAACATTAATTCAATATGTCGGTCCTTTGCATACTTTTGTTTATGTTAAAAATGTATTTTTAAGTGACGATATCAACTAAAAGTGTAAATTTAAATAAGATATAAATGTTACGATATAAACTTGTATAACTATAGTAATCCAACGAAAAGATAAAATTTAATAACCCGCAGCAATGCGAATCTAAAATCTACCGGTTACATGCACTTGCCAAATTTCTTTCTGTAATCACTTTTCCTGCTTTCAGATCAAATAAAGGGAGAAAATAATAAAAGTATAACCTATTTACATTTCACCTACCATTTCAGGTATTATCCAAAAAAAAAATATGTGAATTAGCGAGAACACCCTAAACTCGAGTGTGTTTGGGAATGAGCAAAGTATATGTTTGGGGCATTACTACAACCGTGTTCTCAAAAAAAAAATTGGGATGAAAAGGAAAGTAAAAGTAAATAGAGATGGAGTAAAGAAATGAAGAGGAAGAAAAATTATGTTTTATTTTTTGTTCTCCAGTTAGGAATGAAAATGAAAGAAAGTTAAAAGTTTTTGTTTCTAGTAAAAAGATAAAAAAAAGAAAAATTAACAAAAGACAAAAATACATCATTGGTCCCTAAACTTTCTAGAAAACATCGCTGGGGACCCAAACTTTGGAAAATCGTCGTGGTGCGTCCAAAACCTAATTTTTAGTGTCCGATTGCGTCCCTCGCCCCGTAATTATCAGTTCAATGCATTATCGGTGAGGCAAAATCGTCATTCACTGTAGCGTCCTATTACAAGTCGTTGTACAGTTTCCGGTTTCATATACTACTTTGAGTCACAATTGTATCGTCACTTATCATCCCTAATTTTTCCCCCAAAACCTTTCTTGCACAAATCATCAAACCTTTCAACATGGTGCATTGCTGGTGTGGTAAGTAAGCTATAACTCGCACTTTGTGGACATCGGCCAACCCAGGGCGTCGATTCTATGGTTGTCCTGATGAAGTAAGTGAGTTTTTAGATTTATTGTATTAGCTTATTTTCTCAAGTTGCAAAGTACATTGTAACAATGGTGGTTGCTTAATGACTTGCCATATTCATGATTAGTGGTCTTCTTGTCGGTGGATAGGATGGTATGATCCTGAAATGTGTGCTCATTCAAGAATGATCATACCAGGCCTTTTGAGGAAGTGATGAACTCAAATAAGTACATTTTATTGTACTTATTGTCATCATTTATCCTATTTATTTGACTTGTTTTATTATATTATTTATGAGAATCGATACTTAATTATTTACTTTTTGTAATTCTCAGGTAAAAACAAGCAATAGGTGAAACTTAACAATTTTGGACGAAATATGGAGCAAAACCAGCAAGATGTCAAAAGTGTACTGAAACCCAGAAGATGCGCCGTATCTCTCTCAACAGATACGCCGCAATATTATGCTTAGATGAATTCAAAGACCATTGCCTGACTTTGAAGAATGCGCCGCATGCAATTCTAGCATGCGCCGCATATGAAACTTTGGTCAACGAAGAAGATCAAGCTTGTTCTACTCCAGATACGCCGCATCATATTTCTGACATATGGCGTATCACTATCAAGACTTCACCAGATATAATCCAAGACGCTAAAGGACATGCGCCGCATACAAGAATCAAGTTACGCCGCATCTAAAGGCGGTGAACGAATATTCCAGAATATATTAATCTTGGACCCCACGCGAAGTTAAGTCAATACGCCGCATCTCGTTACTCAATGCGCCGCATCGAACCCTCAGACAGAAAGATGTTAGAGCTGTAAGAAGGTCCTGCATGTATTTAATTCATTACGTAGTTTTGTTTTATTGTAATAGTACGCTTTAATTCATCAGGATTGATGGGCTTGTGATATGTGACTATGGAACATCGTACACTCCCCTTAATATTGCTTTCCCATTAATTAAAGTTTATATGTTGATATCTTTGGTGATTTATATTAGTGCTTTGATAACCTCTGTGTCTAGTTGAGCACGTGGACTGCCATATCTGCCCCTTGCCTATTTAATCTAACGTCTTTGGATAAGTAGGATAGACATAAGTGATCATTACGGGTTTACTCGCCGATATATTGCGATCCAACGAGAGAGAATAGATTACGATACACTTCATATAAAACTAGCAATAAAATAAGTGACAAGCTACTTAATTATCAGGACAGGTCTTCTTGTAGTCTCTATTATCTATCTGTGTACGTGTTGCTATTGCTGATTCATTCTCATTAATTTAATTTACTGTTTAATAAAACCAAAACTGTGCTAGTCTCTCAGACTAAACCCCCTTGCGTTAGATTAGATTGTAAAACTAACTTAGAATACTAAAATACTGATAGACAAATTAAGCTTTACGTTCCACTCTTAGTGATCAACACTCTACTTACCACTATATACATATTGATCGGATACACTGTCCGTTAGTGTATGTGTTATAGGATAAGTCGGCTAAATATAAACGTAAAACTTGAAATAGGCAATTACCCCTATACTGCATATGACACAACGCACGCATCAAAGTTTTTTGCGCCGTTTCCGGGGAGTGAATTGTTAAAACTGTTTATCTATTAGTAATCGAAGGGAAAGCAATTTTAAGAGGAGCAGTATGGCGGCCACAAGCCCATCAATCCTGATGAATTATAATGTACTAATACAATAAAACAAACTACTTAATGAATTAAATACATACAGGACCTTCTTTCTGCTCTAAGATCTTCTTTGGAGGTGTATCTTGTGTTGTCTTTTCTTCTGAATTCTTCTCCTTAGGGTTTTGATCCTCTCTAAATTCGTCTAGGTCTTGGGGTATTTATAGTTTCTGTCAGAGGGGTAGATGCGGCGCATTGACTAAGTAGATGCGGCGCATCTACTTAACTTCGCGTGGGGTCCAAGATTAATATATTCTGGAATATTCGTACACCGCCTTTAGATGCGGCGTATCTTGAATCTTTATGCGGCGCATGTCCTTCAGAGTCTTGGATTGTATCTGGTGAAGTCTTGATAGTGATACGGCGCATGTTGATAATGAGATGCGGTGTATCTGGAGTAGAACAAGCTGGTTCTTCTTCGTTGACCAAAGTTTCATATGCGGTGCATGATAAAATCAGATGCGACGCATGCTTTAAAGTTAGGCAATGGTCTTTAATCTCTTCAATTCAGCAGACTTTTCCAATCTTGATCATTTATCTCCATATTTCGTCCAAAATCGCCAAGTTTCATCGAAATTCCTATGTACCCATTCTAAGAATTTCATATCCATGGGCTTTTTATCGAGGCTTTCAACTCTTCTTTTTTCATTTAAAGCTGCGCTTTTCCTGTCGCAATCTTCAATCAAATCATACCAACTGTAATCTGCAAAGTAGATCTTGTTACCAAATTTTGTCATCCCAATCATATTTCCGCCATTGCAGATTCCTTCGTTTTTCCATTCACAACGCGGCCATTCACTATTTCCATCCATGAATTTGATAGGTTTACATGTATGATTTATATGGCCATATTCCCATGGTTTATCAAAGACCCATGGTATTTGGTTGTTCCATTCATAGTACCAGGTGTTTTTGAATTCCTCATAAGTTTTAAAGCCTGGTAGATCCTTAGTAAGAACATCATCGTCTATCTTTAGGAGATAGTTAAATTCCTTGAATTCCTTGCATAGAGGTGTTTCATATTCAAATAAATTTGTATCAATCCTTAGTAATTATGCCACCTCTTCGTTAAATTCTTCCTCATCATTCCCCTTTTTCCAGTAAGTCCAAAGTTCATTTTTCAAATATGTGCTCATTTTGTCAGGGTAACGAAATTTAGACTTTATCCAACAGGTAAACTCCGGGTCATGCTCAATATGGCCAAACTTCCCTAGGAATCGCGATTGCAGCTCACTCCAATTAGTTATTGATGAGTGCACAAACACTCATCATTTTTATCATATTTAAACTGCCAAAACATACAAAAACAATCGAAAAGTCATCAAAATACTGAAATTATCCTAGGGATTTTGTTTTATGTGTTTTAAATGCAAAACGAGCAAAAACAAATGAAAAATGGTCAAAGTTTGCAATATTGGCAGTTTCAGTCCCCCAAGTTTCAAAATTTGTCAAAAATAGTCCCTATGCATTTATTTTGAAAGAAAAGTCAACCCAAGTCCTTAAAAAATCAAAAGTTATCAAAAACGGACTTTGGGTGATAAATTTGGAAAATTTACATGTTTGGTCCCTGGAGTTTGGAAATTTGCAAATATAGTCCCTGGGAATTTTTGAAAATAGAAAAATTGCAAAAATGGTCTTTGGGAATATTAAACCTTGCATCTTTGGTCCTTGGTGGTACTTTGGGAGAATGACAACTTCAGCCCCTTGGTTTTGTTAAATTGCAAAAATGGTCCTTGTGTAAAATTACCACACCAACCGGACCCTTAATAGTTTTCAAACCTAAAACAAAACCAACCCACCTTATTACTCCAACCCAATCCACTTAGGCCCATCACCACACCCTCAGCCCACCACAACCTCAGCCCACCTCCCATCTCAAAATATTATACTCACCCCGTCCCTTCCCAGTCAACCCAAGTCAACAAACGCCACAGCTCCCCCTCCAACTTGCAAACCTGCTCCCCCCTCCTCCACCTCAGCATCCATACCTCCCCCATTGACTAATAACAAGACTCCAAAGGGCTTTAATTGCCCATTTTTGCCCACACTCAACCTTCAACCTGACAAAGAAGAAAAAGGCGCCAAATCAATTTAAATGGTGGAGATTACTTGAGACCAATCCAACGGCTGCAAATAAACTTGAGATTTATTGAGAAGCATGAGGGAACCCTAATGAACCCCTACTTAAAGAAAGAGACGGAGCAGAAGGCAGAGTAGTCTTTTTTGTAGAATTTTAAAAATTGTTTCTTTTGTAATCTAATTTCCTTGTTGTAAAACTTTAAGTTCAAGTGTAATTTCAACTTTTCAGTTGGTTTAATATATATATTAAGCTTTAATATTCAGTTTCTTTAATTAACTTGGTTTATGCAAATTTTCATTGAAAATCCCATAATCTTCAAATCATGAATTAGGTTAAGCTTTACTGTTATTCAAGCTTATTTAAGCTTATTGTTAAGTTTTTGCAAGCTTATCTCAGTCAATCAATCAGTTTCACTTTGTAATAAAAAAAAAAGAAAAAAAATAAAAATACAAATAAATATTGGAAAATACAAAAATAAGTCCTAATGATGAAGAAAGCAAACAAGCCTCTGGATTTTGGATTTGCTTTGGTTTAGAGACTCATAGGAGTCACATAAGTTGGTCCTTGGTTCATGATAAATTGGCAGGAAAGCACTTTGTGAGCAATCTCTTTAGTTTTTCAATTCTACTGTAGCATAGTTCATTAGGCATTATTATCTGTTTATCTTTACTTAATATGTTTTATTAATAGTATTTAGTTAAGTTTTTACTCAGGTTTCATAGTTAGGATGAGTTTTAGTTAAATTATCATCTCAATTGTTTGAATAAAATCATGGGTAGTTATGGTTAATTGTTGATATTAGTTGTATTTCTGAGCTTGCATGCACCCATTTCATCATAATATAGCTTAATGGACTTATCTTTTGGACTGAATCTTTGAAAAGCTTTGAAAAATTGTGTTAGACTGTTTTAAAGGGGTGTTTGGAATAAGTAGATAGTCTGTGATCTAGGGTGTGTTTGCTGGTAATTGTTATTTATACATGTCACACTAGGTTGAAATCAGTCACTCAAGTCATAAAAATCATCCCTTGTTTTATAAAAAGTCAAAAACTCACTCTAAGTGCCCTCACAGTTAACTGTGAGGGCTTTGGCATCCAAAACTTTGGATTTTGGCTCATTAGTGATAGTCATTACCAATTTTAGTTCCATATTAGTTCATAACATCATAATCAGTGAGTAGGATTGATCCAAAAGTCACCAAAGTCAACCTTGCAAGTTTTAGTGAAAAAGTCAAAGTGCACATTTCAGATTTTTGCAAAAGTTACAAGAATTAAATTGATTTTTATGTTTGGATCTGAGGTTTAAAATTGCTTGGGTATTTAGTCTATCAGTTTAACTTGTGATTTCCTTGCTTTTTATATTTTTTTGATTTTTTCTTTGTGACTAAAACACCCCTGGAACATAGCTGCAGGGCAAGCTTTGTGCCCTGCTGCAGCAGACCCTTCCCACCAAGCCATCTTTGGTGGTCATTTGTGGTTACCCCAGTGGGTCCCACACCCCATAATTAGCTTTGCCCAACCCTCCTCCTACCAGGCTTTGAAAGTTGACCAATAGTTTGACCATTAGACCAATGGACCCCACTTAAATTTGCCTCTAAAGGCTGTCCCAAATCTGTCTCAGAACACAACAATAAGCAAGTGCTTATTGTTGTTGTTTGGCTTATTTGCTGTGCTTATTTGATTGAAACTCACTCAATGTTGTTCAACTAGCTCAGAGAAACCAAATTTTACCATTGTGGACCCCACCTTATTTCATTTGAGCTTAAATCCCTCCACAATCAACAAAAGTCAACTGAGTGGACTAATAAGCATTCAAAGTGCTTATTTCTGGTTTGTGTAAAAAGTGTTTTCATAAAAAGTTTTAGTTTTTAGTGTATAATTAGTTTGGAAAAAGAAAAAACACCAAAAACCAACTTTAATTATAGTGATAGCTTCTATTTAATAGAAATTATCATTTTAATTTTCTTTTTAGCTTATTTATAAGCAATATATCATTTTTATATTTTTGTTAATTCTCTTTTAGGTTAAAATAATTCTAGAAATTTTTCCAGATTTTTATTTTGTCTTTTAGTGGTTTTTAGAATTAATTTTAGTTTAATTAATTAATAATTAATATTAAGTAATTAAATAGCATAATTAGATTTTATAAAGTACATCCTAGTTTTTATAATTTTTCTAGCTTTTATATAAGTTAAAACATTTTTATAAATTTTTCTAGAATTTATACTGTTCATTTTCTATTTTTTATAATATAATTAGTTTAATTAGAAATTAATTAGTAATTATAATAATAATTAGTAAATTAGTTTAAAAATACATAAAATCAACTTTTTATAATTTTTTAGGATTCTTGTGATGGTTAATTAGATTTGTAAAAAAATTTCTTAATTTTCTAAGTCTTTTTAGTATTTTTAATAATTCTAATTAGTTTAATTAGTTAATAAATAGATAATTAGTAATTAATTAATAATAAATAATTAAATAGTGTAAAAATAGTTTTTCTTTTTCTTAAAATTTTCTTTATTTATTAGGATTGTAAAAATAATAATTTTACACTTGTAACCTTTTCCGTCCTTCAGTTGTACTTTTTGTTTCGTTTGTCTGCGTACGTTTTTAATTAAAACGTACGTTTTTAGGTTTTAGCTCAAATCTTCTTAATCTCAATTCCAGTAATCAGTCACATAGCTTTCCTAGGCTATTTAATTTCATAATTCTCTAATAATTCTTATCACTACCCTTTTCTGTGAATAATCACCCGATCACAAGTACGCTAAAGCACAATCCACACCTCGTCGGGACATAACGACCTGGTGATACCCTTTATTACCCGGAAGCATTGGTCTAGGCTCTTTGACTTTGTTGACCATTATTTGGTCAATATTAGTTGACGGTTTAGCATCAATCAGTTATCGATTCCATAGGTTTATTATATAACCATCTTTTTACATCTCCCGAAATTGAAAGGGAAAAGATAGTAAGCATTAATTGGTCAAAGGTCATATTCTCGATTCTAAACAGATTTGCGAGCTGAAGAATCTTATCAATATGTTCGTGAGCGTTTTCATGCTCTAACCCATTGAAAGCATCTTCCTGAAGTGTATTGAGTATCTGACCTTTCAAAGCAAAAATGTCATTATTATCAAACTTAGTCCAAGCGAATTCCGAATTGTTCTTTGTGATATTTTCCATAGTGATCCATGTCAACATAGGTAAATTCGTCAGTAGGATTTGTCCGGAGAAAAATTATCACAGAAATAATAGAATAAAACGAATAATAAAAGTTGCTAATATCTACAGACGATGCGCCGTATCCTAAAAATAGGATGCGCCGTATCTTATAAGTTAAAAATTAAATCATACTTTTATTCAGAACAAAGAAATTAAATGCGCCGTATGTTTTAAGTTATCAAAAATTACTTATATTTTAGAAAAAATAGATGCGCCGTATAGACAAAAGCTAATACGCCGTATCTTCGTTACGTTTCAGAACACAAGATTTTTTATTTTTATATAGATGTGCCGTATCGACAAAAAATCGATGCGCCATATCTCTTTAATTTAATAAATACGTAAACTGTTTTTAGTAAACAATTAATGCGTCGTATCTGAAAAACAGATGCGTCGTATGTCTGTTAAAGTTCCTAAAAAATTTTCTGACTAAAAACAGAATACGCCGCAACTAGGGGATAGATGCACCGTACTTGATTTATTAAATTAGATGCGCTGTATAAAATTAAAACGTCATACGCCGCATCTAGAAAATAGATGCACCATATCGTTTGTATCAGCAAAGTACACCGACAGCAGATAATACATAAAAACAAAATCAAAAAATAAAATCAAAAAAATTAAAAATAAAGAAAAACAAACACACAATAAATAGTAAATATGCAAAATATACAATGAATGCAATCTAACTAATATACAACAAAGTTAGTGGTTAGCATCTAAAAACCTAAAAATTAAAAAGTTACAAAACCTAATTTAAAATACTAATAGAAAAACAGATAATTAACAATTCACTCCCCAGCATCGGCGCCAAAAACTTGATGTATGTTGTGTCACGTGTAGTATACAGTGATTTTGCCTATTCAAGTTTTAAATTTATATTTAGCCAACTTATCCTATAACACACACACTAACAAGCAGTGTA
This sequence comes from Artemisia argyi, assembly GCA_030686995.1. Taxonomy (NCBI): domain Eukaryota; kingdom Viridiplantae; phylum Streptophyta; class Magnoliopsida; order Asterales; family Asteraceae; genus Artemisia; species Artemisia argyi. Next base: position 44,045,119 of record CM060708.1, read on the forward strand.
CCCAATCAATATATATATAGTGGTAAGCAGAGTGTTGATCACTAAGAGTGGAACGAATTATCTAGTTAATCTAATCAGTATTTTAAATATACTACGTTAGCTTTAAAATATAATCTAACGCAAAGGGGGGTTTTAGCCTGAGAGACTAACACATATTTGGTTATTTAATTAAACTAATAAAACTAATGAGAACGAAACAGCGATAGAATAATACGTACACAGATAGATAATAAATACAGATGGAGGTCCTGTCCTTTTGTTAAGTAGCGTTTCACTTGTTTTATTGCTAGTTTTATATGACGAGTATCGTAAACTCTTCTCTCTCGTTGGATCCTAAATATAGGCGACTAAACTCTTAATGATCCTTATGCCTATCTTACTTTCTAGACGCTAGATAAGTAAGCATGGGGGGGGGGGGGGTATGGCAGCCCAAGCAAAACACAGCTAGACACAGAGGTTATCAAAGCACATATACAAGTCACCAAAAAAACATCATATAAACTAATAATCAATGGAAAAGCAATTTTAAGGGGAGCAGTATGGTGGCCACAATCCCATCAATCCTGATGAATTATAGTGTACTAATACAATAAAACAAAACTACTTAATGAATTAAAGACATATAGGACCTTCTTCCTGCTCTAAGATCTTTTTTGGAGGTGTGTCTTGTGTTGTCTTGTCGTCTGAATTTGTCTCCTTAGGGTTTTGATCCTCTCTAAATTCGTCTAGGACTTGGGGTATTTATAGTTTCTGTCAGAAGGGTAGATGCGGCGCATTGACTAAGTAGATGCGGCGCATCTACTTAACTTCGCGTGGGGTCCAAGATTAATATATTATGGAATATTCATACACCGCCTTTAGATGCGGCGTATCTTGAATCTTTATGCGGCGCATGTCCTTCAGCGTCTTGGATTGTATATGGTGAAGTCTTGATAGTGATACAACGCATGTTGATAATGAGATGCGGTGTATCTGGAGTAGAACAAGCTGGTTCTTCTTCGTTGACCAAAGTTTCATATGCGGCGCATGATAAAATCAGATGCGGCGCATGCTTCAAAGTCAGGCAATGGTCTTTAATCTCTTCAATTCAGCAGACTTTTCCAATCTTGATCATTTATCTCCATATTTCGTCCAAAATCGCCAAGTTTCACTAATTGCTTGTTTTTACATGAGAATTACTAAAGTAAAAGATAAAGTACCAATTCTCATACAAAATAATAAAACAAATCAATTAAATAGGACAAACGATGACAATATAATGTACTTATTTGATGTCATCACTAACAAACTTTGACTTTGCTTGATAAGGACTTTGTCTTATATGTTCAAACGTTTCCCGCCTTGTCCCGCCCATTCTTCAGTCTTCAGGTCTTCAGTCTTCAGTTTTCAGTCTTCATAGTTGTTGAGGAGACTGGGGCTTAGTGAGTTATTGTCATCACTCACTGAACCCATCATCTTCTTCTTTGGCTTAGGTGCCACTCACTGAGTTCCGCCTCACTGAATGGAGAGATTTTCTTTTTAAGCTCGTCCTAAGCATCCTGAAGATTACTCACTGAGCAACTGTTCACTCAGTGACTTGAATATTTTTTAAGGGTTTCTAATACTTAGGTTATTTTCTATTCAAATCCTTGTTTAAGGAAGCTTGGGTACTGAATGGACCCAACAGTCCCCCATGGTCCAGAACATGAAACTTATCCCCCCCCCCCCCCCATTCCATAAAACATTATACTAATGGCCTCCTTCTTAATACCATCTAACATGTGTTGTGCAGTTGGTGTTAGTGGTCCATTACTCTTCTCAATGACCATCATAACATGCATTATCCTCTTCATACAATATTCCATGATGTATTCTAAGGATATAATAATTAGTTTGTTTATACCCTCAATTATTTTCACATGAAACACTTGACACATGTTATTAAGTAACACATCAGAATGAGGTCTCCCTAAAACAAGACAAATAAAGCAGTATTACTCATACCTTTTAGAGTACTTTAACATATACCTAGTCCAAGACTTTTACTTGGGCCTGATAGTGGAACACAACCCACACATCTGACCCTTATTCTTCTTTTGTCATTCTTTTGAAAAAGCAACTCCTCTCTTGTTTCTATGGAATGCCCTCTTACCCTCTCTTTCACACGTTTTACAGTATCAAAGCCTTGACCAACGTAAAAGAATGTTTCATAAACACTGTTAATACAAATATCGTCTAAAAACATTATTTATATTTTAAGATCTTTACTTAGTTTTGTTACGACAAAAGGTAAAGTTTATTTTTAGCAAAACATAAATATAGTTTAAAAATATTTTACTTAACATCACTCAAACTACATTTACATGTTTTCATAAAGTGATTTCAAGTTATAAAATGGTCAAGTATACTTTTAGAGTATATACATGTTAAGTAGTACTTCATATGTTAAAAATGTCATATAAGTATAATTAGTAAGTTTTTGTAATTAGTGTGTCTTATTAAGTAATTAGTAATCAAACACTTTTTAGTAAAACATTTACTTACTAAACATTTCATATTAACTTTTGTAAGCTACTAACATATACATTCTACAAGTTTACTTTCTTATTTAAATATTTCTAAATATGGAATAGTACACTTGTTTACATCATCACTTGCATCACACATGTCTTTTTAGGAAACATATGTGTAAGAGACATGTTTTATTTTGTTTAGATTCATACTCAAAGATCTCAAAGTTGACTTTGTGAGATCTTGAGAATATTGAGTTAAATTGTGAAATATTTGTGCAGGATTTTGTCAGACATGCTGGCGGAACCAAAGGGGATAATGGATGGAACCAAAGTAATGGTTCCACCGTATCCGTGGGTTGATCTGATGTTTTACCTATAAATAGCAACCCACTCTTTGTGTTATTTTCATCACTTACAATCATAACATATTACATATACTTTCATTTCTCTCTTCTAACTCAGTTCCGTTTCATATTTGTTAGCTTTCTTTGTAGCAAGAAGATCACGACTTCACAAGCTTCAACACAACGTTGCAAGACTTGTTAGGCTTTGCATAGTGTAAACTTGTAAAGTTTATACACCATTTTATTGTATCCACTTGTAGTGATCGGTTAGTATTTTAGTCCTCAAAATACCTAGTGTATCGGGAGTTGTTGTACCCTTGTAAAAGAACTATCAGGAGTAGATGAACCCTTGTGAAAGAACTCGACATCTTGCTTAGTATCGGAAATAATGTGTAAGCAACGTGTAAGGTTTTCTCCGCCGGTTAAAGGAGCTTGTTGACTAGTGCAAGAAAACTTTCGAGTTGGATACTCGGGGCGTGGAGTAGGGCAAGGAAAAAGAGTCCTTGTAGCCGAACCACGATAAACATCCGTGTTGTGGTTTGATCGTTTATTACTTTTATTCTTGCATATTATTTATTGTTTGGTAAGTTTTAGTTGTCGATTACACGTAAAAGTTTTCAAAGAAAATCAAGTTAAAAACTGGTAAATTATTCAACCCCCCCCCCCCCCCCTTCTATTTTTCCACAAACACCATTAGGAACAGACTCTGACCTAACCCTTGGCACCCCATAGTTACCTCTTTCTGAGTCAGAAGCGTAAGTAGTGTAAAAGGCATCATCATTCATCACATGTAACTCAGGAGTCTGACTCATGTCACGAGTTATATTAGTATATTATTTAACGGTGTGGAATGGGTTTTAGTTTAACAAGACATTATTTAGGGCCAGTTTAGTTTGTAGATGTGTTTAGGATTTAGATTTGGATTCGGATTTGGATTTAGATTTGTGAGGAATGATAAAATTAAGAGAGAGAAAATATATTTTATTTAATATAATAATTAAATTGCATTTAAATATAATATTTTAATAAAAAAATGTTGTGAGAGATATATAGTGGGCCTCATGGGTTTTGTATAAAACCTACTACTACCTCCGTCCCATTATAAGTGTCCACTTTGACTTTTTTTAGTCTTTCTTATTCAACTTTGACCATAAATATTTTTATTGATGTTATATAATACTTGATGAAAAATATATGAATGGATTAAGTTTTAAATGCCTTTTCTATTGGTATAATTTTCATCAAGTATTATATAACACAAATAAAAATATTAATGGTCAAAGTTGAACAAGAAAGACTAAAAAAAGTCAAAGTGGACACTTATAATGGGACAGAGGGAGTATATTAGAATGGAATGAAAAAGTCATGGGCCCCACGGGTTTGAAAGGATTTCTTAATCAACCAAACATCATCTATTATGTGTAATATCCGAATCCAAATCCCATACCCCTCAACCAAACGGGCCCTTAATTGTTTGGTTTACTCTTTTAAATAAAGGAATGAGACTTGAATGATAGAAGTGATAGTAGGTCACTTACCTTGGTTTCAAGTGGGATTGATTATATTTGTGGGTCATGTTTAATTTTCACTCTCTATATGTGAACCTTTTTAATTTTTCTTATACTTCCATTTTTACTATTTTACTATTTATATAATATATTTTATTTAAAATTTATTATAAAATATATCTAAATAAATACATTTTCTCTCTCCTAAACCAGCTTCAAATCGAATATTGAATGCAAATCTGAATCCAACCCCACTTATAAACCAAACGGGCCCTAAAACTTTACTCCCTTTACTTTTAATTTACTTTCCTTCCATTTTTTCTAAAAATTCGAGAACATGATATTTTTTTAGGGTCTTGGCAATGGTCACGGTAAGGGCACGACAAGGGCACGGTACCGTGCAGGAACACTGCCGCCTTCAATGCGGTACCGCACGGTAAGGTTCACGCACGGGAAGTCTTCACGCACGGTAAGGACCAAAAATTCGAACATTGTAATTTTTTTTTTACCGTTAATTGGACCGTTGTAGGCAACGGATAGATTTTTTTTTGTTTGTACACAGCTGGTACCACAATCTCCCCAGTTCATATTCGGGATCCTCCGATCCAACCGGTGTTTGACGAAGCAGCCTTAGCCGACATACGACATGAGGAAACACATTTTCGTCTACGATTCGATCTTATGGATCATATTCACGCTCAACAATTACCATACCTCGTGGTGGCCGATGAAGTGTAGTTTTTTAGTATTATGAAATTTATTATTTTAGTATTATGTAATGTTATTATATGTTTTTTTAATAATATTATGTAATGTTTTATTAATTTTAATGGAATTTTAGTTTTTTTTAATGGAATTTAAAAAAAAAAGAAAAAAAAAATGAAGTGAGTGAAGGGGGTGTGGTGCCACAAGTGATGCCAACAAAAAGGGGTAAGGGATGAAAAAAGTAAGTGAATGATGTGGCATAAGGGGATTGGTTGGGAGTGAGGGATGGGGATGTGGTGCCACAAGTGTTGCCAACACCCTTAGGGCACGTTTGGTAGAGATAATTTCAAAGAATAGAAATGAAGCAGAGAATATAAATTTAGAAATAGAAATCAGCAAAGAATTTTGATCAATTCTATTATTTGGTAACAACAGAGACTTGACCCGAGAAATAAAAGAAAAAAAAATTGTTGATTTAAAAAAAAATTATTTTTTCTAAATAACATTCTAAAAAATATATATATAAAAAAATATTTTTTTATAAATTATATTTTTGAAAAAATATTCTAAAAAAAATAATTTCTTCATCTTTCTTTCACTTACTTTTCAAATATAAACGAGAGAATAATACATATCAAATAGGAAGATCACACGTGGCTCTACAAAAATGGATTAAAAAAAAAAAAAAAAAAAAAAAAAAAAAAAAAAAAAAAAAAAAGGTAAAGACTATATGTTGTACTTGTACATTATGCCATAAGAGTTGTATAACTTTGTGACTAGTGTTTCAATTTTTTGCCATATTCATACTCACTCACTCTGTTTCATTTCAAAACCCATTCGGTTCCTTTTCTTACCATTTTTAGTAACGTAACCCCTCCTCTATTATTATTAAATGGCTTTTTGATTCTGTATCACTGCTACTGTACCAACCATCATTATTATCTTCTGCATTTGACTCTATAAAAAAATATCAATACCCATTTCTTGAAATTTATAAAAACATCAAGAAACACACATGTTAGTTAAAAATAAAAGTTTATGTATTTTTAGGTGAAAATGGAAAAAGGGTCTTTAGGGGGGTTTCATGAAGATGAGTTTACAAAGCTAATTTTTTCATGGTCTCTTGATGATATTCTTAATGAAGATATCTACAAGAATAAGGTCTCTTTATTTTTTAGTACTATTTTTCTTTTTCTACTTTTTAGCATTTTTGTAGTACTACATTATTTTGCTGTTGTTTTACTGGGTTTGTGGGGAAAGGGTTTGGACACGGTTTAGACCGCGCACATCTGAGTCAAAAACGCGGACTCTCCCGCGGGTGACTTGTTGTTTTTACTGGGTTTGTGGGAAATTTTAATTTGGGAAAATTACCAAAATAGACTAGTCGCCCGGGCAACTTTTTCGATAGATCAGGCGACCAGGCAACTTGTACAACGGGACACTTGTCGAATTTCATAAGCTGACAAGTGTCCTGTTGTACAAGTTGCCCGGTCTATTTTCGAATTAAAATTACCCCTGGTCTAAAAAGTAACAAACCATAGGCCAACGATCTAGTCATATAATTATCCCTTTTAATTTTTATTGTTTGTTTACTGTATGTAATTTCGAATATGAGTTTTTTTTTTTTTTTTTTTTTTTTTTTTTTTACTGTTGGTTATTGTTTTTGTGCTTATTCTGCAAACCTTGGTTTATGAAACACTGTGTCAACTGTGAGGGTGTTTTGGATTGCTTAATTTTTCTACTGGTAGTGTTTGGATAGTCTGAATTGAATATTATGTGCTTATTTTTGGATAAAAATCGCTTTTTGCCTTTTTATCCCTTTAAATAGAGTGGTCCAAAAGCTACTTCCTCAAGTGCTTATTTCGTAGCTTATTATTTGCTTCTGTTAATAAGTACTAGCATTGGCAGAAAAAAAAAAAAACAAGTAATCCCAAACACCCTCTGGGTCTGTGGAAAGCTGAAGCTAGTTTATTTCTGGTTTATTGTTATGAGGTTTAATGCATGCTTGCTTCAGATCTTTATGTAGAGAGTGTTTGAAATTTATTATTTATGTGGCTAGTTTGAAAGCAGATAAGCAACTTGGACGAAACTTTATATATTTTAATGTAGTAAAGAAGTACTTATAAATAAGGAGCTGCCACTTTAAAATTGGTGTTCCCAAACAACCCCCAAGACTTTTTTTAAGTCGATGTAGATAATAATATCTACGCGACATGAATATTTTGGCTTTTTGTATATCTGATGACTTGCTGCTCATTTGTAGGTGGAGAGCATACCACTTACTTTTGAGTCAGAACAACACTATTTTGGCTCTTTTGTTAATCCATTGCTTGAGGAAACGCGCTCTGAGCTGGCTTCTTCCATGGAGATCATTCATAGAGCTCCATATGCTGATATCCTATCTTTTACCGAGTCCACAAGTGGTGAAAATAGGGTCTATGATGTTACTGTTGGTCCTTGGAAAAATCAGTATAGTGGACATGGTAGAGATGATTACGATACTTTACTTGGTGATCTGCTTCTATTAGTAGATGGGACGCCGGAATCTGTTTCTGATTTGAAGTGTGAGGGAAGAACATGGGCTCTTTCAATGGTCAAAAGCAAGGAAGATGATAGCACATCTATTAGAGTAAAGACTGCACAACCAATTGAATTCCAAGACGGGATGTTTGCAGTTTTTTTGATGAATGTAACAAGTCAGAGAAGAATATGGAATTCATTGCACGTGCATAGAAATCTTGATATCATCAAAGAGGTTATTTACTCCGACTTTAAGGTGCGAAACTAGTTAAATATGATTTTCTTTTGTTTAGTAAAATTATTGTTTTTAATTATGGATATGTTGTTTACAGGTTAAGGAGAAGTGCAATATCTGCTCTCTTGGTTATGATAATATTTTATCTCCAAAATTTGATCCAATTCTTTTGCTTAATCTGAATGAATCCCAGAAGATAGCTGTTAGGGAGGCGCTTTGTAAAACGCAATGTTGTCATACTTCATCTGTGGAACAAATATGGGGACCACCTGGAACGGGGAAAACATTGACAGTTAGTGTCTTGCTTTTCATCCTTTTGCAAATGAAGCAAAGGACTCTTACGTGTGCTCCGACGAATGTGACTATACTACAGTTAGCCTCACGCATGCTAAGCTTGGTAAGAGAATCATCTAAAACTACAGTTGCAAGTGGTGATTCTTTCTGTTCAGTTGGAGATTTGCTCTTGTTTGGCAGAAAGGAGAGATTAGAAGTTAGTACTGACATTGAAGAAATCCATCTCAAGCATCGGGTAAAGAGGATTGCAGAATGCCTAGGGCCAGTGACTGGTTGGAAGCATTGCATAAGATCTATGGTTGATTTATTGGAAAATTGTGTTTCTGAATATTATAATTTTATAGAAAATGAATTCTTGAAAGAAAAGCAACTTAGAAATGAGAATGAAGATAAAAGACCAATGTTGGAAATCAAATCATTCAGTGAGTTTGTGCAAGAGCGATTCAATTCTCTTGCCCCGTCACTCAGAAGGTGCATGCTTACATTTTGTACTCATATCCCGAGAAATTTCATGGGGGAATCAAATTTCCAGAATATGATATCTCTTTTGGATTATATAAGTTCTTTGGAATCATTGCTGTTTCAAAAGAATCTGGTTTCGGAAGAACTTGAAGACCTCTTCAATTCAAAACCATTGCAAGATGATTTTGTTAAGTCAGGGGATGTGTCGTCCATCAGTTTTGTTAGAGCCATGTCCTTATCTGCTCTAAGAATTCTTCAAATATCACTTGAAGGACTCGCTCCTCCATGTTTTTCAAACAAATACGCAATAAAACAATTTTGTTTTGAAAGAGCGGCTGTTATATTTTGCACAACTTCAAGTTCCTACAAGTTGCATGCTGTCAATATGGAGCCTTTGAATATATTGGTTATAGACGAAGCTGCTCAATTGAAGGAGGCAGAGTCCATCATTCCCCTTCAACTTCCGGGAATGAAGCATGCTATTCTTATTGGAGACGAGCGCCAGTTACCTGCAACGGTTAATAGCAACGTAAGTCTATACTTATCTATGTACCTTCATAGTATCATTTAAGTTTTATATTTGAGATATATTTGATAGACTAAATGTTTGTGGGCAGGTTTGCATTGAATCTGGCTTTGGAAGAAGCTTATTTGACCAATTAAGCTCTTTGGGTCATTCTAAGCATCTTCTCAATGTACAATATAGAATGAATCCGTCAATCAGTTCTTTCCCAAATCTGAAGTTTTATCAAAATCAAATCCTAGATGCACAAAATGTGTTATCTAAAAGTTATGGAAAAAGGTATCTTTCAGGACCAATGTTCGGTTCCTATTCCTTTATAAATGTCGTTGGTGGGAAAGAAGAAAAGGATGATGATGGAAGAAGCCGAAGAAACATGGTTGAGGTGGCTATTGTGATTAAAATTTTGAAAAATCTCTATACAGGTGTGCATATTGATTATGTCAACCTTTGTGGTCAATGTGGCATTTCTAAATGTAGTATTTGTATCTTTTTGGTGAATGTTTACTTAACCTTTTCTTTCATATTTACAGCATGGCAGGACTCGCAAAAGAAGCTTACAATCGGTGTCATATCTCCCTATGCTGCCCAAGTCGCTTCAATTCAAGAAAAATTTGCTCACAAGTATGAGAAACTTGATGGATTTTCAGTGAAGGTGAAATCGATTGACGGGTTTCAGGGAGGAGAAGAGGATATTATTATTTTGTCAACAGTAAGATCTAATATCCATGGGTCTCTTGGCTTCATATCTAGTCCTCAAAGGACTAATGTTGCCTTGACAACCTCTCCCTTATTTTACAATTGACTTTTATAGATACTTTATAATTATAAGAAGTTTAATATTGCCTTCCATTATTACTGTAGACATTGTCTTTGGATATTGGGGAATGAAAGAACCCTGACTAATAGTGAGTCCATATGGAAAGATTTAGTCTCTGATGCAAGGAATCGACATTGTTTCTTTGATGCTGATGCTGATGAATGCTTGAAGATGACAATAATAGGAGCAAAGAAAGAGTTAGAACAACTTGATGACTTGGTTAAAGGAAATAGTGTACTCTTTGAACATGCAAAATGGAAGGTGTGTGATTGTACCGTTACCAAATGATATCATTATGCAGTATCCTGTATTGCTTTTCATGTTTGTTCAACTTTATGCCAGCAGGTTCTCTTCAGTGATGATTTCAGAAGATCGTTTGGAAAGTTGACGGGTTCTCGCTTGAAGAAGCATGTTTTAAACCTATTACTCAAACTTTCTAGTGGCTGGCGGCCCAAGAACAGAAGTGTAGACTTGTGCGTTGAGAATTCCTCACAAATCTTGAAACAATTTAAGGTTGAAGGAATCTATGTGATTTGCACTATTGACATCATCAAGGAAGTCAAATATACACAAGTGTTGAAGGTTTGGAATATATTACCCTTAGAGGAGATTCCAAAACTCACAAAACGACTTGCGAGCATATGTTCTGCTTACTCAGATGATTATATTAATCGGTGCAATGAAAAATGTTTTGAGGGGTATGTTCCTTTGTTGTCTAGTGAACTTTAATTCTTAAAGCATTGATTATATATGCTAATTCCAAATTCTTTATTTTATTCAGGAAGTTGGAAGTTCCTAGGAGTTGGCCGGCATCCCAAAATATTATCCGATTTCGATATTTAAGTGCTTGTGAAAACGAAAGTGAAGTGAGTGTGAATCCTGGTAATGCTAGAAATTATGTTGAAAACTCAAAAGTCAGTGAAAGCTTATTGCTTATGAAGTTCTACTCGTTGTCACGTGGGGTCGTGAGCCATTTGCTTTCTGGTGATGAAGTTGATCTACCCATGCAAGTCACTGATGAACAGATGGACATAATTCTATCTCCCAAAAGTTCATTTATCATTGGGCGATCGGGAACCGGAAAAACCACCATTCTGACAATGAAGTTGTTCAAACACGAACTCAAATTTCGCACTGCTTCTGATGGGATTTCTGAGGCAGAAAGTAGCCATATTAGAGATGGTGAAGTTGATGATGATCCTGAAATTAGCAAACCAAGTGTTCTTCGCCAGCTTTTTGTGACAGTCAGCCCAAAATTATGTTATGCCGTGAAACAAAATGTTTCCCATCTAATAAGGTGCACAAATTTTTACCTTTTTTTTTTTTTTTTTTTTTTTTTTTTTTTTTTTTTTTTTTTTTTTTTTGTGCATTTATGTGGTCTTGTTCTGACTTCAAGAATTAATGTATTTGACAGTAGTTCATCAGGAGAGACCAATCTTGATAATACTGATGTTATTCCATCAGAATTCAACGATATTCCTGACACATTTATTAACATCCCGGTGAAATATTACCCTCTCGTTATAACATTTCAAAAGTTCCTGATGATGTTGGATGGTACATTGGGAAGTTCTTTCTTCGAAAGATTTTTTAAGGCAAGAGAAGGTTCTCATGGTATAAGCTCAAGATCTATTGCATTGCAAACTTTTGTAAGATTAAGGGAGGTAACGTTTGACAGATTTTGTTCACTTTACTGGCCCCACTTCAATACAAATCTTACAAAGAAGCTTGATAGCTCTAGAGTGTTTACCGAAATTATTTCTCATATAAAAGGAGGCCTCAAAGCAGGGGGATGCAGTGATGGAAAATTGACTTATGAGGGTTACTGTTTACTGGCCGAAAGTCGTTCTTCCACTTTAAGTAAAGAGAAAAGAGAGATCGTGTACACCCTCTTTGAAGCCTATGAGAAGATGAAAAGTGAGAAGGGAGAATTCGATTTAGGTGATCTAGTTAATGACATTCATCGTCGTCTGAATAATGGGAATTATGAAGGTGACCAGATGGATCTGGTTTACATCGATGAGGTGCAAGATCTAAGTATGAGGCAGATTTCTCTTTTTAAATATATTTGCCAAAATGTTGAAGAAGGCTTCATGTTTGCGGGTGACACTGCACAGACTATTGCAAGAGGAATTGATTTTAGATTTCAAGATATACGATCTCTTTTTTATAATGAGTTCCTAAGCGCCAGAACACCTGGAGAACAACGCAAAAGTCTTGTATCCGATATAAAACAATTAAAAGAGAATTTCAGAACACATGCTGGTGTGCTTGATTTAGCTCAGAGTGTCATTGACATTTTGTACCATTACTATATTCACTCAGTTGACAAGTTAGAGCCTGAAATTAGTATTATATCTGGTGAAGCTCCTGTTTTACTCGAGTCTGGTGACGATGAAAACGCAATTGTCACTATTTTTGGTGGCAGTGGCAGTGGAAGTAGTGAAGATATTGTAGGGTTTGGGGCGGAACAAGTGATATTGGTACGTGATGATCACGCGAAAAGGGAAGTTTGTGAATTTGTTGGAAAGAATGCACTTGTTCTTACTATAGTGGAGTGCAAAGGTCTTGAGTTTCATGTAAGATTCTTAAATCATTGTTGAAATAAAAAATTTGTCACAAAATGATTATTAACAAACTTTTTTCTGTATTAGGATGTATTGCTGTACAACTTTTTGGGACATCCCCTTTGAAAGATCAGTGGAGAGTTATATACGGGTACATGAAGAAGTATGGTTGGCTCGAAGACAAGCTTCCTCAATCTTTTCCGGCATTCAATGAGGTAAGACATAGTGTTTTGTGTTCTGAATTGAAACAATTGTACGTGGTCATAACTCGAACTAGGCAAAGGCTATGGATATGTGAGAACAAAGAGAAGCTCTCTAAACCTATGTTTGACTACTGGAAAAAGAGGGGACTTGTTCAGGTTAAAAAACTGGATGATTCAGTGGCTCAGGCTATGCGGGTTGCTAGCAGCCCTCAGGAGTGGCGCGAACGTGGAAAAAAGGTTACTAATTATATGTTATTGCTTTACTTTTCCTGTGATTGCTACCTTATTTGACTATCATTATCGTATGATTTTCAGTTTTTTTATGGGAACAATTTTGTGATGGCGACTATGTGTTTTGAGAGAGCTAGAGACCCAATGTGGGAAAAACTGGCCAAAGCTTCTGGTCTCAGAGCATCTGCTTATCAAATGCGGGGAACTAATGCTGAAGCTTTTGAGGGTTATATTAGGGAAGCAGCAAGGTTGTTTGAGTCTATTGGGAAACTCGAGCTTGCTGCTACATGTTATTGTGATTTGGGGGAGTATGAAAGAGCTGGTAATTTTTTTTTAAACTTTAAATCCTCGTTTTTAGAATAATTGAATAGTTGCATGAACTAGTTTAATTAGTATCTTTAGAACTAGAGCTCTCAAAGTGGTAAGTTGATCATTTACCGATCGGAGTCTTTTACCATTAAAAACTCCATTACTACACCTCCGAATTTTGCTTATTATTTAAGTAGATGTGTAGTCATTAGTATTAATTCAATTCAAGTAAGTTAGATCACTTAGACAAGTCAGTTAGTTTTGTTAGTGTAGGATTTAGAGGTTATTTAGCTTCAATCAGTTTTTATTCTGATGGTAAGAATATTATATCTGTAGGAAAAATCTATGTGTCTACATGTGGAAAGATTGATGCAGCAGCAGAGTGTTTCATTCAAGCAGGGTGTTATAATGAAGCTGCAGAAGCCTACGCCAAAGGCGATCAATTCTCCCATTGTCTGTTAGTTTGCATAAAAGGAAAACTATTTGATAAAGGGTTGCAGTATATAAATCACTGGAAAGAGCATGCTAGTTTTCAAAGTAAAGAAATGCAACAAATTGAGCAAGAATTCTTAATAACTTGTGCAGTTGATTCCCATCAGCATAAGGATGCTAAATCCATGATGAAATTTGTCAGGGGTTTTTCTTCTATGCAATCGAAACGTTTATTCTTGAGCACGTTAGGCTGCCTTGATGAGCTTTTGCTGTTGGAAGAAGAATCAGGTCATTTTCTTAAAGCTGCTGATTTGGCGAGGTCATGGGGTGATCTTCCAAAAGAGGCTGATCTTTTGGAGAAGGCTGGAGATTTTGAGGACGCAGCGATCTGTTTAATTTGTTATGTTTTATTTAGAGCGGCGTGGGGAAATGGAAACAGAGGTTGGCCGTTGAAGCAGTTTGATCAGATGGAGGAAATTTGTAACAAAGTAAAGTCACTTGCAAAAATGGAATCAGAAGATTTCTATGAATTTGTTTGTAGTGAGCTTAAAGTAATCACTGATCAGCGTACTAGCTTGGCTGAGCTGAAGGAAGATTTGCATGATTCCCACGAAAGTAGTAGCTTTATGGGAGAAATCTTGTCCATAAGAAAAATCTTGGATGCACATTTTCATTGTCATTTCTCAAAGTATAGGGGTGGCGATTAGACCCGCTATCTTGTACGGGTCAGAGTGTTGGCCTATCACGAAAGCCCAAGCTAACAGAGAGGAAGTTGCAGAACTGAGGATGCTTAGGTGGACTTGTGGTAAGACCTTGCTTGACATGATACCGAACGGAGTTTTCAGAGCAGAACTTGAAGTTGAGACTATTATCTCGAAGATGCGAGAAGGAAGGTTGAGGTGGTTTGGTCATGTCAGGAGAAGGCCACAGACGGCACCTGTAAGGAGAGTCGAAGAGCTTAGGGTCGACGGTTTGAGAAGGAGGGGAAGACCTAAGCTCAGGTGGGAGGATAGACTTAGGCTAGACATGAAGGAGCTTCTCTTGTCCGAGGACATGATCTCAGATAGGAACGAGTGGAGAGCTAGGATTAGAACTTGCGGGTAGTTTAGGTCGTGTGGTTGGTTGTCTTTGTCTTGCCCCTTTGCGTTTTAGGTTTGGTAGGCCCTTTTGCACTTTAGGCGTTTTGGTCTCCTTGCTTGTCCCCCTTTTAGTTTTGTAGGCTTGTGGTTTCTTTTACCTTTGCCTTAGCTTTTTCCCTTTTGGCCTTTGCTTTAGCCCCCTTGCCTTAGCTTTTGTCCTTTGCTTTGCCTTTTCTTTTGCCCCCCTGCGTTGCTTTGCTTGTTTTGTGTTGTCTTCTTGCCTGGTGCCTGCTTGCCTTTGCGTTCTTGCTTGTGTTTGTTTTGCCTTTTCGTTCCTTGTTTCCCTTGCGTGCCGCTTTGCTTTGTTTGCTTGCTTTACTTGCTTTGCTCCTTGTTCTTTGTTTGGTACTTTGTGCTTTGTTTGTCTGTTTGCTCTTTTGCTCCTTGCACCTTGGGTTGCTTTTTCACTCACACTTGTGCACGTGCCGGAGGTCTCCCTGGAAGCAGTCTCTCTACTCCTAGGCCTTGCCTGGGGTAGGGGTAGGATCTGTCTACACTTCTACCTCCCCCATACCCCGCTCCTGCGGGATTGGGTATGTTGTTGTTGTTGTTGGTATTTCTCAAAGTATAACTGCGAGGACAAAATACTGTTTAATTTTGATGAGTACTCTGAAAAGATCTTTGAGACCCAAATCTCCGTTCGAACATTGTATTCTTACTGGTATATGTGGGTGGAGAATGTTATTGAGATCTTTAAAAGTCTTGAAAGTTTCCGCAATGGAAACCCGATTAAGCACCAGCAAGAATCTATTATCGGTTTAAACTATTTTGGAGTGTGTGAAAATGATGAAAACGGCAGCACAGATTATGTGTTAATTGACAAGGATGCTGATTGGATAAGAAACTATTGTCAAAAGGGTCTTCATACACACGGGAAGCGTGTAACTATTGATCACAAGGAGTTGGCGTTTGCTATTATGTCTTACTGGCAGTCTGAGTTACTTTCTGTGGGTATGAAGGTACTTGAAACCCTTGAAGGCGGCCACCATAAGTCTAAGTTAAATGGTTCTGTATTTCACCAAGGCGCATCTCTTCTTTACATGTTTGAGATTTCCAAGTTTCTTTTAGATTGTGAGTATCTTAATGTCACCGGTACTAATAGAAGGAAGCTGAAAAGATTCCTTGAGATATCTTTAAGTTATTTTGATCTTTCATTTCCATTGGACTGGCGGAATATAGTTTCTGAGGACTTACTTTTCCTAAGGGAGGTTCCTCTAGAAAGCAGGTTACTGGAGGAGATTATTCTTCACTATGTTGACACCAAGGAAGATCTCACCTATTGGACAATCGGGAGGGTGATTATGTTATGTATTGGTCCAAGACTTCCCATAGCACATTATGAGCATATCATAAAAAAGCTTCAAAGGAAGCCTCAATGGAAATTGTGTGTTGAGATTATTAGGAACGATGGCCTGAATTATATGTATGTTGCTACAGCAGTCCAGAGGTGTTTGGAAGATACTTTTACGACTAATTGGAGGTGTGCCAATTATATATCACCTCATAGTTTCGTGTATATATTGGACCGTTGTTTTTTAATACTGTCTCTCTCTTCAGAAGTTGTTTACACAACGAAGTCTTCTTTTGTCGGATTGTTGCCACATATTCCTTCTAGTGGTACTTCATTATCTTCTGGACCTTCTTTTTGTAATGTACGCTTTGTTGTTGCAACAATCCAAGAAATTCTAGACAATAGAGAAGATACTATCTCATGGATTCAAAGATCGAAGATTGATCGCTCTTATTATCCCCTTTTGGTATTGAAGCTGGTTACATTGTTGTCCTTAATATGTCTGAAAGTTGATTATGCTGAATTTCTACTCGATTTGCTGAGTGGGAGGAACAATATATCTTGTTTGCTTCCAAAGAAGTTTGTGGGTGATCTTCTAAGGAAAAGGGAAGATAAAAAATTACACTTGGATATAGAAGTGGTTGCAGAAGCGTTTCTAAGCATAAATGATCCTCTTGTAATTGTCAGTTCTGCCAATGTGACTCCTAAAATCGCTGCTACTTGTGCTCTATTCGTTGACCTTAGGAAGTCTAAAGATGAGATTGTGAGCCTATTCTTTCCAGGGAAAACTAAACACATTGTCCACACTCATGCCGGGGCAATTCCTGAGGTATTGTCATTAAACACATTACCAGATGCAAACATGAATATGAATCGCGTGGAACTGCAAATGAACTGGAAAGTTCTGGATAAAATATCTGAGGCTATAAATGGGGAGAAGGGAATAGCATTGAACAAGTTATCTGATGCGGCTATTATAAAGGTAACATACATCATTGTATCTATAATGAATAATTTTCTGTTAATATTATCGTCATTAGTGTAAGTTTGATCCTTCTGACCATCTGTTTTCTTGTCAGGAGGAAGTTGATAATAACATAGGCACATTAGCTACTATCCTTGTGGATCAAAAGTTACGTCCTAGCGAAGTTGCAAGAGCTGTACGTGTGGCATACGACACTTTTGGGATGCTTTCTAAGGCCTTTGACAAAAGGTCAGCTTTGCACTATTGTTTACTTTAAAGTTTCAATATATTTATCTTATAAAACTAAATTGAAATCTGTATTAATATTTTTGGTGGTTTGGATCTTTTTCAGTCGACAAGAAGGAGAGCATTCAATTTTGGCGAAGAATGTGAGACTTGTTGTGAATAAGCTGAAAAGTACTAGGCCAAAGATAGATGATTTCTTGAACTCTTATGTCATGAGTCAGGCCTCAAATGTCGAAGAACCAGGTGATGAAGATTTGGTGGTGTTAGAAAATCAAAGTCAATGTGATAACACTCAGGATGGTAACAAGAAGAAGGGGAAAGGAAACAACAAGGGGAAGAAGAGTAACAAGAGCAAAGGTAAAAAGAAATACCACTGATCAAATAGGATGGATATCGTATAGTTTTCTTTTATGTGTACTCCAGGAAAAAAAAAAGTACTGTGTCCATGTTCAGTAGTCTTTCGACTAGGATAGATGTTTTTTTTTTCGTAAGTTTGAGAAACATGATGCTGTAAGATTTCTAATAGACCTTTCTAAGGACGGTTGCATCTTAGCTGTTCAGTTGTTTGAAAACTGATTTCTTGTTCCATATTAGCTTTACCATGGGTGTGAAGTGAATTGTTCAATACTCCGTATTATTTACTAACTGGAGATTTTGAATATAACTTCGTTTAACACCAAAAATTTTGAGTCTTAAACAATTTTCATACTGTAAAACAGACCAAGAAGTAGGGAGGTTTTTTATAAATTTTTGAGTCTTAACAATATAACTTTGTATATACTCAGGCATATGTTTTCACTCTGTTCTTAAGTCAAATTTTTAAAGAATGAAAGGAGATGGAATGGAAGGGGAAAGTAGGGAATGACATTGTGAAGAAAGTGGTTATTTTATCTGTGTTCTTGAGTTTTTATTTTAAGTTGCAAAGAAAGGAAAGGAAGCTACCCAAATTACAAATATACCCTCAAAACATAATTTGCTCTTCACATGAAATACTATTCAGCTTTTGCTATATATATATATATATATATATATATATATATCGAGCCATTCTACGATTAAATGTGACCAATAACATTTGTAGTCCATGTCCATTGTTCTAGTATGATATTTCTTATATTTCTCGTGTCAGATAAAAAAGCCGATGAAGTAACTTGTATCAGCTCAAGGATACATTATTTGGGTATTATTTTTTCAATTGTGAAAATTAGTTTTTTATTAAAACCAACTAAAATACCCCAAATACAATTGGAAGACGTCAATTAACATACAAGCAATTAACAAATTATTTTGTGCTGCACTCAAATCACTAAGCATTAGTTAACGTACTTGTTCGTTAGTTGCTAATAATATCATAAAATACCTTTGCTTCTAAGTAGAAACAAGAATAGGATACGGATAGAGTAGAATTATTAGGGTAGGCTTACAATTGAAAGCTTGTGATTTTATGTGATAAAAATGGCTCGTTCTTGTGGTTATTTTTGTGATTCGGCTGCTGTAGGTCATATTTTATGGGACTTACATGAAGAAACAAGGATATAATTGTAATTAACCAAAAGTCCATACTCTCAGTTGTACCCATTCCCTCCTGATCATCCCAAACATGGGAGGATTAGAAGTATACACAAAATCCCATCCCTTCCCTCCCTCCCACATTCCCGTCCCCCAGGGGCGAAGCTTGGAAATTTCGAGTGGGAGGTCGGGATCTAAATTTTTTTTCCCTAACACTATGGGGGTCGAAACCGAATTAAATTGGGGGGGGCGAAACCGAAAATACCAAAATTTTTCTACACGAAAACTATATACCCCTACATCGCAAAAAAAATTTCGGGGGGACGCCCCCCCCCCCCCCCCCCGGCCCCTTAGAAGCTGCGCCCCTGCCGTCCCCTACCTTTCTATCCTAAAAAAACTCAAGAACACCCCTTTTTTTGATTTCCCTTCCCATCCCCTTCCATTACTTAAAAAAAAAAAAAAAAAAAAAAAAAAAAAAAAAAAAAAAAAAAAAAACCCACCTCGAGAACAGAGCGTAAGAGATTTGGAGTTCTTGAATTAGGAGGTTTGTTACAGGCATCAAAACCCCCTTTACCCCTTTAGTTACTTCATACAAAACTATTGACATCTAGGGCCTGTTTGGTAAGGGCTTTTTTGGTAGTTGTTAGCTTTTTGTTAAAAATAATCTCCTATAAAATAAATAGCTTCATTTGGATACATTTAACTTAAAGCTTTTGTAACAATTCACAATTTCAGGTTAATTACTTTTTCCGGAAAATTTCACTATTCACTTTTACTATTCATTTTTCCCGAAATTTTCCCGAAATCTGATTTTTGTTTCTTGGCCTCGAGTGATAAATCATTTCCAAGGCAAATTAAAAGTTTAACTTTCATAAGCTCATTTTCGTGAAAGTTATTAAGGAATTACACGTTTTAGGGTAAAACGTCATTCAGAAATTCTACGCACAACGAAACTCGACCGCGTTAAGTGACCCCGCATCAGAAAAATGTTTGACACACTCATGATTTATTTGAGAATTAATCGTGACTGTGAAAACATGACCAAAATAAGCCTCGGCCGTGAAAAAAACTGGAATTTTCAGTTTTAAGCGTTTTTACTCAGCCGTAACCTCAGCCTATACCTGCACCGCATTTCTAAGACGATTTAAGTTTTCAACTTTTTAGAAAAAGTCAACATATTTTTCCCTCCTCCATTGACCAAAAATCATCCCTTGATTTTATAAGTCATTCCTTGATTTTTAGGCTTACGGTTTGATGTTTAAAAGACATTTAATACCAACCGACACTAGACTGAGCCCAGTCTAGACATTATAAGTTATTTTAAATCAATATTATCCTATTAGAAAAGTAACATTTTACTTTTCTCAATTTTACGCAATATTCGTACATTTTACGTATTACGCGTTTTAGACCCGTGTTTCCAGTTTTTAGCAGGGTTTCACCACCCAAATGGAACCTACCACTCATTTTATATTTTATTATGGAGTATTTAGACAAGTTTAATCATTCTTCCAAGTTTCGTATTTTTACGATACCCGGTTTTACGTTTTGAGGCTTAATCATTTACGATTGGCATTTCCCGGAGTCAAAACTAACCAAGTATCTTGGATAATATCAACAAAAGGCTAACCCTTCCTCCCCAAGCTTTGTGAACCGCCCTAGGAGGGGGGATTCACCACCCATGTGGCTTCATCTCATGAATTTACCCATAGATCATCACTTAATTACAACTTTGTCACCAAGTTTAAGCACTTTCCTAGTAAGCTTCCTAACCTCCTCAAAGTCATATATAATCCCTCCCCTCCCTTCATTTTAACGCCACACTCACACACACCATTCTCTCATCCTTAGCTCATTCTCTTCCAAGTTTCATGCAAGATTCAAGTACCATATCAATACCTAAAACCTAGTTTGATCTTAGGTTATCAAAACACTTCCATAACCTCATATACTTGGTGATTTCTCTTGAGTTTGAATCCACTCAAGTCACCTCAACTTTCATCATCCATCTTTCAAGATTACAAGAGTAGAAAGATTGCATGAAGTGAAGTGGGTTGAAGCAAGTCTATCAAAGTCCTATCCTTACATGTTAACTTCCTTTCATCTTTGAAAGCCAAAAGTTGTGAGCCAAACCCTAACATGCTTCTTGTTAATTAATCATGTTCATATCATTTACATGTTATTCTTGCTATATTATGTCTTGTATGAATGTCCATGATGTATAAAAATGAGTAAAACATGTTGTTGTAATTGATTGTTAAGATAAGTTACTAAAACAAGTAAACTAGTGACTTTCTTGGTAAGACCTGATCAAAATGGTAAAAATATGATGTTGGATCATTACATATTACAGTAGAGGACCTAACAAGGAAACCATAGCAATTTGAACCACCTAAAACGAGTATACGAGTCAAAAGTTACGCCCATTTGAAGTTACCAAAACTTTGCGGCAAAGCTGCCAAATACCTTCTGTTACAGAAACCTTAAACACGCAAAAAGAGGCATTTCTGGTCCGTTTCATGAAAAAGTTAAAACACGAAAGTTGTCCGGAATCACGTTTTCGTTCAGGAATAAAGAAGCTCGAGCCTTGAGAACGCTTTACGAGTGAGATATTTCTCAGTTTCTTAACAGCTATTTACATATATATAAGTCACTATATATTGGTTATACTTTAAAAGGAACAAGAGGTCTTATGACCTATAATCAAGACCACCACCATGGCTAGAGCCAAGGTTGTGTCTCATGACCTTGGAACAAGGACCAAAGGTCATGGCTAGGCCATGACGAAACGACCATACAAGCTTATTTAGGCGAAAACATGAAACAAGGAATTAGCGAGAACTTGAACAAGCAATTTGGATCTACTTCACTTAAAAAGGAACCATGAGTTATTACAAAGAAAAATGGTCATACAAGACTTATGAAACTTACCCTAATAACAATCTTCATGTAAAAATAAACTTTCCTAAGTTTATTCAAATACCGGACATGTAACTTTTTGGATCAAAACTTATATCTATATACTTTATCAACTACTACAATAGTAGGGAGCCTCATGTGAGGAGTTCATTATGTAAGCCGTCGAGATGAGTTGTGGATTTACGAATTAAAGTGTCCTGGCTCCTCGAACGCTTACTAACATGACTTCTGAATTATGTCGGCCCGAACGGTAGTAAACGATATACAAAACATACATGTTTCATGAATCATTTCTTTCAAAGACTTACATTATACATCATACCACATCATGGACTAAGTGCAAGACATACATATATTGGCGTGTTTATGTTTCCTTAGACATTATTCCAAACCTAAGTTACAACAATTATTCTAGGTTGCTCGTAGAAGTTCTTACGGCATATCCATCATTCTCATTATACATCATCCAACTCAAGGTGAGTTCATAGCCCCACTTTCCATTACTTAATTGTTTTACAAACCCTTGGGGGGAATACATGCTATTTTTAACCGAGCACAATGTTTTTAAATTGTATACTTGCCTGATTGTTTTATTATCACTAAGTACCAGCCTTGCTAAACCGAGATCCCTTATTATGAACCATTTAATCACTAGCAATAGTGAGCGCAAATATTGTGAATAGGCCTATTGGGATTGACGAATCCCATTTGTATTGACTAAGTTCAAACAAATGCACTAATATTTGAGATTTAGGTATGTTAGCAAAGTACCTACCGGGATAAATCTGCCGATCGATATTGGTACATGTTAACGTTTTGGTGTCATAAGCTTAGTGTATAATACATTTTATGGGCGTATAATAACGTAGCCTACCTGTTTTGTTTTCCAAACATTGGTGTGAGTCTACAGCTCACACTACGATTATTGTGTTCAAACGATTTAACTACAAACACTACGATTATTGTGTTCAAACGATTTAACTACAAACACTACGATTATTGTGTTCAAACGATTTAACTACAAATACTACGATTATTGTGTTCAACAATTTAACTACCAACACATTGTGTTCAAACATTAAACAAACTCTATGAATATCACTCAACCTTTGGGTTGACCTCTCAAGCATGTATTTCAGGTTCATGACGATCAAGGATGGCACGGAAGGGCACGGATACTCAAGAGGGCTATAAACTTTATTATCATTCAAAAACTCACTTAATGTGATTTGTAAACATGGAACCAATTGGGACCTCATTTTGTAATCTCTGATATTTATATAATTTGAATGATAAATCTTTTAAAACGACTCAATTGGAGTTCGTTTTCTACTAATGTGAGTATTGTGCCGTCGAGTAACACCCAGTTTGAATTCCGCTGCAACCATGAATTGGGGGTGTTACAGCTTTTATTTCAAATAATAGCTCCTAAATAAAAAGTTGGTTCATGAAGCTTTTTAAATATTTTGGAGCTGTTAAAACTTTAAATTACTGATATACTCTTCAAACATTTGTTTATAATTATAGATATGTCTTTTTATATCATTTTACATCTTATATTTGCATTTAACATCTTATTTACCAAACACTTTTATTGAAAAAAAGATACAGTTTGTAGCTCATGTTAACAGCTTTGTATTTACTTCTTACAGTTTACAACTTACGGCTAATTTTGCCAAACATACCCATGAAGACTAGGAAGATATCGCCAAATGTTATTTTCATAATCATAATATTACTGTCCAGTTCCGTGACAGAAATATATACATAGAGATAATATATATTTCCTGGAAAAAGCATCTTCATAAGTCTTGTCTTCAATCTTGGAATGGATAAATGTTTTTAAATATATCGAACTTGCCACTTTTTATTATTATGTTGCGTAAGAATTTTTTTATTTTATTTATTTATTTATTTATTTATTTTCAATTGTATGTATCCAACTTACTAATCCCTTCTATTCAGTGAATGCTAAAATGATTAAGGTTTTCCGTTAAAGTAAATTAGATAAATAGTCCTTGTGGTTAGGCTCAAATTGCTAGTTTCGTCCTTTTCTTTAAAAAATTACTAACGGCCGTTTAACAAAGACAACGTTAGTCCATTTAGCCAGCGATCATTTGCAACGTTAGTCCTTTATACTAACGGTCATTCCTAATTATCTCACAATTTCATTTAAAAAAAAAAAAAAAAAAAAAAAAAAAAAAAAAAAAAAATTCTACGCGGTTTTATATACATTTCTATACATATTTTTATATACATTTTTACATACGTTTTTATACACGTTTTTACACACGTTTTTATATACGTATTTATACATGTTTTTATACACATTTTTATACACGTTTTTATGCATGTCATTGTACATGGTTTTATATATGATTTTATACACGTTATTATATACATTTTTTAGACACGTTTTCTACACATTTTTACACATGATTTTATACGCGGTTTTATACACGTTTTTACACACGTTTTTATATACATTATTATACATGTCTTTAGACACGTTTTATACATGTTTTTATACATGGTTTTACACATATTTTTATGCACGTTTTTAGATGTGGGGTGGTGGTGGGTGGTTGTCGCAATGGGTGGTGGTGGCGGTGGCGATGGGTGGAGATGGTGGGTGGTGGGTGGTGGTGGCGTTGGTGGTGGTGGTAGCGGCAATGGTGGCGACGATGGTGGCGGCAATGGTGGTGGTGGTGATGGCGGCGGTGGGTAGTGGTGGTGGGCGGCGGCAGTGGTGGTGGTGGTGACGGTGGGTGTGGGTGGTGGTGGCGGTGGTGGGTGGAGGTGGTAGGTGGTGGGTGGAGGTGGTGGCGATGGTATATGGACTAACGTTGCATTTGTTAAAGGACTAACGTTGCAAATGATCGTTGGTAAATGGACTAATGTTGCTTTTGTTAAACGGCCATTAGCAATTTTTAGAGAAAATGACGAAACTTGCAATTTGGGCCTAACCACAAGAACGATTTATGTAATTTACTCTAATGGCAAAACTTTAATCACCTTAGCATTCACTGAATAGAAGAGATTATTGTTACATAACATAGTAAAATGTGGCAAGTTTGATATATTTAAAAACAATTATCCCATCTTGGAAAGTATTAACAATTTATGTATGCAAATATACGTAACCGTGTATGTAAATACACGTAAACCAGTTGTATCCAGACAATCTTAGAAAGTATTAACAATTTATGTGATGTAAACGTTTTTTTTTTTTTTTTTTTTTTTTTTTTTTTTTTTTTTTTTTTTGAAGTGTTTAAAGTATTCAACGGCATAACGGAAAGGGGCAAATGATTAAAAAATGTGTCAAACTTGTCATCATTTTCTCTTGTGGGTAACGAACAATTTTTTTTCTTTTATATGTATTTTTCTTTCAAATTAATCCTTTTTAGGGTACTATGTGACATTTTAGCCATTCGTGAAAAAAAAATCTATTAGCTAAAAGGGGAAAAAATGTCCAAAATTTTTACAAAATACTCTAAAAAAGATGAATTTGAAAGAAAAGTACCCACAAAAGCAAAAAAATTTATTCGCTACACACAAAAGAAAATGATGGCAAATATGATACTTTTTTTAATTATTTGCCTAACGGAAAGTATTAACAATTCATGTGATTTATTTTTATTTTTTTATTATTTTTTTATTTTTTTTAGAAAGTTTTAAAAGTGTTAAGGGCATAATTGGTATAGTCAAACTTTCCTGCAATGTTTGATAATACTTTCCTTCTCGTTTGCACCAATGAATACTTTCCTAAAATTGTTTGAATACTTTCAAAGCGCCCATTTCTTTCCAAACGCCCACTTTTTGTCAATTCTTTTCATTTTGAATGTTGACCAAATTTAGTTTTTCACTTTTCAAAGTTGACTATTTTTGTTTTATATGTAGTTTAGATAATCAACATGTGAAGTCTTAAAAGTGAAAATATTGAACCGAATAAAACATATGTCAAGTGCTGCTTACAAAGTTTATTGGGAAAAAGCAACTTAAGATATTTCATGGACAAAGCAAACATATGCCAAATGTATCAAGCTATTGTTCGCGTTTTTTTTTTTTTTTTTTTTTTTTTTTTTTTTTTTTTGAACGGCAAGTTAGTATAATACTATCGGTTAACGAGTCAGAGACTCGACGCATCTGAGTAGGCAGAGCCCAACACAGATTCTTACCTAAAAGGATAGTGAGGCTCGAACTTGAGAACTCATGGAAACAACATCCCCAAAGCTCCTTAGGAGACATCAGGTGGCCAACTGAGCTAAGCCCAGTTGGTTTCAAGCTATTGTTCATTGGGTTGACGTCGGGGAGATTCAACCGAATAGAGTTGGCCATCGTATTGTCTTGCCCGCGTCTTTCATCGGAGGACTATGTCTCATAATTGATGTAATGTTCTAAATGTATTTATATGTTCTTTGATACATGTTAAGTATTATTGTTTGAGTTGATTATCGCATGTTACAACATTTTGCAATTGCATTTTGATATCTTCACGTTTTATGTTTAAGCGTTACGTGGAATACTGACCACAATATCGCAACTATAAATGTTTGCCGCTAGAAATTCCCGTTGCTATGCACGGGTACTCGTCTAGTATTAAAAGAGCATTAGTGTGAAATATTTGCACAAAATATATTCATTGTGCCTTGTATCATTATGTTAGCTATCGATCACATTTGCTCATCTCATTTGCCTATTCTTTATCTTCGGTATCATTTTCATTAGGAGGAGACTAAGATCAATATTCATGTGGCAAGACCTTAGGTAGTTGGAAAATTTTACTTTAAGGGGATGTTTTGGATTTGCCTGTTTCGAGTGTTTTCTTATCTTACTCTAAAATGAGATGAAAAACATATACCGAGAGTGTTTCGGTTCGTTTTTTATATACTTTGTCGTGTGTGGCTTGTGCCTTCACATAAAATGTGAGCTTCTTTTGGCCCAAACTATAAAGTTTTAAACCAGTTTATCTAAGTAGCCCATTTTGTTGTATTAAAAGACTAAGAGGGTGTTTCTTTTCCACTTAATGAGTAAGCCCAAATCCTTGTTACATCTTAATAGGGAGGCCCACAAAACATCTCTCTCAATTAAGTGGCTAATCTAGTAGTATCTCCAAACCACTTAAAACAACCCCTTATCTTAATACACTATTTTGACTAACTAATGGTTTTTTAATCATATTATCACGAAATATTTGCAGAAAGTTACTTTTTACTATTTAATTGAATGTTGAATTTAGAAAGAAGTGGTTTTTACAGAAATGAAAAATGATGAAAAAAGGCAAGTCCATTTTGAGAGGACTAGTTTGTTGATTTCAGGATAAGATTGTGAAAACCATCCCAAATGAAATCTAGTGCAAAATGAGGGATCCGGCTTACCTGCAACTTGTTAGCAGTAGTACACAATAGAAAAGGTATGAAATAAAGTAATAATCACACCAATCATGGTCATATAAGCACATAGTCATGAAGATTCATTTAATAAACATAAGAGACATGATACAACAATGGTCAAATCTCTAAAAACTAAGAAAATGATCTTAACATGAAAAAGGAGAAATCCTAATAACAAAGTCTAGACCTAATACTAGAGGAGGAAGACCACTTATGCTTACACTTCAAGGTTTTTAGGGAAGGTTTGGTTTGGTTACGTCATCAAGACGTTCAAGGAGATGGTAGAACATGAAACGCACTTCATCACGTAGTTCATGAACTAAGGTTTGGACATGTTGATAATGATCACAAGTATTATTGTGGTTTGTTTGTTGAGGACCTAAGGTAGAAGGTTGTTAAGGCATGTTTGTGGTGATTTACCTAGATGGAAAGGTTGTGGATGTAATATGAGTGTTGGTTGAGAGGTATGTGTGGGAGGAAGTATATGTGGTGGTTGAGTTGGTTGTGATTGTTAACATCTTCTCATTACCCAAAATGGGCCATTTGAGGGTAGAGGAGAGGAAGGCAAGTTTGCTATAAGGGGTGGTATGTTAATGTCAAGATCTAGGTGATGGGATGGTGGTTGAGTTGGCATTCTCTCAATGGATGAGAATGTTGGTAATGGTGGTGGATTAGAGGGTCTAGGAGGCAAGTCCTCCAATGAGTTAAAGTAGAGATGAGGAGATAAATGAGGTGTGGTGAAAGAAAGGATTCTAGGTTTAAGAGGTGAAGGTTTTGTTGTTTGTGTAGAAATAGGAGTGTTTGGTAATGTAGGTTCAATGGGAGGTGCTAATTCAAGAGGAGTAGGTTGTGGTAAAGTTGTTTTGATGGAAGCAAGTTGTGATGGAGTTGGCTCATTTGAAGGAGGAGTTTGGATGTAGTTTGAGAGAGGTGTTCTACTAGAAGGTGCTTTGATGGGTGAGGCTTCAGTTGAGGATATTTCATACACAATTCGTGTGATTTTTCTTGGTGGACTTCTAGTGGATGATCTTGCACTAGGTGTTTTAGCCATGTTTTGAGGTAAGTTTAGAAGGTGAGATTATAGTAGAAGAGGTTTTGTTTAGGTGTGGTTTGGAAGTACAAACACAAGTGGTTTAACTAGTGAAGAATCAAGTATGGTAATTAAAGCCTAAACCACTAAAATTCTTTGAATTACAATGATATGCATACACCAAGATCAACTAGAGTGATACAATCTTCTAGGAGATATATTAAAGGCAATGTGGAGTGTTTGAGTGGATAAAGTTGATTTTTGGAAGGTTTTAAATTATCATACCTGTGTCTGTTTGCCCGGATCCAGCGGATCCTTTCCAACAGGGATCCGACTAGCTTTAGCTGAGGGATCCGGCTAACAGGTCGGGTGTGAGGGAAAAATGATTATGATTAAGCTATAACATCCCTATGTTTCCTGGTGTAAAGAGTGTGAGAGGGTGTCTTAAATGAGAAAATCCTGAGTGGTTTAAGAGTAATGATGAGGGGGTTGCCATTAATGGTCTTTAGTGAGGGGTAAGAGATCTAAGGAAGGCAAATAAGTGAATATGAGCTAAGATAATCATATCACTAAGTGTTAAATGTTTTAGGTTGTAGGGAAAATTTGTATGAAAATTTTAAAAATTCTTTAAAAATAATAAGAATTAAAAAATTAGTTTATAGAGCATTTTGAGGTAGAAATTGTGTAAATTAATTTGTTAAAAATTCATTGAAATTATAGGTAAGTGTAAAATGATCATAGGGAGGTGATGCAAGAAGTGGTACTAAGAAATGATGGTTATTTTGAAAATGATGAATCATAAACATCTCGGAAGATACTAAAGTTAATCTTAAGAGATCAACAAAGACCTTAAGATCAGCTCAAATATAACTAGTATGAGATGAATAACTAGTGTACTAAGGTTAAATGTTGGGGGTAATAAAAGATGGTATAAAAGCTTACTCTGTATGGCCGGTTCTTCTGGATCCTTTCTAAAAGGGATCCGACCAGTTAAAATTAAGGGATCCAGCTTCTGAAACAAATTATTTCACAGTGGACTCGTTAGAACACCTCAGGCAACACTTATACATAGATATAAGTATGATATAACAAGTAGAGCATGTAAGAAGCACACAATACTATTCAAATGATCAAATATGTCAAACATACATGAGTATGACCAAAAACAAATATTCAGAGTAGATAAAATTAGACAAATAGTTCAAAAGAGATAAATGACTTCAAATGTTTTAGAAATATTCAAAAGATGATTAAACCACAACTCTCAATCTTTTCACTTTTTCTTTTTCCCCATGTTTGTGATGAAGTGAGCAAGACATTGATCATTCCCTTTGTTTGCTTGAATTCTTCATTTTCTTTGGGAAGTTTGGGAGTTGTTCAATGTACGAGATGTGATCAAGGTGGAAGTTTGAAATGGGATTGTCTTCATCGGCTTCAGCTTCATCTGAGGAATCTAAGAGAAGATGAGGTCATTTGCCTTTGATCATAAATCTTTTGATAGGTCCTTCAGTGAGGAGCACCATGAAATGATTTGAAAGAGTATGATTGTTGGTTATTGGAGAAGGTTGGATTGCACTAACGTACTTAAAGAGACGAGTGAGAAGCATACTATAAGGAAGAACCATTTTGTTAGTTTTGAAGACACCAATCATTCTTTTGGCAATTTAGTAGGCAAGATTGAATGGTTTTTGGTGGATGAGGCAAAAGATCATTTGGACAAGACAAGCGTTTGGATGGTCTTTGTTTCTAGCCGAACAAATGACATTCTCCCTAAGAATTTCTTCCCACTTTTTGTAAGTTGGAAGCATTTCAAAGAGTTCCATTTGAAAGGGGTCACGGTGAATAACTTCCTTGTTTCGAGTTGAGCGAGATTGATCGGTTCTTTTGGTGTATATGGTGTCTCGAACTAAGAGAGGGTCATCAAGAGGTGTGTGTTAAATAGGACTAGGATCTAAGGCGAGGTGTTGGTTAGCGATGGACCAATACTTGGAGTACATACAAATTCCTTTGCAAGGAATGCGTAGGACTTCGGCAAACACGGTGAGAGGTAGAACACAGATTTGGTTGTTTATGATGATGGAGAGAGAAATCGTTTCATCATTGTTTCGGATAATCCGAACACTTTTGTAGAATTCAAAAATGAACACCAGACAAATTTGTTCATTGATTTTGAGAAGACAATCAAAATTGATTGCGTAGAATATTTTAGGGATGTTGGTATCCTCACGGAAGGAATTATCAACAACACGTCCCTCATGAATAAGTTGCTTATAGAGTATTTTAAAGATTTTACGAGCATCGGTGGAGAGACCATCTTGGCGGTATTATCTAGGGATATAGTGGTCGGTATCGTGATGGTCTTGTTGAGTAGATTTAGGCATTTTGATCCTAGAAAAGAAATATAGCAAAAATTAACCAAAGCAATTTTATGTGTGTTTTAGTTATCAAAATATGATCAAATGGGATTTATAATAGAGGTTTCATTTTATTAACAATGTCAAAAACAAATTGTGATTAGTTTAAATTAATTAAAAAAATTATTTGAATGGTTTGATTAATCCCATTAATTCTTGATAAAACCTAAATTTAAAAGAGAAGATTAAGAGGATGATGTAATTACTTACAAGGGTGATTAGACGAATGAATTTGAAGAGGATGGAACCCTAGGTTGAGAGGGTTTTGCTTTTGATCGTTTTTTTGTGTTATGAGTAGGAAAAATTATTGCTTGTTTAAGTTTTGAATATATTAGATGTTTTCTGATGTGCCGGTTCCGCTGGTTCCTTATCAAAAGGGAACCGGCATGTTGAAACAAATTGATCCGGGAGGACAGTTGAGAAAAGGAGTAGTGTTTGGTGTTGTGTTTTTATTGTTAAGTTGTTTTTTTTTATTACTAGCATTCCTAAACACTCAATTTGAGAAGTAACTAAGGTATAGATCGTTATTGAGAAAATACTTTGAATGATCAAGAAAAAGGAGTACACGAAAAGTGGTAAATTGCCATGAGCAGTTGATTGGTGTCAGACAGTCAGATAATATCAACCAAGTAATAGTCAATAAGTCAAACAGCCTAAACCAATACTCCGGTGAGTTTAGTGTTTCCCCGGATCGTTAGATCCCAACGAGATGTGAAATCTGAAATAAAACGACTTCGAGATCAGGTGAATTGAACAGGAAAAGGATTTAAGTGATTGTACTACAGAAAAATAAGAGTGAATAGCTTTAATAAGCTATATCAATCAATACGTGAAATCAGATACGTACAAGTGAAAAAGGGACTGAAAACGTGAACGTTTATTAATTAAACGTAAACAAAAACAACTTTAACTTATAGTAGGATTTTACAAGCCTTAGGGGCTTAAATACAAATTAAATAAATTTAAAATATTTATTTTATAATTAAAAACTATTTAATTAATTATTTTTATTTAATAACTATTATTAATTATTTAATAATTAACTAATAATTAGGAAAATGTAAAATAAGTCTAGAAAATTAAAATTAAAATTTCTAAAAATCTAAAATATTATAAAACTTATTTTAAAACTAAAATTATATTTTTCACACTATTTATCTATTTATTATTAATTAATTATTATTTAACTAATTATATTGATTTAAATTATTATAAATACTAAAAAGACTTAGATAATTATGAAAATTTTTATATATCTAATTAACCATTACAGGAATCCTAAAAAATTATAAAAAGTTTATATTATGTATTTTTAATCAACTTTACTAATTATTATTCTATTTATTAATTATTTATCAATTAAACTAATTATATTATTAAAAATAGAAAATGAATAGTATAAATCCTAGAAAAATTTATAAAATTACTTTACCTTATATAAGAGCTATAAAAAATATAAAAACTAGGTGGTACTTTATAAAATATAATTATGCTATTTAATTCTTATTTATTATTTAATTATTAATTTAACTAATATTAATTCTAAATAACACTAGATGACAAAAGAAAAATCTGGAAAAATTTTATAAAATTACTTTAATATATAAGAGATTTAATAAAAATATAAAATAGCAGAAGTGCTTTATAAATAAGCTAAAAAGAAAATTAAATAGATAATTTCTATTAAATAGAAGCTATCACTATAATTAAATTTGGTTTTTTCTTGTTTTTCTTTTATAAAACTAATAAAATACTTAAAATAAGAAACTTTAATAAAGGAAAATAATTTATAATCACAGAATAAGCACTATGAGTGCTTATTAGACCACACAGTTGACTTTTGTTGACTTTGCTAAGAAATAAGCTCAACTGAGCTTGTGTGGGGTCCACAAGGTAAAACCTGGTTTCTCTGACTTATGTGAACTAGTTTGAGTGAGATTATATCAAATAAGCCATAAACAACAAATAAGCACTTTGCTTATTTCAATTCTGAGACAGAATTGGGACAAAGTTCCATGCTAATTTAAGGTGGGGTCCACTGGTCTAAAAGTCAAACAAAAGGTCAAGGGTTCAAGTCTGGTAGGAGGGGGGTTGTAAAAGCCTAATTATGGGATGTGGGTCCCACTAAGTTAACCACAAATGA
The DNA here is from genome assembly GCA_030686995.1 of Artemisia argyi. Classification (NCBI taxonomy): domain Eukaryota; kingdom Viridiplantae; phylum Streptophyta; class Magnoliopsida; order Asterales; family Asteraceae; genus Artemisia; species Artemisia argyi. The sequence continues at coordinate 44,077,809 of CM060708.1, forward strand.
GCACCAAAGTTGGTTGGGTGGCTTGGGTTTGCTGAGACAGGGCAACTATCTTGCCCTACAGCTCAGTTCAAGGGGCATTTTGGTCTACAATAAAAAATCACAAAAATGAAATAAATGTGCAAATCACAAGTTCAGCTAATAGAGTTTGCACAAAACAAGTTTCAGGTTCCAAATCACAACATAAAAATCACTAAAATTCTTGCTAATTTGGTGAAAATCTGAGCAAGAACTTTTGACTTTTTCTAATTGTACACTCAGTTGACTAATATGAAGTTTGATCCTAATTTAGTGACTGTAAATGCAATTATTAGTTTAAATAAAGTTATCTTAGTGCAAATTAACAATTTCTAAACCAACTTGAACACTTTTTGGACTCCAAATCCCACACAGTTAACTGTGTGGGTGAGTTGTTTGTAATTTTTGACTAATTGGTGTGTAAGACTTGGTTTTATGCTACTAATATCCTACTTATGACTTATGCAACTTATCCACAACAGAAAGATACCAAAACAACCACAAAGTCACAGGGTAATTCACTAATCCAAACACCCCTATATTGCACTGATTTGAAAGTTTTCCAAGAAAACAACTGATTTGGACCAACCTAATAACACAAAACTATATATTATACTTATATGAATCTGTTAAAACCTTAATTTCTTAGAAATAATAACAATAACTTAAAAATCAAGAACAACCTATAAATTACTTAAAATATGAAATAGTACACAACTTTCAAACCTGATAAACAACTATTATTTTTTTGGTTATATTATCACTACAAAACCTTAAATGATCAAAGATAAAACAGAATCAAGCATAAACAATAATGATTAAAGGAAGTAACTTGAAAATGGTTAAATTGCTTACAATATGGTGACTGTGAGAACCAAACCAAGAACCAAGAACACTTATGTGACTCCCATGAGTCCCTAAACCATAATCCAGAGCTGCTTCCTTTCCAAAGTCACTCTAAATCAGAATCCAAACCAAAAAATGGTACAGTTTGACTTTTATTGACCAAGTTGTGATTTGTGAGTTTAGGTAATTAAACTAAGTTTTAAGGTATCTAGAAGCACTTATGAACTTCCTGGGAGCTTATGTGAGCTTATTATGTATGTATCATCAACTAAGAACACAATATCAAGAAACATAAGAATTTTTGAAACTCAAAACTTGCATAAACTGATATCGAGGTTTACAATGAAATTGAGTACTTAAAACAGCTTAATTATATTATAAAAACACTTGACAAGGTAACTTAGATCTTAATACAACATTGGAAATACAAAGATTAAAAAGTCGACATACATTATTTAAAATTAAACTAGATATCTGTGTCTTCTGCTTCCCCTTCTTTCTTTATAGCATTTTTGGACTCCCCACATGTCTCTGAACCTTTCCCATTAATAATACCAACCATTGGATGAGTCAAAGTGATCCAAGCCGTTTAAATCTGTTTTGGCGCCAAATTTCACACAGGTTGCTTGTGGCTGTTTGAGACTAATTAAGGATGTTTGGGGTTTAGTGGTGACTAGGGGGGGGGGACAATTGAGACATTTCTGACTAACTTGGGGAAGTATGGAAGAAAAACTATCAAGCTGGGTGCTACAGTGTTGAAAATGGTGGGAAATGCATTAAATGCATTTGGGGTGAAATGATTGTGTTGGGAAGTGGTTGGCCAGCTGGAGTTGATGAGGTGGTGGTGGAAACCACCATGGTTTTGGGTTGCAGGCTGAGGAGAGGGGGTGGAACAGTGGTGGTGGTATTGGAAGGGATGAGGGTCAACGGGGTTTGACCCCGTAATAACTAAGGGGGTGTTGGGTTTTTGCTTTGGTGGGCTGGGAAACCGGCTAGGCCCAAGAAAATAGAAAAAGTTGGGTTGTTTGTTTTGGACTGGATTGGATGGGGTTTAAATAATAAAAAGGGGTCCGGTTTGTATTGTAACTAACAAGGACTAAAAAGCTGATTACCAATTATAGTTTTTCCACGGCCTTTACCACAAGCCATAATCTTGCGGGCTAGCCAACTCATTAGCTTTTGAGGATAATGGGGAGTTGAGGAACCATATAATTTTTGGCAAATTGCAAGCCATCAACGGTTTTGAGATGTCTTTACCAAGAGCCGTTTGCTCCTGGACTAGCCAATCCTGTTGTGGGTTAGACATGGAGGATTGATACCATTTATTGCATTTCTAAGTGTGAAAAAACTTTAAATTTTGATCAAATGAGGGTGCTTGATGGAACATGTGTTTGAATTCGTGAGAATCCCCCCCCCCCCCCCCATACTTAGAAATGAATATTGCCCTCAATATTCAAAACACCGGGTGTTAAACCGATATTTAGAACGTAAGAAGGAAATATTAATAACCTTTATTTTAGGCTATTTACATACAAACTCACCTTTTTTTTTTTTTTTTTTTTTTTTTTTTTTTTTTTTAAAGATATATACAACATGTGGGGCATCTCCCCCACACTAGGGTGGTAGAAAAGAGAAAGAAATCAGAAATATGAGTGAAAATCCATATTGCTACGCTTTTGATTACCGAGTCACTAGCTTGACTCGACCTCGAATTGATTTGTCCATGAGGGAGCTACTGTTTTTGTTAACCGAGTCGCTAGCTTGACTTAACCCTGAATTTAATTGTCCTTGGGGAAAGTTTGGAGATCCAGGACAACCATGTTTGGGATGTCCTCTCCAAAGTAGTGTTTCACACGATGGCCATTTACTTTAAAACATGGACCGTCATTTTGAGATAACTCAACGGTACCATATGGATAAACCTTAGTGATAGTAAATGGACCAGTCCAACGGGTTTTTAATTTACCCGAGAAGATCTTTAATCTAAAATTAAAGAGAAGTACTCGATCACCAACGTTAAAAACGCGGTTCTTTATTTTTGAGTCATGAATTCTCTTTGTTTTTTCTTTATAGATTAAAGAGTTCTCGTAAGCCTGATCACGTAGTTCATTTAATTCATTCATTTGAACTTTTCTGTGATCCCCCGCAGTTTTGAGGTCAAAGTTGGCATGTTTCAATGCCCAGTAGGCTTTGTGCTCAAGTTCCATCGGTAGATGACATGTCTTTTCGTACACAAGCTTGTAAGGTGTACACCCAATGGGTGTTTTATAAGCTGTACGAAAGGCCCATAGTGCGTCATCTAATTTATCCGACCAGGCAGCACGGATTTCACCAACAGTCCTCTCAAGTATCCTTTTGATACCAAGATTTGAAACCTCCACTTGCCCACTTGTTTGTGGGTGATACGCGGTAGAAAGACGGTGGGTTACACCATACTTTTGCATGACTTTGTCAAATTTGTCATTGCAAAAATGCGTACCACGATCACTTATAATAGCACGTGGGGTTCCAAAACGGGCAAAAAGAGATTTCAGGAATTTCACTACAACTCGGGCATCATTTGTGGGTAAAGCTTTTGCTTCAACCCACTTTGATAAATAATCAACTGCCACAAGTATGTACTTGTTTCCTCTGGATGATGGAAATGGCCCCATAAAGTCAATGCCCCAGATATCAAATATTTCACATACTTGAATAGCATTTTGTGGCATCTCATTTCTTTGTGAAATGTTTCCATGACGTTGACAAGCGTCACAGGTTTTAATGAGATCCTGGGCATCTTTATAAATTGTGGGCCAGAAGAATCCGGAATCAAACACCTTTTTGGCGGTGTAATTGGGACTATGATGTCCCCCAGTGGGTCCAGCATGGCAAGCCTTAAGAATTTCAGTGGCTTCCTGTCCATATACACACCGTCGGATGACTTGATCCGCACAGATTTTGAATAAGTAGGGGTCATCCCAGAAGTAATGTTTAACATCCTTAAAGAATTTATTCTTCTGTTGGGTTGACATCCCTTTCACAACAAAGTTACCCGCATGATAGTTTGCGAAGTCGGTAAACCATGGGGTAGTAGAATCTTCGCGAAAAGTAACCGCATTAAGTGTTTCAAGAGGAAATGTTTCATTTATTTCCTTTTTCTCATACACATCTTGATGAGGGTTCTCTAATAGGGACAAATGATCAGCAGCCAGGTTCTCAGCTCCTTTTTTATCACGAATAATGATATCAAATTCCTGGAGGAGGAGAACCCAACGGAGCAATCTCGGCTTTGCATCTTGTTTTGCAAATAGATATTTAAGAGCCGAATGATCCGTATACACTACGCTTTTAGTCAAGATTAAGTATGTCCGAAATTTCTCAAAAGCATACACCACAGCTAATAATTCTTTTTCTGTAGTGATGTAATGTGTTTGAGCTTCGTTCATAGTTTTGCTTGCGTAGTGGATAGGCTGAAAGTGTTTCGTTTTACGTTGCCCCAAGACTGCACCGATAGCAAAATCACTTGCATCGCACATAAGCTCGAAGGGTAAATCCCAGTCGGGGGCAATAAGAATGGGTGCCTCAGTAAGCTTTTTCTTTAATGTTTCAAAAGCTTCGATGCACTCTGGTGAGAAGATAAAAGGAGTATCCTTTTCAAGGAGATGAGTCATAGGCCGTGAGATTTTAGAAAAATCTTGTATAAATCGACGATAGAAACTGGCATGGCCCAAGAAACTCCTAATACCTTTGACGGTAGTAGGGTGAGGTAGTTTTGCAATGACATCAACCTTAGCTCTGTCAACCTCAATCCCATTCTTGGAAATCTTATGGCCGATTGGTGTCTTTACACCTTTTCAACATTTTTTCTAAATTGGTGAGACATGTTTGGAATGAATCCCCAATGACCGAAAAGTCATCCATAAAGACCTCCATAGTTTTACCGATCATGTCGGTAAATATGGCCATCATGCACCTCTGAAACGTACCTGGAGCATTACATAAGCCAAAAGGCATACGTTTATAAGCAAAGGTTCCATAAGGGCATGTAAAGGTAGTTTTTTCTTGATCTGATGGATCAATGGGGATTTGAAAGTATCCTGAGAAACCATCAAGGAAACAATAGTACTCGTTTCCAGCTAATCTCTCAAGCATCTGGTCCATAAAGGGCAGCGGAAAGTGGTCTTTGCGGGTGGCGTCATTTAACTTACGATAGTCAATGCAAACACGCCATCCGGTAACCAGCCGAGTTGGAATCAACTCATTTTCCTCATTAGTGACAACAGTAATGCCACCCTTTTTTGGGACGCAATGAATGGGACTAACCCATGGACTGTCAGAGATAGGGTAAATCAATCCTGCATCAAGAAGTTTAAGAACCTCTTGTTTAATCACATCATGGATTTTTGGATTCACCCTTCTTTGATGTTGCACTGCAGGCTTGAAGTCATCCTCCATCAAGATTTTGTGTGTACAAAAATCTGGGTTAATACCCTTAATATCGGAGAGTTTCCAAGCAATTGCTTGCTTGTTTGACTTCAAGACCTTTATGAGAGCAATCTTCTCCTCAACACTTAAACCTTTAGCAATAATGACGGGTAATTTATCATCACCCTCCAAGAATGCGTATTCAAGATGAGGAGGTAAGTCCTTGAGCTCGACCTCAGGAAAATCATCAGTTTCCTCAACATATTTGATTTCCTGATTATGAAGTTGTACGGGAGGGAGTGGAGGAGAATTGTCTTGGTTTAGCAATCTCTCAAGGAGAAGAATATCTCCCTCCAGATCAATCTCAGTGTTATCAATTCCCGATGGAACTGAATCACTTTTGAGAAAAGCCTCGACCTCTTCCAAAAGGAAATCACTTCCCTTAAACGGAGTGAGAGAAGGGGAAGAGTCGGAAATGATAGGTTCAGATGATGGAGTGGCATCCCCACTCACAGAATTATGAGAATAACCAAGAAACTCTTGAGGATACTCCTCTGAAGCAATGTCTATGATATCTATTTGATTAACTGCTTCAGAATCATAATTGGAGGAGTACCTCGAGGTTTGATCGAGGTTAAATGTAACAGCTTCATTACCCACACGCAGAGTGATTTCTTGCTCAAATACATCGATAAGAGCACGGCCCGTTCTAAGGAAACCCCTCCCAACAATGAGAGGGACCCTTTGATCGGCATCGAAATCAACCACTACAAAGTCAGCGGGGAGATGAAATTCTCCTACCTTCACAAACACGTCCTCGGCAATGCCGAGAGGACGAGATATCGATCGGTCTGCAAGCTCTAAAGTCATGCAGGTAGGAGTAAGATCAGGAAGAGAAAGTTTCTTTCAAACTGAATATGGCATTAGGTTGATACTTGCACCAAGATCGGCCAAGGCATAGCAATCAACCATTCCCGGAAATACACATGGTATTAGAAATTTTCCAGGATCTCCCAGCTTCTCGGGAAGCTTCTTTAAAAGAACTGCTGAGCAGTTCTCATTCAAGGGAGTCTTTGCCATTTCAAACAGTTTCTCCTTGTTGCTTAACAAGTGTTTGATTGTCGATGCAAATTTGGGCATCAGAATAATAGCATCCGCAAAGGTAATGTCAAAATGCAAATCTTGGAAGATTTGAAAGAATTTATCCATCTGGTGACTAGCTTTTTCACGGAGCTTTTGTTCACTCAAGCGTGAGGGGTAAGGAATAGAGGAGGTAGAAGGTTTGGACTGAGGTGTTTCAACTGGAATATCATTTGGTTCAAAAACAACTCTAGGTTTTGGTTTGGGTTTCGAGGACAACATGAGGTGGGACGTCTTGGGTACCTCCCTTATGAGTAGGAAGTACTTCGTCCTTATTTACCTCAGTGTTATTTTCCACTACCTTGGGAGAAGAAGAAGAAGAAGGGGTAGTGGGAACAGTGGGTCCATCATATGAAACTCCGCTCCTGGTCGTGATCGCCTTTGCATCGCCCCTCGGGTTTGCGATCGTGTTGCTCGGAAGTTTTCCAGAGCCCGAGGGTTGTTCATTTAAAGATTTCTTAATTTCAGAAATCTGGCTGACCAACAACCTGTTTGTCTCTTCTTGAGTTTTCATGAACTGCTTTAACAACTCATCGGATGATGGTTGTGGAGCTGGGAGAATGGCTTGTGTTTGGTTGGGGAAATTTTGGACACGGTTATTTTGATTATAACCTTGTTGTGGCTGAAAATTTCCCTGATTTGGGTTACCATTTCCCTGAAAATGATTTCCGGGGTTGAAATTGTTTCTGTTAAAGTTTCCTTGATTGGAAACCTTGATTCTGTCCAGGATGGAAATTCCCTTGGTTTTGATAACCTTGGTTCATTCGTGGTTGGTTCTGGTTTCTGTTTTGCAAATTTGGGTTTTGGTTAAACCCGGGTGGTCCCATATGTGTGTTAGCACGGTAACTTGGTTCCATTTGAGGACGGTATTGATTACCCCCCTGATTTGTAGTACCGGCTAAGGCATTGGCTTCAAAAGGACTACCATCAGTGGCAGTACAATTGTAGTAAGCATGTGGGCCACCACAAGTGACACAAACTTCCACTTTTTTTACTTCAGCATGTGAAGGGTTTTGTGTGAAAGTGACTTTGTTCTGGTTTGAGATAACCAAAGCTTGAATGGCGTCCGTGAGTTTATCTATCTTAGCATCGGTGCTAGAAGTACTCACGGGCGATGAAGTAGAAGGACCAGCACTCACTTGGGAGTTATATGGCTTTGTGCGTGTAGTGCGGACCTTGGACTTATTTTCAATGATTTCTAAAGCTTCTTTTGTGGTTTTGCTCAAAAAATTACCTCCCGCGGAGGCATTGAGAGAATCTTGCTCAGATTGACTCACACCATTATAAAACATGTCAATTTTAATTAATTCAGTGAAACCATGATGAGGACATCGACGAAGCAATTCTTTGAAACGATCCCATGCGTCACCAAACGATTCATCAAACCTTTGAGTAAATTTGATGATTTCATTTTTAAGACTTGTCGTTCTGGACGGGGGAAAAAATTCGTTTACAAATTTGGTAACTAAATCTTCCCATGATGTTATGGAACGAGGAGGTTGTTTTTCCAGCCAAATCCGGGCTGCTCTCTCAAGAGAAAATGGGAAAAGAAGAAGTTTGACTGCTTTGGAAGGGACGTTCTTTTATTTGATGGTTGAAGTAATTTTATTAAACCATCGAATATGAGCATGGGGATCATCCCTCTCAAAACCATAAAATTGGCTTGAAGTTACTAGATTCAGTAACCCGGTTTTGAGCTCAAAGTATTCAGCCACAATGGCTGGGACAACAATAGCGTCTCCATAACCCTCAATGGGTGCTTGGAGAAGCTCATTCATCGGACGGTCTTCCGCCATGATAACTTTCTTAGGGGAAACAGCACGTTCCTCAGATACGGCTGTTGGGGCAGAACGTCTACGGCGTCTTCGAGGAATTCTGACAAGCTCACGTAAAGGGCTTGTTGACCTAGAAGAACGAGTGCGCATGCACTAGAGACGACTCTAAGAATCCTTAGAGTGACGGGAAACTAAAAATAAAAATAGAAAAGAAATATAGACAAAAAGATGATATATAACAAAGTGTGATAATTCAAACTCACAGATACTTTCAAAAAGTCGTAATACGCAGCACACCTCCCCGGCAGCGGCGCCAAATTTTGATTGGTGTCAGACAGTCAGATAATATCAACCAAGTAATGGTCAATAAGTCAAACAGCCTAAACCAATACTCCGGTGAGTTTAGTGTTTCCCCGGATCGTTAGATCCCAACGAAATGTGAAATCTGAAATAAAACGACTTCGAGATCAGGTGAATTGAACAGGAAAAGGGTTTAAGTGATTGTACTACTGAAAAATAAGAGTGAATAGCTTTAATAAGCTATATCAATCAATATGTGAAATCAGATACGTACAAGTGAAAAAGGGACTGAAAAACGTGAACGTTTATTAATTAAACGTAAACAAAAACAACTTTAACTTATAGTAGGATTTTACAAGCCTTAGGGGCTTAAATGCAAATTAAATAAATTTAAAATATTTATTTTATAATCAAAAACTATTTAATTAATTATTTTTATTTAATAACTATTATTAATTATTTAATAATTAACTAATAATTAGGAAAATGTAAAATAAGTCTAGAAAATTAAAATTAAAATTTCAAAAAATCTAAAATATTATAAAACTTATTTTAAAACTAAAATTATATTTTTCACACTATTTATCTATTTATTATTATTTAATTATTATTTAACTAATTATATTGATTTAAATTATTATAAATACTAAAAAGACTTAGATAATTATGAAAAATTTTACATATCTAATTAACCATTACAGGAATCCTAAAAATTATAAAAAGTTTATATTATGTATTTTTAATCAACTTTACTAATTATTATTCTATTTATTAATTATTTATCAATTAAACTAATTATATTATTAAAAATAGAAAATGAACAGTATAAATCCTAGAAAAATTTATAAAATTACTTTACCTTAAATAAGAGCTATTAAAAATATAAAAACTAGGTGGTACTTTATAAAATATAATTATGCTATTTAATTCTTATTTATTATTTAATAATTAATTTAACTAATATTAATTCTAAATAACACTAGATGACAAAAGAAAAATCTGGAAAAATTTTATAAAATTACTTTAATATATAAGAGATTTAATAAAAATATAAAATAGCAGAAGTGCTTTATAAATAAGCTAAAAAGAAAATTAAATAGATAATTTCTATTAAATAGAAGCTATCACTATAATTAAATTTGGTTTTTTCTTGTTTTTCTTTTATAAAACTAATAAAATACTTAAAATAAGAAACTTTAATAAAGGAAAATAATTTATAATCACAGAATAAGCACTATGAGTGCTTATTAGACCACACAGTTGACTTTTGTTGACTTTGCTAAGAAATAAGCTCAACCGAGCTTGTGTGGGGTCCACAAGGTAAAACCTGGTTTCTCTGACTTATGTGAACTAGTTTGAGTGAGATTATATCAAATAAGCCATAAACAACAAATAAGCACTTTGCTTATTTCAATTTTGAGACAGAATTGGGACAAAGTTTCATGCTAATTTAAGGTGGGGTCCACTGGTCTAAAAGTCAAACAAAAGGTCAAGGGTTCAAGTCTGGTAGGAGGGGGTTGTAAAAGCCTAATTATGGGATGTGGGTCCCACTGAGTTAACCACAAATGAGCACCAAAGTTGGTTGGGTGGCTTGGGACTGCTGAGACAGGGCAACTATCTTGCCCTGCAGCTCAGTTCAAGGGGCATTTTGGTCTACAATAAAAAATCACAAAAATGAAATAAATGTGCAAATCACAAGTTCAGCTAATAGAGTTTGCACAAAACAAGTTTCAGGTTCCAAATCACAACATAAAAATCACTAAAATTCTTGCTAATTTGGTGAAAATCTGAGCAAGAACTTTTGACTTTTTCTAATTGTACACTCAGTTGACTAATATGAAGTTTGATCCTAATTTAGTGACTGTAAATGCAATTATTAGTTTAAATAAAGTTATCTTAGTGCAAATTAACAATTTCTAAACCAACTTGAACACTTTTTGGACTCCAAATCCCACACAGTTAACTGTGTGGGTGAGTTGTTTGTAATTTTTGACTAATTGGTGTGTAAGACTTGGTTTTATGCTACTAATATCCTACTTATGACTTATGCAACTTATCCACAACAGAAAGATACCAAAACAACCACAAAGTCACAGGGTAATTCACTAATCCAAACACCCCTATATTGCACTGATTTGAAGGTTTTCCAAGAAAACAACTGATTTGGACCAACCTAATACATAAAACTATATATTATACTTATATGAATCTGTTAAAACCTTACTTTCTTAGAAATAACAACAATAACTTAAAAATCAAGAACAACCTATAAATTACTTAAAATATTAAATACTACACAACTTTCAAACCTGATAAACAACTATTATTTTTTTGGTTATATTATCACTACAAAACCTTAAATGATCAAAGATAAAACAGAATCAAGCATAAACAATAATGATTAAAGGAAGTAACCTGAAAATGGTTAAATTGCTTACAATATGGTGACTGTGAGAACCAAACCAAGAACCAAGAACACTTATGTGACTCTCATGAGTCTTTAAACCATAATCCAGAGCTGCTTCCTTTCCAAAGTCACTCTAAATCAGAATCCAAACCAAAAAATGGTACAGTTTGACTTTTATTGACCAAGTTGTGATTTGTGAGTTTAGGTAATTAAACTAAGTTTTAAGGTATCTAGAAGCACTTATGAACTTCCTGGGAGCTTATGTGAGCTTATTATGTCTGTATCATCAACTAAGAACACAATATCAAGAAACATAAGAATTTTTGAAACTCAAAACTTGCATAAACTGATATTGAGGTTTACAATGAAATTGAGTACTTAAAACAGCTTAATTATATTATAAAAACACTTGACAAGGTAACTTAGATCTTAATACAACATTGGAAATACAAAGATTAAAAAGTCGACATACATTATTTAAAATTAAACTAGATATCTGTGTCTTCTGCTTCCCCTTCTTTCTTTATAGCATTTTTGGACTCCCCACATGTCTCTGAACCTTTCCCATCAATAATACCAACCATTGGATGAGTCAAAGTGATCCAAGCCGTTTAAATCTGTTTTGGCGCCAAATTCCACACAGGTTACTTGTGGCTGTTTCAGACTAATTAAGGGTGTTTGGGGTTTAGTGGTGACTAGGGGGGGGGGACAATTGAGACATTTCTGACTAACTTGGGGAAGTATGGAAGAAAAACTATCAAGTTGGGTGCTACAGTGGTGAAAATGGTGGGAAATGCATTAAATGCATTTGGGGTGAAATGATTGTGTTGGGAAGTGGTTGGCCAGCTGGAGTTGATGAGGTGGTGGTGGAAACCACCATGGTTTTGGGTTGCAGGCTAAGGAGAGGGGTGGAACAGTGGTGGTGGTATTGGAAGGGATGAGGGTCAACGGGGTTTGACCCCGTAATAACTAAGGGGGTGTTGGGTTTTTGCTTTGGTGGGCTGGGAAACCGGCTAGGCCCAAGAAAATAGAAAAGGTTGGGTTGTTTGTTTTGGACTGGATTGGATGGGGTTTAAATAATAAAAAGGGGTCCGGTTTGTATTGTAACTAACAAGGACCAAAAATGTAATTCGGCCAAAGTTGAGGGACCTGCTGTGACAACTTTTCAAACTTCATCCAAGGGACCATACATGCCATACTTGAATACCCCAAGGACCATAAATGTATATTTTCCATTTTAATATTTCCGGGGACCTTTTCTGCCAATTCCACAAACTCCAGGGACCAAACCTGTAATTTTCTGATTTTTGAAGGGTTTAACTTGTAACTTCTCAAAAGTTATCATAAGGACCAATTTTGTCAATTTAGAATAGTGCAAGGCTTATTTTTCACATTTTCCATTTACAAAACCTTATAGGGACTATTTTTGACATTTTCCAAACTTGAGGGACGAAAGTTGTCATTTTGCAATTTTTAAACTTTAAAGGACTTTTCTTGACAACTTATGAATCCCTAAGGACCTTTGATGATATTTTTCATGTTTTGATTTACCAGGGACTAATTTTGCCAATTTTTCAAAGTTCAGGGACTGAAACTGTAAATTATGTGAAATATTTTGTTTTTCATCAGTTTTCAATCCTTTTGCATAAAAACACAATCCAGGGATAATTTTATGTATTTTAAGGTATTCCTGTGTGTTTTTATATGTTTTTTCAGTTTAAATGTAACAGAAATGATGAGTATTTACACACTCATCAGCAATTTTTGGGACAAGAATAGAAAGATGGTGAGTCGTTGTCTTGAGTTCTTCTGAAATTGAGAAGTAAGAAAGTTGTCAAATATTATAAAAAGAAGTAAGATCTTGACGAGAGAGTACTCATTTTCTTCATGGCATAGAAGTGAATGAGTAGGTGAGAAACAGAGATATATGAAAGTTGATATGTTTGTCATGAGGGTAGATGAGTGTTATGAGTATGATTGAGATGATGATCAAGACTTGAAAAACTTTTTTCTTGTGTCAATTTGACCTATTTATTGTGAATGAATTTGGAGGAAGATAGGAATGATGGAATAAAATTCCTTACATTTTGGGAGATTAGTAAAGAGAGACATTTTGAAAGTTGTGATTTGAAGAAGAAAAAAAATTTGTGTTGATATGACTCATTCTGAATAAAGTATTCAAAAGAATTATCAAGGACAAATTAAGTAAACACAAGTATATCAAGTATTTGTGTACCATATAAATTAACACTTTTACACCTAAAAAGAGAAATAAACATACCATTGCCATATTATCCTTAAGAGTGAGAGCACTCTAGATGAGAAATACTTCATGAGCTTTTAAAGATCTTTCTAACATTAAGATTTCTACAAGAAAGTGTGTGAGAAACATTTAAATGTTGTAACAACTTTATCAATATCCAAGAGTTTTATTATTTTTGTAAAAGTGAGTTAGATGTCAATTTTTACAAAAAGTTTTTTTTCGATGTAGTTTTCATAACATACACGAATCGTATCAAGTTTTTAAAGTACAATATACTCTAAGAAACTTGCCAACGAAGCTCTGATTCTAATTGTAGAAAACTAGAAGGGGGTTAAATAATTTTACCGATTAAAATCTCTTATTAAAACTTATAGATCGTCTTATGTCAATCGAGTTTCGACGTGTTAGATATTGATATTATTAAAGCATATAAATCTAAGCTATAAGAGAGAAATAGAGAGACACAACCACAACACAAGTATTTATAGTGGTTCGGCTACAAGGACACCTTCATTGACCTACTCCACTCCCCGAGTCACCTACTCGAGAGTTCGTAATCATTGCACAACACAAACTCCTTTCACTTGGCGGAGAAGCCTTCACAACCTCGTTTACACTTTATCTGGTACAAAGCTAGATAGTGAGGTTTTCGAAGAGGTAAAGTCAAACCTTCGCTGCCTACACTTTATCCGGTACAAGGCTAAATACTGGGTCCTTAGCACGGCGGACAAAACCAACACACATAGTACAACATGACTAAAGGATCCAACGTCCTTTTACACTTAACGACTCAACACATCTACAACACCATTTTGAGAAGAAAGAAAGAACAAGATTCACTTCTATGATCTTGGAAGAGAAGAATCCTAGCAACTCATATCATGAGCTTGCAAGTCTTCGAGAGGTCGTGATCTCGCCTTTTAGAAGGAACCTAGAGAATCACAAAGAAAGACTACATAGAAAGATCCTTGGATCTAAGGTTAGAGAGTTTAGAATATAGAGGGAAGATATATGTGAAAGGGGTGAGGAGCAAGAGAGAAATGGCTCACTATTTATAGACAAATTGTTCACTGTTCACCCGGTTCCATCGGATCCCTTCCAAGAGGGATCTGGCTAGTGTAAACCAAAGGATCCAGGTAACTGGGTAAACCAGTCCGAATATTACAAACCGGGCTATGGGTTATGGGTTATGATCCATGGATAGTTGATGTCATGCCTGATGTCAAAGTCATCTTGGGTCATGGGTTATGGACTTTGGGTTATGGGTTATGGACTTTGGGTCATGGGTCATGAGTTATACCCATTTTGATGTCATGCATGATGTCATAAATGGGTCATGGGTTATGGATCAATGCTCCATGGGTTATGGGTTATGGGCTTGGTTTTAGGCCATAGATAGTCCAATTATTTTCTTAGTTATTTTACAAATAACATGTATTTTATAAAGAGGATAGTGAATATGAGGCTGTCACACATCTAAACTTACATGCGAAACCATCAAAAATTAAGTCATTTTAACAAGAAAAACATCAAATCTACCTCATTTATATTATGTCCTTCACAATATTAGTGTTTATCTTGATTTCATCACAACATCACTTAATTTGGGTTCACGTTAATACATGCATTTTCTACATCATATTGTTAGGTGATTTCATTGACTAAAAAATTAGCTATAAATTCAACAATGATTTGATTTAATTCACAACTAAAATGCGTTTCAATATGCATATATTAGTTCCTCTACTCAAATTTTGAAAAAATAATAACCAAAATGACATATTTTTTAGTGATTTTTTATAGTTTCGCATGTAAGCTTAGAAGTGAGATAACCTCATATTCACTTTTCCCTTTTATAAATGTAAGTAACTAGTTTACTTAAGTGTTTTTATAAAATTGTTTTGGTATACTTGTTTAACTAAATATGTTTAAGGTTTATTTGTTTAATGAAATGAGTTAGTAAACTATTGTCTCAAAGTATTACGTAATTTATTTATTTCGTTAAAATGATTTTACGTTTGTTATCGACAAAACATTGAAAGACCGTAAAATATAAATAAACGTTTTTAAGGTTTCGTAAAATATAAATAAACGTTTTTAATGTTTATTTGTATTAACACAACGCTTCAAGTAAAACAAGGACATGACAATTCAACAAACCAATAGGAGATAACTAGGGAGTAGTGAAATCTTAGTAAATATGCCTTTACTCTATCATAAGAAGTCACCAAGTTTGTTTTTCTTTTGTTTAATTAGATTAATTTTAGTTTTAATATTATTAGTTTTTGGGTTAGTTGATTAGTAACTAATTTCGCCAACTCTATCAAAAACCGAAATTTTTAATTGCTTTAAAAAAAATATAAAAATACAAAAAGAATCATCCCTCACCGCTATACCTATCTCGTCATACATCTTGACATTTCCACAACTATTGCTAGACTATTCCCCTAGAGAACAATCAACCCTCCCGTGGCTTACATATACTACACTACAACGGTTAGGTACTCTGCCTAAGGAGGATGTAAAACTTTTTAAGATTTTCTTGAGAGGTAAAACTTGTTGAGAGGTTCTACGAATCCCGCATCAGAACGGTTACATATGCTTTAATCATTTGAGCATATGGAATGGTTACAATATTTTAAGAAAAATCAATAGCTTGGCCATAAACACATATCTTATCAATAAGATTAGCACCTACACAAACATTACGTATATCTATATAATGGAAAAACTTAAGCATCATGTTAAATTACAAAATTAAAAAATAAACATAAAATTAACATTAGAATCTTAACTTACACGGTTACATAAAGATAACGATTCTTAGAAAAACACTTGAAATTAAAAACATTACAACTAAATTAGATAACATTTTTACTCATCTTCGTCTTCTAAAGCTTCATACAAAACAAATTCAAATGTTATGGAACTGATTGGTTGCTTTTTTGGACGCTTAATGAAGGGGATGTCAACAAAAAATTGTTCATCATGAAAAACTTTTCCATTAGAGTTTTTAACACAAATAATTTGAAGATCATCATCGTCGCTTATACTCGTGTCATCAATTGACAATTTCTCATCAGATGAACGGTGGTTCTGAACAGCATCAGAATCAGTACTAATTATAGTTTCGTTAACAAAACTACTTCAATCATTTCAGCATTTGAAACGGTCACCTTCTTAGAAGCACGTTGAACATCGTCGTCAGTAACAAAGATATTATTAATACATTCAACATCATTATTCAATCGAACCTACAATTAAAAAAATTAAACATTGTATATTTAATTACAACAAAGTTATACATTAGTTAATTGTTTATTATCCAAACTAAAACGGTTACATTTTTAGGAGCAAACTCAACATCCTCGTCACAAAAGATTGACTACGTTCAGCACGACTACCAACTACCGTTGTATCTTCAGAAACGATTCAACCTACAGTTAAACTCAAAAATTAAATATTACTTATTACATTACAACAAAATTATACATCAGTTATAAACATCACATCATCAAAAACATGATTACCTTATCAGAAACAACCTCAATTATACTCTGTTGATGTTCAGCATCAACAACAATGAATGATTAATCTTCATTTCCATTAGAACCATGCAATCCAACCTACATTTACATCCAAAATTAAATTATAAATATAAAATTACAACAAAATTACATATCACTAAAAAATAACTCAACATTAGAAACAGTTACCTTATTGGAAGCAAACTCAACATCAGCATCAACAACAAAACTCTTCTTAATCCGTTCAACATTAACTCTAGCCATTGAATTCTTTAAACTGAATTCATCATCATTACATCCAACCTACAGTTAAATACAATAATTAAACATTACAAATTTAAGAACAACAAAATTAAACATAAGAGAAAGGTATAAAATAAATAATTCTTTACATGACCCTCACGCATGTCATTAGCACAAGGTTTTTATTATTATTTATTTTTTATTTTTTTTCCTCTTCTTCTTCTTCTTCTTTCTCTGAAAAGCAATATTCCTACCATGCCACATAATCAAAGCTTTTGATAAATCAGCAACAACAAACTCACCATCATTAACAACACCAACATGGACATAATATAAAATAAATAGTAGTATATATAATATAAAAAACAAATAAAATCATGCTGAGAAGTAATATTACATCAATAATTGTAGCAACATCATTTACATTCTTATCTTTCTTATGCACAATAAACTCATCATGTTTGCCAGCATTAACATCATTAAAAGATGGTTTGGAAACAACACTGACTTCACTCGAATATGAATCCTGTAAAGAAACAGAATACATCATTAAAACAATATAAACAATTATAGCTTGGAATAAGAGACGAAACAAATAAATAACATTCCTTGAACACACGTACACAATCAGCAACCATGTAAGACGACCCAAATGACTTATTGCTTGCCATTGGAATGAGAGAAACTTAGACTAGTGAAAAATAAAATATTTATGAATGAGTATATGGCTTGATGATTAAGTGGGTACTTATAACCAAAGATCAAACCACCAATCATAATTTGAAAAATAACTACACTCGCACAAATTTGAATAAAAAGTTGCAGTTACTAACCTTTGGTATGGGCGCCACATTTAAATACACTCCTCTGCATGAAACTGAACTTTCGAATAAACAGTTGGGAGCAGTTTTTTTTTTCATCCAACGATTGACATGTCATGAGATTACACATCTATGACCAATATTTAAAGTTAAATTAAAGCGGTCAGGATTAAAAATAGGACACACCAGCAACAATAATAAGGTTAATTTTTAACAATTTTTTATTTTTTTCCCTCACCACTTTCTGTACTTCCTTTTACTTTCCTTTTTCTCTACATTGAAAGTAGATAACACATTTTAACAAAAAAATACACGATTTAACAAGAACAAAATCATTACTCATTTATCTTTCTTACTATTTCTAAATTGACAATTTTTCTCTTAACAAATTAGTTAATAATTATACCTATATACTAAAAGGCGTGAATTTACTGTTCCCTTTTAGCCCGTTTGCACTGTTCGGTAAGCCCAAATCAGATCCACTCCTTAATACCCGCATCCGAATATATTGTGTCTCCTCTCACACATCCCTCATGACTTTTCCGGTTTGCCGGAGATCCGATGGAGCGAAAAAACCCGAAAACCAAAACAGCCTCGGGGCATCTATAGTGAATTATGTGAGTATAGCTACAGTATGATCTACAGGACATGAATATTTTAGTGGGTTTACATTTGTGAGGGGCATGGATATGTGGCTGGGTTTTCCCCAACACAATTGCTTTATTTATCAGCCACTTTTTAGCCACATATGATTCTTGAAGCTTTTTGATAACCAAAATTTTCTTTTTTATTGTTACACACTGGTAACTTTTTATGCTTTTTTAGAGTTTTATTTCGTATAATACTTAATTTCGGTTTAGGGTTTCGTTGAATTACTCATTGTTGTTTGCGATTAATTCTGTTAATTTTATTGTTATGTTAGATTATGAAAAATGAAACCCTAAATTTTTTTGGCTTTCTGCAGGATCTGACTGTATATCAGAGATTATGGGTTCGAGGTGATTGGAAGAGCTAATGAGTAGGTAATATCATCTATATGTTTATTGTTATAAGGATCTGTTTGATTTTTGGTGTTATTGGGTATTTGATATGTTTTTCTTTTGCTGGATCCTTAAATTATTAGCTTATTATAGTTTGGTATATTAGCCGAGTTAAATAAGCTCATAAGGTGTGGTCATAAGCTATTTATGAGCTCCGGTTATAAGTGTGTATTTGGTAACTACTTTTGTTGGCTATTTTTTAGCAGAATAATGCGGTGTTTGTTTTAGCTTATATAGTTGGCTTACGCCTTATTTAATTTTGGCCTTATGTTTATAAGCTCACTTTTGGTGGCTTATTTCAGTATGATAAATTAAAAATTATATGATGTGGTAGATGTGTTTATAGTTTATTGCGTTTTCAATCAGTCTTCATGAAACAAGAACAAATAGTAGGAAAATATCGTATCCAATAAGACTTACCACAAAAGTACAGCCTTTTCTGTTTCATGGAGGCTGATAAGATTTCGATCTTTGACTTACCTGAACCTCATTGTTGCATTTATCTATTGACACTTCTTGCAGCATGTCTTGGTGATGGTTGGAGCGCTACGCTTTTCTGGATCGAAAACACATGCTCACTGTGAGCAATGAAAGCTATAGCATTGAGCTAAGTATACCAAACACTTTTATGTCCTACTTTCAAACAAATTTTATTCCATGTGCGGTTGTAGAGTGACCGGTTTTGACTATTATGGTGTAATTCATTGTTCTTATTTGGTTTTTAGTATGTATGATTATTGATAATAATTGACTTTTTGGATGCAGCTATTGGAGCGTAAAGGATGCTTTTGGCCGATAAGGAGTTAGTTCTTGCTGGAAGATCCAAACTAAAAATATAAATATTGATGACGGTAAGGGATGCGTAACTATACTAGGAATTATAGGTACACAAACAAACGCACTTACATTATTGTCTATTTTTAGTGCCAACACTGTTGTGTTGACACTATGGAACAGGAACGCACAATATTTCGAAGAGGACACATATGAAGAGCTACCGAAACCGGTGATCATTGCAGTGAGTTCATGTTTTGTAAAAAGAAACTGGAATATAATTTACTCTCTTTCTTAGTGCACTCACCCTGCACATTATGGACGATATATAATTTACTTTCTTTTTTATAAATCACTACCGTTTTAAATATGAATATGACAGCTAAATTATTACAATCATAATCTAATATATCCAGTAACATCGTATATGGCTTTTTATTCATTAAAAATATAGTTCAAACAACTTTCTAGCCGATTCCCATTTCACCTTAATTTTACCCATTTGACTGTCAAAGATACACCTTCATCCAGCATTGGACCAAAAATAAATTTGGGGTTAAATGACCACATCTGGAAAAATAATCATATCAAACAGTAATTGCTTTTCTCAGGTCAGTTATTTTACTCAGCTAATTGATGCGGCCATGCAGGTATATATGAACCATAAGGGATTGAAGTCCCTGAGCCAATGGACGAGATGCAATATGCAACATTTGGTAGTGTTTAGTGGACCTTTAAAGAAGGCTCAAGAAGGTAACTGCATGATTTTCGCAAGCTGGATGATTATCTGCATCAACTCAGTTGTAGCGGCTCAAGGTTTGCTTCGCCTATATAGGTAAAAAAAATACAGATATAACATCTTATATATGCGGTGGCGATGCCATTAAAGTGCAGGGTGAGTGCACTAACTTCAGAGAATGTTGCAATCCTAGCAATGGCGAAGGGTATTGTTTCAGTGTTAATCGTTAGACTACAATAGCATGTTACATATTTACCATAATCTCACAATCTGATGTTTCCATATGTTTAATATGTTGATGCTTTATTGATTGCAGATGCGAATCAATATGAATCAATGGGAAAGGTGTAAATCAATGGCTGTTGATGCCAAGTCGAGAGCACTTGGGACTGAAGTTATCGGTACTTACTTGGCTACCACAGATTCACGCGTTGCAGTCATGGGAAACGTGATGGTACTGTCATCCAGAGGAAACACGTGAAGGTAGCAGACAATTTAAAAACACATCAAATGGTCTTGGCTTATATCGGTGGAAGGGTGGTAGGCTCACATGAAAGCTTTTTAACTGAGTTTTTGCCTCACTACTTGGCTTGAAAAGTTGCCACTCTTATCCAAATTTAATGTAACTTATTATATACTGTTGCGTAGGTGAGCACAGAATTCTCATATATGAGTATATGGAATCTACCAAAATTGTTTGGCCCATTAGTAGAAAGATTTTTCTGTTGTAGTATCAGCATTTAGCTTTTGGTGTTATGACTAAATGCAACAATATCTTCCTTTTCCCAACCTAAACGAAGGAATCTGCATCAATATTTGAATTTCACATTTATGAAGTTATAAACTGAGCCAAATGTCTTTCAATATTTTTGCATTCACACGTACAAAACCTGTATTTGTTTACAGAAATGTATACAATCTGCTCTTTCAGTGTATGTTATTCAGGTAAAGTGTTTATGTTTTAGTACTTCTTCCAAAATTGTGAATTGTAATTGTTTGCTCCTGTTAATATTGTGTATTCAATGCAGAAACTTGCCACTGCTGGAATAAAGAAAAACATGGAGTAGTCATGGACGCAAATGCATAGTATGTCAGCAAAGCTCAAGGGTGCAGGTAAGTACTTCATACCTATATACAAAACGAGAGAGACAACAAGGACATAGCCATACAACAGGCTACCAACATCAAATAACGTACGGTTTTAGATTATACCTACAACTACTGTTGTATCAATACAATTCATGTTTTTCTGTTTTAAATGTATTTTTCTGAGATCTTAAATATCGTTTTTTGGGGTTACATTACAGAAATGCGGTTAAAGGGAAACTCTAACAAGACCGCCTCTTGGACAAAAGGTGAGCACTATTTAAAGTATTTTGCAACAAACTTGAGTTATTCGTTGTTTGCTTCTGCCAGTTTTTTCAGTCATTCACGTCAACAAGATACAACAATATATACAGATATGTAGAACAATAATTTACGTATTTTAGTTTAAATCTACATTAAGATGTCAATAGCACCGTATGTGCAGATGGGGGCATTGATGACCTTGCTGAGTTTTGTGGAACTGGGAAAGCTGTTGCTGAATGGACCACTAAGTGTGCACTCGGTATAAATTTTTTTTTTTCATTTTTGTTTTTATTTGTTGTTTATATTAATTGTTGTGAGATTGCAGAGCAATGGGTAGGTCAGCCCATTTTGAAGAAAGCCTTAACATCTACACTCGATTTCTTCAGACCTTGATAGGTGTGTGTCGAGGACTTCCTTGAAAAGAGGCACCCAAGATATCTTAACTTGTTGTGTAAGATAAATTGGTATGTTTAGATTACTGGCTAATAGATAATTTGTTTCCGAGTTTGTTAAAACTAAGCCAATGCCAGTTTATAATATGGCGTTACTCCTTTGCGTTAAAGATGTAGTCATATTTAAAGGCATGATCGCTCATAGGTTGTAAATAGGTTTTCAAAAATTGTGTGGTCAAGTTTTGTTAGAGGATTTTACTGTTCAGTAGCCACAATTGAGCTGTTATTGAGTCCTAGATTATATGTAGGTCAATTTTTTATACATACTTGCTTGAGTCCTAAACCTACCATTTGCTTACTGCGGGTCAAACAGACGGGTACATCCTAGAGAATGGATCTATATGGTTTATTATTTTGTATTGAACATTTCCTCTATCCTGATGCATTTTGAATATATGGCAATCGATATGTACGAAACATACAGCAGCCTTGCGGTAAGGCACAATGGCAGTTGCTGAATTACCGATGTATGCTCAAAAATATATGCAACGGCCAAAACATAACTGCAAACTATTTAAGAACCTCTTAAATCTGTATTTTTTTGCAGCACGTCCAAACGCTACTTAAAACTATATGAACAGCCTTTTTTGGATTAGCTTATTCGGGCTTATGAGCTTATATGAAAATTGGAAAAAAGATTATATGGCTTATTTAGATCCATAATGTCAAATCACATTCCATCTAATGGGAACCAAATCATTTTGTTTGAATTTTCAATTTTACGTGTAAATTGTAGCTTTTTTATGTTTTCGACAGGTTTTTAGGCACTTATTGATTTTAGGTGTTAAGGAAGCTAATGTGATTTGATATATGGTTTTGACAGGAAGAGCCGAAGAGTAGGATGTTGGAGCCATTCGAAGAAATCAAAATGAGGTGCCAATTTGGTGAATTCTTCGTTCAAATGTATACCCTAAACATCACACAAAAGGCTATGATGCTTTTTATTAAGGAGAACCAGTAGCAGTCGAAAAAATTATTCAACTTTCATAGCTGATTTTATCTGAGATGGAAAACTTTATTAACTGAGTTATAAGAGTATATATTAATGTGAAAGGGATTCTATTATTATGGTATATGTTTTATTTGAAAATATGGAGGCCATGATGTGCTAACTCATTTGAAAACGCGTGCAGCTTGATTTGGTTCAGATCATCGCAAGAAAGGTT
Source organism: Artemisia argyi (assembly GCA_030686995.1). Classification (NCBI taxonomy): domain Eukaryota; kingdom Viridiplantae; phylum Streptophyta; class Magnoliopsida; order Asterales; family Asteraceae; genus Artemisia; species Artemisia argyi. The sequence continues at coordinate 44,101,074 of CM060708.1, forward strand.
CCGGATGGTTCATGCTCAGCTATTGAGTTGTCGGGCCAGGTTGGTGCAAAAGTTAACAACTATAAAGCACCACTGATATTGGACAGAATGTGTCGTCTTCTTACCTCCCACTCTGGGCTCATTTGTTCTATCAAGGAGCCCCATAATGGTGTTAATGAACGATTTTATGGTTTAGCCACGGTGTGCAAGTTCTTGATCAAGAATAAAACAGATGTTTCCTTTGCACCCTTTTTGCTGATCAACCATGATAAGATTCTTATGGACATATGGTACAAGTTGACAATCACATAATAGGAATCACACCTATATTTTATTACCTGAGTTCTGCAGTGCTTATGCAACTATTTTTTTTTCTTTTTTTCATGATTAAATTTATTTTCTTTAACTGCATGAACAGATCTTAGACTACACCGCAAGGAGAGGGTGGAGTGATGAGGGGTTTATTATTGCGGGTTCATTATTGATTGGGTCTTCCAACTTCTGTAAGTTTGTGTTACTTTTCTTTCTAACGGAACGTGATTTAATAGATATATTTGATGCTAATTTAGGGGTTGTATTGGATTCTATATCGATTGTCGTTCCTTATTTGAGTACGCTTTTGTGCTTATTGCATTGTTTTAAAGCCATTTTGCATTCATAAAACTTTATTAGTATAAATAGGATGTTTGGATTAGCATCATTTATTCCAAAACCCAATAAACCAGACTGCCGAGATATATAATGTTAGGCTGGAAAAGTGATACTGTGGATATTGTTGCATAAAATAGTACTCCCTATTAAAATGGTGAAAATGAAATAAGGTTAGAAGAGAAGAGTGTTTGTAACAGATTGAATATCTCATTAGATATTCAATCTGAAGCGAAATGTTGACATTCAGAAGTTTTGTTGTGCAGGCGAAAGTAAGTGTTCAGTTTAGGACCCCTGAAGCGAACTTGACTTTGAATTTGGAGGTGAGTTTTGGATATTTACTCAGGCGCAAGGACACATATGGCAAGCGAACCAAGTGACGACTGATATGCCCAAAATCTCTAACGTCAGACACGTTCGTGAAAAATTTACCGACTGGTATGCTTATGATGTTTTTCTCTACTTTATATCTTCCAAAAGCTCCATTTCAATATATATATATATATATATATATATATATATATATATATATATATATATTTCGGCTTATAAACTGCCTATCACCTTGAACGTACACCTGCTTTTACAAATCTTAGTAAGTTGCCACAAACACCCATTTAGTATATTTACTTTTTTTTAATGTTTGTAGTCATTGTACTGAATACTCGAAAGCTGTTAAGTTGCTCCGGCTGAAGTCATGGATAGATAGTCGAAAAAGAAAGATAAACAGGTTTGCCTCAATTTCAAAAAAATACAAGAAGTGAGGGCTGCAAAGCAAAATGTTATGGTAACACCGAGTACTCCGACCATGCTTGCTGATATTGAAAGGAATATTCATCAAATACACACAGGGTGTCTGTAATTCTAATCCATGTACACTTTGTATAAAGTTAACTTTAATAGGACTAACTTTGTATGCTGATATACAGAATATCATACATGAATTGTACATGAATCTTACCATTCATCGTGTTGTATTTATGTTTATTAATTGTTGAACATAGATGCATTTACTAAACCCCTTAACTGCACAGCGAATACCATTAACATCCTAACATGATACGACACACTCGAACCTCTTTTTTAGCCAAACTTACATACGCCAACATCCCGCAGCAACGCGCGGGCTTAAGACCTCGTTTCTTTTAAAATGTGTAATAATAACCTTAAGTGAGGTTAATATACAAAACAACTCGATCGAAATGCTATATTTCTCTAGTAATGAACAAATAATTTGAGAAAAATCAAAAGCGGAACATAAACAACAAATTTAGAACCGAAAGACTATAATTTTATATGAGAAAGAATTATTCAGTTATGATACACCCTCGGAGTCCTCGACTACTTGATAATAACATATACATACTTATAAGTTAATTACAACATAATAAAACCTTAACATTTATATTCACGACCAATAAATAATTTCTTTCGAGCGTACAAAGTGGGAATTGCCCGTGTTTGATGAACGACTTTAAGGGTGTGTTTGGTTAAGAGAAATGGTGGTAAAGAAATGGAAATGGGCTTATTTCCCTTGTTTGGTTTGACAAAGAAATAAAGAGGTGGAGATATTCCATTTCTTGAGAATCTGGCTCTTTGCATTTTTATTTCCCTCCCTTTTTATTTGGAAATGAGGAGCCTCTTTAATTCTCCGCTTTTTTTGCTTTTATGGGAAAAATATACTTGAAAAATGTGGTTACACTTTAAAAAAAAAAAATATATTAAAACATAAAAAAGGGGTATAAGAGGACACAATCACGTGACCACCACATTTCACCCCACACATTTCACCTAATTTCTAGAAAACCTGTCAAACCTTAATCCCTAATCACTAGTTTCAGGCTCTTTCACCTCTGGTCTCCAGCCCCAACTCGCCGTCATATCCCTCTAGTTCATGTAGACCTCGAATGTTTGATTACTGCATCTTGTGGTCATCTTTCTCGGATCTTGTAGACCATGTACCAGATTTGTTCTATATGGTCATCTTTCTCAATTATTTAAACATCGTTCTATGTGGTCATCTTTCTCAATTATTTATATAGCAACCATGTACCTTGTACCAGATTTGTTCTATTGTTTAAAGAGAAATATTTAAACATTGTTCTTTTCAATTATTTAAATAATGGTTGTGGATCTTGATTGGTATACAAAATCATACGAGGTAACCATATCATGTTTATCAAATTCATATTGATGGTGAGTTACCAGTATTGGGATTTGTAATTTGAAAGTCATTCATGGTTGGTATTCAATTTACTGATGTTTTTTTTTATATTAAATTTCCTGAAGATTTTTTTTTACTCCAAATAAAACATTTTTTTTGTTAATTCTCGGATCAAAAGTCTCTGTTGTTACCGAACATGAGAATTCATAATATTTCTCTACTGATTTCTATTCCCTGAATTTCTAATCTCTGCTTCATTTTATTTCTCTGAATTTCTCTCTACCAAACACACCCTAAGAGTAATGGTAACCCTTGAGCCGTAGGGCTCGTGCCATGGGGTTTTTTTGGTGCCACGTCAGCAAAAATCTCTATGGCGCCAGAAATCTGACGGCACCACATTTTGGCCGTATTCGTTGGCACCAGAAATTCTGATGCCGTCGGCCAAATATATATATATATATATATATATATATATATATATATATATATATATATATATATTTTATTTAAAATAAAACATACATAATATTAATTAAAATAACCTTCATTAATTAAAAAGAAAAATACACATATTACAATTAAAAAAAAAAAAAAAAAAAAAAAGTTGCATGGAAAATATAAAAAGAAGTATACTTATACTAAGTCCAAGCCCAAACACACACACACAAATGGGCAAAGCCCAAGTCAAAAAAAAAAAAAAAAAAAAAAAAAAAAAAAGGTCGTCATCTTCTTGGTCCATCTTCTTCCTGTACCTGCAAAACACAGCCAAAAAAAAAAAAAAAAAAAAAAAAAAAAAAAAAAAAAAAAAAAACGAAACACAAACACAGCCTTCATAAAACACGAAAAAAAAAAAAAAAAAAACGCAGCACCGCGTGGGCTGGCCACCACGGCGCAACAGCCGACGGCGCCACCCACGGTGTCTTGCGCCAAAGGCTTTTTTGGGCTAGTGCGATGGCGCCACCTTAACAGCCATCGGTACCCCTCACTCTAAATTCTCTTGTAATCCATTTCTCACAACATTGCACGTGATCCAATTCGCTTTGTCACGTGACATCGAAGGACAATGTTACCACATATTGCGGTGAAAACTAGTTGTCGGATATTCCTATTTCCAAATATGTAAGAATGATAAATAAGTGACAGTGTTATTGTTTTGCACACAACAATTTACAAGCATACAAACGGTATGTATCTAATTATGGACTCTCTCCTCTCAAAATTATTGTATCATTTTAACTTTTTCGGTATTTATTTTTCAGTTTAAACCTTAGTTATTTTTATTTATATTACATAATACTTGATGCAAAATATATAAACGGATTGATTTTAAATGTATTTTTATATTGGTATGATTTTCATCAAGTATTGTATAACACAAACAAAAAATATTTATAAAGTTGAGAAAGAAAGACAAAAAAGTCAAAGTGAGACAATAATTTTGGGACGGAGGGAGTATTATGTAGTAGAAATTTCCAAAGTAGGCATATAGAAAACCGGGTTACGAAATACTATTCTTGAAACCTGCGTTACCAAAAATGATACAACGAGGAAAAAAAAGTAAAACTAAAAAAAAGATCGTGCGCGAACATAGTGCACGCAAATTATTTGTGCCCAGTATTTTGGATAGCAACACATGCAATTTTTTGTTTTTTAGATTCAATAAGAAGGTGACACATGGCAATGCGCGCATTATTGTTTGCTCACCCCCACCCCCCATTTGCGCGTTTCATCATTTAAAGAAGAGACCTAGTATGCTGACATGTGAACGTGTGAGCAAACCCTCTTATTTGCACATTTAGGTATTTTATTTAAAATTAGCCTGTGCTAATTTGTAAAAAGAATGGAATAATTTGATTCAATGATGATTGGCATTTCATCTAAAATGGATGGAATAATTTGTAAAACCAATGGGGACCAACAGGTGCGCACAATAGATGGAAGGAAATCTTAAAGAAAAACACCTGATTTTCGGATGGGGACAAACCTGAAACTTGAACTAGCCCTACAAAGAATATGTGGTCTTCATTACAAACTAATGAATGTATTTGAGGATTTTAAGAGGTTGAAGATGAATGTTTTGATAGATCTTGATGATAACGTTTAAGAGGTTTATGTTGTTTGTTTTTGTTTTTTTGTTATTTTTTTTTTATTATTATTATTTTTTTTTAGAAAATAAAGTACTATGAATCTATATTAAATGTTTGACTCGTGAAGCCATATTAAATGAGTTACAAACCACTACTCACACTTTTTTTTTTCTTTTTTATGTACGAATGATGATAGGACAAACAAGTCAGAGCGCAAATGATGGTGGTGAGCAAACGGTTTCGCGCGCCCAGGCTTTTTATTTATTTATTAATTATTCAACAAATAATAAGGACATGATGCATAGCGTGCAAATTGTTTTTCGCGCGTAGGCGCATTTGTGCGCCGTGTAGCTTTTGATTATTGAAAAAATTAATGTCATTTTTTGTTATCTTAATGTCTAGTAGTAGAGAATGGTAATTTTGTTAAAATATACAGTATACAGGAAAACTTTTTAATGCATGAATTTATGTGTATCAATAAAAAGTTACATCAAAATGATAACAAATTAACAGCCAACTTGTTAGGTGTAGGAATTGTGACACAAAATTCATATGAAATTCATAGGATTAGTTTCTATTTTAGATTGAAAAATGATTGAGAGGTCTAAATATGTACCTAATTTTATGTCGGAATGGATGTGGTTTATAAAAAAGTAATCATTTTGCTGTCACTAATGAGATGCTCAGGATTAGGCATACATTTAGCCATAACACTTAAGCACGTCAATTAATGCTCTTTTAGATTATGAAATATTTACCGTTTTATTAAATTAATGTTAGGGGGGGTACTAATCATGGAAACGACGACATCATTTAGTTTACTTTCCTGAGATAGTAACTGCATGGTTCTTTTTGCACAAAAAAGGAGAGAAAAAAGGATCCAAATTGTCAACGCGAATCACGCTCATTTAGATATTTTGCTAATTCGAGTAATCAATTAATCTGCTTTGGTTGGTTTTTAGAAAATGATATTTACATGGTAACATGGTATCATTAGTTTTGCACCCTTTATTGTCGGGGTATAACTATTGGCTTTAACATTAACTTGGTAACCTTTATGGGTTTCTTTATCAACCGGACTATGCATTTGGTTCTTTGTTCAATGTTTTAACCGACGGCTGAACCTGTTCACTTACCAAAACAGGCTTTCGGAGACCATGCATGTCAACCGGGTTTCAAAACATAGAGCCTAATTTGTTTAACACGTAGAATCCTCTATTTAATCGTAATCAAAGTCCAATAACACTTAATACAACAACATCGTCGTTACAGTTTTTTAATCTGAAAAAAGAAAAGAGTAACCCACATGCCACGACATGTCTCATGGTTAACATAACTACGTGAGGTAAATCAGGTAACACTATTATTGTAAACGATCTATGTATTTACAACCTTGCTTATTAATTTTAAGAGCCATTTGCGGAAGGCAAATATAAAAGGAGAAAAAGGTATAAACCGTGTGGGTTCATTACTTTCGTCGGTCATCATTTGGTGTAGGACTCGAAATAATATTTGCTGTTAAGCACTGAAACGTGAACATAAAAGAATAAACATTAATTCACGTCACATGCACGTCAAAATTAATAATTTAAGACACACTCCTTGTCACGGAGTCTAATATGTTTTTTTTTCCCCTTCTTTATTGTTAATATTCTCACAAATTAAATATCAAAATATGATATAGTAACGTACACTTTCATACATCGATAAGAAATACTTTTTTATAGATGTACCAAACATCGGTCTTTACTCATCCATATCAAACTTGTCATCTACGCAATATGGTACTTTTTAAACAAAATTAGGTACCGCAAATTATCATAAGACTTAACGTAATAGGACTGAACCATTCGGTCACACTAGGCACGCGAGACTCGTTCCTCCCCCTTTCCTCGTAAATTTGATTCATTTGGTTTGTCAGTGAACCAAATAAATGGTGAAGCCAATTACTTAAATATTCTATATAACTAGTGATTTTACTGATTCAAATTTTTTTCTTACTTTATATTAAAATGAACGAAATATGTCACTGTCATATTTTTATTCACCTTATTTACTTGCACTAAAAACTCAATCGCTTACTTTTCATCCAAAATATTAATTACGATCGCCCGAAACAAAAAGCATTCGCCCAAGTAAAATATCAAACGTCCAAGTAACATTTGTTTCACAATATTTGTTGTACATCTCGCCTAGCACAATATAAAGCAAACTAGTATTTGACTTGAAACATTTCCCTATAAAGCAAACAAGTTTGACGTGAACATTGGAGTATTAGTATAATACAGTAACATAAAATCTGTTATAGCTTCGCCACATTATTTGTTGGTGGCGAGTATTAACATAAAACTTTTTTACTCGCCCAAACATACATTTTGGTACATCTCGCCCACGCATTCGCACCATTACACAAAATGATTAAACTCGCCTAGCACTCGCCCCAACACTCGTCCTTCGCCCAACACTCGCCCTGGCATTGCGCTGCCTTCGCCTATCATTCTTCATTCGCCCAGGATCTAAAACAAGTCAAATTTCGCGTTTAAATGTCGCCTTGGAGACACGTGTATGGTGACAAAATCATCTACTAATCAATCTAACGGCTCATATTTAAAAGTTCATTTTCGAAAAAAAGTAGGTGTAAAGTCCAGATTGGTAAAGTACTACTAGAAATAGTTCATTTAAAAAAATTTCTCTAAATGTTGTGTAAAATGTAGCCATCGGGAGTGTTTGTGAACGTTGGGAGTGTTTTTTATATAAATAAATAAATTTAAACCCCATTTTCTCTTTATAAAATCTTATTATTTTTCATTTTTATACACACTTTCAACTCAATCCTTTTTCCATACACATTTTAACTTCTCAAATCAAACAAATGAATTCTGATCAATTCCTTTTTGATGATATAGATGACGAAGCGAAAGTTAATAGTTTATTCTTTGAGTTTTTTAAAGACGTCACTTTGCTAATTGAAGTTTCCACTTCTACAATCCCAAGAAACCCACGAAACCCGATTGATAGAGATCGTCACGGTGCTAATGATCGTCTAGTGGCGGCTTAATTCAGTGAAGAACCATTGTACAACGACTATATATTCTGTAAGCGATTCCTAATGAGTCGACCGCTCTTCACACGCATTGTTCGGAATTGAATGATAACTTCCCGTATTTTCAACAAACATACCGATCGGGAAGTTAATAGTTTATTCTTTGAGTTTTTTTAAAGACGTCACTTTGCTTGTTGAAGCTTCCACTTCTACAATCCCAAGAAACCTACGAAACCCGATTAATAGAGATCGTCACGGTGCTCATGATCATCTAATGGCGGCTTAATTCGGTGAAGAACCATTGTACAACGACTATTTATTCCGTAAGCGATTCCAAATGAATCGACCACTATTCACACACATTGTTAGGGAATTGATTGATAACTTCCCGTATTTTCAACAAACATATGATTGTACGGGGAAGAATTGGCATTTCCGCGTTGGTGAAGTGTACCTCTCCAATTCGTCAATTAACATACGACACCGTTCCAGATGCTCTGAATGAATATCTACAAATTGGTGATAAAACTTCTCGTGATTGTTTTGTTGCTTTTTGTAACGGGGTTATGGAGTTATATGGCAAGGAGTATGTAATACCCCCAAAAATGATTCAACGAAAGACAGTACTAGTATTAGGGTGCTACTAGTTGGTATACAACACAAGCATAAGAAAACGGAATAACATCATTCGTTTTATAAAATCATTTCATATTCCAAAACTTCAAAGTTTACATTTATTCAAAAGTATGGAAATAAAGCCCAAAAAGTAAATATAAAGATCAGTCCCAAATAAAATATCATAGTCAAATTGATCCATAAGTCATGCCGCTTACCAAACCTCCAATAAATAAGCATCTAAAAATCTCAATATCAATTACCTGAGAAAAACATGCTAAAAGTCAGCAAAACACTGGTAAGTTCATAGGTTTAATCATAAAACAATAGCATTGGACCACATCAAACATTATAAGTTCATTTGTTACGCTGGCTAAGTCATGAAATCGACGCTCGACAGCGTGCGTTAAGCACCAAAACAATCATAAAGCCCCTAGCGCAGTGTTTATCCCTAAACACTCATAAAATCCGACATGTTATACGTCCACTATGATTGGCGCTACCAATCGGGACGGGAATGGTCACCCCCGATAGATCTATCTATAACATTTACGCTTCCCGCATGAACTAGCGGTTCATGTGTAGGTGACTCCTCCCATACCAACCAGTCAACCAGGTGTGGTCAATAGGCCAAGTCTAGGAGAAAGTGATCAATTTATGATCCGTTGAAAGCACAGTGTGTTCACGGGTCGTTATGTCCCAACGAGGCTGAAATTGTATTTTGGAGAACGTTTGGGAATTCAGTGATTGAAGAAATGAATAAGATAATGATTTGGATTGATTTACACTAATGGAAATGATTGAGATTAAGCTAAATAAACAATATCAACAATAACAGGAAACAAATACGTATTTAAATTTGAAACGTAAACTAGACGTATTTGCGTATAGAGAAAAAGGTGAGATTTAAGCTAGAGGAGGTAAAATGACTATTTTACAATCTTTATATTAAAAGAAAATTTTATAAAAAATAAAATTATTTTTTTATTATTTTATTATTTAATCTTAATTAAAAACTATTTAACAATTAATTTAAACTAATTTAAATTAAGAAAAATACTAAAATGATTTAGAAAATTATGAATTTTTTTATAAAACTAATTAACCATTACAGGAATCCTAAAAATTTTAAAAAAGTTTATAAAAGTTATAAGTAAACTATTTTATAAATTAATTACTTAATTAATAATTAAAACCTAATTAAACTGATTTAATTATAAAAGATACTAAATAAACATTAAAAATTATGAAAATATTTCTAAAAATACTTTTTAATTATAAAACATAGGAAAAATATAAAAAGGCACTATTACTTATAAATAAGCAGAAAGAAAATTTATTTTTGGCTTTTTAATTAAAACTAAATAAACTAGAATTAATTACTATAAATACTAAATCTAATCAGAAAATTATGAAAAATTTTTACACAACTATTTTAATATGACAGGAAATTAATAAAATATAAAATTGGAAAATGCTTTTTGAAAAAGCAGAAAAATAAGCCAAATGGCTTAAATAGAAGCTATCAATTATTTTATATTTGGTTTTTCTTGATTTTCTTTTTACCAAACTATTTTAATACTGAAAATAAATAACTTTTTCCAAGAACAAAATTATTGAAGCTCAAAAATAAGCAGTATGCAAACTTAATGGTTTAACAGATGGCTTATTAAGGTTTTTGATGGATTATTGAATTAAATAAGCTACTGACAAGCTACCAAAGGCTAAATAAGCTATAACCAACTGAGATGTACACAAAATAAGCTAAATCAACTAAACAAGCTCACTGAATAAGCCAGGAAGCAAGAATAAGCAAATCCAAAACCACACAGACCAAACATGCCAAAAGGGGCTAATTGCAGCCCTATGTGGGGCCCACAGGAGTGACCAAGGGTCCAAAATGAAACTAGATCAAACAAGATGGGCTGGGGGCTTTCCAATAAGCCAATAATCAAACCCTGGGGTCCACTAATAAGCCAACGATGGGCTTGTGAAGTTGGCTTGGTGGTTCCTTGATGCGTGAGAATTGCACCAGGCTTTACCTCTCGAGGGATCTCGAGAAGCTTACAACCCCCACCAGGCAGTGTACCTGATCGTTGTAGTATAGTATAGTGACAAGTACCGATGGATTGATCGTTCAACTCAGGAATAGTGTCGCTAGGATTAGAAAACCTAAAAACTAGGTCTAGAGGTGAGGATGATTCTTTTTGTATTTTTTTTAAATTTTATAAAAGCAAATAAAAATCTCGTGTATTGGAGGAGTGGGCGGAATTAGTTGCTAGTCAACTAACCCAATTACTAAGATGCAATCAAAATAAAATAACAAAAATGAAAATAAACTAAATTACTAATGTGGTGTGAGCAATATATGGGAGAATTGTGTTAACTTAGATTTCACTACTCCCTAGATATCTTTTACATGTTAATTACTTGTTACAGTTGCGTGGATGACAGATTGTATTCCTTAATACCATTCATGGGGTAGCATACTTACTTCCCCAATCCTATAAGCTCCTACTTCACTCCTATGTCGAGCCGGCTAAGAAGCTCCTAACTTGGGATCACTAGAATTCGCTCATGCATTAAATACAACCATAAAAACCTAGTACACATCGGTTCATGTTTCTTAAGACGTTCAAGCAAGTTACACAATGGAGATCTGCCAGTTCTCTTAAGCATAACATTGAAATCATTCATCCATTACAACTATAAACAAGCAATCAACATATAATCAACATCTAGGTTTCATTACATCTAAGCAAACACACAATAGATCAACATATAATCAACATCTAGATTTCATTTCATCTTAAGTGTAAGGGGAGGGTAAAATGATGATACCTATAATCAACATCTAGGTTTCATTTCATCTTAAGTGTAAGGGGAGGGTAAAATGATGATACCTTACATGTACACTTTCGCTTGAGTTTGTTTTGTTTGATGGTAGATGTGTAATAAAACTATGAGAAATACTTGTTAGTGTAATTTTAGCGCCAAATTTAAAATTTTTTACAACATTTAGGAATGAAACTTTAGCCATAGCAAGCGTCTCATGGATAGGAGATTGTATGACTAGCACATAACCGTATATTCAGAAAAATTTTCCACCCAAATATGTGAGGTTCGCCTTTAGATTTGATAGGAAAAGCATTTATTATTAGTGCTTATGAGTGTACCGGTAGCATTTAGATTCTAGAACTTGCGTTAGTGATGCATCCCGAGACCGCTAGTGAGACTACATTCGTGTAGTATGATTTACTACATGATAAGAGGCATTAGGATCACCCTTGTGTTAAACTCGTATCATAATTACTTGACCATTTAAGTAATATTACTTGGCTAGTTAAGTCAACTAATTTTTCCCACACCTTAGCGTTGTACTCATTTTTAGTACACGAAACCCCTAGTACACCCATCCGAGCCTATCTTTTCGTTTCTAACTTTAAGCATCTTACTTAAAGGAAGAATTTGTTACACCCCACTTAAATGTACAACCAAATCGCCTTAGCCTTCCGTGTATGCGCTCATCCTTAGTGCATTATTATTATTTGTTAAACCCTAAGTTAACTATCTAATTGATTACATGGTTGCTAAGTCGAGTCATATCCTTGTACATATTGTTTTGGGACGATTGGAACTCATGGGTAAAGTACTTATTTATGGAGTAATGGGGAAGAACATCATATATTACCCCCGTATGTGCGTTAATCTTAAAAGTACTCCAAGTGTTTTGATTTTCTTAATTCGAGTCATTAGATTAGTTTATTGTAAAGTATGTAAAGATTCAAGTGTAAGGGAAATGTTCATTCCCTGTGATGTATTATTTTGGATGGTAGGGTAAGAGTGTATGCAAAAAAAAAAAAAAAAAAAAAAAAAAAAAAAAAATGAAAAAATCAAGAAAAAGAAAAAAAATAGAAAAAGAAAAAGAGAAAAACACATACGGACTACCATCCCTTTTCATTCTATGTTCATTTTTATGTTTTTGTTATTTTTCATTTATTAGCTTAAGTCGAGTCTAGTCTTGGCTTAGCAACGCCACATTGTACATGTAATTAACCAAGATTGTTAACTCGCCACCAGTAAAACCTCCTTTATCCAACAAAACCGTGTATTTCATATCCCTACACCTAACGTTACAACCCTTTAAAAGACCTCTTTGATAGTTTATCCTAGGTGCTTACGCCAGGTGGTGGAGGTTTGATCCTTTCCCAAGCCTATGGTAATCTATTTTGCTATGACAAGTAGTGAGAGATATCTTCCGTTTCCATATTGTAATTTATACTTTATTACACCCGAGAGATGTGAGTATCTAAACACTATTTGTGAGGTGCTAGTGTATGACCTCCGTGCTTGTCTATTGGTCTTTAGTGGAACGATTATTTGTTGTAATTACTTTTATATTAGTGTTAAATTACCCCTAACTTGTATTTTGAGTTGAATAAAAGCGCATTTGCTTGAGGACAAGCAAATCTCAAGTGTAAGGGTATATGATGAGGCGAAAAATGAACCACTTTTAGGGGGTCATTTAAGCCCGGAATTGAATTTATTTGATCAAATATTGCCCTAAATCGTTCCTTTTGTGATTTTAGGTACTTTGCGAGAGAAATCTGAAAAAGGAAGCAATTCGGACGTTTTTGGAGCATAAAAGCGAAGAAAACGCCAAAGTCTTAATTTTCCTTGCTGGGAACAGTAGGTGACGGCGTCAAGAAGGAATTTCTGACGGCGTCAAGATTAATTTCCATGACGACCCAGTACAGAATTTAAGGCGTCACGAAGTAGGGCGTCAAGAGGAAAATGCATGACGGCCTGGAAACACATAACACATGACAGCGTCAAAAGTAGATCAAGGCAGTCCGAGAAGTATTTTGGCGGCGAGATGACGGCGTCACCGATTTTGTCTTGACGCCGTCAGACCCTATTTCCTATATATAGTTTTCTAATTTTTGCACATAAAAAGAGAGAAGTTTTGGAGAAACCCTAAGGCCGAACTTAGTACGAATTTTACAGGTTTTTCAAGGGTTCTCAGCCCTTGAACCCTTTCATGTGTAATTGAGATAAGTGTTCTTTTAAGTCAATCAATATGTCTATGTGTTGGTTGTCTATATCTTGTTCTTGTCTTAATTCCATCATGCTAGGCTAGATCTATCTTGTGTTTGCTTAGATCTAATGAAACCTAGATGTTAATTATGTGTTGATTACTTGTTTATGGTTGTATTGGATGAATGATTTCGATGTTAGGCTTAAGAAAACTGGCAGATCTCCATATGGTAACATGCTTGAACGTCTTAGGAAACATGAACTGACGTGCACTAGGTTTTATTGGTTATAGATCTCCATATGGTAACATGCTTGAACGTCTTAGGAAACATGAACTGACGTGCACTAGGTTTTATTGGTTATATTTAATGCATGAGTAATTCTAATGATCCCATGTTAGGAGCTTCTTAGCCGGCTCGACATAGGAGTGAAGTAGGCACTCATAGGATTGGGGAATTAAGTGCGCCACCCCATGAATGGTATTAAGGAATACAATCCGTCATCCATGCAACTATAACAAGTAATTAACGTGTAAAAGATATCCAGGGAGCAGTGAAATCTAAGTAAACACAACTTCTCCACTTATTGCTCACAACCTTAGTAAATTTAGTTTATTTTCATTTCTAGTATTTTATTTTGATTGCATCTTTAGTATTGGGTTAGTTGACTAGCAACTAATTCCGCCCAAATCCTTAAAACCCAAGATTTTTACTTGCTTTCTAAAAAATATAAAAATACAAAAATAATCATCCCTCATCTTTAGAACTAGTATTTAGGTTTTCTAATCCTAGCGACACTATTCCTAGCTGAACGATCAATCCCCCGGTACTTGTCACTATACTATACTACAACGATCAGGTACACTGCCTGGTGGGAGTTGTAAGCTTCTCGAGATCCCTTGAGAGGTAAAGCCTGGTGCGATTCCCACGTATCATGTTTTTGGCGCCGCAGCCCGGGGAATAGTTATTGTCTAGGTTAGAATCTCTTTTTATTAGGTCTACTTGCTAGATTCCTTTCTAGTAAATTTTATTTTTATTTTTAGGTTTTCTTTAGTCTATCTTAATTCTTTGTGTTTTTGTTCGTAACTCTTCACCACCCGACATCATGGACGAGGGGGACATCTTTGAACCAGTCATCCCACCACAACAAAACCCACCACTAGAACTTCTTAGGCCCCGAACCTTAGGAGAATATTCCCGACCTAGCCACCAAGGCTACCAAAACACCATTGAGCTCACCGGAGCCAATGTGACCCCCTTGCGATCCGACACCATCCGGTTAGTGCAAAGCGGATGTGCATTCCATGGACTTCGTTCCGAAGATCCAAACCAACATCTTAAGGACTTCCTCAAAATCGTAGACTCCATAGACCTAGATGTTGAAACTAGAGAGACAACCCGATTACGCCTATTCCAATTCTCACTACGAGATCAAGCTAGTCAATGGCTTGAGCGTTTACCCGTGGGATCCATCACCACATGGAATAATCTCACCAATCGCTTCCTTACTCAATTCTTCCCACCGGGGAAGACTGCAATGCTTAGAAATGACATTTTGATGTTTGAACAACATCAGGGTGAAACTTTCTACGAAGCATGGGCCCGTTTTAAGGATCTCCTCCATAAGGTCCCTCACCATGGTATAAACCTTTGGTTATTAGTCCAGATTTTCTACGACCATGTTGACTATCACACTAAGCGCACAATCGATAGGGCCGCGGGAGGTAAACTACGTGATAAGAACGCCGAGGAGTCCTGGGCAATTATCGAGGAGCTCGCCACTGATAATCATGAGATGTGGGAGTTTAATCATACAATAAAAGCGGCCATCAATGCAGTCTCAACATCTGGAGGAATCACCGAAATCCCCGATGAACTCCTATGCAAACTCGAGGCAAAAGTTGACTATTTTGAGGAAAGGCAAAGAAGACCTTTATGTCCTAGACGGGCTACTGTCAATTCTGTTTCGAAACCAACTTTGGCACCATTATCTGAGTCACCCTCTAGAGAAAATGTCGAGACTTTTCAGAACTATGCCCCACCTTGTTCCCCTCCCGAGGAGCTTAGCTCGGAGTTTGAAGCTAGGATGAGAGAATATATGGCAACTCACTCAGATCAGCTTGCTAGATTCGAGGAAGCAGTTTATAAGCAAAAAGAGGAGATGCAGGAGAAAATGAATGAGATGATGAGTCTATTAGAGGAGTATGCCAACCAGAGAACCCCCGAAAGAATGCTACTAAGGAAAGAAAGCGCCACTCCCACTACCCAATTTGTTAATTCCATCACAATTGTCCACAAGGATAACGAGAAGGTAGAAGCCCCTACTAAACAGACCTTAGAAAAACCAACAAAATCCTAACCTTTGAGTCACTACCTGAAACATGATATAAACAAAAACACCATAACAAATTGGATTAAGGGTGACGGGCGTAACCAACCTTCCAAACAGAGTTCTGAGAAAGAGGAGAAGGTAAAAGATGAGTATGATACGTTACCTGGGGGATCAGTATTCGAGAGGCTATTGGTACAAAAAGTAGCTACTAAGCAGATAGTGTGTGGGAACTTTGAGATACCAACTAGCATCGGGGACTTGAAATATCTTAGTGCTTTCACCGACCAAGGGTCGGAAGTAAATCTTATGCCCCTAACTATTTACATCCAACTAACATCAAAAATGCCAGTCCCTACTCGTGTTAGGTTGTCCCTCGCTGGACACTCGTACATATACCCCCTAGGAATCGCAGAAGATGTATTAGTTAATGTCGCAGGGTTCATGTACCCTGTTGATTTTATGATCATCGATGATAAAGGAGATGGATGCATGCCAATAATCCTTGGGGCACCATTCCTCGCCACCGCTAGGGCTGTCATTAAGTATGAAGGTAGGAAAATTGAGCTTAAATCTGGAAAAAGAAAGATTAGCTTCCCCATGACTCCGCGAAGTGAGCATGAGAATTTGAGTTGGAGAAAGATCAAAAACAACATTGACACGACACCCATTCGTGTTCAGAATAAAATTCTTGCATGGGAGGCAAGAATCAAAAGCTATAAGGAGGCTAAATATGAAAGAAGCAAAAGCAATAAGGATCAGGTCGAATTCGAACATACTCAACCCGCAGAAAATCATGTACCATTTGAGGAAGGGAGTCTTGAGACACTTGGAAACAAAGATACCACCCGATAAACCAAGTCCTTGGTGGTATGCGCCTTTCACAATTGAAGGCGTGAGCCAAGATGGGATAGCAAACTTGAGAAGCGAAGTTTGTGGAATGGTGATTGCAAGTATCGATAGGTTAAGGCACTACCACCATAACAGTAATGATCGCAACTACATGGGGTATATCATTTCAAGGGATGAGATCACGTAGTAACCAATGACCTTGAGTCTAGCTACAAGACTCATAAATAAAGAAAAGCGCTTCTTGGGAGGCAACCCATGCTTTGTGTGATTTTATTTTGTTTTTTTGTTATTTGCGTCTGTATGCATGCTTTATTTTTATTGTTGGTAGATCATGTTTCTCAATTAAATAGTGGAAATACTTTACTTTGTTGTTTTGGCCTAGTCTTAACTCCACCTAAAGGTATTTTTGCAAAAGATAAGTGTAAGGGGAAACCCCAAATATGTTTTCAAGAAACAAACCGATCATGATTCTCCACAATATTAAATGAACATGTATATTCGGATTTGTTAGAGTCAAATGCTTGTATTGAGTCATAATGAAGTTTTGCAGGATTTTCCAGGAAGTAGGACCAAGTTTTTCCAGAAATTTTCCGGAAACTTAACATAAGAATTTCTGCAGGTCACTTCTGACGGCGTCACGAGTTAACTCTTGACGGCGTCACGTGTAATAATCTGGAAATTTTACCGATTTTGTTTTTCTAACGGAGTCTTATTGTTTTTGTGAATTATTAAGTTTTATAATCTCTAGGAGATCTGAAAACTTCATTCCACAAGCATTATATCTTATTTTGTTTTCTAGGATTTAGTAACTTATATAGGTTGCCGTCAATTTTATGCGAGGTTGTCTTGTCTATTTTCTCAGGATTTACAGGTTACGTATGACAAGAAGATGATTATTATTCTGGAAGGGAAGCTTTGATTGTTCATTTTCTTGGAGGAAGATTTAACCTGGCCACCTTATTATCCATACCGAGCGAATCAGGGGAGCATTTGATTTCATTCTTTTTACTTTTTCACTTTTACATTCTTTACTTGAACATTGGGGACAATGTTCATCTTAAGTGTAAGGGGAGGGTAAAATGATGATACCTTACATGTACACTTTCGCTTGAGTTTGTTTTGTTTGATGGTAGATGTGTAATAAAACTATGAGAAATACTTGTTAGTGTAATTTTAGCGCCAAATTTAAATTTTTTTACAACATTTAGGAGTGAAACTTTAGCCATAGCAAGCGTCTCATGGATAGGAGATTGTATGACTAGCACATAACCGTATATTCAGAAAAATTTTCCACCCAAATATGTGAGGTTCGCCTTTAGATTTGATAGGAAAAGCATTTATTATTAGTGCTTATGAGTGTACCGGTAGCATTTAGATTCTAGAACTTGCGTTAGTGATGCATCCCGAGACCGCTAGTGAGACTACATTCGTGTAGTAGGATTTACTACATGATAAGAGGCATTAGGATCACCCTTGTGTTAAACCCGTATCATAATTACTTGACCATTTAAGTCATATTACTTGGCTAGTTAAGTCAACTAATTTTTCCCACACCTTAGCGTTGTACTCATTTTTAGTACACGAAACCCCTAGTACACCCCTCCGAGCCTATCTTTTCGTTTCTAACTTTAAGCATCTTACTTAAAGGAAGAATTTGTTACACCCCACTTAAATGTACAACCAAATCGCCTTAGCCTTCCGTGTATGCGCTCATCTTTAGTGCATTATTGTTATTTGTTAAACCCTAAGTTAACTATCTAATTGATTACATGCTTGCTAAGTCTAGTCATATCCTTGTACATATTGTTTTGGGACGATTGAAACTCATGGGTAAAGTACTTATTTATGGAGTAATGGGGAAGAACATCATATATTACCCTCGTATGTGCGTTAATCTTAAAAGTACTCCAAGTGTTTTGATTTTCTTAATTCGAGTCATTAGATTAGTTTATTGTAAAGTATGTAAAGATTCAAGTGTAAAGGAAATGTTCATTCCCTGTGATGTATTATTTTGGATGGTAGGGTAAGAGTGTATGCAAAAAAAAATAAAAAAAAAAAAAAAGAGAAAAAAACATACGGACTACCATCCCTTTTCATTCTATGTTCATTTTTATGCTTTTGTTATTTTTCATTTATTAACTTAAGTCGAATCTAGTCTTGGCTTAGCAATGCCACGTTGTACATGTAATTAACCAAGATTGTTAACTCGCCACCAGTAAAACTTCCTTTATCCAACAAAACCGTGTATTTCATATCCCTACACCTAACGTTACAACCCTTTAAAAGACCTCTTTGATAGTTTATCCTAGGTGCTTACGCCATGTGGTGGAGGTTTGATCCTTTCCTAAGCCTATGGTAATCTATTTTGCTATGATAGGTAGTGAGAGATATCTTCCATTTTCATATTGTAATTTATACTTTATTACACCCGAGAGATGTGAGTATCTAAACACTATTTGTAAGGTGCTAGTGTATGACCTCCGTGCTTGTCTATTGGTCTTTAGTGGAACGATTATTTGTTGTAATTACTTTTATATTAGTGTTAAATGACCCCTAACTTGTATTTTGAGTAGAATAAAAGCGCATTTGCTTGAGGACAAGCAAATCTCAAGTGTAAGGGTATATGATGAGGCGAAAAATGAACCACTTTTAGGGGGTCATTTAAGCCCGGAATTGAATTTATTTGATCAAATATTGCCCTAAATCATTCCTTTTGTGATTTTAGGTACTTTGGGAGAGAAATCTGGAAAAGGAAGCAATTCGGACGTTTTTGGAGCATAAAAGTGAAGAAAACGCCAAAGTCTTAATTTTCCTTGTTGGGAACAGTAGGTGACGGCGTCAAGAAGGAATTTCTGACGGCGTCAAGAGTAATTTGCATGACGACCCAGTACAGAATTGAAGGCGTCATGAAGTAGGGCGTCAATAGGAAAATGCATGACGGCCTGGAAACACATAACCAATGTTGCAAAAATCAGAAAAATCGGCCGATTAATCGCCGATTCCAAGGTAATCGGCCATAGACCTTGGCGATTTAGGCTAATCAGCTAAAAAAATCGGTCTGGGAAAAAAATCGGCCAAAAATCGGCCGAATCGGTCAAAAATCGGCCGAATCGGTCAAAAATTGGCCGAATCGGTCAAATTTAAAAAAATAAAAATTTAGGCATTTTACTTAATTTGGGGATCGTTTATTTCACTTATAACGCACAATGGGCCTCATAATCAGAATTGAAGCCTTTTATTGAGGTTTGAAAACATAGAAGGCTTGAATCAGTTAAGATCTTTAGTTTGCTCTCCAGAAATTCTCAAAACATGCAGGAAATGCCAAACCGATTAATCACCGATTAATCACCCGCCTTGACCGATTACAGGCTGCAGGGTGGTCGACCGCACGGCTACCGATTCACGATTTTTGCAACATTGCACATAACACATGACGGCGTCAAAAGTAGATCAAGGCAGTCTGAGAAGTATTTTGGCGGCGAGATGACGGCGTCACCGATTTTGTCTTGACGCCGTCAGACCCTATTTCCTATATATAGTTTTCTAATTTTTGCACATAAAAAGAGAGAAGTTTTGGAGAAACCCTAAGGCCGAACTTAGTACGAATTTTACAGGTTTTTCAAGGGTTCTCAGCCCTTGAACCCTTTCATGTGTAATTGAGATAAGTGTTCTTTTAATTCAATCAATATGTCTATGTGTTGGTTGTCTATATCTTGTTCTTGTCTTAATTCCATCATGCTAGGCTAGATCTATCTTGTATTTACTTGGATCTAATGAAACCTAGATGTTAATTATGTGTTGATTACTTGTTTATGGTTGTATTGGATGAATGATTTCGATGTTAGGCTTAAGAAAACTAGCAGATCTCCATATGGTAACATGCTTGAACGTCTTAGGAAACATGAACTGACGTGCACTAGGTTTTATTGGTTGTATTTAATGCGTGAGTAAATTCTAATGATCCCATGTTAGGAGCTTCTTAGCCGGCTCGACAGAGGAGTGAAGTAGGCACTCATAGGATTGGGGAATTAAGTGCGCCACCCCATGAATGGTATTAAGGAATACAATCCGTCATCCACGCAACTATAACAAGTAATTAACGTGTAGAAGATATTTAGGGAGTAGTGAAATCTAAGTAAACACAACTTCTCCACTTATTGCTCGTAACCTTAGTTAATTTAGTTTATTTTCATTTCTAGTATTTTATTTTGATTGCATCTTTAGTATTGGGTTAGTTGACTAGCAACTAATTCCGCCCAAATCCTTAAAACCCGAGATTTTTACTTGCTTTCTAAAAAATATAAAAATACAAAAATAATCATCCCTCATCTTTAGAACTAGTATTTAGGTTTTCTAATCCTAGCGACACTATTCCTAGCTGAACGATCAATCCCCGGTACTTGTCACTATACTATACTACAACGATAAGGTACACTGCCTGGTGGGGGTTTTAAGCTTCTCGAGATCCCTTGAGAGGTAAAGCATGGTGCGATTCCCACGTATCACCGTCACCAAAATTACTCTTGACGCCCTACATCTGACGCCGTCACGTTTTCTCTGGGTCGTCATCCATTTTGCTCTTGACACCGTCAAAAAATCCTTCTTGACGCCGTCATCTACTGTTCCCAGCAAGGAAAATTAAGACTTTGCCGTTTTCTTCACTTTTATGCTCCAAAAACGTCCAAAATGCTTCCTTTTCCAGATTTCACTCCCAAAGTACCTAAAATCACAAAAGGAACGATTTAGGGCAATATTTGATCAAATAAATTCCAATTCCGGCTTAAATGACCCCCTAAAAACGGTTCATTTTTCGCTTCATCATTCCTGCTGATGAATCAACAGGAATGGTCAGGGTGTTTTAATGAGCAAAAAAGCTATAAGCTAGTGACTTGTGATCCAAAATAAGCTCAAAGCCAATAAGCTAGACTAATAAGCTTCCTAAAAAGCCAAAGGTTGGGGGTTGGGGTTCACAAACAAGCTCAGGGTGAGCTTATGAAAATGGGGCCAATACCCTGGTACAGGGGAGGTACTTGCCCTGCATGCTTAAATAAGCACTCCAATAAGCCACTAGAAAATTTCTTAAAAGTAAACTGAAATAAGGATTCACTAGTTCAGCTGACAAACTTTAATTTCCAAAAGGCTCAAAACTTAATTTTGAAAAATAAAGTCATGAAAAATCTTGCAAAAAATGAATTTCTGTAAGACTTGCACTTTTTGACTTTTTAGATATTGATCCTAAGTTGACTATTGTGAACTCTGATTAAGTCCTAGTGACTGATTAAGTTTTTTTAAGCTACATGGAGATGAAATTAAGCTATACTAACAACTTATGGGCTGATTTGATGATTACTTGAACTTTAAATCCTAACAGTGAACAAATAAGATGAGATCAAAGGTGATTTTGACTTTTGCTCAAAAGACCAATGGTTTTTATGCTATCACTAACCTAAGGCAACCTACTTAGACAGGAAATTACTAACAACACTATCACAAACACCTTAGAACACAGATATGACAGCAAATCCAAACAACCTGATATGAAACTGATTTTGAGATTTTTAAAGTGAAATGATGAGACAGGCTTAACCACTTATCTAGGACTAATAAATAAGCTATGAGAACTGATTTTGAACCAAAAACCAACTTTACCAAAGGTATGCAGTGAACTTGAGTTAAATGGAAAATGACTAGTTTCACTGAGTTTTGCTTTTTTGAAACAAATGAGTGTTCAATACTATGAAACAGGTTTCTAATGACTTATTATGCTATAATAAGCTAAAATAAGCACAGAAACATAAGATTAAACCACAAATGCTTAAGATGCTATAAAAGACTAAAATGACAGTTAAGCTAAGATTATTGAGTACAATGGATTTCAATGAACAAGCACTAGATTCTAAGCTACAATATGACTTAATTATACCTAATAAGCACACAAATCACAGAGATAAGCACTTGAACAGTAAAAACAAGGAAATTGAGAAAATGCTTACAAAGTGCAATCCTGCCAAATAGCAAGAACCAAGGACCAATTACCCTGACCTAATGTCTCCCCTGAGACTCTAAACCACTGTCATCCAGGATTTACAGTGCTCCAGCAATCTTCTTTCTTCTTTCCCTGATTTTTTTTATCATGTCTAAGCTGATTTTAAATGCTTCTAATAGCTTACAGAAGCTATAATAGGAGCTTATATGAGCTATTGAGTCACTAAAAAAGCTTTAAACAACTTTTAGCTTATAATGAGAATTTTACTAGAAAATGCTAAAAAACTGAATTGCAAAGTGAAACTTGAAATTGATATTGAAAAGATTTGAGATTACACTTAAAAGCACTGAGTACAATCTT
Organism: Artemisia argyi; assembly: GCA_030686995.1. NCBI lineage: Eukaryota > Viridiplantae > Streptophyta > Magnoliopsida > Asterales > Asteraceae > Artemisia > Artemisia argyi. Next base: position 44,124,173 of record CM060708.1, read on the forward strand.
TAAAAGCTGGAAATTACACTAGAACTTGAAAAATTAATTAAGTCGACACTACATTAAGCTAAATAAACTACACCCTAATCTCTTCTGCTTCTTCTTCAATTTATAGGGCTCCATTAGCGTTAAAAGAGACCTCTGAGCAAATCCCACTCCAATTCTGAGCCATTGGATCACTTAAATTAATCCTAGCCCTCCACGTATTTTTGGCGGGAAATTTGGTTTGATACCAATTGGGGTCTGTTGCTTGTGGGATTGGGATTGCATTTATTATGGCTTGTTTTGTTAGGTAAATATGATAGGTTTGGGTGGTGGAACAAGTGGAGGAGGGGGTGGTGGAAGTGACATGGTGCAGGGCAAGTTGGGGAGGGAAAGGGGTAGGGATGGTGTTTGTTTGACTTTGCGTTGACCCTGGGATTTTACAAGTAAAAAGGGAGTTGGGCTCATGGGTGGACTGGGCTTTGGTATTGGGTGGACTGGTGAGGGAGTTGTGTTTTGGATTGGATTTTGGATTTGGTAATAAGATAGGTCCGTTTGGTGTAGTAATATAACAAGGACCAATTTTGTAATTTTGGTTTTTTCAAGGACTGAAAATGCAATATTCCCAAAGTTCACAAAAGGATTAATCTTGCCATGTTTGAATAATACAAGGCCATAATTGATATTTTCGACATTTGAAATTTCCAGGGACCAAATATGTAAAATCTTAAAATTTTAAGGACCAAACTTGTAATTTTTTCTATCTTTTCTTTCAGGGACCAATTGTGATAACTTGTGAATTCCCAAGGACCATTGTTGACTTTTCTTTCCAAAATCCAATGCTCAGGGGCTATTTTTGTCAATTTCCAAACTTGAGGGACCATTTCTTCCGATTTTGCAAACTTTTGCTCCAAGGACTATTTTTGGCCTTTTGTGATTCCACAAGGTGGGTTTTGACAATCTGAGCTAAAAAGTGGTAATTTGCTTCCCCGGCTTTGGCTTTTGACACGTTTTCCAAAATCGTGCTCGTTTCTGTCCTTTTTGGCCTGATTTGTTGATATAAATAATGTTTGTGAATGTTATTAATATTTCTCAATAAACCTATGTTTTGATAATTACAAAACTTAAATCAAATTAAGTCAAGAATAAGACATAAACAAGTATTTGGTGACAAATATTTACCTCTACATCTTATATCACTCAAGGTATGTATAAACTTAGTAACTTATGCATTACATGATCAAAGGAAATTTTATATTAATACATAACATTATATAAAATGATTTTAACATTTTATATATATTTGTAAATCATTTTTTGTAAAGCTTTATTAAACCACAAAAATATGATTTCAAATTTCCAACAAAAAAGGGCAAATTTTATCCAAAAAAACTTTTGGAACGTTCAGGAGGGCGGCCCCCTTAATTTTACTAGGCGGCCCCCTTAATCATTAAGTGGACCGGCCTACAATTAAGGAGACCGGCACGCTCCCGAACAGTAAAATCTGGCCCTATAAATATTGGATCATTCCACATATTTTTCTCACCTTTTTGCACTATAAACTTTCTGATCCAATCTTCTTCTCTAGATCTAAAATCCTTTGATCATATATTTCATAAGTCTTTGTTTCCAAGTGATCCAAAGCTTCATCCATTCAAGTGCAAGAAGAAGAACACTTCTCTACATCCATCTTATTGTAGTGGTGTTGTGTATAGCTAGTTTCATATAGTACTAGTGATAGTTATTTGTTAAGGTGTTGTGTATATTTGTTGATTGTAGAATCTTGGTGTGTTGTAAACTAGTTTAGTAGTTGTGACTTAGTTGTGCATAGAAGAAGGTGTGAAGATTGACAAGGTGTGAAGACGGTGTGAAGTCTTGAAGAAGGTGTGAAGGTGTGAAGATCACGTGGTGTGATATTTGGTGTGAGATTGGTTCTAGCTACGATTAGAACTCGACATTTAGCTTAGTGTCGTTAACTTGTGTAAGCCAAGGTGTGTAAGGTTTTCCACCATAAGGAGTTTGTTGACATAGTGAAGAAAACTCTCGAGTGTGGTACTCGGGGAGTGGAGTAGGGCAAGGAAGGTGTCCTTGTAGCCGAACCACTATAAATTCACGTGTTGTGGTTTGATCTTTCTAACTCTATATTTTCTTCATTATATTTCAATATTTTCAATATTAGTTTAGACTTGCTTATATTGGTTGTTGCTTGAACTCACTTAAGATCGAATCGAAAGTTTTTATAACCTACAAAATATTTTGGAAATAAATTTAAAAGGACATAAAACTATTCAACCCCCCCTTCTAGTTTTCCACAATTGGTATCAGGAGCCACGTTTAGCAAGATCTTTAAAATATATTGTATTTTAAAACTTGTAACGATCTATGGAATCTGAAAAATATTTAGAAGGGCAATTTATGCAAAAACCACCACTATTTGAAAGTGATGGATTTTTATATTGGAAAAATCGATTCGAAACTTATGTGAAGTCAAAAGATCTAGATCTTTGGCATGTTATTACTAATGGTGATTTTTTACCTATTCAAAATAACCCGGAAACTAAGAATGATGAAATCGTACCTTTTGAAAAACAAAATGATGATTTAAAAAGAAAACTTGCTAAAAATAATGAAGCAAAAATGGTTATTTATAATGCGCTACCACGTAAAGAGTACGAAATGATCTTTATGTGTGAAACCGCAAAAGAAATTTGGAACTCTTTACTAATAACTCACCAAGGTAATAGTCAAGTCAAAGATAATAAGATAGATCTACTTGTTCAACAATACGAGCAATTCACGATTCCGGAAGAGGAATCAATTGACAATGCTTTTGCTAGATTTAACACTATCATCACAAGTTTAAAAGTACTTGATGAGAATTTTTCTAGTAAGAATTTTGTTAGGAAGTTTCTTAGGGCTCTTCATCCAAAATGGCGAGCTAAAGTGACGGCTATTGAAGAATCGAAGAATTTGTCAACTTTGCAACTTGACGAATTAATTGGAAATCTAAAAGTCTACGAAGTCATCATTAAGAAGGACTCCGAAATGGTCAAGGAAAAACGAGAGCAAAGCAAGTCAATCGCCTTGAAAGCTAGAAAGGAATCTAGTATCGAAGATAGCTCATCTTCCGAAAGTGATGACGAAGAATACGCCATGGCCGTAAGAGATTTCAAGAAATTCTTCAAAAGGCGAGGAAGATTCGTAAGACAACCGTATGATGAAAAGAAAACATTTCAAAAGAGTAAAGATGACAAGAACAACAAGATTGAAAGAAAGTGTTTCAAGTGTGGAGATCCAAATCACCTTATTGGAAAATGTCCAATGATGACAAGAGATCAAAATCAAAGAGCATTTGTTGGAGGTGCTTGGAGTGATAGTGATGATGATGAGAATGAAACGACAAAGGAAGACAAATGTCTCATGGCGAATACACCAAATGAGGTACGTTCCGAAACCGAATATTTTAGTGATGAAAGTATATCATTAGATGAAAAAGATCTAGATAATGAATATATTAAACTATGCAAATTAGGACAACTAGTAATGGCCAAAAACAAATCACTAAAATACATTAACAATCAATTAGAAAGTGAAGTACTTGAACTAAAAATTAAAATACATCAACTAGAAAAAGGTAAAGAAATTTTTGAAGAATGTAAATCATGTCAAGAGCTTAAAGGTGAAAACGAAATACTTATGGAAGAAATTTGCAAACTTGACAAATTTGAAAATAGTAGTCAATCACTTAGTAAAATAATAAGTATTCAAAGAACATCCGGAGACAAAACCGGCTTAGGATTTAATTCAAATGAGGCTTCAACAAGCGAGATTAAAAATGTAAAATTTGAAAGTGAACTCAACAAACAAAAACCTTTAAAATCTAATTCTAAGTATATACTTATTAATGATAAGAAAATACCTCTTGCCAACGATGAAGAAGTTAAAGATTTTTATAAACCGTCCTTAAAGACCGAAGTAGGATCTTCTAAACCCAAAATAAGATCTAAAACTCCACCACCTAGAAAACCAAATAATTCTCATCCTAGGTCTAAAACACCTCAACCAAGAAGAAATCAAAATAGACAAAACTATAATAACAATAGTAATCAAATGTGGAACTACCAACAAAGCTACAATCCTTGGGGCATTCTACCACCTTTCATGCACCCGAGTCAAATGTTAAACATGTTTGGACCAAACAACTTTGGACCAAACAACTTTGGACCAAAAGGACAATGGAGATCAAATGGCTAGACGAACATTCCTTGAGGCAATCTTGGTTTTTCTCTCAACATAGACTTTTTCAAAGTCTATATTTCATCTTGATGATGTTGAAGATTTCTTTTGAAGACCACCGGGTACGCCATTCTTTCACAACTCATTGCCATGCTTAGATAAATATGCATTGTTTGATTTTGTCAATTATTTAGATATAATTTGTTATTGTCTTCTATTTGTTAGAATCACAAATATACTTATATATACATATATATACTATTATACGTAATATATTAAATATATTTATACATATATATATTCACTTGTACATAACCTAGATAGGTCATTTGTTGACTTTCTAGAACTCCAAGAAATCGTTCTTTATCGAACCCTTTCTTCCCCCCCCCCCCCCCCTCACGTTATTCTAGTAAGTCCTCTTTTAGGAGACTCATGATGATGAAGGGATATGAGTCAAGTGGACTTTTATAATGCAAGAACGCCTTCGCACGTGAACACTATGGATGAAACAAACTCCTCTCGCCAACTATATCCTATCTTCGCTACTATCCTTCAAATCTCACTCATCAACCCATCTTTCAATCACATTTATACTTATATATAAACAATATATATATATATATATATATATATATATATATATATATATATATATATATATATATATATATATATATATACACTTATTCACATATTCCCGAAGGCATACTTTTCAATTACCGTTTCGATAATTAAAATATACCTTTGACAATTTTGGATAAAATCATCAACCCATCTTACTACATTACATTGTTTTAACACTCTAAACAATCAAAACATACTTTTCAAGTTGTTGTTAAATGGTTCATGAAGACAACATGGGCGTTTGGTTCATGAACAAACCATAACTATATAAAGTTATTTGAAACCTAAAACTAGCTTATAAGTTTTGTTAATAATACTAGAATCAATAGAGGTCATCAAGATATATAATCAATATATATATATTGATATTTTTAGGATATTGTTATCTAGTTAAGGGAGCATTTGGTTTATCTTTAAAATGATATTTTTGAAAACTAAAATTCGCATTTCAATCTTTTAAACAAGCTTATGCTGTGTCAAACTCTTACGAAATAGAAGATATATAATCTAATATATATCTAGCTTTATTTCGAAATGAATTATGATATCATACCCTTTTGATATTATACATTCTAAACGAGTTTAAAATCAAAATAAAAGGAACATCATGAAACTACTTCATTGAATATTTTTTTTGTGTCGAAGTAGAATTTCGTTCCACATATATTGCATACAATTATATACATATATATATATATATATATATATATATATATATATATATATATATATATATATATATATATATATATATATATATATATATATATATATATATATATATATATATAATATGCATGATAGTTGTTTTTATATTAATTCTATTCTTGTTGTTATTTTGTTTAGGTGAAAATGCCTAAGACCACGGTTGGTGATGTATCCAAAACCAAACAATACATTCCAAATGTCTCTTCTACTCCTGGCATGTCTCCTTCAGTTGCATGTTTCTATCGTCCTATTGAAAATAGAAACATTCACGAAGGACGAATTGTCGATCCATCTTTCTATGAAAATGATCAAACCGAACGAATGTTCACCAATATTCGTTTTGAATGTCTTTTCCAAATCAACGAACCTATCATTCCTCGTTTTATCCTCGACTTCTATAGCCAAGTGACGGTGCAAACCGATCCCTATGGTCATCTCCTCATTTCCTTCATGATTCAAAATCAATTCATCACTCTTACTCTTGCTCAATTTGGTCAAATTCTTAGAATCCCATTCAACGGCCAAGCCGTTTTCTCAAATGAATGGGATCTTTCCACTCTTGAAAGAAATCGTCCTCAGGATGGCCCCTACTATTCTGAGATTCCTAGTCCTGAAGACATTCGTCGAATGCTTGAACTAGAACGTCGTACGACTAGTCGAGTAATCAAGTCGAAGAATGTCGATATTTATGCCAATCAAATCCTCCTCAAAGAGCTAAGCCAAGATATGAAGAAGTGAGAAGAACACATTCGAGAGAATGCGTTTGGTACTGGTGGTCACCGTGATCATGTCACGGCAAGCATTGCCCACATGCTTTATTGTGTTATTACTGAAGAGCAATACAATTTGGCTTATCTTTTTGTTCATCGAATCATGTCCGCCAAAAACACCCCAAATGCCAATCTTCCTTACGGTATGTTTCTCACACGACTTTATCGTTATGTGATGGAACATTACCCACATCTTCAAAAAGACTACTACGTTCATATCCTTCCTACTTTGAACCAACTTACTCGTGTTCGTACTCGCCGTCCTCGTAGTGACAAAGGAAAATCTCGTGTTCCTTTGTATTCTAGGTCTCGTGGTTCTACATCTCATCGTGATGACGATGATGATGAGGAGGAAGACACCTCACGTGTTAGTACTCCATCCCCCACGACCTTTGTTGAAGATCTTTCCGATCTTGATGATACTGAGTATCAAATTCCTCTTCCTCATGAACGTACCGATGAGCTTCTCTTCACTCGTCAAACGTCTATCATCAATCGTCAACAACAAATGCATGAAGAACTTCGAGGGGGATTCAAATCCGTTGGGAAGATGTTTAGGAAGATGCTTGGAAAGAAAAAGAAGTAGAAGATATTGACGTGTTGCTACTTGTTATTACTTGTTTCTTTTAGACATTTGTATGGTTTGCTATTTGTCCGATTTATTCGGAAATACTTGTGTTAATTTCTTGTGTTATTCGGAATGATGTTTAGACTTTAATTATTATCATGTAGACTTTAATTATTATCATGTTTCTATATTAATGTTATGCCATGCTTCTTTTCAATATGGATTATAATATGTTTATTTGCATGCAAAATTTGATTATATATATATGTTTATATATCATCATTCCTAAAGTATGTACTCCTAATAGAGCTTGCTGGAAAAACACACTTGAAAAATCACCAAATTTTGCAAATTTTGGGTTTCTGGTCGTCTGGGAAAACACCAGATGGGCGGCCCCCTTAATTCCCTAGGTTGTCCCCTTAATTATTAAGGGGGCCGGCATACAATTAAGGGGACCGGCCATCTGGAACTGGGTTTACTGTATTCTTTTGCACCTTGTGAATCCTTTCTCTAGTTTCAGCTGCCATTTCCCATTTTGACTCAACTGATTTTAGAATCTCTTTCAACCATTTCAAACATTTACCTAAATCACCCATTTCCATACTATAAATTCCCTCCATTATCACCATTCTTCATCTCATCATTCATCATATCATCATGACTCCTCCAAGCACCTCAAACTCCAAAACCTCCAAGAAACAAAAACTTGTGGTCATTCCTCCAAAACAACTCTTCATTGACTTAACAAATGAAGACAACATAACCCCATCACCTCCACCAAAATGCTCCTCTCCAAGTGCACCTAATGCACCATCCAAAACACCTTCCACTCATGGAACTTCCTCATCTTCCTTACCCTCAACCTCATCAATCAATGACTACATCAATTCACAATTGTCACCACAAGTATCATCACCACTTCCCACACAAGAACCTATATCCACCCATCTTACAATCTCACTTTCACCAATAACACCACCTGATACTCAACTCTCATCTCCACAAATTACACCACCATACTTTGCCAATCCCGTACCTTGGAGGATGCTTGAATCACATGGTGATACTTGCCTTTGTTGTATCCACAACCGAACCATCATCTTTGGCCTTAAAGATGAAATTCAATATATGTTTTCATATATTGAACATTTGCTTACCAACCCACCACCACCTCCAACTCCACCATCCTCTCCTATAATTCCTCCACCACAATTCTCATCCACTCCTCCACCATCACCATCATGCTCTCCAAATTAAGCATTTGATATGCTTAATAAATAAAGTTTTTGCCACCCCTTTTGCTTGCAAGCTCTATGAAGTCCATGTACTTTTGCATGATGATTTATCTTTCTTGATTAATTGCCTTATGTATTTGCTATTATGTTGTTAGCTTATGTACTCGTATTGTTGTGTCTTAACACAACTATTGCTCTAATATGAATGTTTCTTTCTTTTCTCATCACCCTATATTTGTGTACATGTATATACTTGTGCTTCTAATATTTTTGTTTTGCAAGCACTCCATAGCTCGTTCTCTTGGTGCCCCCAAACGAGGGGGAGTACACATCAAGGGGGAGTTTCTACCCGTCAAAATTTTCACGAATGAAAACTTGTCGGCATAACCTTTTTTATGTTACAAAAAGGGGGAGAAGTAGATATAAACTCACTAAAATACTTGTTTAAAAACTAATTTTTGAGTTAATGAGTTTAAGTTTTGTAATCATCAAAAAGGGGGAGATTGTTGATATAAATAATGTTTGTGAATGTTATTAATATTTCTCAATAAACCTATGTTTTGATAATCACAAAACTTAAATCAAATTAAGTCAAGAATAAGACATAAACAAGTATTTGGTGACAAATATTTACCTCTACATCTTATATCACTCAAGGTATGCATAAACTTGGTAACTTATGCATTACATGATCAAAGGAAATTTTATATTAATACATAACATTATATAAAATGATTTTAACATTTTATATATATTTGTAAATCATTTTTGGTAAAGCTTTATTAAACCACAAAAATATGATTTCAAATTTCCAACCAAAAAGGGCAAATTTTATCCAGAAAAACTTTTGGAACGTTCAGGAGGGCGGCCCCCTTAATTTTACTAGGCGGCCCCCTTAATCATTAAGGGGACCGACCTACAATTAAGGGGACCGGCACGCTCCCGAACAGTAAAATCTGGCCCTATAAATATTGGATCATTCCACAAATTTTTCTCACCTTTTTGCACTATAAACTTTCTGATCCAATCTTCTTCTCTAGATCTAAAATCCTTTGATCATATATTTCGTAAGTCTTTGTTTCCAAGTGATCCAAAGCTTCATCCATTCAAGTGCAAGAAGAAGAACACTTCTCTACATCCATCTTATTGCAGTGGTGTTGTGTATAGCTAGTTTCATATAGTACTAGTGATAGTTATTTGTTAAGGTGTTGTGTATATTTGTTGATTGTAGAATCTTGGTGTGTTGTAAACTAGTTTAGTAGTTGTGACTTAGTTGTGCATAGAAGAAGGTGTGAAGATTGACAAGGTGTGAAGACTGTGTGAAGTCTTGAAGAAGGTGTGAAGGTGTGAAGATCACGTGGTGTGATATTTGGTGTGAGATTGGTTCTAGCTACGATTAGAACTCGACATTTAGCTTAGTGTCGTTAACTTGTGTAAGCCAAGGTGTGTAAGGTTTCTCCACCATAAGGAGTTTGTTGACATAGTGAAGAAAACTCTCGAGTGTGGTACTCGGGGAGTGGAGTAGGGCAAGGAAGGTGTCCTTGTAGCCGAACCACTATAAATTCACGTGTTGTGGTTTGATCTTTCTAACTCTATCTTTTCTTCATTATATTTCAATACTTTCAATATTAGTTTAGACTTGCTTATATTGGTTGTTGCTTGAACTCACTTAAGATCGAATCGAAAGTTTTTATAACCTACAAAATATTTTGGAAATAAATTTAAAAGGACATAAAACTATTCAACCCCCCTTCTAGTTTTCCACATGATTTATGCCAATTTCTGAAATATCCGTTCATGCACGATCACAAACACAAAAGTACAATATCTTTGGCAATTATAGTTAGTTTGTGTCTGTTTTGGTCTTAATTTGGCCAGAAAAAGGTGTTTGAATAAGCATACACCAGTAGCCAATAATGGGATACTAAACCTTGGCCTCATCTACGTAACAGAGATAAAACAAAGATACAAGTAAAAGTCAGGTTATAGAACTTACCTCAAGTACAACAAAGCAATAACACAACGGTTTCAAGGTTATTACAACTCAACAGAGTCAAACAATAGCTTAACACAACAGTATCAATAATATCACAACACAACGTACTCAGCACGACCTAATACATAAAGACTCACCTCAAAATATAACTCATGAAAGTAATCAAATGCACAAGAGTTTTCAAAAGTCAAACCATTTCTATTTCCCAAAAATAATCTCATATCATCTTTATAAAAGGGTTAGGTATTATCATTCGGGTAACAGTAGAAAACACATACTCAAGAGTACAGATGCCTAAAGGGATAAATAATGGAAAAGTCGAGAAAAGTATCAACAAATCCAAAATGGTTAAGTCAAGTTTAATAAGGTATCCGGATGGATTATTGGATCCCTATCGGATTCGTGAACCTGATAAGTCCAACTATCCTTTCGTCTCACTTATTAATCCAATCCGAAACCTACAAAACATCAAGAGTAAACCGTAAGTCACTAGGATGGGTCACGTGCTAATAAATTCCTCCAACACACTTACTGGGCTCTTACCGGGTTCTTCAACCCAATAAGTCCAATAACTATATCGTTCGGGTCTATTAATACTAAACCTATCCGCAACTTAACTAAAAGCAAATAATTAATCCAACGAGTCTTACGAAGTCTAATACGTTAACGTATCTCGAAAAGTCCAATGAACCATCGTGTGTCTCGTATTTATCAAAAGTCAATACCATTAACTCATTATTAAATTTTCCTTCGTTCCAGAAATTTTTAATTAATCAATTCAATTTTATTAACTTAACTTTAATCACTCATTTTCTTTAGTTTTCTTTTGTCTGAATCAAGTCAAACATATAACATTTACCACACGGGTCATTCCACTTTTTGGGTCATGATCAACAATCACAACTCTCGGGTCAACAATTGATGACGTATAGTACGGATAGCAGGCCTACTGAGCCTGGACTATCTCATACGAATTGGGCTCCGGCCCCATAAACGAAACGGGCTCCGGCCCCACAAACGAAATAGGCTCCGGCCCAATAAACAAATTGGGCTCCGGCCTGACGAGTCAATAAGGCCAGATATGGCTAAAGCCTATGACACGGACATGGCATAATCCGGACAAACTAGGGCACATACGAGCGGCACTCCCGAAGTATGCTCGCAGATCGGACCCCGGTCCAGAAACCCGCCTACGTCCACAAACAAGATTAAGTTGCGGATCCTTGTCTGACAATGGTCTCATCCCGGCCACTACGGTAATATGTGAAATATTAGAAAACCCTAATATTTCCACTACGTATAAAAGGAAACCCCGATTCGCACTTTCGAGGTACGATTTTCTCACTCATCCCAACTCACACGTATTTCTCTGACAACATGAGTACTTACTCTCACGCCGGAGCTTAATCGTGGGGTCCGTCCCCATGGTAAGGCTAATGGTTTGCTCTCATTTGTGCAGGGATCAAACACTTAATTGGATTAGTGCATATCTTGCTACAAGCGACGCCTATCCGAAGTAGCCTAAAAGTATTATCAAACCAAATCTCAATCCATGCACACTTTTTGCACTAACAACAATCATAGCCTCGATCCCAAACAACCCAAACCCTCAGTTTTAATTTGTGTCGAGTCAACTCAAAAGTCAAATAAGCTGACAAAGTCTAAATAAGTCATAAGTCAACCCAATATATTCCAAAATAAGCTAGAATAATAAGCTAAACAAACACCACCGAGACCTCAAGGTCTCGGTTTGAAACCAAACGCAACCAAATATTTTCCAAGGCCACACCCGACTATAAATCCAATCCAAATTCAACATAAACCCGAATCCCAATCCAAAACAGAACCAAATCAAACCAAACGGCTCAAATAATCAAATCCGAGTCCAAATCCACGACCAAAATCCAAAAATACAAATCTAAGTCCAATCATACTGAGACCATAAGGTCTCGGCTTATGGTCTATGTGGCCAAACCAAAATATATCCGAAACAATCTCATTAACGAATCCAAATCCAAGTCGAGACTAAGGTGTTGTTTGTTTATTCAGAGGCTCTGAATTTGAATCTAAATTGTACATCTGAATCTGAATCTAAGACGTAAATGTCTGAATCTTAATCAAACAAGACTGTTTGTTTATTTCTTGATGGTAACTAATTCAGTAGATTACAAAGTACAAGAAGAAAAGCAAGTCACAAAAATCACAATTTTTTTAACAATGATAATGATGATGATGATGATGATGATGATGAAAATTAGGAAAAAAGAAAACAAAGTTTTAACAATGGATTACAGAAAACAACGGACCTGATGTAGGAGCAGGTTGTAGGTGACGTCTTATGGCCGGAGAAGAGGCGGCTAGCGATGAGTGGTGGCCGTATAGGTGATGTTGAATAAAATGAACATAGAATAAACATTCAAACGCAGCGGAAAACATCACCAACAAGGATCCATAGAGTCATATGATCAATCAAATAAATAACAACAAGGTTATACCTTTGTAGCGTGATCGGTTGAATCATATGGAGACTTTCACCAACGTACACGAATCACCAATGAAACCTAAGTGATCAAAGGAGATCACCTCTATGCTTGATCTACACTACACATCATCGATCACCACCCGATGCTAGTCTTGACATCGTAACAATCGATATAGCCTTGAACTACACTAGAATAAGGTTAGATGGGATCAAAAACCACAAACACTAATATGGGTGTGTTTTAATTTCCTGGCTTTTGGTTAGAGGAAGGGGGAGAGAAAGTTGGTAAGGTTTTAATGTGATTGATAACCTGAATTGACCAAATCAATAGGAGGTTATAACAAATAATGTTACACTTAACAAACTTGAACTTCTCCCTTGTTCCTTTCTCACCTAGGCTTGCCATGGGGGCCCTAAATGGGCTTGCCCATTTGTTGGTCCAATCCAATAAACTAAGTACTAGCTTAGTTATTAGTAGCCCGTTATTGGTCCCGAGTTACGTAGTCGTATATATAGTGTAAATATGATAAATACAATATATATAATGGTGTCTCTGTGTATAAGTGCATGACCCCATAGGCTTACATATGTCTAGCCATATAATTATTTATTATGACACGAGCATACTCCAACAGGCCGAAGATGGGGAGAGGTGATTAGAGTTTGAAGAGGTAGGTAGGGAATGTGGGAGAGTGAAAGTTTATATTTTTTATTTTTTTTATAATATATTTTTTTCCAACAAGAGGCATTACGATACATCTCTCATGTCTAGACCAGTAAGATGTTATTGCCTCGGACCGCGTCTAAAACGGTCTGAGTACCTAAAATGTCTGATCGATTAAGGTTTGGCTCATTAAGAGCCTAGTAAGACCCTCAAAAAAAAAAAAAAAAAAAAAAAAAAAAAAAAAAAAAAAAAAAAAACCCCGAAAAATAAGCTTATCACAAGCTTTTCATCATAAAAAAATCATAAATCCAAAAAAGAAAAGAGTAAAAATCACGAAAAGAAGACGATACCTTTTTGTTTATTCGTTTTATATCAAACTGATTCACACAAATCTTGTGTGAATCATTATTTTAGTAAAACCCTTGATAAAACTCATTTCCATGTTTAGATCAAAAGAATAATTTTAAGCAAATGATGGGAAACATTTTTATTTAACATACTGATGAGGCGAAAAGTGTACCGCTTTTAAGGGGTCATTTAAGCCCGAATTCGTGTTTATTTGATCAAATATTACCCTAAATCGTCCCTTTTGTCATTTTAGGTACTTTTGGAGAGAAATCTGGAAAAGGAAGCATTTTGGACGTTTTTGAAGCATAAAAGTGAAGAAAAGGGCAAAGTCTCAATTTTTCTTGCTGGGAACAGTACCTGAAGGCGTCACAACTTTCTACATGACGGCGTCAAGAGTTACAAAAGAGGTGGATGTGAAAAATACACGTGATGGTCCAGAGTGTTTTTAAGCTTAGGAGATAACGACGTCACCCAAGGCCATCAAGGTCCAAGTATTAGTGACGGCCCAGAAGAAAATCCTACATGACGGCATCACAAATAGATCTAGGCAATACGATTTCATTATGGCGGCGAGTTGACGGTGTCACAACTTAACACATGACGCCGTCACGAGTTGTAATCTATATATAGTTTTTCAAATTTCATTCATTAGTGTGCAACTTTGAGGAATAAACCCTAGGCCAAATTTTACAGATTTTTCAAGGGTTCCAACCCCTTGAATCTTTCATGTTCAATTAAAGATAAGTATTCCTTCAAATCATTCAATATGTCTATGTGTTGTTTGATTATATCTTACACTTGTCTTTTATTCAACATGCTAGGCTAGATTTTCTTGTGTTTGCTTAGATGTAGTGAAACCTAGATGTTGATTATGGGTTGATTGCTTGTTTATAATTGTTACGGATGACTGTATTGGATGTTAGGCTTAAGAAAACTGGCAGACTTCCATTGGTAACTTGCTTGAATGTCTTAAGAAACATGATCGGAGGTGTACTACGATTTTTGGTTGTATTTAATGCGTAGGAGAACTCTAATGATCCCATGTTAGGAGCTTCTAATGGCTCGACATAGGAGTGAAGTAGGATCCTATAGAGTTAGGAAATATTGTACACGGCCCTACGACTAGTATTAAGGAATATGACCCGTCATCCATGCAATTGTAACAAGTAATTAACCTGTAAAAGATATCTAGGGAGTAATGAAATCTAAGTAAACACAGCTTTCCTCATTATTGTCACCACCACATTAGTATAAGTAGTTTCGTTTTCATTTCTTTTATTTTATTTTGATTGCATCTTTAGATAAATTGGGTTAGTTGGCTAGCAACTAATCCTGCTCACTCATCCAAAACCCGAGATTTTACTTGCTTTCATAAAAATATAAAAATACAAAAAGAATCATCCCTCACCTCTAGACTTAGTTTAATAGACTTTCTAATCCTAGCGACACTATTCCTGAGTTGAACGATCAATCCCCCGGTACTTGTCACTATACTATACTACAACGATCAGGTACACTGCCTGGTGGGGGTTGTAAGCTTCTCGAGATCCCTTGAGAGGTAAAACCTTTTGTGAGGGCGCAATCCTACGCATCAATTTTTTGGCGCCGCAGCCCGGGGAACAGTTATTGTCTAGGTTAGGATTTATTTTTATTAGGTCTACTTGCTAGATTCCTTTCTAGTAAGATTTTATTTTTATTTTTTAGGTTTTCTTTAGTTTATCTCATTTCTTCGTGTCTTTGTTCATAACCTTTACCATCCGACATCATGGAAGGTGGTAACATCTTTGAACCCATCAACCCACCACAACAAAACCACCCACAAAACCCACCACTAGCAAACCAACCTCCTAGGCACCGAACTTTGGGAGAGTATTCCCGACCTAGCCACCAAGGCTATCGAAACACTATTGAGCTCACTAAAGGAGCCAATGTGTCCCCTTGCAATCCGACACCATCCGGTTGGTGCAAAGCGGATGTGCATTCCATGGACTTCGTTCCGAAGATCCTAACCAACATCTCAAGGATTTCCTTAAAATCGTAGATTCCATAGACCTTGATGTTGTAACCAGAGAGTTAACCCGATTACGCCTATTCCAATTCTCTCTACGTGATCTAGCTAGTCAATGGCTTGAACGTTTACCCGCGAGATCCATCACCTCATCGGATGATCTCACCACTCGTTTCCTTGCTCAATTTTTCCCACCGGGGAGAACTACCAAGCTTAGAAATGATATCTTGATGTTCCAAAAACATCAAGGTGAAACTCTATATGAAGCATGGACTCGTTTCAAGGACTTACTCTAAAAAGTCCCTCATCATGGCATAGATCTTTGGCTCCAAGTCCAAATCTTCTATGACCACATCGACCTCTCCACAAGGCGAACCATTAACCAATCGGCCGGTGGCAAGCTACGTGATCTAAGTGTGGAAGAATCATGGGAACTCATAAAAAATCTTGCTCTCTATGACAACGAAAGTTGGAATGATCCCCGTGATTTGAATAAAACGGTCAAGGCAATATCCTTGCCTTTGAACAATTCTAGCACTCCCGACCGTAGGATCATGGAACTTGAGGACCAAGTCAAGTTTCTCATGAAATCTTACGAAGCTCCTAAGCCTTCAAGCCAAGTGAACAAGATCACTTCTTCATGCGAATTATGTAGTAGTCCCCATGACACTCGTGATTGCGTGGAACTCCCTGGACAAGCTTTTGCGGATTACGTGTCCTCGCGTACTAACGAAGCGGGAGACAAGTGGTACACTTTCAAACCCGAGCCAAACCCTTACGGTGATTCCTACAACCCTTCTTGGAAAAATCACCCGAACCTTAGGTGGAAACAAAACCAAAACATGTCCCAAAACAATTCTTCCAATCCACCTAATCGTTACCAACCAAACGGTCCATCCTCTAATCGTACTTTCAACAACAATCCTTCCAATAACTATGGTAGTACCAATAATCTTGAAGGATTGATGTCCAAGTTTATGGCATCTCAAGAAGTCCGTATAGCTAAGTTTGAAACCAAATTCAATTAACAAAAAACGGAGATGACCAATAAGATTGACAACTTGTTGAAAGCCCTCAACAACCAAGTGCTAAATACACCTAGGAAGGACACTAGGGACACTAATAACGGAATCCAAATTAACGACCCTTCATCATCCAAACAAGTCCACTTTGTCAACGTTGTCACCATTAAGCCAATAGATAAGAATATAGAAGAAAGTGACAAGGATGAAGTTGGAATGGAAACCGGGACTAGGGATGAGATTAAGGAAGTTGATGATATTAAGGAAGAAAAGTTAGAGGAAGTAGAAAACGTAGAAGAGCACTTTGATAAGTTACCCACCAAGGAAGAACGGGAATATCACAAGGATTTATTCGATGACCCCGAGACACCATACATCCTTGGTTCACCCCTTATTAAAGTAGGTGATCCTTCTAATATCAACATACCATGCAACATTGGGCATATGCATGTGTGGAAAGCTTACATCAATCTTAGGTCACCTATAAACATCATGACTAGGGCCTATTATAATTGGGTAATGAAGAAGCAACTTGGATATAGGATGATGCCCAACACGAATCGGATGAGCAACTTTGTAGGAAGAGTGAAAGGATTACATGTCTTTGTAGGAAACTTCACTTATGTTACCGACTTTGTGATTGTAGAGGATATTCGTCTGGTAATAGATGGTTGCCTAAGTCAAGTAGTGTTCGGAAAACCGTTTGTTGAGGCCTCTAAGATGAGTTATGACCCGTCCCTAGGAATAGTTAGATTCAAGGAAGAGAACGATGAGATTTCTTACCAAATTCCCTATAAGATTGAACAATACCGCCTTCTATCAAACATAGAAAAGGAACACAAGCAAGCGATTTATTATAGGAATGATGAGGATAGACGTAGAGGAGTAGATTATGTCATGAGTAGAATACTTGGTTTCTACAAGGAATGTTTGCAACTAGGTCCGGAATACAAAACTAAGATTGGACATAACCTAGAAAATGAGACAAATGATGAAGTCACGTAATTGCCCATGACCTTGAGTCTAGCTACAAGACTCGTAAATAAAGAAAAGCGCTTCTTGGGAGGCAACCCATATTTTGTGTGATTTTTAATTGTTTGATTGTTATTTGTTTCCGTATGCATGCTTTATTTTTATTGTTGGTAAATCATGTTTCAAACTAAATTGTGAAAATGCTTTATTTTGTCGTTTAACTTCGTCTTAACTTCATATAAAGGTATTATGCAAAAGCTAAGTGTAAGGGGAAACCCCAAATTTGTTTATAAGAACGAAATTGATCATGATTCGCCACAATATTAAATGAACATGTATATTAGTATTTGTTAGGGTCAAATGCTTGTATCGAGTCATAATGATGTTTTGCAGGATTTTCCAGGAAGTAGGACATAAGTTTTTCCAGAAATTTTCCGTAAACTTAACATAAAGATTTCTGTAGGTCACTTCTGACGGCGTCAGGAGTTAACTCCTGACGGCGTCATGTGTAAAATTCTGGAAATTTTGTGAGTTTTGTTTTTCTAACGGAGTCTTAAAGTTTTTGTTAATTCTTTAGTTTTAAAAACTCCAGGAAATCTGCAAACATTCATTCCACAAGCATTATATCTTACATTGTTTTCTAGGACTTGTTAGTATATATAGATTGCCGCCGATTTTACACGAGGTTGCCTTGTTTGTTTTCTCAGGTTTAACAGGTTATATATGACAAGAAGATGATTTATTTTTCTGGAAAGGAAGCTTTGAACGTTCACTTTCTTGGAGGAATATCTAACCTTGTTGACACACTATCCACACCGAACGAATCAGGGGAGTATTTATTTTCATTCTTTTACCTATTTTACTTTTACATCCTTTAATTGAACATTGCGGACAATGTTCATCCTAAGTATAAGGGGAAGGTAAATGATGATACCTTATAGGATACTATTGCACTTGAATGTGTTTGTTTGATGGTAGGTATGTAATAAAACTAAGAGAAATACTTGTTAGTGTAATTTTAGCACCAAATTTAAAATCTTTTTACAAAATTTAGGAGTGAAACTTTAGCCTTAACAAGCGTCTCATGGATAGAAGTTATATGACTAGCACAAAACCGTACCATTCAGAAAAATTTTCCACCCAAATATGTGAGGTTCGCCTTTAGATTTGATAGGAAAAGCATTCATTATTAGTGATTATGAGTGTACCGGTAGCATTTAGATTCTAGAACTTGCGTTAGTGATGAATCCCGAGACCGCTAGTGAGACTACATTCGTGTAGTAGGATTTACTACATGATAAGAGGCATTAGAATCACCCTTGTATTAAACCCGTATCATAACCCTTGCGTTAGTGATGCATCCCACACCTTAGCGTTGTACTCATCTTTAGTACATGAAAGCCCTAGTACACCCCTCCGAGCCTATCTTTTCGTTTCTAACTTTAAGCATTTTACTTAAAGGAAAAATTTGTTACAACCCACCCAAATGTGCAACCAAATCGCCTTAGCCTTTCGTGTATGCACTAATCTTTAGTGCACTATTGTTACATGTTTAAACCCTTAGTTAATTATCTAATTGATTACATGGTTGCTAAGTCGAGTCATATCTTGTACATATTGTTTTGGGACGATTGGGACTCATGGGTAAAGTACTTGTGTTTTGGAGTAATGAGAAAGAACATCAAATTATTACCCCTATATGTGCGTTAATCTTAAAAAGTATTCCAAGTGTTTTGATTATCTTGATTCGAGTCATTAGAATAGTTTATTGTAAAGTATGTAAAAATTCAAGTGTAAAGGGAATGTACATTCCCTATGATGTATTATTTTGGATGGTAGGGTAAGAATGTATGCACAAAAAAATAAATAAATAAATAAATAAAAAAAAAATGAAAAAATTAAGAAAAAAAAAAAAAAAAAAAAAAAAAGAGGAAAAAAAAACATACGGACTACCATCCCGTTTCATTCTATGTTTGTTTTATATTTTTGTTATTTTTGATTTATTAGCTTAAGTCGAGTCGAGTCTTGGCTTAGCAACGTCATATTGTACATGTAATTAACCAAGATGATTAACTCGCCACCAGTAAATATTGCCTTTATCCAACAAAACCGTGTTTTCCATATCCCTACACCTAACGTTATAACCTTTTTAAAAGACCTCTTTGATAGTTTATCCTAGGTGCTTACGCCAAGTGGTGGAGGTTTGATCCTTTCCCAAGCCTATGGTAATCTATTTGCTATGACAGATAGTGAGAGATGTTTTCCATTTCCATATTGTGATATATAATTTATTAAACCTGAGAGATGTGAGTATCTAAACACTATTTGTGAGGTGCTAGTGTATGACCTCCGTGCTTGTCTTTGGTCTTTAGTGGAACGATTATTTGTTGTAATTACTTTTATATTAGTGTTAAATGACCCTTAACTTGTATTTTGATTAGAATAAAAGCGCATTTGCTTGTGGACAAGCAAATCTCAAGTGTAAGGGTATTTGATGAGGCGAAAAGTGTACCGCTTTTAAGGGGTCATTTAAGCCCGAATTCATGTTTGTTTGATCAAATATTGCGCTAAATCACTCCTTTTGTCATTTTAGGTACTTTTGGAGAGAAATCTGGAAAAGGAAACATTTTGGACATTTTTTGAGCATAAAAGTGAAGAAAATGGCAAAGTCTCAATTTTCCTTGCTGGAACAGTACCTGACGGCGTCACAACTTTCTACATGACGGCGTCAAGAGTTAGAAAAGAGGTGGATGTGGAAAATACACATGACGGTCCAGAGTGTTTTTAAGCTTAGGAGATGACGGCGTCACCCAAGGCCATCAAGGTCCAAGTATTAGTGACGGCCCAGAAGAAAATCCTACATGACAGCGTCACATATAGATCTAGGCAATACGATTTGATTAAGGCGGCGAGTTGACGGCGTCACAACTTAACACATGACGCCGTCACGAGTTGTAATCTATATATAGTTTTCCAAATTTCATTCATTAATGTGCAAGTTTGAGGAAAAAACCCTAGGCCGAATTTTACAGCTTTTTCAAGGGTTCCAACCCCTTGAATCTTTCATGTTCAATTAAATATAAGTATTCCTTCAAACCATTCAATATGTCTATGTGTTGTTTGATTATATCTTACGCTTGTCTTTTATTTAACATGCTAGGCTAGATTTTCTTGTGTTTGCTTAGATGTAGTGAAACCTAGATGTTAATTATGGGTTGATTGCTTGTTTATAATTGTTACGGATGATTGTATTCGATGTTAGGCTTAAGAAAACTGGCAGACTTCCATTGGTAACTTGCATGAGCGTCTTAAGAAACATGATCGAAGGTGTACTACAATTTTTGGTTGTATTTAATGCGTAGGAGAACTCTAATGATCCCATGTTAAGAGCTTCTAACGGCTCGACATAGGAGTGAAGTAGGATCCTATAGAGTTTGGGAATATTGTACACGACCCTATGACTAATATTAAGGAATATGACCCGTCATCCATGCAATTGTAACAAGTAATTAACCTGTAAAAGATATCTAGGGAGTAATGAAATCTAGGTAAACACATCTTTCCTCATTATTGTCACCACCACATTAGTATAAGTAGTTTTGTTTTCATTTATTTTATTTTATTTTAATTGCATCTTTTAAAAATAAATTGGGTTAGTTGGCTAGCAACTAATTCCGCCCACTCCCCCAAAACCCGAGATTTTACTTGCTTTCATAAAAATATAAAAATACAAAAAGAATCATCCCTCACCTCTAGACTTAGTTTATTAGACTTTCTAATCCTAGCGACACTATTCCTGAGTTGAACGATCAATCCCCCGGTACTTGTCACTATACTATACTACAACGATCAGGCACACTACCTGGTGGGGGGTTGTAAGCTTCTCGAGATCCCTTGAGAGGTAAAACCTTTTGTGAGGGCGCAATCCCATGCATCACATACCACAAGAAAAGATGAAGATCGGTGACGGTTTGAGCACAAAACACACGAACACAACTCGATCTACACTCAAATCACCTTCTACAAATGAGTAAACCCTAACTCATTTGTCTATATAACCAAAACTTGCAAAACAACATGCAACATTCTTCAAACATGACGGGGTGTGGGTGTAAATAAACCCCAGGGACCAAAAGCGTAATTTCGACTATCTTTTGTAAAAATAACGTTCAGGACTCGTTTGGGCTCGATAAATGTTGCTCGAGACTTAAAAACTTGCGCGGTTATTTTTAGAATTACTTTTTCAATAAAAACGACTAGTCACATGACTATTTTTGCGTAAAACGACATAAATCATTTAATAAATGTATATTAGATCAAGACTCGTGCCGATACGCGTTATGCTAATTTCTCACAACTCACGAGATAACCTCTCGTTTCACATAATAACATCCCAACATCAATCCCAAATATATCCAAACTAGTTCTCATGTGAAAAATGCTTTTTTAATAGGTATAATGCGGTATAAAAATATATTTTGAAAATTACCGGTTGTCACAGAGTATTTGCGAAGGCCTACACAAACCGATGTCGAAAAACTCTATGCTTATCACAACCAGGCTCGAATGATACGAAGCGAATAAGATATAAGAAAACGCATGAAGCAGCAAGAAAAGATGTGGAACGAGCGTTTGGCGTGCTAAATAAAAAATAATTTATAGTAAAAACCCTCGCACGGTCGTGAAGTCTTGAGAAAATTACAGATTTGATGTACACTTGCATCATATTACATAATATGGTGGGAAAAAACAAAAACAAGGCAATCTCTCCCGACTTTTGTCCAGAGGAACAACATCGTGAAGATTATCTCGTACGATCAAGAGAAGATAGGTTACAAGTTATCAAAGAAATACACAGCCAACAAACTCATCTAAATGTTAAAGCTGATTTAGTGTAACACATTTGGTATCGAACAAATGCACATTAATTTTATTGTAATGTTTTTAGTTTTATTTGAATTATAAATGCAATGTTTTTTAGTTATTAATGATTTTTTTTTTCTTTTTAAATATCCTGTAACATGTGCGGTCTTTACTACGAGCATTTGGTCTGTGTTTAGTATAGAAAAGAGAATGCTGAGTTAACGATAATGTGGTAGTGCTGTTTGTTGTCTTGGTATGGTCTTATTAGTATCAGGGCTTGTTTGTTAAAATTTTCTATTAAATCATGTTTAATTAATATGTGACTTAATGCAAATAATCTCAGTTTTATTACTTAATATTTTCAGTTAACTTTCTATATTAAGTTACAAACAAACGGTTTTTATATGACTTAATAAATTCAGTTTTTTTCATATTAAATCAATTAAGTCGATTTCAAACAGCACCTTAGTCTAATAATAACCAAAGCCAACATTTTATGTTGTAATCTTCATTTTCAGACGTTAAGAACTTTTAATAACATTCGAAAATCCGAACTCTTTGTTTTTCCCCAATTAGTGTAGACTCGTACAAATCAACCGAATTGTTCACGCTTTCGTTAAAAACTTAAAACATGAGTTGAGATCTATCAAAAACCACTAGTAGCTAAAGTACATATAAACAAATCCCAACCATCCATTCCCCCTCCATCTAATAACTTAGATTAAACCAAGAAAATACAAACAAGGGCAAGATAGTAATTTAGAAATCATATTAAAAACAAAAACAAAAAAAAAAAAAAACTACTTAGATCCATATTCTCTCTCATCCAAAACAAAAAAACCAGATATGAGAAATCATCCAATCGGAAAATTCATCCAATCGCCATATTCTCTCGCCGGAAAATTCATCCAATCGCCAGATTAAACATCCAACCGCTGGAAAAATCATCCAATCGGAATCATGAATCCAACTAATTCATACAAAACACCACCACCTCCATGCAAAACACCACCACCTACATCGGAATCATCATCAACCCAGCCAGAAACATCAATAATCCGATCGGAATCATCAACAAACAAATCGGAAATCATCGGAATAACGAATTCATCAAAAACACCACCGCCGCCGTCAAAATCATCAATAATCAGATCGGAATCTTCTACAAACCCGCCGGATTCTTCAATAAACACGTCAGAAGATGATTTGATTACAGAAGGTGATTAACCAGATGAAGATGCTACTGTTACAAAAGTTCATGGTAAATCCTTTCAGAATCTAATTTTTTTGTTTAATAATTTAAGAGAAGTATAAATCCCATGGGATTCATAGATGAATCCCATTTGATTCATCAATTTGATTTTATAAATGTATCTAGTAATTTATAAAGAATCTCATGGGATTCTATGTGAATCCCATGGGATTCACACAGAATCCCATGGGATTCACATACAATCCCATGGGATTCTGTGTGAATCCCATGGGATTGTGTGTGAATCCCATGGGATTCTGTACAAGAAATTTATAAATGTATCACAAGGAACTTATAAAAGAATCACATGGGATTCGTTAAGAATCCCATGGGATTCATAAAGAATCCCATGGGATTCTTTAAGATCCCATGGGATTCTTTATGAATAACTTGGGAATCTTTATGAATCCCATGGGATTCTTTATAAATCCCATGGGATTCATTGTTTGTAGAATTCTTAATCCCTTGAGATTCTACTGTTTATATACAGATTCTATGAAATCACCAAGACCAACTTTATATGAATACACTGAGACACCGGGCGGATCGGAATATTGGGAGCCTCATGTAGAAGGAATTCCTATACCAGAAGAAGGAAAATTCTATAACACTCTAGATGAAGCTATAGAAATGTACGATAATTACGCTGAAGCCGGAGGTTTACAAATTAAAAAAGCAGGACAAAAATTAACAAAATCTGGAGCGGTGCAACTCAAATACATCATGTGTAATAAAGAAGGAGCTCCAAGACATATTAATATTGACACTTTAGATGCTAAAGACAGTGACAAACAAAAAAGAAATACAATGATGCATGTGACAGGTAGTAAAGCTCTCTAATATATTTATAAGTTTCTATAAATCCCATGGGATTCTTTGTAAATCCCATGGGATTCTTTGTCAATCCCATGGGATTCTTTCTGAATCCCATGGGATTCTTTCTGAATCCCATGGGATTTGTTTTTGAATAACATGTTTTTAAAATATTTTTTTATATAACAGGTTGTAGAGCTCGTATAAGGATAGAATTGGATGTTGTTTCTCAAAAATACCAGATTATTAAGTTTATTGCAAAACACAACCATATGCTCCTACCAAAAGAGTACAAGCATTTTACAAAAAAGCAAAGAAGAATGACACAAGCAGAAAAAATGTTCGTTGTTAAAGCTGCAAAGAATAAGATTGGTCCAACACGGGCTTATAACTTGTTAACGAGTATGAAGGGAGGGTATGAGTATGTTCATGGGACAGTTGATGATTTTAAGAATGAAATGCGGGATGTTAATATGTTCATTGGGGAAAGTGACGCACAAATGCTTATAAATAAAATGGAAAACAGAAAGATATATGTGCCAAACTTTACTTTTCAGTATAAGGTAGAAGAGAGTGAGTTAGTTGCTTTGTTTTGGGCTGATGAAGTTGCGAAATACAATTATAAGGAGTTTGGAGACATAGTCTCATTTGATGCAACATTCAGATGTAACAGGTAAGTTTTACAAGAGATTCTTTATGAAATCCCATGAGATTTAATGAGAATCCCATGGGATTCTTTATGAAATCCCATGGGATTATCATGAAATCCCATGGGATTCTCATGAAATCCTATGGGATTCACAGATTATATCCCATGAGTTTCACCCTTTTAGATTGTGTGTGTAATTAACAATTATGTTATTTTTAGGTACAATATGGTGTTTGTACCATTCACCGGTGTCGATAATCACAGAAAGTGTGTCACACTTGGATCAGGAATGCTATTACATGAAGACACTGAGTCATACACGTGGCTTCTAAAAACATTTATGACGGCTTTCAAAAAAGAACCAACAATGGTGGTAACAGATCAAGATGGAGCAATGAAGAGGGCCATTGAAGCCGTTTTCACTAAAGCAAAGCACAGACTTTGCATGTGGCATATTGACCAAAAGATTCCAGCAAAGGTAAAATGTTCACATATGATACTATGAATCCCATGGGATTTCCTAATAAATCCCATGGGATTGCCTGATGAATCCCATGGGATTGCATGATGAATCCCATGGGATTGCATGATGAATCCCATGGGATTGACTGATTAATCCCATGGGATTCACATGAATCCCATGATGAATCCCATGGGATTGCATGATGAATCCCATGGGATTGACTGATTAATCCCATGGGATTCACATGAATCCCATGGGATTCATTTGTAAATCCCATGGGAGTTATATGTGTAAATCATCTTATTTATGCTGATAACATGATTATAAAACTATCTTTATCAAAAACAGATTTGTAAAGAGATATATGTAGAAACAGATTTCAAGAGACATTTTAGGAAGATTGTTTGGAATATGTACATGGAACCGTTGGAATTTGAAGAGAAATGGGCTAAGTTGATTGAGGATTTTGGTTTGCAAAATCACAAATGGATGACCAAGATGTTTAACCTTCGAGAAATGTGGATTCCAGCTTTTTTCATCGACTTACCATTGTTTGGTTTGATGAGAACCACATCAAGATTCGAGAGTGAAAACTCGTTCTTCAAAAGTTTCACAAGCCCAGGAGCAACGCTAGTTAGTTTTATGATGTCCTATGAATCAGCAATGGAAAGACAACGATATAGGCAAGAACATTTGGACTTTAAAACGTTTGACGCAGCTCCAAAATGCCTAACACAATTAGAGATTGAACGTCATGCAGCAAAAGTGTATACTAGAACGATATTTCTGCTGGTTCAAACTGAAATATAAGAAGCATGCTGGAATTGTATGATTCAAGATTTAAAGATAGAAGAAGTTTGTGAGATTGTAATGATAAGAGACAACAATCCATGGGTTTATAGAAAAACTAAAAAGGAAGCTGCAAAAGAACAAGCAGAGGAAGACAATAGTGTGGAGAGGAAAAAGTTTATAGACTATAAGGTATGTTGCTTTTTATTCAGCATGAATCCCATGGGACTCACTGTCAATCCCATGGGATTATCAAATGAATCCCATGGGATTCACAGTGAATCCCATGAGATTCACAGTGAATCCCATGGGATTACTTATAAATTATGGTTTTCAGTATGAATTTTAAAAAAAAAAGTAAATCAAAGTAATTCTTTTCTTTTTTTTCACAGTGAATCCCATGGGATTAGTTTTGAGAATGAATTTGGTATAGTGACTTTATAAGCATAAAAACCATGATATACACATGTAAATCCCATGGGATTGTATGTGAATCCCATGGGATTAGTTATGAATCCATGATTTTCAGTATGAATTTTAAGGAAAAAGTAATTCAAATTAATTCTTTTTTTATTTTTTGTTTAAAACAGGTACTGCGGACAATAGATGATGGGTCGATGGTATGCAGTTGTAGACATTTTGCTCGATATGGTTTTCTATGCCGACACATATTCTTTGTCTTCAAGAACCGTGATATTAACGTCATTCCAAAACAGTATATTTTGAGGCGTTGGACAAGGGATATAATACCACCTGAATTGAGAAGGAAAAGAAACAGATATGGGGAAAAAATGTGGAAGTTGAAAGACTTACAAACGAAGCAACTTCTGTGGTGGACGATTGCTTATTCAGGTTAAGCAATAATGTAGAGAAGATGGGTGAGTTTGTAGAAAAGTTGAAGACTTTGAAAACAGAAGTGGAGGCTGAGGTTCCAAATTCTCCTTCAAGTAAAACGACAGATGTGATTGGTGAACAATATGCAATTTCTAATCCTGAAGAAACAATAGTCAACAATCCAACAAAGGTAGGAAACAAAGGGAATATTACAGAAAAGGAACGCAATAAAAGGCGAAAGAGTGAGAGAGAAAAAGCACTTGGAGTTAAAAAAGAAACAAGAGAGGAGTTGCGGCTTTTGTGGAAAAAAGACCAACTCGCACACAAAAACAACTTGTCCGGATAACCCAAATAGGCGAAAGCTGAAACCAAAAGTTTCTTGAACAAACTTATTATATTCTGATTTTATGTTAGTTCTTTTTTATTATTTACTTGAATATTTAGAAGATTTGCAAAGAAAATTTCTGAATTTGTTAGTTATTTTCTTCTTTAATTGAATATTTAGATTATTTGAAAAGAAATTTCTGAATTTTTGTTATTCTAATTTTTTAATTGCATATTTATAAGAATCCTATGGGATTATCAAATGAATCCAATGGGATAATCAAATGAATCCCATGGGATTATTTCCCTAATCCCATGAGATTCTTTGAAATTCATTTATAACAGAAGTCATTGAAATTTCTGAATTTGTTGTTTATTTTTATTCTTTAATAAAATATTCTTAAGAATCCCATGGGATTAGAAAATGAATCCCATGTGATTATTTCCCTAATCCCATTTAAATTTGTTTAAACCAATTACTTATAACAAAAACAACATAACCCAAATTCAAGGCGAAAGCCGAAACCAACAGTTTCTAGAACAAACTTTTTACTTGATTATTTGAATATTTATAAGAATCCCATGGGATTATTTTATAACTTCATTTAAAATTTCAACCATCAACAATAAAATATCATAAAAATCAGATAATAGCAAGAAAATCTATAAAAAAATATCATAAAAATCTGATAATAGCATAAACAAATCCCAACCATACAAAAGAATATCATACAAATGAATAGCAAGAAAATAGCAAGAAAATCTATAAAAAAAATATCATACAAATGAATCCCATGAGATTAATCAGTCAATCCCATGGGATTCATCATGCAATCCATCTGTGTAAACCATCTGTGTAAACCAATTACTTCAACAGTTATAGTTCTACCATTAACAAAAGACAAACTTCTAGAATTTGAGGTCACGTGCATCCCTATTCCTAATTGCAGTCAAAATTATAGACAGCTTTTCACGAGAAGGAAGTTTATCAAACTCCAATGCTAATTCATACATCTTATCCGCATGAACATTAATCTCGTGTAACAATATCTTGGTGGCAAACTTGAATCTCAATAACCTCCATTGGTCAGACTGCTCTTTAGACTCAGCAACCAAACTACAATCCCATTTTCCAGGAGCTTCACCAGCGTAATTATCCTTATATAACATAGCGAAAACACCACAATTCGTGAAGTTGTTCTTGGTCTTCCACTTAAGGCTTGCGATTCTTGGCTTGACTTTACGAATGCTAGCATGTCTATTGAATCCATACAACTCCAGATGACGGGCAAATAATGTTTTCTACAAAAATTATTAAAAAAAGAGAGCATAAATAACTATAATTATGTTTCAATCCCATGGGATTCAGAATAAATCATAAAAGTACTTACAAGAAGTTCACATGAATCTTCATACTTTTTCTCATACGTTGCACCACAATTGCTGTTATCCAGTATCGTCATTGTTATAACCCTTTTAGTAAGGCTGAAGACAACAACAAAGAAATGGCCCGATTTGCGAATAGGAAAAAATGCCTGTTTAAACAAAACAAAAAAACATAATAAAAATGACAAAAAGTAAAAACAAAAATAAAAAATTAAAACAAAAAAAATATAATTTTACCAATTCAATGCCATTGAGAGATATGCCACCAACATCATATTTAAAATGAGCCGAAAGTTCTTTTTCAAATTCTTGAAATTTATCATCATCAGACTCCAATGTTCCATCAAACATAGTTATCGGCTGTATATGCGATTTTACAATATCATGTTACGATATGAATTGAAAACAGTTTACTAAACAAAATAAAAAAATAATTACTTACAATACACCCAGTTGGGAAAAAGTGTCGCGATGGACAACCAGCGCCTCTAGAACGATTTTCATGATTCAAAATTGCAGCTAAACAATCAATTACATTAGCATCAACCTCCAAACCGGGTGCTAATGTCTCCATATTCAAACGAACTGAATATGGCTCCCCAGAACGTGTTTCAAAAATTGGTTCACTATATAAGAAAAAAAATCATTTAAGAATCATATCATATAATTGTAAATCCCATGGGATTCACATACAATCCCATGGGATTTACAAATGAATCCCATAGGATTCATGTGAATCCCATCAGATTCACTGTCAATCCCTCACATTGAATCAGATAACAATGAAACTTATATAAAAAACACAAACTTACATTTTTTCGCCCTGCATTGCTAAAACACTATTCCCAAGAACGAACTCCGGCCTAGTTAGTTTAAGTTGAACCTTTGTCTTCTTGTTCATATATGGAGACAACAAATAGGAAGACGGTTTCACCAAACGCTTTTCAGGACTCAAACTTACATTGGAGGCACGAGTAGCCATATTTTGAGGAGTAATGGCACTTGGATTCACATCGCCACCCATTGGCTCCACAGTACCTTCAGCGACTGACTTTAGCTGAATAAAACAAAAAAAAAATAATTAAAAATAAATTAATTAAATTAAAACACTAATATTATACAAGAATATTACATAGTAAAACTCAGCAGCTGCACAATTAAACCACTCTTCAATCAGGTCTAAATTGTTTTCGATCCATTGAGTTAAAGAGAAAGGTTCAGCAACTTGATTCACAGGAACTGCATCATCTGGCTTCTCGGCATCTTTATCATCCCCATTACCATCATCACATTCTTCTTGTATTTGAGATGGATCAACCACTGTTGAAATAACTAAAACAAAACTTATGAGGTTTACACTTTGAACATTAGGCAACAAAACTTCTGGGATTGACAAATCAATCACATGGAATTAACAGATGAATCCCATGGGATTCACAGATAAATCCCATAGGATTTAATAAAAGAGATCCAATAAAAGGGAAACAGATCCAATAAATTAACCAACATCGTAAAGAGATCCAATAAAAGGGAACTACAACAATTATAAATTTAGCAAATTTAAAAAAGTTATTACATAAATCCCATGAGTTTCAAGTACAAAAGAGAACCACAACAGCCTATCGGAATTAAGGATCGGTACCAGATAGGCGTTTATCAGTTACAGTATCAACATCTCCCTCAGCACCTCCATTATCATCAACTCGATGAAGATCTTCACCATTCAATGAGACAGGATGCTCGAGGATCTGAATATACCTTTGATGTAGTTCAACCAGCTTTGGATCGGCAGGAAACTCTAAACCGCCCATACAAAAATTTCTTCAACAGCAACTCTTTCATTGCTTATAACAGATAACTTTTCTTCAATTTTTTTAAAAAATTCCTGGAGAAAAAACAAACAGGAATATTCATAATGAGATAAGTACATTGAATCCCATGGGATTAACTGTGAATCCCATGGGATTGTTTATGAATCCCATGGGATTCACACATAAAGAAGTATCACAATAAAATAAAACAATGAATTAAGCAAACCTCTTTGTAAGAACTCTCACTAGAACAACCAGCAACAAAACCTTCAGTCTCCAGAAGCTCAGATTCATCATAAACATCTAACATTCCCAAAACCTCTTCTTTTAATTCCATCTCCTCCCTTTTTGACATTAAGAAAGAGGACCAATATTTGATCGCCGGACGTGAGCGGACATAAGAAAGCTTGCTGTACTTAGTGGAATCTAAATACAACAGCTGTAAACAAAAAAAACAAGGAACGAAAAAGTGTAAGAAAGATACAACTATGTCACAGTTAATCCAATGGGATTCACAGTCAATCCCATGGGATTCGTAGTGAATCCCATGAGATTTTGTATGAATCCCATGGGATTCACAGTTAATCCCATGGGATTCACAATAACATGATATAAACATAATATGTCACACAAACATAAAAACAGTTTAAAACTTACAGCAAGAAAGGTATATGGCC
This sequence comes from Artemisia argyi, assembly GCA_030686995.1. Lineage (NCBI taxonomy): Eukaryota > Viridiplantae > Streptophyta > Magnoliopsida > Asterales > Asteraceae > Artemisia > Artemisia argyi. The sequence continues at coordinate 44,155,640 of CM060708.1, forward strand.
CCATGTATTTGTTTAGAAGAGTTGTCGGTTTTCTACTGACTTGAAGACAATGAAAGATGTACTCATACCAATCAATACCACGAATATCAGTATCTTCCCGAAGACGCCTAACAACATCAAAGTTTATTTCACCCTGCAATCCAGCAACCATTCCCATCGTATTCGTAAACAACGTAAGAAAGTTGACTTTAAAAAGGAAGTCAACTTCCTTAGACTTAATCAACTTGCTAGCAATATCGTTAACTCTAATTTGCTTAGCAGACTTTGATTCAAACTGACCAACCCAAACTTTTTCAAAATCATCTCCAACCGGCCTCGTTTCTAAAGATAACAAAGTCTCGCCGCCAATCGGAATACCTAGCAGCTCATGAACTTTGTTAACAGTGGCCTGAATACACTTCTCACCTCCCAACCTCAACTCGCAAGTCTCAGCATCAAAATTTTCAACAACATACCTACCTAACCTTGACGGAATTCTGGTGATATCAAACTTGTAAAATGAGCTAAACCCTATCTCCTCCAAAAACTTCTCAATATCAACATGCTTTATGCCATGGATGGCAGTATGAAGAGCAGTAGGAGCTGACCTAGCCTGAAGAATGGGAATTTTTTTCAAATAATCTTGATGTTGTTTTTCTTCTTCTAACAACACCTTTTCTTTCTTCTTGCCTTTCTTATTCGGCTTCGATTCATTCTCCTCAAATTCCTCTTTAACAAATTCTTTAACTGAAGCATTTTTCATCATATTCTTTAAAAGATTCTTCATAGTCTCATCAGAAATAACTTCAGGAGAATCGTCCTTGACCTTCAACGGACCCTTACCCTTCATTCTCTTCTTCACCTCATCTACATTAAAAAAACACACAATATAAACAACCTAACCTTGAAATTTTAAAACAGAGATACATGTCAATCCCATGGGATTCACTGTCAATCCCATAGGATTCATACAACCTAACCTTGAAATTTTAAGCTAATACTAATAAATGGTTCAAACAGCATAACATTTTACTCAAAACCAGATAAACTTAAGATATAATGCTTAAATGGCCATAAATAGGAATACTGAATTCTATCAAACAAAAAAAGACAGATTTATACCTTTTTCAACATCATCAGAAATAACTTCAGGAGAATCGTCCTTGACCTTCAACGGACCCTTACCCTTCATTCTCTTCTTCACCTCATCTACATTAAAAAAACACACAATATAAACAACCTAACCTTGAAATTTTAACAAAGAGATACATGTCAATCCCATGGGATTCACTGTCAATCCCATGGAATTCATACAACCTAACCTTGAAATTTTAAGCTAATACTAAATTAGTTAAATGGTTCAAACAGCATAACATTTTACTCAAAACCAGATAAACTTAAGATATAATGCTTAAATGGCCATAAATAGGAATACTGAATTCTATCAAACAAAAAAAGACAGATTTATACCTTTTTCAACCTTGTGCTTTTTCTGTTTAGGGTGACTTTATTCCTGCACTGTCTTTTCAATAGCATCTACATAAAGATACAAACATAATATAAACAACTTGATAAAAAAAGATTCATTATCAAATCCCATGGGATTCACATACAATCCCATGGGATTCACATTGAATCCTATGGGATTCATAATGCCATTCTGTATTCATCATAAAATAAATAAATAAATAAAAATTGTTATAAATATTAATGGGCTTATGTCTATTCACATTTATCTCTGGTGGACTTTAGGGTTTGAGATACATTCATCCACCCTATATGTACAATCCACTTGTAACCTTGATGATAACTAAATAATAATTCTCTCTTCTCCTCTCATTCTTGTGTTCTTATTTACTATATTTATAATACGTTATCAGCACGAAGTTTGCTCCAAAAATAAAATTAGCTTTGACAGGCTGAAACTTGAAACCATTGTCAGAGTATGTTTTCTATTCCATACGAGTTAATATTACATTATCTAAGTATTTATTATTTGATTGTTTATCACATGGAACACTCAAAAGTAGAAATTCATGTCGATAAATTTTTAATGGTGTTGTTGAGCGCAAATTATTTTTGACGATAACCTCAATGTTATTGTTTCCATAATTTACTGTGCTATTGCTGAATAAAAAGACCAGATCTGGAACCATGAGCGATCATGATTTTATCAAGGTAATTTTTATGTCTCATCCAAGAGATTAAAAAAAAAAAGAAAGGAGTATGATAGTTCTAAGATTTAAATAGAAAAATATACACCTAGGTATTGCAAACAAGCTTATTATCGATGTCACTAATAAACTTAACCTCAATTTTTTTTATGTAGTCTTATTATTTCAATTGCTCATCAGTTAATTTTCATATATATATATCTCTATTCAAGTTAATATGTGCATACGTTTTTGCATCATACCTCTATATTATTTGTAGTCGCATCGAAACACTGTTACATTGGGTTTTTAATGGTACGATCTTGTTTTACTTCCATTGGCTTCTTTCCATAGTGAGCCAAATATATCATCTGCAGGAAAAAAAAAAAAAAAAAAAAAAAAAAAAAAAAAAAAGGAATACTTAACGGTGAAAGACCCGTTAAAATTATGGCAAAATCTAAAAGATAGATTACCATTGAAAGAGTGTAACTCTTTGAAAGCTCGCTATAATTGTATGCACCTCAAGCTGCAAAAAAAAAAAAAAAAAAAAAAAAAAAAAAGCGAGTTCGATCTCACAATTTTAGTGTTAGATCTGAATTTAAAAGAAAGTATATAACGGTGAAAGATCCGTTAAATGTATGTCAAAATCTAAAAGAAAGATTTGACCATCATAAGCAAGATATTCTTGCAAATGCGAGCACATTTTTCGCAATATTAAGTAGTACATCTGAATGATGAAAAGATAAAATGCGATGAGATGGTTAATGCCTCGAATATACTCATATATCGAGAACGATGCTTTGATATAAAAGAAATGGGCATGTTTGAACAAACACGATAAACCCGTTTACTATGTTTGCTCCATATTGCCGCGTTAAAATAAACTGGTTGGCAACCTCAAGTTGCAACTTAAAGATCTCAATTCCCTCAAGTGAATTAGATAAAATGATCAATATGAGATCCTCATTCCCTCATGTGAATGTGATAATGTAACGATAAATGGTTAAAGATCATTTATCATGGTAAATGCTATGGTCGAGGTAGTACGACAATGACAAACTACTAGTAGTGGCGAAAATACAATAAGAAATGAGCAAACAAAAATACTATTTATGCAAAAATGCAATGTGATGTATGCAATATACATGTGTGTCAAAGATATTACACACTATATTCATAGATTTAAGAATCTATGCTAGCACATTTTGCTCCGTAAAAGAAATATAAAATTGTCATGAGGAACGAAGTTAGATATTAAGGATGCATTATATTCTTTTGTATCTTCCTCGACATGCATTATATAAAGATTAGTAAAAGCTAATCATAGCCATAACATAAGTTTATGAGCTATAATATAATTTTTGGAATGACCAGTTACACCATCCTGAGTCATTAATGATGCGAAAGCTATAAAGAATAAGATTCTTCAATTTAATGTCATTATCTCTCAAAAGAAGTTGATTATTAATCTATCAACTAGAATGGGGACTCAGTTCCTCAATTTTCTGGAAAGAAAACAAATGAATATATGTAGGCATAAAAATCCATTGTATGAACCATTTAGAGTTTAAAATCGATGCATCGTCTAAATGGTCATCAAATTGCAACCACAAGTTTGCATGATTAATAGCTCAAAATGAGCCTAACATTCCAGAGTAAGTATTTCATCATGAATATTTGATGAATTACTTAAAATCTTCAATGACATTGAGAGGAATTTTTTTTGTTGTTGTATGGGAGAATATTATAATATACACAACAAACAAAATTAGCATCATGCCAATATGTTATTATAAATCCTCCCTTTTATAATTGGTTTTGGTTATAAACCAAACATATCCCATTTCAGTTTTTCTGTGTGCAAATTACTCCACCTAAATGCACATATATGGGATATAGAAGATAGATAATTCCTTCAGGAGGAGAGAGGTAGCTGCAAATTCAAAATGAATTATCATATTCTATTGATCCTCGAAAGAAATTTTCTGTATTGATTATTAAAATGGATAATCTAATAGCCAAAAATAAACATTGGCTAAAAACAAAATTTCAGCTACTCATGCTCTAATTAGAAGTTGTCCTCAAGGACACTATTTTATTATGACATGCTTCAAGCATGGTAGACAAATCGATTCCAAATAAAATCCTCGATGAAAAATATGGAGCATGAAAACAAGATGGTTGTTCGAGGTATAAAAGATCCTATGATAGTCTCATAATGAGACACTAGACATGAAGGTTCCAAAGAACCTCAAATAGCTAATGAGATCTCAATAAATTATATCATGTCTAAAGTTATATGGAATCGAAACATAAACGACGTCGACAAATTTGTTTGCATACAATATAGCGCTTACTATTATGCATAATGAGGATCATAAATAAATAAATTATTATTCAAAAGTGCGTCCAACGAAATGATTGGCCAACATGAAAGACGCAATCTCGTGAAAATACTAGAAGTATTGGGACATGAAGTCCATACACATGAATGTGTAAAATCTATTGGATATATACCCGTCTTTGGGCGAATGAGAAATAAGAGCTCTAAAGTTATGTCTTTTAAGACATAAATTATGAATAAATAAATTCACAAAAGCACGAAGTTGATTATTAAAAGACATATTGTCTCGAGGTGGACATAAATGTCTTATTGATATTTTACGAGACAAAGTATTTAAATTGCTCTAAATGAGTTTTATTAGAGCTCTCATGTTCTATGAAGAATCTGTAATAACTTCAACTTCTTGAAGCAATTAATAAAAGTTCTCAAGAACTCCATTTGATCAAATTGAATAAATCCTTATATGGATAAAAATCATTTGGATGCATATTATATAAATTGTTTTTGCACATGTCTCAAAGAAATAATTGGTCCTAAAGTACCATTCATAAGTACAATTGAGGTTTAGATGCCAAATTTGTAATTAATATGCATAATAAGAGTGTATTTTTCTCTTTTAATATTTGTACATGCATTGTATATTTTACAACCAATTGATTTGATATTGGGTTGGAAGCTACACATATATTTTATCATTTTTGCAGGACTTATTCGTAACATCATCAATTTGATGGACTTCATTGTAAAGTTGTTGCTAACAAAAGTATACGAGAAACTCGTTTAGAAAATTAGCATGCGATGCTTGAAATATATACATTAAATTGAGGAGGAGGATCATTATACGCACTGCACTCTTTTCCTTCATCAAGTTTTTGTATCCCATTGGGTTTTTCTTGATAAGGTTTTTAATGAGGTGGTTTATAGCGTATAATAAACAGTGAATATCCAAGGAGGAGTGTTATAAATATTAATGGGCTTATGTCTATTCACATTTATCTCTAGTGGGCTTTAGGGTTTGAGATGCATTCATCCACCCTATATATACAATCCACTTGTAACCTTGATGATAACTAAATAATAATTCTCTCTTCTCCTCTCATTCTTGTGTTCTTATTTACTATATTTATAATAAAAATGAAAATAAAAAATAAACAGATCGATACCTTTAGCTTTCCGCTTCGGTTTATCCTTAGTAACATCAACCTTAGCCTGTCTGTCCTTCGATCGGTCCCTTAATATTCAACATCAATTTTTTGTCAAAAACGTCAGAGACAACAAGCTTTGCCTTCTTAACCTTCTCAACTGAACCGGCAGCCTTCTCAACATCTGCGGAACCCATAGCCTTCTCAACATCTGATGAACCCACAGCCTTCTCACGTGAACCCGCAGCCTTCTCAACATCTGCGGAACCCATAGCCTTCTCAACATCTGATGAACCCACAACCATCTCACGTGAACCCGCAGCCTCCTCAACTGAACCCGTAGCCTGCTTATCATCTGCTTTATGCTTACGACGATCACCACTCCGTTTCTCATACACAAGACCACTCGACTTAACACCAGCATCATTCTCACTCGCCCTCCCAACCACAAGATCAGAATCCTTAGTAACATCAGCATCTTTCTCAATTGATAAATCAGATACTACACAAGCAATAATTTTACCAACATCGCCATCTGCTGGTTTTGGTGACTTAGATACATCCTTCTTTAATTTCTTTTTCATTATCTCCTCATATGGATTAAATCGCGACAATGGGGTTGGGCTCAAAACCAAACCTATATCAATTAAAAAACAAACTCAATTAAAATGAAAGAAAATGATAGAATACAACAAAGACCAAATTATATCTCATAAACAATCACATACGCATAACTAAATCAAGTATCATCAACGAGCTACCTAACCAGTACTTCATCAATGCATTCTTACGTCCGAAAACACTCATGTACACTAAAAGGGTTGTAACAAAATAAACATAGCTAGCCGGCCATCGCCAAAAAGGGTGTTTGTTTAACCTTATTTCTCACGATTATGGGCTTATTAAACATCTGAAAAGCTAATAAGCACATTTTTTGGACTAATAAGCCCATAAACCAGAAAAATAATCTTAAACATACACCATCTAAGCAACATAGAATTCCTAATCTCCATTTCAGCTAACAAGCTAGTAGCAATGCAATTGACAAATTCTACCAAATTCCCTTATCTAAACAAATAACCACAGACGTCTCGTTAACATTTCACTACTTAAAAATCATAATATCGCGAATCTCATCTTCATTTTGCATAAACATAGCTAGCCCCTCACCTAACCATTAATAAAAATCCTACGCCTCGCCATCATGCCGATCATAAAACCAAACCTCATTTAATCCTAATAACCATTTGCAATAAGATACAATTCACAGACTCACATATAGTTTTCAGTCAACTAAACATTTCAAAAATAAGCCACTGATTCCATCACAAAATAAGCTAAACCAAACACTGATTCCATCACTCATGTAAGCTAAACCAAACATTGATTCCATCACAAAAATAAGCCACTGATTACATCAAAAATAAGCCACTGAATCCCATGGGTTTCACTGTCAATCCCATGGGATTCACTGTCAATCCCATGGGATTCATACAACCTAACCTTAAAATTTCTGATACAATTCACATACACTGATTCCATCACAAAATAAGCTAAACCAAACACTGATTCCATCACAAAAAGTAACCTAATCCTAAGCTAATCCAAACAATCATTAAACCACAAAATAAGCTAATACAACCACAAAATAAGCTAATACATACACAATGTAACACCCCCAAAATATCGCAGCGGAAGACTGTGTCATAGGGGTGCTACTTCATAATACAAAGTATAAGTTATAGAAAACGAACTCTAAATGAGACGTTTTGAAAAGTTACCATTCGATTAATGAATTCAAAGTTACAAACATGAGATTCCAAAGTATGATACATAAATGTATACAAAATGTTTTGAATGGTAAATGATAAAAGCGTAAGTCTTCAGAATATGCAGCTTGACTCTAAGTTCCACGCACTAGCTATCGCCTTACTAACCTGAGATAAACATGCTAAAGTGTCAACACAATGGTTGGTGAGTTCATAGAGTTTGTCTAACAAATAATGCCTATAAAAATGATCACACAGCAAAGGCATCGTGAATCCACTCAGTTGCAAGTCCCGCCATAAGAGACTTGTAACCTGTGTGTTCACAACCCACTGCTACATATATAGTATGAATAAGACATGTATAAGTTCATCAAAACAATTAAGCAATTAGTCGTGAGTCTACACTTCAACTCCGAAGACCTCACGTTTATGATGTATCCAACATTCGCAAATGTTAGGATGTATCAAAGCCTCAATGGTCATCCAACAACTTAATTTGGAGCCACCGGAAGTCTCAATGGTCATCCAGCAACTTAATCTGGAGCCACTGGCAGTCTCAATGGTCATCCAGCAACTTAATCTGGAGCCACTGGAAGTCTCACAATCAAGTATAACGCAGTTAAGTATAACACAATCATGTATGTATGAAATCAAGTATAATGCAATCAAGTATAAGACAATCAAGTATAAAAGCTTTGAATATTTGTACAAGTAAGCAAGTAGTTGAGCATGTATCTCCCCCAAAGAGTTAAAACAAGTATGAAAAAGTAGGGGCTATGACTCACCTTAAGCTTAAGTAATGAGAAATGAAAGTGGTAGTCGAATCGCGAAAGTCTCTAAGAGCAGCCTATAATAGAACGTTGCGACTTAGGTTTGGAGTAACGTCTAAGAATACGAAGAATTGCCTATATATGTCTTGCATAATGTTCATGATGTAGTACTTAGTATATAGTGTAAGTCTTTAAATATAAATGGTTTATGAAACATGTTTAGGTTGTATATCTCTTACTACCGTTCGGGCCGACATAATTCAGAAGTCATGGAGTAAACGTTCGAGGAGCCAGGACACTTTAATTCGTAAATCCACAACTCATCTCGACGGCTTACTTAATGAACTCCTCACATGAGGCTCCCTATTATTGTAGTATTTGATAACATATATATATATATATATATATATATATATATATATATATATATATATATATATATATATATATATATATATATATATATATATATATATATATATATATAAGCTTTTTGATCTTTAAAAGTTATATGGTCTTTAGTCGTGGCTTTGCTGTGACCTTGGTCATTGTTACCATGGTCTTGAGACTCAACCTTGGCTTTAGCCATGGTTGTGGTCTTAGCTTTAGGTCATTAGACCTCTTGGTCTTAGTAAAACATAAATATTATATAGTGACTTTGGTCTAAAATGGGCTGTTAAGAATTTGAAGAAAATTATCACTCAGAAAGCATTTTCAGGGCTCGAGCTTCTTTATTCCTGAATGAAAACATTGTTCCGGACAACTTTCGTGTTTTAACTTTTTGATGAATCGGATTAGAAGTGGGACTTTCAAAATTGGCAGAATGCAAAACAGTTTGCATAAGCAGTTTTGCCGTTTTGGTTTCGCTAGCTTCAAATGATCATAACTTTTGACTCAGGTACTCGTTTTGGGTGATTCAAATTGCTATGTTTTCCTTGTTAAGTCCTCTTTAACAGTAAGTAAGTGTCAAATATCATAGTTGTACTATTTTGGTCGTGGTTCTCCATAAAAATCACTAGTTTGCTTGCTTACTTGTCATAAGTTAACATATGTATACCAATACTTGTTTTATCCATTTTTAAACATCATGAACACAATAACAAGAACATATATAGCATGAAAGGAACACAAAGAGCATGAAAATGATAATTAAGCAAGGAGTATGTTAGGGTTTGCTTACAACTTGTGAAGAAACTAACTAGAACCAAGATCAAAACCAAAAACCACTACTTAATCTTCCAAAACCTTTCCAACCATAGTCATGCTTCCATATCAAAAACCCTATCTTATAATCCCTTGATAAACACTAATCTAACATAAAAACAACCTTTAGTAAAAATCTTCACTAAGAACACTTGGAAATTTGATGAGTTTTTGTGGTGAATTTTAGTGTTTTATGGATGGAATGGAACTAGTAATCAACAAGGAATACAAGAGTATAACTTATGATGGATTAAACTAGCAAGAACCATCATCAAAATGGTGTATAAGGTCTGTTTTGTTCGTGGGTTTTGAAGGAGAAAGGAAGAGAATGAGCTTGTATTTATAGTGAAGATGAGGAGGTTACAATTTTAGGATATTTTGCAAGCTAAACACATGTAATCATCCTAAGTGCACAAAGCATGAGATCAAGCCACACCAAAGGGTTACTCCCCCCCTATTGGCGGTTCACATGAGCTAGGAAGGGTGACTAGGTCTTTGGATGATATTATCCTAAGTATGTAGCTAGTTTTGACTCCGTAAGTTGCTAACCGTAAGTTTTTAGGCCACGAAACGTAAAATCGGGTATCTTAAAAATATGAAACTTATAGGAATGACTAAACTTGTCAATATACTCCATAATAAAATATAAAATGAGTGGTAGGTTCTATTGGGTGCTAAAACCCTGCTAAAAACTGGAAACACGGGTCTAAAACGCGTAATTCGCGTAAAACGCTGAACTGAAAAACGTAAAATTCCAAAACTTTTGGAATTGTCCTAAAATGAGAGAAAATCATATTTCTATTGTTTATAATGTTTTATGGATATATCGGGATGCTGGAATGACTTTTAAACCTAAAAGTAAATCTCGGACACGGCTTTGTGATTTTTGCAGAAATAATCCGACGAGTGTCAAATTCTCGGATTATAATTAAAATAGTTTAACTTACAAGAGTATGAAATAAAAAATTTTGATGTGAATAGTAAAAGTGAATTGTAAAAAGTGAATAGTAAAATTTTCGGGAATAAAAGTTAACCTGAAAATGCGAATTGTTACACACAATAATGACTGATTTAAATATATATATATATATATATATATATATATATATATATATATATATATATATATATATATATATATATATATATACCAGAAACAATGTCGCGTTTAGATTGATCCGATTCCGAATCAGTTGTTCGTTTAGATTGATCTATTTCAAATCGTAAGTCCATTTTAACGGTTTGATAGTGGTTTGACGGTGGCTTGATAGTGGTTTGACGGTGGTTAGGGTTTGGTAGTTTGGGATCGTTTGTGTGTGTGTTTGAATTGGGGGAAATGAGGAGAGAGTGTGTTTTACTGTGTGTGTTTGATACCAGAAACGTGAATTGTGTGAATATTAGAGTACGTATGCAAATTACAAAAATGCCCCTCCGTTTTTTTTTTTTTTTTTTGTAATAAATATACACCATTGGATGAAAAGGGAATGAATGAATGAGATCATTTAATTTGTACTTTAGCTAAATGTAGTTTCGTATAAAACTTTTCTCCTTAAAACATATCATACAAAGGTCATTATACTATTAAATAGTTTCAATATCCTTTCCATATTTCCACAAACAGGTTTTTGTAACCAATTATTTTAAAATTTGCAAATACAAAGCGTTGTGTAAAAAACACTCGTTGTAGACAATTTAGATTCAATAAATTTACTACATGACATATAACATGTTATAAAACCATCACGATATTACTTACTTCAGGCCAAAAAATCCGTATAGAACCAATTTTTACCATAGAACAAATCAAGCAATCTTAGCCATTAAATTTTTTTTATCAAAATAAAAAAATAAACTTTCACCCTTTTTTTTAAAATTAAATATCTCTCAAACCGTAAATCATTACGCGAAAAATCGCGATGATAATTAAATTATCTTTCTATAGACATGCATTGTTATAGACTTTTGACGAATTTTTTTTTCAAAATTTTCGCCCAAAAAATCTTATATGATTTGTAAAAATCATATGTGATTCGTTAAAATCAAATCATATGTAATTTTTACGAATGATATTAATTTTTACAAATCATATATGAACCCAAGACATCTTGGCACTTTCGTCCTAAGAGGCTAAGCCCTTCCCACTTGGTCACCCCATCAGTTACAATTAATTGTTTTTTTCTTTAAAAGAATCAATTTAGTAAAATCTTTTGTAATAAACAATTTATTGTAAAATTTTAGCTATATATATATATATATATATATATATATATATATATATATATATATATATATATATATATATATATATTGAGTAATACGCATTCACGTGGTTATAAAAAGCTATAGTACATTACTATTTCATAGATATAAAAATATTGTCCTTACCAAGAAAAATTTACTAATGTAGAAACATCCTATTAAAATCCTATTACACGTTTGTTTTATTTCACAAAATATCAAATTGACCTTCGTGTTGACTCGTAAAAATCATATGTGATTTGTTTACGAATTATATGTGATTTGTAAAAATCAATACGAATCATATATGATTTTTTTAGGCGAATTTAAAAAAAAAAATCGTCGAAAAAAAATTTTCATCGAAAGTATATAACAATGCATATCTATAGAAAGATGATTTAATTCTCGTCGCTATGTTTTTTTTTTTTTTTTTTTTTTTTTTTTTTTTTTTTTTGTAGTTTGAAGATTTACCGTTTGCAAGATATGTTGTTAAAAAAAAATGTAAAATATAAATGTGTGGCTATGATTGGTTGATAGCTTCTATGACATGTATGAGTTATTTATGAATCTCAACTCATTACTTCGGTTGTGTTACTCTTTTGCCACATATGCATAGTTGACTGGTTAAAAAAGTATTTTGCCACAAATGTATTATTGTTTGTGGCTAAATTATTGAAATGTAGTCAAAAAGGAATTTTGTCACAAAGTTTTTTTTTTTTTTTTTTTTTTTTTTTTTTTGAAGCAAAGAATTTTGTCACAAAGTCTAGTTGTAAGTCGATTTAGACAATAATAATACTGTAGATGAATTTTGTCATCCGCATTCTCAGATTGATGTCGACACATATATTCATGGAATCGTGCTAAATTACATTAATGAGAGTAGAGACCCCCACCCAAAAACAACACATAGTAAGCTACCAACCATCAACAATATTATTAAGATAACGACTTATGAGGACCACCGTGACCGAACTTGTCATAAATACCTAATTTTCGACAAAATGGTATAAAAATCACCGACGAGTAATTGCCCATTAATAATATAACATACAAAGGTTAATAAAGAAACAACAACCTCTTACACATATCTTATGTAATAACTAATACTCCGTAACAAGGATTGCATTTAAATGATCTAGTGGTAAAAATATAAACGTTTTAAAGTAGAGGTCAAAGTTTCAATTTAATGGGGAGAAAATTAATTCTCCTGTGGTCATGGAGTTTAACCTGTGTCGACTCCGGACTATCAAAAAAGATAGTTACTCTAGAATTAATTGCAATGTCAAGTCAGAAACCTGATAAAATAAAATAAAATGGAGAATTGCATTAAAAAAATATATATTATTTCACAATATTTGATTCTTCGGTTATACTTATCATTACCGATTAACAATGATTTAGTTATCAAAATTTCACTAAGGGTTTTTGATTTGCATTGTGATATGACTATGGGTATCAAAATGAGAATAAGTTTCTAAACCCAACAAGTTTGGCGGGTTTCAAAATGTTTAGATTTATAGGTTTGATATTTACAAGAATCAAATCTACAAATCAAACATCTATATCTATATTGAGAATAAAAGTGATTCTCTCATTCCAATACCTTCAAAGCAAACACTCTCAACTGTATATTTGATGTTGAGTGTAATCTATTTATGGTTATCGTACATAAAAAGATTACTTTTAGTTATACTTTTTTGTGTACTAGAGGCTAAGACCACAAAAAGTTTAACTGAAAGTATGATCTATTTATGATTACCACAATTTTTATTTGTTATTCACTACTAAATTATGTATAGCGGTGTTGTACTGTGTGCATTACTGATGTAATTTAGTGGTGTATAAAAAAAAAATGATGCACAAATCATCTCCCTTTAAAAAAAAATCACTTCAGACTCAGTATAAAATTAGTACAAAAGTCAAGACATTATTAACATTTAAGATTTAACCATATTAAAAATCCTTAACTTATACCATGTAAACAAAAAAATTCCATGTGAAAGAAACAACTAGGCCCATATAAAATGTCCAAACTGAGTTGATTATTTTAAGGTACTAAATCACGAAAAATATGTTATAAAATTTACTACAGATCTTTCTTCCTTTCTAAACCTCACCTGTCTGTCATACACTCTTACACACATTCACACATAAAAATGTCATAAAACCAAACACATTACTAGAACAACATCACCTGTGTTTTCTCAAGAACCATGAAACACAACATCTGTAATTGGTTTTTCATATTTTGCATTTTCATAGGAAACCAATATGTAAACTCACATGAGTTTGGTTTTAAGGATGATAATGATGATGTTGTGTTTCATACCAATATGTCAACAACAATGTTAGATATGTTGTCATTTGTTGAAAACCATAATAATAATGTGTCTTATCAAGATTCTTTGGCTTCTGGTTATAGGCCTCTTTATGTTGGTTTGACTCTTATTTCTGGAGCTGCTAATAGAGGGGCAGGTATATTTTTACATGACATAGATGTTTTTTTTAGTATGTTGGTGAAAATGGGTTGGCTTGATTTGTACCTGCATTTGTGTTTTTTGGATCAAATCTGATGTTTTTTTATGTTTCTAGATTTGGGTTGTTTTGCTGTTATGGGATTGTGTGTGTTTTAAGCCTTTTTTATTTTTTATGGTTTTTTAGCTTTTTATGGGGTTGTGAGATTCATTGTTTGTGATTTACGTTTGTTTGCTTGAATAGACTAACTAGTCTTATTGTTTGGAATTAATATTGTTTTGAGGTTGTATATTTAATGTTAGTGGAGGTCAGGGGTATAACTGTCTACATTCTACTCCGTGCCTGCTCGGGCGGGATTGGGTATTGTTGTTGTGTTGCATATTTAATGTGACTAGTGTTATTGTATTTTGATGCAGAAGATAAGTAGTTTTGACTGATTATTTATGAGTGAAATAAGGGGAAATAGGTGTAATAAATAACAAGAGATTTGATATTGAAAGGGTCAACATTTGGCTTATGTTGCAATATGTAATGTGTTTCTTGAGCATTTTGTTTTAATAGGTTTTTAATGGGGGTGTGAGATTTATTGTTTGTGATGTACGTTTGTTTGCTAAGGATTTGACTTTAGATAGTTAAAGTAGTACTGGTTGGATCTCAGGTTGTTTGGGGTTGCTTATTTTTTTATTCTGTTTTGATATTGGTGATAAGCAAAACTGGTTATCTAATTAATTGCGAGTGAAATAAGGCGAAACAATTTTAATAAGGAACACGAAATTTGACATTGAACAAGTCAAATGTTGACTTCTGTTGCAATATGTAATGTGTGTGTTTTAAGCATTTTGATCCTTTTGTTTTTCCTAGGTTTTTAATGGGGTTATGAGATTCTTTGTTTGTGATTTACTCCTTATTGTGTTTTGACTTTTGATAGTCAAACTAGTCTTGTTTAGATTTAACGTGATTAAGGATTGTATATTAAAATTTACTTATTTGTTTATTAAGGTTTGATACAGATTATTAGCACGGCTGATTATATTATCTGATTATGAGTATTTTGAGTGAAGTAAGCCTAAACTGTTTCAATAAGCAATATGGAATTTGATATTTAAAGAGTCAAATATTGACTTTTGAAGTGATACATTTGTGCCTAGATAAGCAATTTTGAGTGATTTTATAATTATTTAGGAGTGAAATAAGTTGAAACAATTGTTATATGCAACAGAAGATTTGACATTTTTAAAAGTCAAATGCTGACTTTTTTTAGTAACATGCTTGTGATTTCACTTGTACAGTATGCTTGGATGGAACTGTTCCTGGGTATCATTTATCTCGTGGATGGGGTTCGGGTGCAAACAGTTGGCTCGTTCATTTAGAGGTTTGTTCTAGTGATCTTGATCTTGGACTTTATTTTATGCTATATGTTAGGTATATGATCCCAATAAGCATAAATCTCGACTCTTAATTCAAACTGGTCATTTATCGTGTTATAGGGCGGAGGATGGTGTAACAGCATAAGAACTTGTGTATACCGTAAAACAACAAAGCGTGGATCATCAAACTATTTTGAAAAACAGTTAGCATTTACAGGAATACTAAGCAATAGACCTCAAGAAAATCCAGGTAGCCTTTAGAACCATTATCATATTTTCATATTTGCAATACTATTATTTTCCTCCATTAAAATGATTTTTTTGCCAGATTTTTTCAATTGGAATCGAGTAAAGATTCGTTATTGTGATGGCGCCTCTTTTACGGGGGACTCTGAAGATAAGGTACAATACTATTTCATAAATTATAGTTTTATTTGGATCAAGAATGCATATATGAATATTGATAGATAATATAATGTTAGGCTCATAACCTGCAATTTAGAGGACAAAAAATATGGCTGGCTGCTATTGACGAGTTGATGGGAAAAGGAATGCGCTATGCTAAACAGGTATTCTTTGACCACTTGTGCATTATTTCAAGGATAATTTACCCATTTTACATAGCAAATATCTGATGCTACGTATATTGGTTGACAAAATATGTACCATACAGATCCCCAATATCTAAATTTAATCCTACAATGAAAGTCATTAGACGATAGTCCACAACTCAAGCACTTGCAACATAATTATTAAGGAATGTTTTAATTTTGGAGATATAATCAAACATTTATATTAAAATATGGTTGGATTCAAAATTTCTTAATGTTTGAAGTTCGGATGTTCAGGCACTTCTTTCTGGTTGTTCAGCGGGTGGTTTAGCTTCTATTTTACATTGTGATGAGTTTGGACGTTTATTCTCAAGAAATACTAAGGTCAAGTGTTTTGCTGATGCTGGAATGTTCATGGATGCGTAAGTCCTGTTACTTCTACTTTGAGGTTACAGTTCGACCTATTTAGTCATACATGGGTCAATTTGGGTCGTGTTTGAGTTGAAATTCGCCCAAATCTATTTGTAGTGCATTCAACTCCCAAATAACTAAAAAAATATTAAAATATTTTTGTAACAGTAGTGTGCTGAAAATAAAAATTTAACAAATCCATCTTTTTGTATTTCCTAAAAAGGTATGAATTTTACCGTAAAATGGACAAAGTTTCATGGGTAACCCTGATCCTCCCCGCCTAATACTAAAAAATGACCCCGTTTTCGATATGTACCCACTGAATTATCATCTATTTCACCCTATGTTGGTTCATAATGAAATGCAGGCGTGATGTATCTGGTGGACACACACTTAGAGACATGTATCACGGTGTTGTTACCTTACAGGTACTTATAATCCTTTTTTTTTTTTTTTTTTCTTTTTTTTTTTTCCTATAAATCTATACTTCTATATAATGTATCTAATTCCAAACGTAACTCCTAACCAAAAATTAAGATAAGGAGCTCCAATTATGAGGTGACATGTGTCACTTCTTAACTAACTCCAAGCCTAACTCCTAACCAAAAATTAAGATAATGAGCTTCAAAATGAGCTTCAATCATGAGATGACATGTTTCACTTCCCAACTTAAAATTCACCTTTATTTTCAAATTGAAATATTTTTTTATCTATTTATTTTTTTTATAATCTAATTTCACCATATTTTTTAAAATTTTGTGCTTTTTAATTCAACATCCATTTTGATATATTTTTATGAGTTTTTAGTTTTTACATTTTTAGCGGGTTTATTTTTATTAATTCAATTTTTTACCACTTTAACATTTATTTCAATCAATACAATTTTGATTCAACAAAATCATATACTTTTGGAGAGAGTGTTTGACGGGAAGAGATTGCGAGGGTCTTTCTATATGCGGAAATAATAATGTCACGGGAAAGCAACGGGAAACCCAAGCAAATAAATACAACTAACATATACATTCGGCATGTTGTGAAACGAATACATTAAGCGGGTACGGAATTGCGGGAAAAGTTGGGCTATCAATTCGTTTACTATATTATAATATAACTATATTTATCTATGCCGCTGTGCGCGGGTATCCAACTAGTGTTTTACAACAGGTGTATGTAATCTGATTTAATGTATAGCTATGTAATTTGAACAGGGGGCTGGTAGAAACTTGCCAAGAAGTTGCAGGAACCACCTTGATCCAACTTCTGTAAGCAATCTTGTCAATCTGCATAAAGTTTAGGAGAAAGTTATTGTCTTGTTGATATAATTTTTTGCTGATTCGTTCTTTTCCTAACTTTTCAGTGCTTTTTCCCACAAAACGTAATAACCAGTCTTAGAACCCCTATGTTCCTCCTCAATACAGCCTATGACTCTTGGCAGGTAAATACTTTTATCTGTTGATCAAGTGACTTTGGGAGTGTTTGGATGTGAAAATGGGTCAAAATGGTGTTTTAGTATGAGTCAGGTTGGTTGACTATAAGCACTTTTTTATTATCGTTTTGAAGTTTTATATATTCAATTGGTTTGGAAATATTATTACAAAAATTGGTTTATTGCAATAATAATCCAATCTTTAAAAAAAAGAAGGTATAAGGTCAAATATATCTGAAATACGTAGTTATATACTAATGATGTGAGATTGAAAAAATATAAAAATAAAAAACTCATATAATTATCTATATATAAGTGATTTTTATTTACGAGTAGATAGAAGTTTTGTTGTAGCTAGTATCAAACTGGTTGTTTGATCCGAAATAATCAAATAACCATAAGCCTACATATGTATGTCAACCAAAACCTTAAAAAACTGAATATCAAATAACCAAAATGACATCTAATCCATCTATCAGATACTCGCCAGTTTAGCTCCACCATCGGCTGATCGCCGTGGCACGTGGAAGGCTTGTCAAAAGAACCCCGTAAATTGTTCACCGTCACAGATGAATTTCCTTCAAGGTAATGTACCAACGTGATTTTTTCTGTTATTAAACTGTAAATGAATCACAATGCTAATGCACAACCCTCTACACTTTGTGCAGCATTTAGAAATCAAATGCTGAATTCAGTTAAAAGATTCTCGATGTCCAAACAAAACGGTTTGTTCATAAATTCGTGTTTTGCTCATTGCCAATCAGAAAGACAGGATACTTGGTTTGCCGATAATTCACCTCTTCTTGGAAACAAGGTATTATCTTTTTCTATACATTTTGTTATCCAAAAAAGTACCTGAAGTCATTTACAATGCTAATTATTTTTCTATATTATTTACAGCCGATTGCATTGGCTGTTGGAGACTGGTTTTACGATCGTTCAGCTGTCAAAAAAATTGACTGCCCGTATCCTTGTGACAAAACATGTCACAACCTCATTTTTAGAGGGTAATGGCATCACGGGCTAATTACATCGTTTATAATTGATTACATATATGGATATTGTTCCATTAGTTGAGGTCTGATTTCCTCATTCATTTATTGAGAAACTTTGAATTTACAATTTAGAGAAGAATATGCTTGAAAGGAGGAATAATTTGATATAAATTTAAGGCCTCACTTCCCCACAAAGATAGTGGGAGTGAGTATTGTTATAGAAAACAGAAGCAATTCATATTGAAAATTTATACTCCCTCCGTCCCTTATTAAATATCCTGTTTGAATTTTCAAAGTCTTTCTTTCTCAACTTTGACCTTAAATATTTTTTTTTTGTAATATAATATTTGATACAAAATATATGAATGAATTAAGTTTTAAATGTATTTTCATTGCGTATAATTTTTATCAAATACTATATAACACAAGTAAAAATATTCAAGGTCAAAGTTGATAAATAAAGACTTGAAAAGTCAAACATGGACATTTAATAAGGGACGGAGTGAGTATTTTACTTCTTTTCTTTGTAATCGTTGAGTTGGTTCCATTTTTTGTTCTTTGAGATGGCTAAAAATGTCATTCGAAGAGGTTTCAATCTGGAAATGAAGCAAGAAATTTTTTTGAAATAGTGATTCAAGAACACTGTAGATAAATTTTATATTCAACTGTTAATTAACATGTGGATGACAAACTATCATACATTAAATTATCAGATTGTGACACATTAAAGTATAGCCAAAAAAAACAGGTAGGTAATTGACAATTGAGGACATTGTTTGTATGCAAAAGTCAGCACAACTGTTTTGCTGAAATTGTGTGATTACAAAAAAGAGCAATTTATCCAATCAATTTCTTGCTTCTGAAATTGTGCTAAAACCAACTTCATCAGTTTAAACTACTACGACATTTGGTGACTTTTGTGTCAAACTATTACCTGTGATGTGTTTCTTAGATCTTTTGTGACAAACTAGTTCATAAGTCTCCCTAGCTATGTTAGCTGAATCTAGTGATGAAACTGCATCATCATTCCCAACAGGACTACTTTGTCCTCACTTTTCATTTTCCGAGATTCAAACAGCCACACAAGACTTCAACGAAAAGTTGCTTATTGGTCAAGGTGGTTTCGGGAAGGTATACAAAGGTACAATGAAAAATGCGACAAGAACTGTTGTAGCTATCAAGCGCTTGGATTCCACTTCTGCTCAAGGTGCCACTGAGTTTTGGGCTGAAGTTGATATGCTTTCTACGTTACGGCATTGTAACCTCGTGTCTTTAATTGGTTATTGTAACGAAAACAAAGAGATGATACTTGTTTATGAGTATATGTCCAATGGAACACTTGAGGATCACTTGCACAAGCTTCGTACTCCTTTATCATGGTTGCAAAGGCTCAAGATATGTATAGGTGCTGCACGTGCATTACACTACCTCCACACTGGGACTGGCACTCAGCAAGGAGTCATACACCGTGACGTGAAGAGCTCCAATATCTTATTAGATAGCAAATGGGCAGCGAAACTTTCGGACTTTGGTTTGTCTAAAATAAGCCCCATAGATACCCCATTGACCTTTGTCAATACTCTCGTTAAAGGCACATTTGGGTATTTTGATCCCGAGTATTTCTTAACTGGGAGGCTAACTAGGAAGTCGGATGTGTTCTCATTTGGAGTGATATTGTTGGAAGTGCTATGCAGGAAAAGAGCAGTGGATAAGAGTCTTGATGACGAACAATGGGGATTGGTTGGATGGGCTCAACACTTTCTGAGAGGGGGGAAATTAAAAGAGATCGTTGATCCTGATTTGAAGGGGCAAATATCATTTAGATGCTTGAATGATTATGCAAAAATAATTGATGGTTGTTTGCATAGTCGTCCAAAGCTACGTATGACAATGGCTGAGGTTGTGTTTGGTCTTGAGTCTATATTGTCCTTACAAGAAAAAAGCGATATTGTGATTCCTCAAATGAGAGTAACATCATTTGGTAGGAAGTTGCAGAAGTATTTCTTTTCGTCAAAACAGAACTATGGTAAATCTAAACTTTAATTTTCTGTAGGTACATTTTGTATTTGAGCTAAATTCATTATGTTACTTTGAAATATTGTTGAGAAAATGGAGGACAAATTAGGTGAAGCATTTTTCTCATTCATATGTTGGTGCAGACAACAGATATGATGATAGTGATACACCTGATAATATTCTTGGTCAGCTAGTAGCTGTTGGTTGGCCATCTTGGCTGGCTGCTGTTGCCGGGGAGGCACTCAAGGGGTGGTTACCTCGTAGGGCCGATACATTTAAGAATCTTGGCAAGGCAAGTATTGCATATCTTGATTGCTTTGGTTAAAGCTTCATTATATTAAGGGTTATTTGCAATAAATACCAAGATACATTTCATTTGTCCGTTTAATTTCTTTCTATTTTAGTATTTTTTTTTTGGCCTATTTGTGTCGATTAAAGATGGTTTTCTGTCCAGTTTGGGCCACTTTGTAAGTCATATTCTTTATTTAGATAATTTATATCTAAAAGTTCACATTCATGACCCAAACAGACAACATAGTCATGTACAAAAAATGTACGATGACCATAGTGGATACATGATAAAGTACATTGTTATTGCGAAAAACCCTTATCTTAATCATTTAGTAATTTGAACCATGTGATCAGATTGGAGAAGGCAGCTATAGTGTTGTCTATAAAGCTAGGGATTTATCAACTGGAAATGTTGTTGGTTTGAAACAAATCCAGTGTGATACTTCCGAACCCGAGAGTGTGAAAATGATTGCCATGGAGATTGCTATTTTACGCCGTTTAGATCATCCCAATGTCATTAAATTGGAAGGTATAGTGACATCAAGGATGTCGGAATTTTTGTACCTCGTTTTTGAATATATGGACCATGATTTGGCTACACTTTCTGCAAAACGTGATACAGAGTTTACAGTGCCTCAGGTTAGTTTCTATGTGAATAAAGGTTTTAAACTTAGTTTAGAACCGATATGCTTAAAATAGATACTTTTGAGTTGGTAGGTGAAGCATTATATGTATCAGCTTATCTCTGGTCTCAAGCACTGCCATGACAATCAAGTGCTGCATCGTGATATTAAGGGGTCGGATCTTCTTCTTGACAAAAACGGTGTTCTTAAGATTGCTGATTTTGGGTCTGCTTCCTTTGTTGACCTCATTCATGAGCAGCCAATGACTAATCGCATTGTTACTTTCTGGTATCGTGCCCCTGAGCTTCTACTAGGAGCTACTGAATATGGTGTAGGCGTTGACCTCTGGAGTGCAGGCTGCATTTTGGCTGGGTTATTGGCCAATAAACCTATCCTAGCTGGTCACACAGAGGTATCTTGTAAAATTGTAATCGATTCTAGATAAATTTATTGAACACTGTTACAAATACAATTTCCGGGCTGTTTGATATATTACTAGTGAGTGAATGAATATAATTCTTTTGTATTCCACCAATTACTATCTTTAGAGTACGCAAAATGGGTGAGTTGATGGTTACATATAGAATTGTCTTATTTGTTTCATGACGGAAAATATGCTTCTTATTACATAGGCGGATCAGCTTCAGAAGATCTACGCATTATGTGGGTCCCCTACTGATGAATATTGGAAAACATACAAATTACCTTTGGAAACTCTTTACAAGCCTCAACAACAATTCGAAAGATGCATAGCCGACACTTTCAAAGACTTCCCACCTTCATCATTGCCGCTACTAGATATCCTTCTTGCATTTGATCCCGTTAAACGTCAGAGTGCTTCATCTGCTTTAGAAAGCAAAGTGAGTTTCTTTTCCTTCCCTAAACATTATGCTGGATATATTCTGCAATAGTTATCATGACACTGATTGAATTCATAGTAGCTAATAAATACTAAACTAGCAGTAATATATTTGTTTATCTCTACAGTTCCTTAGTGAGATCCCTCAAGTAAATCAGAGCCAAATTACTGAAATGGAAGCCATAGGTTCTACTGCAAGCAATACTAATTCGCACCTTGGAGAACGAAAGGATTATGTTAAGAGGTCAGTTCAATGGAATTATTTTAGTGAGTCTGTCAAAAAAGACGGTAAGATAAAGATTAGATGCACTTATTGTGCCGTGGAGTATGAATGTGCATCAACTATTGAAGCAACATCAACATTGACGAATCATATGAAAAGTTGTGCATCTAATCCTGCCAATCAAAATCAAACTCGAAGGAAATCGACTTCCACTGCTGCTAGAATTGAAGAAACTAGGGAGACCAAAGTTTGTTTACTTTCTTGGAAGTTTGATCAACAAGTTGCTGGCAAAGCCATAATCGAAATGATTATGATGGATAAATTACCATCTAAGTTTGTCGAAAGTGAAGGATTTAGGCGATACATGAGGCTATGTCAGCCTGCCTTTGTGATTCCATCAAGAAGTATAGTAACAACGGATTGTTATGAGTTATTTCTTGATGAAAAAGCAAAACTTAAGGCTCAACTAAACAAGTCAGCTATGAGGGTTTGTTTGACTATCGATACGTGGACATCTTTGCAAAGAATCAACTATATGTGTCTCACCGCTCACTTCATTGATAATAACTGGAAGTTGCAGAAAAGAGTTATAAACTTTTCTCCCATTTCTAGCCGTAGAGGAATTGATATAGGAAAATCCGTTGAGCTATGTTTGGTTGATTGGGGTTTACAAAATATATTCACTATTGCAGGTAGTAGTGATACCACTATCGAGTATTTGAACAAAAAATTTGTTAATAAGGGTAATCTTTGTGTTTTACAAGGAAAATGGACTCATGTTAGATCTATAACTCGTGTTATAAATCTAGTTGTTCAAGATGTGCTTAGGGAAATGGGTAGTTTAGTGGATAGTATTAGGGCTGCAGTGAAGTATGTAAGTCAGTCACCATCAAGATTGAAAAAGTTCAAGGAGTTTGCTAAGTTTGAAGAAACCGGATGTCAAAAGTCATTGTGTTTGGATGTTCCACCTCGATGGAACTCTACTTTATTGATGTTGAGTGTAGCAATAACATATAAACGAGCATTTGATAGGTTAGCAATTGAGGATTATGCGTATAGGAGTGACCTTGGAGAGGGCCATAAGATGCCAAGTTCTTTTGATTGGGATAATGTGAAGAGATTAGTAGGTTTCCTTCAACATTATTATCAACTAACTCTTAGTGTTTCGGGCACAAAATATATTACCACAAACACATTTTTGGATTCTATTAGTTCCATTCATAGTGTTTTGATGGACTCTTTCTCAAGTGAGGATGCTGAACTTAGGAAGATGTCATTAGCAATGAAGAAGAAGTTTGACAAATACTGGGGTGATATTCATAAGTTTAACTTATTGGTTTTCATTGCTTCCGTATTTGACCCAAGGACAAAATTTACGCATCTTAAGGTCATTATATGTAACATGTACGGCGATGATGATGGGAGGAAAATAGTTGCATCATGTAGGAGTGTATTATATGAGCTATTTGATGAATATAAAAGAATTCACTTCGATCAACATGTGAGCAACATTTCTTCTTCATCAGATCATGGTATGTCTAGTACTAGTACTGATGCCAAGTCCGAGCTTGATAGATATTTG
Organism: Artemisia argyi; assembly: GCA_030686995.1. NCBI lineage: Eukaryota > Viridiplantae > Streptophyta > Magnoliopsida > Asterales > Asteraceae > Artemisia > Artemisia argyi. The sequence continues at coordinate 44,180,057 of CM060708.1, forward strand.
ACAGAAGACATTGAGAACGACAAAGAATACTTTCAAAGTGAAGATTTTAGTGTTTTGGATTGGTGGAAGAAAAGAAGTAAAACTTTTCCTATATTATCACTTGTTGCTCGTGATGTTTTAGCCATGCCCATTTCAACTGTGGCATGTGAGTCTTCCTATAGTACTAAAGGAAGAGTACTTGACTCGTTCAGGACTCTTTTACCGTCTGAAACTATACAAGCACTAGTATGTTGTGAAGATTGGTTTTGTTCGAGTAATGTTCCAGTTAATGTGGAAAAACACATTCAAGAGCTTGATAAATATGAATATGGTAATTCCTCATTCCTTTTCTAATGACAGGTATCTTTATATACAGTATCTACACATTCTATGCATATTTATCTATCCTTTTTCTCTTATGTAATTGTAGACACGAGAGAAACATTGAATGAGTCAAGTGACGATGATGTTTAGAGTTGCGGTACATATATGGAACGTAAGTATACTCTTTTTGTTTGGTTGCAAGTAATTTGCAAGATGTTCTTTGTATAGCTTCATGTAATCAATCTAAACGTTGACACTCAACAAGCAATGGGATTTCATGTTTCAATATTTGGTGTTGATTTGTCACTCAAAGGTTCTGTGATGATTAATGTATTAGGCGTGTTGAACGCTAATTGGAATTTCGTTTAGGAAATCAGATACTGAATTATTATGAGTGTATCTATACTACATTATAATGCATTTGGAACTATTTTATACTTAGCACGGCTTAAAAATTCAAACTTAAAGTTGCTAATTATAGAATAGTACTCTCTGCTTCAACTTCTCCACAAACATAGGAACTAACAAGTTGCTTCCCACAATATAATGAGGTCCTTGGCCTAAAATTTATTATTACAAAAACCATATAGTGAAAAACATTTAGTTCCTACAAAATTTAGTCAAAGGGTACCCGCCCCCGCATTGCGCGGGCACCCTTCTAGTGTATGATAAATGATACTCACTCCGTCCCTTATTAAATATCCTGTTTGAATTTTCAAAGTCTTTCTTTCTCAACTTTGACCTTAAATATTTTTTTTTGTAATATAATATTTGATACAAAATATATGAATGAATTAAGTTTTAAATGTATTTTCATTGCGTATAATTTTTATCAAATACTATATAACACAAGTAAAAATATTCAAGGTCAAAGTTGATAAATAAAGACTTGAAAAGTCAAACATGGACATTTAATAAGGGACGGAGGGAGTATATGATTTCTTATGAACTTATATTTATGTATACTTCAAAAACTTCAATTTTTTTGTTAGTTAAATATGAAATGGTTAGTTATACTTGCATACCGAAGTGAAAATCATTCAAATTAATTGCATACTGAAATGGTTAGTTTTACTTGCATACTGAAGTGAATAGCATAAGTTGTTCGTATACGTATAATCTTGTGTATTTATTTATACTAGACGAGTACCCGTGCATAACAACGGAATTTTATAGTGGCAAATAAGGGTGACAATTTCTAACCCGACATGAAACCTGACCTGAAATCGACACGCAAATTAACATGTTCGACTTAAGTCTATAATAGATTTTGGGTCGGGTTTGAGTCGACCCAACTAACCTGTTTATGGAATAAATTAAGCGAGTCGACCCGCCAACCTGTTAATTTTTTTTTACTTAAATTAAAAATTATTTATATTTTATTATACGGGTTAAATGTGTTAAACTGGTCGACCCGCAAACGTGTTTAACTAATGTAATGTGCCTGGTTTTGTATATAAAACGGGTTAAATGGGTCAACCCGAAACCCGTAAATTAATTAGTTTAACTTTTCACATTTCCTTATTAGTTTAAGTTTATTTCCTTTATTAGTTTATGTTTTCATATTTAACTTTTCACTTTTTTGTTTTTTATTTATATATAGTATATATATTCATTTTGATATTTACGAACTCGTGCATATACATGTTATATTTTTAAAACAACATATATGTCGTATTTTTAAAATACAAAGTTTAGGGGTAAAAAGTCTAACAGGTATTTATTTATTTATTAAAGTTATTGAAAAACATAAAAGTTTATAAGTTTACACTTAACTTTATATAACTAATTTGAAATTTAATCACTAAAGCTTTTTGATTACTCTCTATTTTTTTAAGTTTTTGTTTTCACAAATTTGACACGTATATTTTTATGTTTTTTTATCTTTATCAAAGTTATCAAAGTTTAACCAATTCTTTTTTTCAACTTTGACTTTCAGTTAGCCTATAAAAATGCTCGATTTTGCCAAGTGTCAAAATAAAGTAGCATGATTGGCCCAATTTTCTTCTCAATAAGATTGTTGTGGCAAAATTACTCCGAAATTATGTAATTCTTTTATTATATAAAGATATATCTCCATGCACTCATAGGGCTTTGACGTAAATCTACTTAGTGTATTTGACATACAATATATCTAAGTTTAATTATTCGTGCAAACAAATTGTATAATATCTAATTTTAATAATACAATTGGTTAGGAATGTAAATTTATATCTTGTCATAGTAAAGCCTGTCAGGGTGCATACACAATTATTAAATAAGATTTTTCTATAACATCATGTAATATCATTTATTTATACTTATATATTTATATTATCCGTGCATGCGGGGGGCTTTTACATAAATTTCTCATTATGTATTAATATCGATCCATGTTTTGTATAGATTTTTGTTAGGCGAAAGATTTGACTCTGTTTATTAGACATGGTGTTGAAGTTGTCATGTTTTATACATTATGCGTGTTTACTAGCATGTAATGACCCTTGGAAAAAAAATGCTTTTTCGAATATCTATATTTAAGCTTTAAAAAGGAATTTCATGCGTCGTTGCTATATGTGCAATCTTGTGTATTTATTTTCATCTCACAGTAACACGTAAAAGTGTGCCTTCATTTTGATATTTATATTCCCGTTGATAGTGATTTTACCCGTATTTAGTTTTTAAACCCATATACGCGCGAGTTAAACTTTAAAAAAAAATAATAACATAAGTCGTTATTGAATGAGGGTAGTAAATAAAACAAAATTTCGGACATCCTCACTTAACCTAATAAAGTGGAATAACACAATTCGTTCGTACTTATACAATCTCGTGTATTTAGTTACATATCATAATAATTTGTGCTTTTATTAGATATTTATAATTACGTACATATACATTAATCTAATTATAGTGATAATAATATTTGTAAATAACAACAAAATATATGTTGTTTTAAAAAACATATAAAGTTTAGGGGTTATAGAGTGTATATTAATTAAATTTATAAAATTATTAAAAAAAAAACATTACAAATGGTACGTTTACTTGAATCAATATAATTTAGTAACAATTAATGTTTTATTAAATTCTCACATTTTTTATTTTTATTTTTACAAAATTGATACATATGTTTTTATACATACTTTTTGATGGATAGATGAGTTTGACCAAGTTTTTTTACTTTTGACTTTTTATTTGCAATATAATAACTCAAATTTTCTTATGTGACAAAATCAATCTCTCTCAGTGACCAAATTGAAAAATTATTAAAGATTTCAATTATCCATTTTTATGCTCTTGATAAGAGATCATATCTATCAAAATAAAAATCCAAACTTTATATTAAACTAAACTAATTTTATACCAAAACTTAGAGGTGGCAATTTGTGCCCAAAATGAAAAATGTGCTAATTTTAACTACTTTTTAAAAGACTTGGACACATTTAGCCCCTCCCCATTTTTTTTTGAAATGGGCATATTTATCCCGCTGAAAAATTAAATTGGCACTAACGGGCACATATTCTGTTAATTGAAGAACCTTATAATCATTTTTAAAGAAAAACTTACATGTATAATATATTTAATTTTTTTTAATATAAATAAAGTATTACATTTAATGAATTTATTTCGTTATTTTTTGTCTTTTATAAAGCAATTTGTATAATATGTGCCCGTTCTAGCCTTTGCATGCCCATTTTGGCACCTCTACTAAAACTTAATATTCACACGACTTGTAAACTTATCAAAGTCATAAAACTTCATGACCAAGTTAAACACATAGATTTTGCCAAAAAATAATAATAATAATAATAATAAAATAAAAAAATAAAAAAAGGTTAAGCACATAGATTTGTTTAAAAATAAAAACTAAGGGTGCGTTTGGTATGCTGCCATGAATGACAATGGGTATGAGTTTGATATTAATGGTGAGTCCTCACCTATGAAAGATCCATACATATCTCTCTTGATGTATATGGAGTATGGATTATATGTGTCATTCATTACTATAATGGCGTACCCTTTTACCTTAAACAAACACCTTTAATCACTTTTATAATTATAGTTTCATTCCGATAGTAAGATATAAACACACCGTAAGAGCCCGCTTGATTTAAAAAAAGAAAAAAGAACCTACACCAACCAAAATGAATACCTCTCCCACCCCTAACCTCACCAAGCACCCCTAAGCACAACACATAGATCACGACTAGTAGGACCTTTCTTTATCCAATACCAACTTCCATCTAGTATTTATATTCTACTCTTCACATACTAATTAAATACTTTAAAAAACAAACTAGTAAAAACCTAACCTACATTTCATCTCAGTGCGCACGTAACATACCACCGCCGTCACCGCCGCCGGTAACTTCAACATTTATTTATATCCAAATCCCTCTCTAATTATCTGTTATTTTGTTCATTATACCTGATTATTAGGGCTTGTAACTAGTTTTTCATTATCACTATATTTTGTTCGGTTAGATTGGTTCTAATTACTATTATACTAGTAGCTTTTAGGAGCGTTTAGAATATAATGCTTGTTCGGCAATGAGCGTTTTGCTATTGTATTAGCGTTTAAGTATTAAGTCTATTTTGCTACAACTAAGCGCGTTTTTCTACTGCTAGTAACCAGCGTCTTTTTGACGGTTTTGTATAGTCTTTAATATGTTGCTTGTTAAATGAAAGCGTAACATGTAATGAGGTTGAGGTGTTGAAATCCGTGTATTCCATTGGAACCAGTGGCGGACCCAGGATTTTTCAAGGTGGGGGGCAAAATTTTTTTTTTTTGATAAAATCATGATGCACTTTAATAAAAAGGTCATGATTTTATTTTTTTTTACACTAAAACCTAAGGTTTTTACATTTTTGTCTTCAAGGTGGGGGGCAATTTCATTTTTTGGAGGGGTGCACTTTAATAAAAAGGTCCAAAAAAAATTTTTTTTACACTAAAATCTGAACTTTTTCGACAAGTCGTGGAGGGCACCGCCCCCCCAAACTTTGTACATGGGTCCGCCCCTGATTGGAACAAAGTGTAGGTCATTTTTACACTTTATAATTAGAGCTACAAGCCTACAACTATGTTACCGAATGCGTTTATTATTAAATAGCAAGGTTGTAAGTAACATTGTAGGATCGCACGTAAGATCGTAAGATTGAGTTATGCTGCCATGAATGACAATGGGTATGAGTTTGATAGTAGTGGTGGTGCCTCACCTATGTAGATGGCTCGTATGTTTTGAGACATTTAGGACGCATGTTATGTAATATTATTCCGCTAAATCGTTAATGTAACGATTGAAACTTGATTTTTTATTTTTATTTTTATTTTATTTATTTATTTATTTATTTATTTATTTTGTGTTTTACTATTACTTTGGTGTTTGAAATTTGAATTTTGTCATTTTCAATAGGATATTATATGAATTTATTTTTGACGTTGAGTAGAAATGTAAAACAGTTTGACTCGTTTATCATTTGTTACAAACTATGACAAATTGGTAGGATCGCGATCCGATCCTACAATCTCGATCTTGTAAAGACAAAAACGATCCCACGCGAGATCGCGATTTTGATAGCCTTGCCGTAAATTATCATTTTATGTTGTAATCTTCATTTTCGGACGTTAAGAACTTCAATAACATTCGAAAACCCAAACTCTTTGTTTTTTCCCAATTAGTGTAGACTTGTACAAATCAACCCAATTGTTCCGCTTTCGTTAAAATATTTAATAGAAAAATTATTTACTATTAAACAATTTTAATATCCTTTCCATATTCTCATAAAACAAGTTTTTGTAACCAATTATTTTAAAATTTGCAAAGACAAAACGTTGTTTAAAAAACACTCGTTGTAGACGATTTAGATTCAATAAATTTACTACATGACTTATAACATGTTATAAAACCATCAGTATATTACTTCAGTAGTTCAGTTGTGTCACTCTTTTGCTACAAATGTGTAATTAACCGGTTAAAAGAAGTCTTTTTGCCACAAATGTATTATTGTTTGCGGCTAAATTATTGAAAAATGTCGGTGGACACTCAAAAAACATGCACAAAGTCTAGTTGTAAGTCGATTTAGGCATTCTAGTTATGAATTTTGTCATATACATTCTCAGATTGATGTCGACACATATATTCATGGAATCGTGGTAAATTACATGAAAGAGAGTAGACACCCCCCCCCCCCCCCCCCCCCCCTCTAAAAACAAACACATATTAAGTTACCAACCATCAACAATATTATTAAGATAACGACTTATGAGGACCACCGTGACCGAACTTGTCATAAATACCTAAATTTCGACAAAATGGTATAAAAATCACCGACGAGTAATTGCCCATTAATAATAACATACAAAGGTTAATAAAGAAACAACCTTTTATACATATCTTATGTAATAACAAGGATTGCATTTAAAAAATATATATATTATCCAAAATATTTATTTACTAATATAGACCCGTGAAATTATGAAAACTTTTAAAGAAGTTATTCATTAAGGAGATAAGTGTGTGAAATAAATTAGCAAACAACCAGTGTTGTAAATATCGGTCTTGGCGGCCGATATATCACTGATATATCGCTTATCGGTGGTCCACCGCCACGATATTTGGCATATCGGTCAAATATATCGGTCATGGTCAAAATCGGCCAAAATCGGTCCTTGGTGGTCAAGATCCGGTCAAAATCGTTTTTTTTTTACTAAATCTGATGTTTCCGGCGATTCCAAAATCCGGTCAACGGGCAAGATCCCGCCAACGGTTGTTTAAGAAGATAAAAGCTGGAAGAAATATGTTTTGAAAAGAAGAATGAATCAAAGATGTACCGTTACATGTTTTGATTAAAAGATGGAAGAAATATTGATTGCGGTTGGTGTGAAATGTTAAGAGAATGTGTGACTACAAAGAGATAGAGAGGCTGATGTACGTGTGGGCAAAAGTGATTTTAGGGATATTATAACTTGTCTTATATAACAAAGGTTTAGGGTAGAAAATGGGTCGGACCTTTTATCTATTCCAAACGAAATTTGGGCTGCTAAAAGGCCTATCCGAAATTTGGCAACATTTATATAAAATATATAATTAAAAATATTAAATATAATAATTAAATTTTATAAATATGCATATAAAATATATAAATACTTTAAAAAAAATTCTTTATAATTTATGGTCTCCGATATATCACTGATATATCGCCGCCATATCGGTCTTGGCGCTTGGCGGTGGTCGACCGCCGAGGTACTGCCGAGCGATATTTACAACACTGCAAACAACAAAGAAGTTAATATGTTACATTATATTTTGAAAGGAATAATAAGTAATGTGTCACTTATTATTCATTAAGCACTTCTTTTTAAACAACATTGCTCGTTTTGATGGTATATTTTTAAAATATTTATTTATTTATAAATATTTTTTTTAAGACGACAACTAATTATCTCACAATACACCATAAACTATCTCACATGTCATAAGTAGGGCTAGAACCCACAACTATTTAGTTGGGGAGCTTCTCACATAATAAGAGGTACCACCGGAACACACGTCATCTGGTGGTTCTTCGGTTATACTAATCATTATCAATTAACAATGATTTAGGTATCAAAATTTCACTAAGCGTGTTTGGTTTGCATTTGGATATGACTATGGGTATCGAAATGAGAATGAGTTTGTAAACCCAACATGCTTGGCGGCAATGTTTTGAAAGGCTCAAGGCGCAAAGAGGGTCAAAGAGCCTCGAGGCGAGGCGCACACCAAGGCGTGGGATTCATGAAGACGAGGCACATTGAATACATTATTTTTTTTTATTATTTTTTTTTTAAATAATATTAACACAAAATAACATTAAAATGCTTAATACATGACACATATAGTCGTTATAACGCAAAATAACATTAATATGCTTGTCCTACACTTGCAAGCTTACATATAACGAAGCTCGCAATTTAACCCAAAATATCAAGCATCGTATTAATATTCATGGCATTATGCCACATTTTCATGCATAACCCAAAATCATCATCATCATCAAATGTATATCCCTCCTCATTGTGATCAGATTCACGATAAAGGATCAATGATATCACGACGATCGTAACGTTTCTTTAATTGTCGATTGTATTTTACATGCACCAAATTATTGAGCCTAGCTTGATCAAGTCTATTTCTTCTTTTGCTATGAAGCTGCCAAAATTCAGAATCAAAAAGTGAGTGACAAGTAATCAATAAAACAACAACAACACACAATCCCGCCAGAGCTTGTGATAAAAAAAGATTATGACACATGTTTCTGAAAATAAGAGATACTACCAATTTCATTTTTTTTTTTATTTGTGCAAAATGAGTGATCCAGTTTAGCTAATGGGCTACAAACTTTCCTGATCACATATATGCAGCAGCTCATTAGCATAGAACAGCCCATTTGGTTCCACCAAAACTTAAAATTTGATTTAAAAACTAAAAAAGAGAAGCAGCAGCCTACATCATAATCAACAACATAGCAGTTTGAAACCCATACTGCAGAATAGCTGCTACTTAATGTCTAAAAGTCAGTTTCAACAATCTATACTAGCGATACATACGGACACACGCTATTTGAAAAGTAAAAGATTAAAAATAACATGTTCTACTGCAAATGTATATTGCTCTTTATCAAAACACATCAGCAATAACTTCCAGCCATCATGATCAGACGGCAGAATCTAACCACTCATTCTGCCAAACAGTGTTGTTGCTGGCCTATCCCTTTTCCCGGTGAACTTTCTCATCATGTTCACAACACCAATACGGTTATATATATATAACCATTTAATGGTTGTCTGCATTTTCCCGTCTTAGCGGTTTTTAACAACTTGTTCTGGTGGAGGTGTGAAAAACATATCGATAGGGCCTTTTACACCTTTTTGCTTTTTCGATGATTGAGTCTGAAACTTTCTACTACCTTGATGAGAGCCACTACCAACATCTCCACCCTCATCATACATGTACTCTTCCAGTTCCACCTCATCAAAATCATGTAACATTTCTGCAGCTTGCTTATTTTTTTGAAGTAACAGAAAGTACTCTCATTTCTTCATGAACATGAGCAGGGCATAGTTGACATCCTTTGGAGTTCCGGTACCCACCTGCCAAATGTTGCTTTGCCCTATAAATTCCCCCGTGTGATTTTCTTGCAAAAACCACAAACGACTGTCCCTGGAACAGATCCTTTTGTTGCATATTTCCAACCTGGGTCTCTACTTCTACCATCTGACTGGGTTTCAGAATCCATGATGAACTAGCATAAAGCCCTAACATACGTGACAATATATCAGTTTGTGACTTATGAAATTGAACAAATTACCAAGTATCAAGTATCAACTACAAAAAATCTATAGTTACTTGAATGGTGAAAATGATAATATGATAAATTTAGACCAATTAGACCATCGTTAAATTTGGTAACACTTAACACTTGAACAAAAACTACAACTAATAAGCTCCTATTCTTAAAGAAACAATTAGTTTAAACAAAAACTACAACTAATACGGTAAAATATTTGATAAGTTTAACACCAGTCAAACGCATGCCCATCTGCCCCATCACTGGTAAATGATTTCAATTTTAATGCTTTTCATATAAATGCTACTGTATAACTTTATCAAATATTTTACTCTCAATGTGCCCATCACTGGTAAAATTGTTAAAACACTTAAACTTCTTTTTTTTTTTCATCAACAAAAGCTAGTTCAGTTTTATATAGTTATATGCTATGACTCAACTATAGTTACATTTTGAATATAATTGAGGCTTCCTATCATGTTTACCAAAAGAATACGTAACCAGATATAGGCTAATATTAAACATTAATTAGATTGAATATTTGGTATGTAAGTTATACTAAAATCATTGTGGGACACATTAATCTAATGGTAATGTTACCATTCGATTACAACATAGGGTGATAGAAACTAGATTACAACAATTAATAAACTTATGACTTCATTTAGAAATCAATAAAATAAACAATTGATAAAAATCAGTTCAAGATCAAGATATGAATAAATTACCTGAAGAAATGAATCTTTAGTTATCAAGAAGAATTGGAGTGGTGGCAGTTGTGGCTGCACTTTTGATTCTGTCGTTTTTTTTTTTTTTTTTTTTCTTTTTTTTTTTTTTTTTTTTTTTTTCTTTTTCTTTTTCTTTTTCCCTAAGAAGGATTTACTACTTACTACTAGATTAGATATAAAGGCCCATGACTTAAAGAATTAAAGGGCCCATGTATCATGTGTTTTAATATTTAGAAAAGAAGCCCAAAACCCTTTATATCTCCTAGGCGCAAAATGCTCTAAGGCGCAAAAGCGCAAGGCGCTGCGCCTTTTATGGGATTCACGCATGTAGTGAGCCTCGATCTAAAAAAAGCCCCAAGGCTGGAGCCTCGTGCGCCTTAGCGCCTAGGCGCGCCTCAGGCGCGATTTTTAAAACATTGCTTGGCGGGTTTCAAAATGCTTAGATTTATGTGTTTGATTCCCATTTACAAAAATCAAACCTACAAATCAAACATCTATATTGAGAATGAAAGTGATTCTCTCATTCCAACACTTTCAAACCAAACACTCTCAACTGTATTTTTTATGTTGAATGTAAGAAAACTATCTATTACGTAAAAGTTTTGTTTGTACAAGGTGTTTATGAGAGTTTTTGATATAAGCTCAAACTTTCTAAGTTTAATAAAGTATGATCTATTTATGATTTACCTTATATAAAAAGATTACTTTTAATTATACTTTTTTGTGTACTAGGGGCAAAGACCACAAAAAAGATTATGAAAAATACCCATTTCAAGAAAATATATTTCAACTTCAGATTCAGTATAAAATTAAAGTCAAGACATTATTAACATTTAAGATTTAACCATATTAAAAATCCTTAACTTATACCGAAAGAACAAAAAAATTTCATGTGAAAGCAATATAAAATGTCCAAACTGAGTTGATTATTTTAAGGTACTAAATCACGAAAAATATGTTATAAAATTTACTACAGATCTTTCTTTCTTTCTAAACCTCACCTCTGTTACACACATACACATATAAAAATATCATAAAACCAAACACATTACTAAAACATCACCTGTATTTTTTCAAGAACCATGAAACACAACATCTTTAATTGGTTTTTCATATTTTGCATTTTCATAGGAAACCAATATGTATATTCACATGAGTTTGGTTTTAAGGATGATGATGATGTTGTGTTTCAAACCAATATGTCAACAACAATGTTAGATATGTTGTCATTTGTTGAAAACTATAATAATAATGTGTCTTATCAAGATTCTTTGGCTTCTGGTTATAGGCCTCTTTATGTTGGTTTGACTCTTATTTCTGGAGCTGCTAATAAAGGGGCAGGTATATTTTTACACATACTAATAAGACCTTTATTTTACACATAGATGTTTTTTTTAGTATGTTGATTTGTACCTGCATTTGTGTTTTTTGATCAAATATGATGTTTTTTTATGTGTCTAGATTTGGGTTGTTTTGCTGTTATGGGATTATGTGTGTTTTAAGCCTTTTTGATTTTTTATGGTTTTTTTAGCTTTTTATGGGGTTGTGAGATTTATTGTTTGTGATTTACGTTTGTTTGGTTAAAAATTCAAACTAGTCTTATTGTTTGGAATTAATATTGTTTTGAGGTTGTATATTTAATGTTAGTAGAGGTCAGGGGTATAACTGTCTACACTCTACTCCGTGTCTCCGTCCCTGCTCGGGCGGGATTGGGTATTGCTGTTGTGTTGCATATTTAATGTGACTAGTGTTATTGTATTTTGATGCAGAAGATAAGTGGTTTTGGCTTATTATTTATGAGTGAAATAAGGGGAAATACGTGTAATAAATAACAAGAGATTTGATATTGAAAAGGTCAACATTTGACTTATGTTGCAATATGTAATGTGTTTCTTGAGTATTTTGTTTTAATAGGTTTTTAATGGGGTTGTGAGATTTATTGTTTGTGATGTACATTTGTTGGCTAAGGATTTGACTTTAGATAGTTGAAGTAGTAGTGGTTGGATCTCAGGTTGTTTGGGGTTGCTTATTAGTTTATTCTGTTTTGATATAGGTGATAAGCAAAACCGATTATCTAATTAATTGTGAGTGAAAGAAGGCGAAACAGTTTTAATAAAGAACGAGAAATTTGACATTGAACAAGTCAAATGTTGACCTCTGTTGCAATATGTAATGTGTGTTTTAAGCATTTTGACCCTTTTGTTTTTCCTAGGTTTTTAATGGGGTTATGGATTCGTTGTTTAGGGGTGAGCAAAACCGCCTGAGTCCCGACAACCGACCCGATCCCGACATAAACCGATAGTCCCGAAACCGAATAATAGCTTCTCGGGTCGGGAGTCGGGTGGATTTTTAGCATTTTCGGGATTCGGGACGGGCCAAAAACCGACAAAATATAAGCAAAAGCCGACTACTTTCGGGACGGGTCGGGACAGGCCAAAAAAAACCGACTACTTTTGGGTCGGTATTCGGTTTACGATTTAGGTGACTTCGGGATTGGGATTAGTCGGGTTGGGTTGGGATCTGGCCCGATGCTCAGCCCTACATTGTTTGTGATTTATGGTTGTTAGCTAAGGATTTGACTTCTGATAGTCAAACTATTCTTGTTTAGATTTAAGGTAGTTTAAGATTGTATATTAAAACTGGCTTATTTGTTTACGATTTGATACAGATTATAAGTGGAGTTGGTTATCTTATTACGAGTATTTGTGAGTGAAGTAAGCCTAAACTGTTTCAATAAGCAATATGGAATTTGACATTTGAAAAGTCAAATATTGACTTCTGAAGTAATATATTTGTGCCTAGATAAGCAGTTTTTTGAGTAATTTCATTACTATTTGGGAGTGATATAAGTTAAAACAATCTTAATATGTAACAGAAAATTGGACATTTTTAAAGTAAAATACTGACTTTTTTTAGTAATATACTTGTGATTTCACTTGTACAGTATGCTTGGATGGGACTGTTCCAGGGTATCATTTATCTCGTGGATGGGGTTCGGGTGCAAACAGTTGGCTCGTTCATTTAGAGGTTTGTTTTAGTCATGATCTTGATGTAATCTTTATTTTTACAGTATGTTAGGTATTTGATCCCAATAAGCATAAATCTCGACTCTTAATACATACTGGTCATTTATCGTGTTATAGGGTGGAGGATGGTGTAACAGCATTGGAACTTGTGTACACCGTAAAACAACAAAGCTTGGATCATCAAACTATTTTGAAAAACAATTAGCATTTACAGGAACACTAAGCAATAGACCTCAAGAAAATCCAGGTAGCCTATAAAACCATTATCATATTCTCATATTTGCATTAATATTAACTTCCGCCAGATTTTTTCAATTGGAACCGAGTGAAGATTCGTTATTGTGATGGCGCCTCTTTTACCGGGGACTCAGAAGATAAGGTACAATACTGTTTCATATATTATAGTTTTAATTGGATCAATAATGCATATATGAATATTGATACGATATTATAATGTTAGGCTCATAACTTGCAATTCAGAGGACAAAAAATATGGTTGGCTGCTATTGACGAGTTGATGGGAAAAGGAATGCGCTATGCTAAACAGGTATTCTTTAACCACTTGTGCTATTTCAAGCATAATTTACCCATTTTACAAAACAAACATCTGATGCTACGTATATTGGTTGACAAAATATGTAACATACAGATCCCCAACTATCTAAATCTAATCTTACAATGAAATTTGTTAGACTATAGTCCATAAATCAAGGACTTGCAACATAATTATTAAGGAATGTTTTAATTTTGGAGATATAATCAAACATTTTTGCTAAAATACGGTTGGATTCAAAATTTCTAAATGTTTGAAGTTCGGATGTTCAGGCGCTTCTTTCTGGTTGTTCAGCGGGTGGTTTAGCTTCTATTTTACATTGTGATGAGTTTGGACGTTTATTCTCAAGAAATACTCTAGTCAAGTGTTTTGCTGATGCTGGAATGTTCATGGATGCGTAAGTCCTGTTACTTCTACTTTGAGGTTGCAGTTCGACCTATTTACTAAAAAAATATTAAAATATTTTTGTAACAGCATTGTGCTAAAAATAAAATTTTAACAAATCCATCTTTTTGTATTTCCTAAAAAGGTATGAATTTTACCGTAAAATGGACAAAAAAGTTTTCATGGGTAACCCTGATCCTTCCCGCCTATACTAAAATTGACCCCGTTTTTGATATGTTTCCCAACCTGACTGATCCTCTATTTCACCCTATGTTGGTTCATAATGAAATGCAGGCGTGATGTATCTGGCGGACACACACTTAGAGACATGTATCACGGTGTTGTTACCTTACAGGTACTTATAATCTCTTTTTTTTTTCCCTTCTATAAATGTTTTACAACAGGTGTATGTAATCTGATCTTAATGTATAGCTATGTAATTTGAACAGGGGGCTGGTAAAAACTTGCCAAGAAGTTGCAGGAACCACCTTGATCCAACTTCTGTAAGCAATCTTGTCAATCTGCATAAAGTTTAGGAGAAAGTTATTGTCTTGTTGATATAATTTTTCGCTGATATGTTCTTTTCCTAACTTTTCAGTGCTTTTTCCCACAAAACGTAATAACCAGCCTCAGAACCCCTATGTTCCTCCTCAATGCAGCCTATGACTCTTGGCAGGTAAATACTTTTATCTGTTGATCAAGTGACTTTGGGAGTGTTTGGATGTGAAATGGGTCAAAATGGTGTTTTAGTATGAGTCAGGTTGGTTGACCATAAGAACTTTTTTATTCACGTTTTGAAGTTTATATATTCAATTGGTTTGGAAATATTATTACGAAAATTGTTTTATTGCAATAATAATCGAATCTTAAAAAAAAAAAAAAAAAAGAAGCTATAAGGTCACATGTATCTGAATACATAGTTATATACTAATGATGTGAGATTGAAAAAAAACTCATATAATTATCTATATATAAGTGATTTTAGTTACGAGTAGATAGAAATTTTGTTGTTGCTAGTATCAAACTGGTTATTTGATCCGAAATAATCAAATAACCATATGCCTACATATGTCAGCCAAAACCATAAAAACCTGAATATCAGATTACCAATATGACGTGTAATCCATTTATCAGATACTCGCCAGTTTAGCTCCACCATCGGCTGATCCCCGTGGCACGTGGAAGGCTTGTCACAAGAACCCTGCAAATTGTTCACCATCGCAGATGAATTTCCTTCAAGGTAATGTACCAACGTGATTTTTTCTGTTATTAAACCGTTAATGAATCACTATGCTAATGTCGAACCTCCACACTTTGTGAAGCATTTAGAAATCAAATGCTGAATTCTGTTAAAAGATTCTCGATGTCCAAACAAAACGGTTTGTTCATAAATTCGTGTTTTGCTCATTGCCAATCAGAAAGACAGTATGCTTGGTTTGCCGATAATTCACCTCTTCTTGGAAACAAGGTATTATCTTTTTCTATACATTTTGTTACCCAAAAAAGTACCTGAAGTCACTTACAATGCTAATTATTTTTTTATATTATGTACAGCCGATTGCATTGGCTGTTGGAGACTGGTTTTATGATCGTTCAGCTGTCAAAAAAATTGACTGCCCGTATCCTTGTGACAAAACATGTCACAAGTCACAACCTCATTTTTAGAGGGTAATGGCATCACGGGCTAATTACATCATTTATAATTGATTACATATATGGATATTGTTCCATTAGTTGAGGTCTGATTTCCTCATTCATCTATTGAGAAACTTTGAATTTAGAGAGAATATGCATCAAAGGAAGAATAATTTGATAAGTTTGTAAGGCCTCACTTCCTCACAAAATCAGTGGGAGTGAGAATTGTTATAGAATACAGAAGCCATTTATATTGAAAATTTATAATACTTCTTTCTAGGGGTGATCACGGTCCAAAAACTGGACCGGGCCGAAGACCGAGTAAAGGAAAAACCATAGACCGAGACCGGACCGAATGTGGTCGGTCTGGTCTCGGTCCGGTCCAAATAGGCAAGATTTGGCATGTTTTTTCGGTTTTTTGGCCGGCCCGGACTGGACCGACCGGACCGAAGACCGAATTAACCAAAAAGCCTAGACCTCGGACCGGACTGAATGTGGTCGGTCCGGTCTGGTCCGGTCGGTTTTGTCTGTCGGTCCGGTCCATCCGATCCGTTTGCTCACCCCTACTTCTTTCTTTGCAACCGTTGAGTTGGGTCGAATTCTTATTCTTAATATCGCATTCGAAGAGGTTTCAATTCGGAAACGTGAAGAGTAAGTTATTGCTTGAAAACTTATAGGTTAACTTCATATAATTAACTTAAAATTTAACAACTAAAGTTTTATTAATTACACTATGTTTTTTTTAGTTTTTGTTTTATCACAAATTTGACAGTTATATTTTTATGTTTTTTTTCTTCACCAAATTTATCAAAATTTAACAAATTTTTTTCAATTTTGACTTTCATTTAGCCAATAAAAATGCTTGATTTTGCCAAGTGTCAAAATAAAGTAATATGATTGGCCTAATTTTATTTTCAATAAGATTGTTTTGGCAAAATTGCTCTGAAATAATCTAATTCTTTTATCATATAAATAATATACCTTCGTGCACGCACATGACTTTGACGTAAATCTTACTTGGTGTGTTTGAAATACAATATATCTAAGTTTTAATTATTTCTGCATACAAATTGTATATTATCTAATTTTAATAATACAATTGGTTACGAATGTAAATTTATATCTTGGCATAGAAAGATTAAATAAGATTTTTCTATAACATTATGTAAAATCATTTATACTTATATATTTATATTTATATCTTGGCAAAGTAAAGTCTATCATGGGTTTTACAAAAATTTCTCATTATTTATTAATATCGATTAATATTTTGTATAGATTTTTGTTTGACGAAAGATTTGACTCGGTTTAATTGACATGGTGTTGAGGTTGTCATGTTTTATACATTATGCGTGTTTAATAGTATGTAATGACCCGTGAAAAAAAAATGCTTTTTTAGATGTCCCTATTAAAACTTTACAAAGGAATTACATGCGTCATTGCTATATGTGTAATCTCTTGTATTTATTTTAATGTCACAGTAACACGTAGAGCGTTCCCTTCATTTTTATATTGATATTCCCGTTGATAGTGATTTTACCCGTATTTAGTTTTTAAACCCATATATGCGCAGGTTAAACTTATAAAAAATAATAATATAAGTCGTTATTGAATGAAAGTAGTAAAGAAAAGAAAATTTCGAACATCCTTACTTAATCTAATAAAGTGAAATAACACGAGTCGTTCGTAAAAGTACAATCTTGTGTATTTAGTTACATATCATAATAATTCGTGCTTTTATTTCAATATTTATAACTACGTACATACACATTAATCCAATATATAATGATAATAATATTCATAAATAACAATAAAATATATATGTTATTTTCAAAAACATATAAAGTTTAGGGGGTTATAGAGTGTATATTTATTAAATTCATAAACTTATTAAAAAAAACATTACAAATGACTAGAACCGTATTCGCGCAATGCGGCGACGGATACCTGTAACTATATTTTGCGTTATTCGGTTATTCGGTTACACATTTAGTTGTCTTTATGTTTTTATAAGTAGAGATAGTAGAGATGGTTAAAACAAATAACTTTAGTTTGAACAACCAACCTATTTCCTAACAAACTTCCTAACCAATTAATTTTGAAATCCTTCCATAATAAGCAAGTAAAAGTCTGAATTTTAAGTCTTTTTAATTATAAAATAGTCCCAAATGCATTACATAGTAGTATAGATAAGTTTTCTTGAATCCATATAATTTATTTAAAACTTAAAAACTAAAGTTTTATTAATAATATTTTTTTTTCTTCTATTTTTACAAAACCAATACATGTGTTTTTATACGTATTTTTTGGTGGATGAAATTTAGATGATTTTCACTAAATTCTTTTAATTTTGACTGTCTATTAGCAGTGTGATAGCTTAATTTCATTTACGTGACAAAAATCACTCTCTCTCATTGACAAAAATTGAAAAATTCTTAAACATTTAATTGTCAATTTTGTATGCTCTAAGAAATTATATCTATCAAAATAAAACCCAAAATTTAAATTAAACTAGTTTTATACCAAAACCTAATATTCACACGACTTGTAAACTTATTAAGAACGTGTTTGGTAACGTAGCTGTAACTGTAATTATAAAGTGTTAAACAAGTAAATGTTTACCGCTTGTCGCTTGTCGCTTGCTGCTTCTTCAAGAAGCATTTAAGATTGGAGCGGTTAATCATGTTTCAGACGCTTGTTGAGGTGTTGCCAAACAAGCAAATGCTTACCGCTTGTCGCTTATCGCTCTTAAACGCTTCAAAAAAGTTGTTGCCAAACATAACCTAAAAGTCATAAAACTTAAGGGTTAATTCTACTGTTAGGTAACGAACTTTTCAAAATTTTCAATATTAGGTAATTTACTTACAAAAATATCGAGTTAGGTAACTAAACTTTCAACTTTGTTCTATGTTAGGTAATTTGAGGAACCTTTGCAACCGGTTACCTGTTATAGCCGGTCACCATCGGTTGACTTTCGTTGACCTTGTACTAATCTTTAATAAATGTATATTTTATTATAACGGGACCCAAAAACACACACTTTACCAAAATATTTCCCCCCAATTCCACGAACCCTAATTTCCTCCAAAATCGATGAACCCTAATTCCCTAAATCCATAACCCTAATTTTCTTTGAAATTTGATAATCAAAATGGGTAAAGGGAAACCCGACAAGAATCGTGCGTTCACAGTCAACCTTAAGCATGATGGTTTATTCACGATTAAACCTTTTGCTTATATGGAAGGAGATGAAAAGCAAATTACAGACCTTAGCTTTGAAGGTATGTCATTTAATGAATTGTTTGAGGTTGTTAAGCATTTAGTTCATTGTCCACTTAGGAGACTTTATTATTGCAAAGTAGGAACCCTGTTAAAAGTAGGAATTAAGGAATTGAAAAATGATGATGATGTTCAGTCATTTTTGAAGTGTGGTTTTGAATCAAAATGGGTAGTTGATTTGTATGCTCAACATCTAGATGAAGATGCTTTAGATGCTAGGGACAATGCACAGTCTGTTGAAGAGGAATATGAGTCTAGTGATGCATATTGTTCTAGTGAAGAGGAAGATTTTCATGATGTTGAATTCTTTCATGAGGGTGAAGATAATGTAGAAATTAAAAATGAAACTACCAAAGACCCATTTCTTAACAAATTGTGTTCAAACAGTGGTCACTTTAGAGGTTTCATTGATGAGCCAATAAATGGTCATACCATAGAAGTGATAGAAGACCCTGATCATGTAGATGCTAAGTATAGAGCTAAGCCTTATGTTATTTACCCAAGGCATGATCCTACACAAGATTGGGATAAAATGGAACCAATATTGGGAATGAGGTTTGAAAACAGTGAACAACTTAAGCTTGCTTTAGCCAATTATGCGGTGCATAATGGATATCAACTTTGGTTCATGAGAAATGATTGGAAGCAATTGTTAGTTTACTGTGGTAGGAATGTCTTAGAAGGTAGGTGTGCAGGGGCTGCCACATTGAAAAAAAGATCCGAACTTAGGAAAAAAAAAAATGATGGTGAGGGTTGTTCAAAGGATGGTGAGGGTTGTTCAAAGGATGTTCAAGTATGTTCAAATGCTGGTGAGGGTTGTTCTAAGTCACTTGTAAAGGTTCCTAAAAGGGGTAGGGTTAAAAGGAAAGTTGATAGGTCAGTTGATAAGGAAAAAAAAGTGTGTGGCTTTAGACTTTTTGCATCTTGGATGTCAACTGAAAATTCATTCCAAATCAAATCTTTAAAGTCTAAACACAAATGTTCTAGGAACTACAACCTAGGTAGCTTGGTGACATACAAATGGATAACACACCATTTTGCCAAGGAGCTTATTGCAGACCCTTTCATACCACTATTGAAGATGAAAACAGAGCTAAGGGCAAGGTTTCACATTAATGTAAAGACACTTTAATATTTGCTTTACCATATTTGTAATATTTTGTATTTTGGTGGATGTATTAAACAATGCAAAGTGGCACATCTTTTGTAAACCTTGAACCAAAACAATGTCTGCTTGTCCCCCATTATTACAAAATGGTGAATGCAAATGACTTTATTTAGTATTGTTTGCTGTGTTATGTTGTTGTTTATACTCTTTAATTATGAATTTTAGTACATGCAGTCAATGTATTTTTCTCACTGCACATGGTGAAGGAATCTAACTATTATGCATGTAAGTATTGTGGCATCTAAAACCACATATTGACTGCAAAAGGTTATAGTCACTGGAAAAGGTTTTACTTCACTTACCATAACCACATAGTGACTGCAAAAGAGGTTTATGATGAGTGCTTAAACACTCATCATTTTTGGTCAAATCTGAACTGCAAAATAGCCAAAAACACTCAAATGAGCATCAAAATACATAAAATATCTCAGGAAATGTATTTTACATGTTTCAGATGCAAATTGAGTAAAAACAAATGAAAAATGAACAAAGTTTGCAAAATTGGCAGTTTCAGTCCCTCAATTTTCAATAAAATGTCAAAACTAGTCCCTGGTATATCAAAACATGGAATTTATCATCAAAGGTCCTTTGGGATTCATAAGTTGTCAAGTTTAAACCTTTAAAGTAAAAAAATTTACAAAATGACAACTTTGGTCCCTCAAGTTTGAAAACTGTCAAAAATAGTCCCTGGGTTTTGAAAATTGGAAAAATGTCAAAAATACCTTTGAACTATTCATTTATGGCAAAATAGACCCTTGTGATAACTATTGAGAAAATTCATTTTCAGCCCCTTAAAAATCCAAATTTTACAAAATTGGTCCTTGTTGCTTACTAATACTATACCAAACGGACCCTTGAAGTTATTTAAACCCAACAACAAACAAAACCCCAACACATACCAGGCCCACCCCACTCCTTGGCCCATTCACCCTCACCCAGCCCACCATCAAAAATATACTCCCCCGTTTTTAATAAACAACAAAGGTCAAACCCCTTTGACCTTTCTTCTTCCTCTCCCACGTGAGCCTGCACAACCTCACCAAACACTCCAATCCCCCCTCCACCTCAGCAGCCCACTCTTTGTTAACTCCACCTAAACTAACATCCAAGAAGCATTAATTGCTTCCCCAAACCTAATACTCAACCAAAAACAGTGAAAAGGAAAAAAGGCGCCAAAATGCCTTTCAAAGGCTGGGATCAAATAAAAGCCATCCAACGGCTTGAATTGAAGTGGGAAAGTCCTCAATGACTGCCAGGACCTCAAAATACCATATATATATATATCAAGAAGAAGCAGTGGAAGATCGATCTAGTGTAACTTAGTGTAAAAATTAGTCGTTTAAGTAATTTTATCAATCTTATTGTATTTTCAAGCTTTTTAGCAATTGTTTAAGTAATATCAGTGTAATTTGAATCTTTTTAATTAATGAATTTCAGTATTTCAGTTTGAATTCCACTTTGTACAATTTTCATTAAAAATCTCAAGTATGGTTTAATGTTAGTTTATGTTGTTGATATGGACTAAAATAGAACACATAGGCTCTCAGGAAGCTTATAAAAGCTTCTAGTAACCTTAAAATTTAATATAGCTAAAAAAATCATAAATACAAAAAATGGTCAACTAAATTCAACTGAGGGTGTGGATTTGATTTCTAGGTTCAGAGCATTATTGGAGCAAGATAGCTGTGGAGTATTGGGTTTAGATCCTCAAGGGAGGAGTTAGGAGTCCTTTGGCTCTTTGGTTTGGATGCTCACAGGGCTTAATTGTAAGCATTATATCCATTTTAAGCTTCTTTGCTATAAACATGTTGTTACTGATTAAATCTTTTTCATTTGTGTTTATTTAAAGTTTTCTAGTGATAATTTAACTTAAAATTTCATAGTTGTTCATAAGAATTAATAGTTGCTTAGTATTTCCAATTTCAGTCAATTTTAGCATATTGTTGATTTCTGAGTTGTTGTTGTTATTAGTGACATATTTGTGCTTAAATAGGTTTAGGTAATCATAATACATGCTTCTGTGTTAGTTGTTTGGCTTAAATCCTTTTATAGCTTTGAAAATCTCCAAATCAGCGCAATATATGGGTGTTTGGTTCAAGCTGAGTAGGTGTTTAGTTGTTGTTGTACCTACACTAAATCTGTCTCAGTATCATTCTTGGGCTCAAATAAGTCTAATTTAACTTTAACTTTGGAAGTTTTAATAAAAAAAAGTCAAAATCATGGTTAATGTACCCACACAGTTAACTCTGTAGGTTTTTGAGACCCATAATCACTCAAATCTTTGCAAAAGTGTTCAAAATAGCTTATTTTAGTTTCATTGTAGCTTCTAATATCATAATCATTCAGTAAACCTTGATCAAAAGTCATAAAGGTCAAAGTTCAAGTTTTTCTATAAAAGTCAAAAAGTGAATTGGTCAGAAATCTCTAAAATGGCATGAATTCTTTTGAATTTTGTGATAAGTTTTAAGGCTTGAGCTTTTCAGAACTTGTAATATACCAGCTGAACTTGAGATTCCTTGCATCATTACATTTTTGCTATTTTTCCTGTGGACCTTATTGCCCTTCAAAGTAAGCTGCATGGGAAGTGACTCCCTTGTGCACAGCAGACCATAACCATCACCACCACTTTGGTGGTTGATAGTGGCCACCTCAGTGGGTCCCACTGGTCCATTTTGGGTTCTTTCAACTCCCCTCCTGGCCACCTTCTAGTTTTAGCCAAGGTTTTGAGCTTAGGCTCAGTGGACCCCACCTGAAACCATCTCACAAGTCTGTCCCATTTCTGTCTCAGTCCTCAAATATCAAAGTGCTTATTCTGGCTTCTTTGCTTATTCATGTAGCTTATTTGTATGAATCTAGCTTAAACATGTCCCAACAACATATCTGAATCAGATTCCACCATTGTGGACCCCACATAAGCCCATTTGAGCTTAATTCTCTTGTTGGTCAAAGAAAGTCAACTAATTAGGCTAATAAGCACTTAAATGCTTATTTTCTGAGTTTCATAAAAAGTGTTTTTGTAAAAGTTGTTAGTTTTTAGTGTTAAAATAGTTTGGAAAAAGAAAAAAACACAAAAAACCAAATTTAATTATAGTGATAGCTTCTATTTAATAGAAATTATCTTTTTTAAATATCTTTTTAGCTTATTTATAAGCACTCTAGCATTTTTATATTTTTATTAATTCTCTTTTAGATTAAATTAATTTTATAAATTTTTTCAGATTTTTCTTTTGTCATTTAGTGGTTTTTAGAATTAATATTAGTTTAATTAATTATTAATTAATAATTAAGAATTAAATAGCATAATTAGATTTTATAAAGTAACACCTAGTTTTTGTAATTTTCCTAGCTTTTATATAAGTTAAAACATTTTTAGGAATTTTTCTAGAATTTCTACTGTTCATTTTCTATTTTTTAGAATATAATTAGTTTAATTAGTAATTAATTAATAATTAGAATAATAATTAGTAAATTAGTTTAAAAATACATAAAACCAACTTTTTATAATTTTTTAGATTCTCGTGATGGTTAATTAGATTTATAAAAATCTTCTTAATTATTTAAGTCTTTTTAGTAATTTTTAGTAATTTAAATCAATATAATTAGTTAATTAATAAATAATTAGTAATTAATTAATAATAAATAATTAAATAGTGTAAAAATAATTTTTCTTTTTCTAAAAATTTTCTTTGTTCATTAGGATTGTAAAAATAATAATTTCACACTCGTAGCCTTCTTCGTTCATCAGTTGTACTTTCTCTCACGTTCGTCAGTGTACGTTTTTAATTAAAACGTACGTTTTTAGGTTTTAGATCATTTCTTCTTTATCCAAATTCCTGTAATCAATCACATAGCTTTCCTAAGCTATTTCATTTCATAATTCTCAAATAATTCTTATCACAACCCTTTTCTGTGAATAATCACCCGATCACAAGAACGCTAAAGCACAATCCACACCTCGTCGGGACATAACGACCTGGTGATACCCTATATTACCCGGAAGCATTGGTCTAAGGTAGTTTTACCTTGCTGACCATATACTTGGTCAATTTGGGTTGACTGTTTAGCACCAATCAGTTTACAACTACAATATTTAAGGTCATGCTAACAATGGGTATTCCATCAAAGAAGCATAAGGAAAACAACATCTAATCAAAAAATGGCATCAAACAAGAAGAAAGGTAGTAAATGCAGTGTATTTGTGCACATTAACAATGCAAAATTATGATTTTTTTTTTTTCTTTTTTTTTTTTTTTTTTTTTTTTTTTTTTTTTTTTTTTTGTGTGCAGAAATCATTGAAATTTCCAGTGACAGTTCTGAATCTGATTTTGATGCAAGGCCATGGGCATGGGAGGATTATTTCCCAAAAAATTTCAAAGCAAGTGAGTATTTTGTGCCTGCAAACAGGGTTGAAGCAAGCTCTAATATGACAGTAAAACAGGAACAAAAAATGGCATTTGATGCAAGAGTTAAAGTACTAGGGCTGCCAAATAAGAAAACATGTCAAAAGGAAGGTATCAAATCATTTGAGAAAAAAGAACCCAAAGATCCAAAGGGCAAGGGAAAAAATAAGATGCTTTGAAAGCATCTTGTGTTCCTAATGATCTTGGTTACAACCATGTGCATGTGTACCTGGTTCTAGTTTCTATAACTTAAACCAGTGAAGAATAAAACACTTGTAACCATCTATGATCAATGCAATTTTAGATTAACAACAAGGGTACAAAAGCATGATTTAAATTTCATTCATAAACATTAGCTGCATACATTAGATTGTGTTTACAAGGCTGCTTAACCTACACTGCCTGAACAAAAACTAAGCCATATACACAATCTAACCTTAAATACCATGCTATTTAACTGCAAGTACTAATGCAACAACAACTGCAAAGACAATAAGAGTTGACTTCCAAAAGGTTACATTCTTTAAAGCTTTTCTCAAGACAACTTCCAATTCTTCAATCTTCCTTTGACGATTGACTTCATTTTCAACCTCATGCCTTTGATTATGATTGAGTTTGATATACATCTGAAACAAGTGCATCCTATACCACTCACACTCCTCCTCTGGATCATACCAATCCCATCTATCACATTTCTTCCTACCCGGTTTCTAAAATCCAAAAAAAGAAGTATAGTGAACATTTAAACAGAATAATCTTTAAAGAAAACGTATATGTTATGCTTACCCATCTATTCTGGCAGCAAATGAAGCGTCTAGCTGGGTTGGTGGGTGTCCATGATGTTACCACCATCGAAGGCCTGTCACATTTGCAATAATCGTTGATAAGATAGGTGGACATGGTTTAATTTGATTTTGATTATGGATTAGTATTGATTATTCTTTTATTCAATTGATTGGGGAGAATTAGAGTTTATGTTAAAAAGGGGGAATAAATAGGGGAAAAGAGGAAAAATTGAAATATACTCGTTATAGTGACGTCACAGGTGGGTCCCATTAGCATAACCGGTGATATTACCTAACATTGAAGGTTTCACAAAGTTTGGTTACCTAACTCGATATTTGTTGAGAAAAATGACACCAGACTGAAGCAAACCCGCAACTAAAAATAGAAATATAATAAAAGATGACACACAGATATAACGTGGAAAACCCCAATAGGGTAAAAACCACGGGCAAGGAAAGATACGTTTCACTATGTAAAACTAGGAGTTACACCTTTTCTCTAGTTACAAGGATAATACAAATTTATATCTCTTGTACCAGGAAATATACTAAACTCTCTTGTATTACACAAGAAGTACTAGGAGAAAGATTTCAAGAAAGAATGAGAAGTGAGAATGGGATGCAAAACAATGCCAATGGTCTTTGCCTTTTATAGGCATCAAATTGAGGTCCTGACATCATCCATGACAACCGAGATCCAAGTTGTAGTCCCAACAATATCAACTTGCAAGATTCCTTATCCAAGATACATTGTATCTTATCCAACAATCTCCCACTTGAAGATTAGATTGAGGCTCAATCAATCTTCACACCGTTATCTTCCTTGCACTTCCATGTTGCTTACGTTTCCGCTAGGCCGCATGAGGATCGGCACCATATAAACTTGTCATTGTTGATTGCTTTCGTCAGATAATCTGCCACGTTATCATCAGTATGAGTTTTCTGCATATTCACGGTTCCTTCTTCCACTTTCTCACGAACGAAGTGATACTGAACTCGTATATGCTTTGTCTTTGAATGAAATGCTGGATTCTTTGCAAGATACAAGGCACTCTGGTTGTCACAAAACAGAGTAATTTTCTCTTGTTCATGCCCGAGTTCTTCCAACAACATCTTCAACCATACTGCTTCTTTACTGGCTTGAGCAGCTGCAACATATTCTGCTTCCGTCGTTGACATAGCGACAACTGATTGCAGTTTTGAAACCCAGCTTACTGTTCCTCCAGAAAGTGTAAATGCATACCCGGTGGTTGATTTACTTCCGTCAAGATCACCTGCGTAATCAGAATCAACATATCCCTTGACAGTTAAACCCGATTCCCCATAACATAATGCAACATCCGAGGTTCCTTTAAGATATCTAAAGATCCTCTTCACAGCTTCCCAATGCTCTCTACCAGGTTCCGCCATGTACCGACTCACTACTCCCACTGCATGTGCAATGTCTGGTCTTGTACAAATCATCGCGAACATTAAACTTCCCACTGCTGATGCATACGGTACTCGAGACATCTCCATCCTCTCTTCTTCACTGCTAGGGCTCATCTTGGAGGATAACTTGACATTAGTAGGAAACGGGGTTGATATTGGCTTACAATCTTGCATATTGAACCTTTGCAAGATTTTCTTCACATAACTTTTCTGTGAAAGCCAAACTTTCCTACTAACTCTATCTCGGTGAATTTGCATCCCTAGAATCTTGTTTGCGGGTCCAAGGTCTTTCATCTCGAATTCCCTAGCGAGCTGTGCCTTTAGTTTACTAATACGATCTTTGTTGGGGCCTGCAACCAACATGTCGTCAACATATAACAGCAAGATGACAAAATCATTGTCTCCAAACCTCTTGTAATATGCACAAGGGTCTGCGTGTAGTCTGTTATATCCAAGGCCAATGATGAAAGAATCAAATCTCTTGTACCAACACCGCGGTGCCTGCTTTAAACCGTACAGAGATTTGTTTAACCTGCAAACCAAGTTCTCTTTTCCTTTTTGTTTAAAACCTTCTGGTTGGAGCATGTAAATTTCTTCCTCAAGATTTCCATGAAGAAATGCAGTTTTCACATCTAGCTGCTCTAGATGTAAATCATACGTAGCACACATTGCCAGAACCACTCGAACAGTTGTCATTCGAACCACAGGGGAAAATATTTCATTGAAGTCGATTCCCTCTTTCTGAGCATATCCTTTGACTACCAATCTTGCACGATACCTCTCCACCTGGTCATCACCGTTCCTCTTGATCTTATATACCCATTTGTTTCCAATGGGTTTTCTACCTGCTGGTAGTGGCATCAGTTCCCACGTTTTATTCTTATGAAGAGCTTCAATTTCTTCTTGCATTGCTTCCCTCCAGAACGAAGCATCTGAATTATTCAGTGCTTCTTGAAGAGTTGACGGCTCTCCTTCCTCTGTAAGAAGACAGTATGCAACATTGCCCTCCATAACATAATCAGTGTGCCACACCGGACGTTTTCTTTCACGATTAAGAGTACGAGTCGTTGGAGCTTGAGACTCAGTTGTCTCATTCACCTCGTGCTGTGGTACGGCTTCAGAAGAATCACTCGACTGAAACTGCTTTTCCACCTGTATTGATGTAGTTTCACTTGTAGTGCTATCACCTTCTTCATTCTCTTGAACTTTGTCTTCCATAAAGACAACATCTCTGCTGACGACTACTTTGTGGGCAGTGGGGTCCCACAAGCGATACCCCTTTACTCTGTCAGCATACCCCAAGAACAAACACTTTCTGGATTTCGGATCCAGCTTTGTAGTTTCTTGAGAATTGTACATCACGTACACAGGACTTCCAAATATATGAAGGTCTAAATAGTTGACCGGCTTTCCCGTCCACATCTCCATTGGTGTCTTCAACTCAACTGCAGTTGAAGGTGACCGATTTATCACATAACAGGCGGTATTGACTGCTTCTGCCCAGAACGATTTTTCCAAGCTTGCAGTTGCCAACATTGCCCTTGCTCTTTCTAACAAGGTTCTGTTCATCCGCTCTGCCACTCCATTCTGTTGAGGAGTGTATGCCGTCGTGAACTGCCTTTTGATTCCTTCTTGCCTGCAAAAGGTATCAAATTCATCACCAGTGTATTCACCTCCATTATCTGTCCTCAAACACTTGATCTTCTGTCCAGAATCAAGTTCAACCCGCGCTTTGTAAACTTTGAAAACTTCAAACACATCAGACTTCTTCTTGATTGGGTACACCCAACATCTCCTGGAATAGTCATCAATGAAGGATACAAAATACTTTGCTCCTCCCAGGGATAGAACCGGTGCTTGCCACACATCAGAATGAACCAATTCTAGAACAGAGACACTTCTAGAATTTGATGTCTTGAATTTTAGGTGATGCTGCTTGCTGATAACACAATGCTCACAGAAAGGTAAAGAAACCTTTGTGAGGCCAGGAATTAACTTCCTTTCAACAAGAATCTTCATTCCTTGTTCTGACATATGTCCAAGCTTCTGATGCCATGTTAGTGCAACTCTGTGACTTGGACTATGTGAAGCAACAGATGCTTCCGCCTCCTCCACTATCTCTGCCTTCAGTTGGTATAAGTTCGCAGCCACCATTTCACCTTTCATAAGAACAAGCGCGCCTTTTATAATTTTCAAAATCTTGTTTTGTATTTCAACCTTACAACCAAGATTATCAAATTGTCCTAGAGACAAAAGATTCTTTTTCAGGCCCTCCACGTGTCGCACATTCCGAATAGTACGAATTGTACCATCATGCACCTTCACCATGACACTTCCAATTCCAATGATCTTTAGTTTTTCATCCTTGCAATTGTACACAGATCCGCCTCCAGAGATAGGTTTATATTGATGAAACCATTCTCTTCTTGCGGTCATATGAAAAGTTGCTCCTGTATCGAACAGCCATACATCTGCAAATCTCGTCCTGCCTTCATTTGCAACCGCTGCTTCACAACACAGAGCATTACCATCTTCTGAAGTGCTGGCGACATTTCCTTGAGGATTAGAGTTTCTTAAACTCCTACAATCTTTCTTCATGTGACCCTGCTTGCCACAGTTGAAGCATTTAAAATTCTTCTTCTTTCCTGTTTTAGTTTTACCATGATTATGACTCCCACTGGAGCCAGGTTCCATTGACCTCCCTCTCGTTACCACCAACGCCTCCACCTGTCTTGAACTGGCCTGTCTGTCCTCCCTATTGTTACGCCTATTTTCTTCTTCCAGAATAGCGGCGGCAACATCATCGAAGACTAGATAGTCCGAAAGAACATTACTGGTTAAGTTGATTATGAGTTGGTCATATGAGTCAGGTAAACTTTGAAGTATAATTTCAGCACGTTCTTGTGGCTCTATTTTACAACTCAAAGACGTGAGCTGAGAAAATAGAGTATTCAGGTTATTAACGTGCTCAGTCACTGAAGTAGATTCCGTCATGCGAAGAGCATAAAGTTTCCTCTTGAGAAATATTTTATTGTGGAGCGATCTTGCCTCATACAATCGAGCAAGATGATCCCAAATCTCCTTTGCACTTTTCTTCTCCTCTATGCTTGACAAAACTCCATCGGCTAATCCCAGATGAAGATTTGCAATAGCATTTCCATCCATCTCGTCCCATTTACTGTCATCCGTGACCTCAGCTGGCCTTTCGTCAATGGCCGCTAAACATTTATCCTTTCTAAGGATAGCCCTCATCTTTAATTTCCACAACGAGAAATTATTCCCATTGAATTTTTCAATTTCAAATTTCGCCGCCATTGCTACAATCACAATCTACTTTTCGACAAAACTATTATTAGTTAATAATAGTAACGAACACCTTTTGAGTGAGTATAATCTTATTTATCTTTTGATGTGGAGGGTCCACTAATTAGTGGCAACCACAGAGCATACAATAAATAATTATACACACACCCAACCTTAGCTCTTGATACCACTTGTTGAGAAAAATGACACCGGACTGAAGCAAACCCGCAACTAAAAATAGAAATATAATAAAAGATGACACACGGATATAACGTGGAAAACCCCAATAGGGTAAAAACCACGGGCAAGGAAAGATACGTTTCACTATGTAAAACTAGGAGTTACACCTTTTCTCTAGTTACAAGGATAATACAAATTTATATCTCTTGTACCAGGAAATATACTAAACTCTCTTGTATTACACAAGAAGTACTAGGAGAAAGATTTCAAGAAAGAATGAGAAGTGAGAATGGGATGCAAAACAATGCCAATGGTCTTTGCCTTTTATAGGCATCAAATTGAGGTCCTGACATCATCCATGACAACCGAGATCCAAGTTGTAGTCCCAACAATATCAACTTGCAAGATTCCTTATCCAAGATACATTGTATCTTATCCAACAATATTTTTGTAAGTAAATTACTTAACATTGAAAATTTTGAAAAGTTCGTTACCTAACAGTAGAATTAACCTAAAACTTAATAACCAAGTTAAGCACATAGATTTTGCTAAAATAATAATAATAATAATAATAATAATAATAATAATAATAATAATAATATTAAGCACATAGATTTGTTTTGAAAAAAATACAGTATAAACTAAGCACATAGATTAGCACCAGGATTAGTAGGACACGGAATAACTCGTCTTTTCTTTATCAATACCAATTTCCATCTAGTATTTATTCTATTCTTCACACACTAATTGAATACTTTAAAAAACAAACTGGTAAAAACCTAATAACACACGTAACACACCACCGCCGTCACCGCCTCCGGTAACTACAACATTATTTCCCGATCAAATTTATTTATATCCAAATCACTCTTTAATTATCTGTTATTTAGTTCATTAGTCTATTATTATACCTGATGATTACTAGGGCTTGTAACTAGTTTTTGATTATCACTATATTTTGTTCGGTATACGTATGTAATAATAATGCCTATTTTATTAGTATTGATGTTTGTTCGTTTGGATTGGTTCGAATTACAATCATACTTGACCAGATTTTAGGAGCTTTTTTGAATATAATGCTTGTTCGGCAATGCGCGTTTAAGTATTATTAAGTCTATTCTGCTACAACTAAGCGCGTTTAGTATATTCTTTAATACTTGCAGGGTACCCGCGCGTTGCAGCGGCAGGTACCATGTAAATAAAATTTTATGTGAGTAATGTATCTGATTATATGTTCTTTGTGATGAATGATGATAATATTATAGAGTTAAGAGGTATTCACCTATTATTTCTTACGATGATACATATATCAAGGAGCAAATGAAAACATGAATATAGAAAGGTTACATATACAACCAATGTTTTGATAATCAAGACTGGCCGGTTCATCTGGGAAACAATTGATCCAGAACTGGCAAAACGACAAAAAGCCACCAAAAATGGGAACCGTTTGGGAAAGTGGTTTGTTGTACGGCCCAGTTTTAAAAGCAAGATAAAAGAAAAGTTATATTAATTGTATGAAGTTTTTTATGTTTGATTAGCTTGTACAATTAAGTATATTAACATGTGAGGGTGTGTGGGTTTTTTTTTTTTTTTTTTTTTTTTTTAACATTAAATGAGGGTTGAAAAGTCAAATAGTTGAATATTTATTGCGTTAGATGGTTGTACTAATAGCTTAGCTAATTGTATTTGCTTAAATTCTATTTTAGGAAGTCTTAAAATTTATTAGGAGAGAGGGTGCTAAATGCTTTATAAGTAGTATAGATGTTGCTTATTAAACGAAAGCGTAACATGTAGTGAGTTTGAGGTGTATTCTATTGAAACAAAGTATACGTCATCTTCACACTTTACAATTAGAGCTATAAGCCTATAAGTTTGTTACCGAATGCGTTTATTATATAAACATAGGCTCGGTTTTAGGATTTTGTATCTTCTTTAGTATGTTGCTCGTTAGACGAAGGTGTAAGATGTAGTAAGTTTGAGGTGTCGAAATTCGTTTCTTAAAACTAGTTAATCCATTACTTTGTGAAATTTTTGTAATTTAGCTAAGCGTTGTTAAGATCGTCAATGGTTGGGACTGTGTGCTTAGATGACTATCGATTGAGTATAATAATTTAGGTTTTTGGTTTAAACTAATTAAAAAACCTAAAATGGACCAAATTGTCTGGTTGGACAATTTGTGTATATTAAAATCATGAAGAACCCTAGATGACTAACGTCCATGTTTCCAGGCTATTTTTTGGGAACTCTGGTCACGGGGTTTATAATTGGAATGGATTAACATGTACTGTCATGATAGGTTTACTTCATATAGCAGCGATTCCAGTGTTAAAAATCATTTTGTACATGGTTTTATTACAAGTACATGTTCTTACGTTTTTCTGATTTCCAGGTTTATAATCGACTTGAAGCCCGAAAAGGGTTGTCGTTGTGATGGATCTGAAGCTGTTAATTGCGTCAGATGGGACAGCACCTTTGTCTGTGCTTGCTGTAGCTGGCCTTGCTGCAGTGTCTCTTACTGTTGAGCCAAGTCTTGCGTCTGCATCTCAACCTGTTCTTGTTCTAACAAACGGGTATTGCAGTTACTTGCTTCTCTAATAACCGAATAGTTATGTCTAATATAAGTATTGACTTAATAGTTTTCTTATAGGACGAAGTTGCGTGGCACAAACGTACTTCTTCGGTATCTTGGTCGCATAGCAACAACCATTCCTACTTTGTACAAACGAGATGATATCGAAACATCGCAGGTGAGTCTGATGTTTTTTATTTGTCACAATTACACGAGAATTTTAGTTTGCTCTTCTGCTATTGTGACAATGATTATATATTTTCTGTGTTGGTTTTGCTATGTTTCTTGTAGATTGATGAGTGGCTTGACTATGCTCCTATTTTTTCTTCCGGGTCTGAATACGAGGGGGCTTGTAAGCTAGTAGACGGATATTTGCTACAGCACACGTTCTTGGTTGGTCATAGTTTGTCAGTTGCAGACATTGCCATCTGGTCGTATCTTGCTGGTAAGTTCTAATGGTTGTGCCTTATATTTTCGTATTCTTTAGAGGTGCCAAAATGGGCTGGTTAGATAGTGGGTTAGGTAATGTCGAGCGGGTTAAGAAAAACCACAAAACACTATTTGGTATGTTTGATGCTATTATAGTATTATATATAACAAGTGTGTTAATTAAATATATAATTACAAATATACATTTTAGAAAAATAAAGAATAGGGTTTCTGAATAAAATGGTCCATGAGGCTTTATGCATTACGAACACACTTTCGGTGCCTCCTTGACTGGTTAGACACTTTTGATCATTTGACCCATTTCTGTATAAGGTTTTTTAGCTTACCTTATGACCTGTTAAATGGGTTGGATTTGCCACCCTTAGTTATTGGACTATCTTTTTGGTTAGTGTGTAATTGCTAAAATTGTCGCTATTTGCAGCTGCCGGTAAGCGGTGGGAAAGTTTAATGAAGTCAAAGAGGTACCAAAGCTTAACTCGGTGGTATAACATGATATCGAGCGAGCATGCTACTGTCTTGAATGATTTAACATCAATATATACAAAGAAAAAGGACTCAGGAAAGATCGTACCATCAAAGTCTAACGAAAATGGTAAACAAGGATCTAAAGAAGATGTGAAAGCCAGTAACCGACCTGAAGTGGATCTGCCTGATGCAGAGATGGGCAAAGTGTGCCTCAGATTTGCTCCCGAACCAAGCGGTTACCTGCATATTGGCCATGCGAAAGCGGCTTTAATGAACCAGTACTTTGCTCAAAAGTACAACGGGATCTTAATAATCCGTTTTGATGATACAAATCCAGCTAAGGAGAGTAATGAATTTGTGGACAACCTATTAATCGATATAAAGACCTTGGGTATTAATTACGAGAAGGTTACATATACTTCTGACTACTTCCCGCAGCTTATGGAAATGGCTGTAAAGCTAATTAAAGAAGGAAAAGCTTATGTTGACGATACTCCACGTGAGCAAATGCAGAAAGAGAGAATGGACGGGATTGATTCCAAATGTAGAAACAACACAGTTGATGAAAACATTAAGTTATGGGAGGAGATGAAGGCTGGATCTCAAAGAGGTTTACAATGCTGCTTGAGAGGGAAGTTGGATATGCAAGATCCAAACAAGTCACTTCGGGACCCGGTTTATTACCGTTGCAATCCAATCCCACATCACAGAATCGGTTCAGAGTACAAAATCTATCCGACTTATGATTTTGCCTGTCCTTTTGTTGATTCCATTGAAGGTATCACACATGCTCTTCGATCTAGTGAGTATCATGACAGAAATGCTCAGTATTTCCGGATTCAAGAGGATATGGGGCTTAGGAAGGTTCATATATATGAATTTAGTCGGTTAAATTTGGTTTATACACTTCTTAGCAAACGGAAGCTTCTATGGTTTGTGGAGAACGGAAAGGTTGATGGATGGGATGATGCCCGTTTTCCAACTGTGCAAGGAATTGTACGCAGAGGTCTTCAAGTTGAGGCATTGATACAATTCATACTTGAGCAGGTAAGTATTTTAAAAAACCATTACTATCTATGTTGTAGGTTATGCTATTAAGTTTTCTAGAAGTCTCACCCAAGGCTGCATAAATATTTGAAAACACATTTTTGAATGTTTGCATGTTTCCTTTCTGATATGTCCATAGCTGGTATCCTGTCATCCGGGAGGTGATAATATAAAGTCCGACTTTAATCTTTAGTGTGCATCTTTGCAATTGTCTTTCTTCCCTATTATTAACTGCAAGTCTTCTTTGCATTTTCTAAACGTGCTAAACGGCAAACTGTTTGGGTTAGTATCAAATATGATTACGAATATTACGCACTATCATTTATTAATTCAATAGTATTTTCAACTTGTTTGAACAAAAAGTTTAACTCAACAAATAATCGACATTGGATGATTTTTGGCTTTTTTTCTTTCTTAGCATTTTTTAAAACATTTTTGACCCCTTAGAGATAAAGCATATTTCGAATAAGATGGCTTGAAAGTGCCACCTTTACGTTTTTAGTTGCTAGATCTTACTTTTGTTTTCATTTCCTTAACAGGGGGCATCAAAGAATCTGAATCTTATGGAATGGGATAAGCTTTGGAACATCAACAAGAAAATAATTGATCCCGTTTGTCCTCGGCATACTGCAATCATTGAAGAAGGTCGTGTGTTGTTGACTTTGACAGATGGACCCGAGACCCCATTTGTGCGTATGATTCCAAAGCATAAGAAATTTCAGGGTGCTGGAGAGAAGGCTACAACTTTTACAAAGAAGATATGGATAGAACAAGCTGATGCTAAGGCCATAGAGCAAGCTGTTGCAAAGGCCATAGCTGAGAAAAAGCCGCCTACTGTTGAAGTAACTTTAATGGATTGGGGGAATGCAATCGTTGAAGAGGTCAAGAAGGATTCAGATGGAAATGTGACAGAATTAATTGGAAAATTGCATCTCGAAGGATCTGTTAAGGCTACCCAACTCAAACTTACGTGGTTACCCAAGATTAATGAGCTTGCTCCTCTAACTCTGGTGGAGTTTGGTTACCTAATCACGAAAAAGAAGGTATATATGGTCTTTCTTTTTCTGATCTAGCTAATTATTTATAAAAATTTCTAAAGAACATTTAGAGTGCGTTTAGTTAGAGAAAAATTTTTTAATTTTCTATTTTCAGTTTTGTGAAAAAAAGGAGGGGATTTAATTTTCCACAAAACGTAGAAAATGCGTTCATGTGACACTCTTTTCTATTTTGAAGAAAAGAAGGGGAGTTGCAAGGAGAACATAGAAAACAAAAAAAACGTGTTTTGTAATTTCTCTTGTTAAGTTGGGAAATGCATGTTTTGTGTTTTGTAGAAAACACGGATGTTTTCTTTCAACTAAACGCACCCTTAGCTTTGCTTTAAATGAATAGTTGGCATAATGGGTGGGTAATGGGTCAAAATGTGTCTTGTGTTAGGAATTCTGCAACTTTTTTTTTATAGCACACAACATACTATAAATCATCTTCGCAATTTAGTCAAATATTCAGATCATTACTGTTTTTTTGTAAATTTCAGCACCAGATGGATAAATATGGATTAATATATATTTTTTCAAATGGGCAAAAAGGTAGTGGGCCAACCCAACACATACTAGAAAACGATCCGCTTCAACCCGAACCTGTTCCAGGACCTTCCCATCTTGAACCTCTAGTTCTTGATGAAGATATGTTCTTTTTTGTATATGTTTATGATAAGTTGAGGTCGGCTTTGTAATGTGTCTCTCTTTTTGAAAGGAGTTTATAATCTGTTTTATGTTGCAGCTGGACGAAGATGAGGACTTCACTGAGGCGCTGAACCCAGATACTAAGAAAGAAGTTGCAGCAGTTGGGGATGCAAATATGAAAAATTTGAAGCGGGGAGACATACTTCAGCTGGAGAGGAAAGGCTACTTCAGGTGTGATGTGCCTTTCATCAGACCTACAAAACCAATTGTTCTTTATGCTATTCCAGATGGCAAGCAAACTGCACCACCCAAGTAAAACCCAATTCTCATTTCGGTCGATGATTTCAAAGCTTTTTGCATGTGGTTCCCCCTTTTGGAATGCTGTTCAACGCAACTATTGGTAACATAGTGATAAAAAGATTTTGGAGTTAATTGTAATTGTCATTTTCTTTCAGTTGTTGCTAGACTTCTATAATGTGAATCATTCTTCTATTTGCACACTCTTGAGATGATTAACTTGGTCCCTCTGTGCAAACATGTTATTGTTCTGTAATTGGACCATGTTTGGAAAGTTTGGATTACAAAGTTAATGCTCATGCATTACGCCTGATGTTTGATTACATTCTTTTATTATAAAAAATAATTTGTAATAAGTGACAATAACATGGGTGACTGTTCAACACTCCCAACATTATGAAAATGTAGACTGGGTCCTGCATCTTCTTAATCTTTTATACTTGAGCGACAATGACGTAACGCGTGCCTTCTCTTAATCTGGTAATCGAGTCTAAGACACAACGCGTGCTTCCTCTTAATCTGGTCGTTGAGACCAAGTATCGGGAGCGTTGGAGGGGTCACCGTGACAAAGTAACAGGAGCGTTGAGGGGTCACAAGCATCACGAGAGGCTGTAAAAAACTGTAAATTACAGAATAGGATCCAAGTTATAGCGAGTGATTGTTGAGTCTTCTATGAAGATTGTTGGGCTTTTATACATTGATTAACGATATAAGGTTACGATCTAATTGGTTAGTATAATAGTTAAATGACTATAACTCGGAACTAGGATAAAATATGACAGAATGCATTTTATGTTTATTTTTTATTTATAGGTATACTAACTAAATAGTACTACAAACACATTTCGATAGACCGGATGCATTTAAGAAAAAATCGATTTTTTTTTTTTTTTTTTTTTTTTTTTTTTTTTTTTTTTTTTTTTTCAAATAATTAACACTACATCTGAAAAATCTATAGAGTTCCCGCGGCCTAGTTCTGTCCTTGCCAATACTTAACATCATATATAAGGCTTTTATATCCATTTTCATTGTAACTCTTCATTATAAAATGGGAGGTGATTTACATACTACAAAAGTTGATTGACACACTCTAATTTAATATATATTGTCATTTATACCCTTACATTACTTGTACTCCTCTTCACCTCTATAAGAGTATAAATGGCAATACACACTAAATTGGAGTGTGCCAATTAAATTGTGAAGTGTGCAAATCACATCCCTTATGAAATCTTTTATATAATAAAACAAAACCCATATTGAGAATTTCCCATTTCAAAAAATAGATTCATACCTTATTTAGTAATAATTTTATTTAAAAAAAAAATATTTTCTTATTAGGTAACATTTTATATTTATCCATAACACAAGTAGAAGATAAATACAAAAAATATAGATAAGTTGTAATTAATAATAGGATTAAAATTTTTAAATAATTATCTTTAATAATAAAAAACTATAATTAAATATCATAAATCAAACAAAACAAAAATTAAATTACTTATTTTCTAATAAATATATAATTATAAAATTTTTAAAATATCTGCGCGTGCGCGAACATTATAACTAGTAAAAAAGAATACTCAAACACACTATATGACTAACACGTCTCTCTATAACATCTATTGACAAAAAGCTTGATATTTGAAACAACATGGACAGGCAAGCTTTTCATATAAGCTGTTACAATTTTAACTAGACAATATTTGTAGTTTTCTAGCTTATCTACTTTCTTGTTACATGTTACTCATAAATAATGCTTTATCCTAACCCGTATAATGTTCCTGAAATAGAGTATCTATCAATCTATCTATTCGCCACAATTCATTCATTCAAAAATCCAAAAATGTTCCGGGGATGTCTTATGAGCCACGGCCGCCGGTTGAAAACCTACCTCAACCGTACACCATTAACAACCTACCACAGTCACCTCCAACCATTGACACCCTACAAACAGCTGCTTGTTTTCCGGTGTCACCATGTAGATGCAGGTTCTTCTTCTGTTGAAACCGATTCAGGGTCTTTTGATGATTGGATGATCAAGGACATATATGATGGACAAATGCTGGGTATTTTTTTCTCTCTTAACCTTGATAATTTTATCTT
This sequence comes from Artemisia argyi, assembly GCA_030686995.1. Lineage (NCBI taxonomy): Eukaryota > Viridiplantae > Streptophyta > Magnoliopsida > Asterales > Asteraceae > Artemisia > Artemisia argyi. The sequence goes on from CM060708.1 coordinate 44,219,160, forward strand.
ATAGTACTAGTATAAAACAACTTTTATACCCTTATATTTAATTAAATTAATGTTTTTTTTTTTTTTTTTTTTTCCTTTCTTTTTCTTTTTCTTTTTTAATCATCTACTTTATTAATTATGATGATAAGCTAAGAGATTGTTTCTTTTTTCTTTTTAGATTAAGGGTATGTTTGGCTAAATGGGTTGCGGCTGGAGCTAGGACTTATATTCTAAACCGAAATTAAAATTTGTATTTTTGTAAACTCGTTTGGCAAATTAACTTAATCTTAGGTTTATTATTGCAAAATTACTAAAATGGATATAATTAAATGAATTTTTGTATATGTTAGATATTTTTGTGGGTAAATAAGTATTTTATTGTTCAAAAGACTCGGTTTAACGTTTTTAGCCCCTTTTATGGGGTTGGGGCTTATAGAGATTTATGAATTATAAGCCATTCATATGTCCGCATAACAAACGAGACTTATTTTAAAAACCTAAGCCCCTATAAGCCCCTCTGCCAAACATACCCTAAGTGTCATATTGGTTTATGTAGGTCCGTGTCTATTGTTACCTCTTGTTGTGGAGGATATCAATTTTCTTCCCTTGTTGTTACAGACCAAATAAATGATTTAAATGGAACCCACCTAAAAAATAAATAATATTATGACAAGTGGGTCCAATTCCTTACCTAAGGTAAAAAAGAAACAAGCCCTAAGTCAAGTGAGGTCATGACTCATGATATATGTCACTTATATAACATAAGCATAAGCCCGGTTAACGAGCTCAGCCAAGTATAAATAAAAGGTAGGAAAGTGTTAGAAATTTCAAAAACGTGTTTAGATGGAGTTTTTCAGGAAGATGAAATATATAAGAGAAATGCAAAGAAACATGTAGACAAGTATAAATCTCACTTCTCTATTGTTTATTTATATTCTATTTTCAAAAAAGTTTCTAACGGGCAATTGATCAAAACAAAGTTTCCATTTTCTCTCTTTTCACTCTAGAGAAGACCTCTACTTTTCTCTGATTAAACGCAACATTTTTTTCCCTCTTTAGAGAAGCAGAGGTAAACCCGTTTAGACAATGTTACATCTTTAAAAAGTTTAAAAGATGAAGCTTTTTTCCATTCATTTTCCATTTTTAAAAGCTCTACAATAACCAGGGGTAAATTGGACACTCAACATACCCTTAAATATTATGTTCTACTCAAACTCAACTCGATAGCTCGTCAAGGCTTGTAAAGGAAGCTTGATACATTCATAATTTTACTTGCATATAAGCCCTTTAAATATACACATACACATAATATATGTAAAGGAAAGATAAAAAAAGAAGGTAAAGTAACTCCCAATACTGTCTTTCAAGGTTATGGGTCTCAATACCGTCTTTCACGGTGTATGAGGGAGGTTAAGATGTAGACAGCCTTACCCCTACCTAAGGTAGAGAGGCCGCTTCCGATTCTACCAAAGGTAGAAAAGGACATCCGGCCTTGCAAGGGGTGAGGATCGAACCCTTGACCTCTATCTCCAGAGGCAAGGGTGTTAACCACTTGATCCAACCTTGCTCTCCGGCCTTGTAAAGGAAAGATGTATCACTTAAAAGCTCGACAATAAATAAAATCTGACCTACATAAGCTCGAGCTCTACTCATTAAATAATTTGAGGTCATTCATAAGCTCGATAAAGCTCGGCTCGATCGAGCCAAACTTTATCGAGCCTCTAGCCCAAGCTAATATAAGCTCGACTCGAGTTATTGTCAATCTTTTAAGTGATACATATTCGTTTTAGTATATCTATATCTTCTATACTACATATAATGCATGCTTATACATTCTTTAAACTTCAAATCGTTAGATTTGAATAATGTATAATCCTTATAATAATATCCTTGATTAATAATGGTACAACCAGTGTAGTCAAAAGCGAGAAAAAGCGCGCTTTAAGCGAAGAAGCGAAGCGAAGCGCCCTATAGCGCTTTGATTCTTAAGAAGCGATGCGTTTTACTAAAGCAAGCAGAAGCGACCTAAAGCGACCTAAAAGCGCTCGCTTTTTTGCATAACGGCTAGTTTTTAATTTTTTACCTAATGAAGTTTTACAGCCGGCCCTAATCTTCTAAATTAGGTTAAATATTTACAAAACTAACCCTTTAGCATAATATTATAATTAGTCATAAGGTATGTCACTATTTTGTTCTTTAGTAGAGTATTATATTATATATTTGATTCAATTGATTATTATATGTGATACAATATACATGTCTGTATACTTTAGAATATTATAATTAGTCATGTTTCACTTTTCAGGTTATATAAATGGCAAAAAGAGCTAAAAAAACTGACCCAGCATGGGAGTATTCTCTCCTGGAGGACCCGAAGAATAAGATTGCTATTACTTGCACATTTTGTAACAAGAAAACTCATGGTGGAATATTTCGACAAAAGCTTCATCTTCTAGGCACTAGCACCACTGTTTTGGCATGCTTAAAAGTCTCTGAAGAAGCCAAAGAAAAGATCAGAGCTTATATGGAAGATAAAAAGAACAAGAAGGTGTATTATGATACGCCCATTGATCATGAAGATCTGATTGAGATTGATGATGATGACGACGAGGATACAAATGAGCAGGAGACTAAAGGAAAACGACCAGGAAAAGAGCATGTATCAAACATTGGCACGCAGAAAAAACAAAAAGGGCCTATGGACAATTATGTTAGGAAACCAGAAGTAGTAGTTCAAATGAGAAAGGAAGGAAAACTAAAGCAATCGATAGTGGCTGATGCTTTTGACAAAGAAAGAAGGGCGAAGACCATTCAGTACATTGCCCGCTTCTTTTATCAAGCTGGTATACCTTTTAATGCAGCTCGGTTAGATTTCTTCAAGGTCGCTATAGAAGCAATTGGGCAATACGGACCTGGTCTAAAACCCCCAAGCTACCATGAGTTGCGGGTTCCATTGTTACAGAAGGAGATAGATTACACAAATGGTCTCCTTCAAAATCACAGGGAAGAATGGAAGAAACATGGATGCTCAATCATGTCAGACGCATGGTCTGATATTAAAGGAAGGAGCATAATAAACTTTTTGGTGAATTCACCGGCTGGAACAATGTTTATTAAATCAGTTGATGCTTCTTCCTACATGCATACAGCTGACAAGTTGTTTGACTTGCTTGATGCTTTCATAGAAGAAATTGGAGAAGCTAATGTGGTACAAGTGGTGACCGACAATGGAGCCAACTATGTTGCAGCAGGTAGACTGTTAGAAGTCAAGAGGCCAAATCTGTATTGGACACCTTGTGCAGCACACTGCATTGATCTCATGTTAGAAGATATTGGAAAGATACCAAAAGTTTCTAAAACATTGGCAAGGGCAATCAACTTGACAAGCTATATATACACTCATACTCGACTTCTTGATATCATGAGGACCTTTACGAATAAGGTTGATTTGGTTCGTGCTGGGAAAACAAGATTCGCAACATGTTATCTCAATCTAAAGCGTATTAAAGAGTTGAAAGATAAACTCAGAAGCATGTTTATATTCGAAGAGTGGCAATCATCCAAATGGGCGAAAGAAACAAAGGGTAAAAAAATTGCTGAGACCGTCCTAGATACACTTCTGGAATAATGTCCTATATTTTGACAGCTATGGGGCCCTTAGTAAAAGTACTTAGGCATGTTGATGGGGAGCAAAAGCCTTCAATGGGGTACATATATGAAGCAATGAAGAGAGCAAAGAAGGCTATAGAGGAAGGCTTCAAGTTCAATTCAAGTAAATATGAACGTATTAACCAAATCATTGATAACCGATGGGAATCCCAACTCCATCGTCCATTACATGCCGCTGGCCACTTGTTGAACCCTGAAAAATTTTATGACAACCCAGAACTAGAATTTGATAAGGAGATTATGACCTCGTTTTGGTTGTGTGTAACTCGATTGGTTCGAGGTAAAGAAGTGCAAGACCTGATTAGAGATGAGTTGCCGATATATGTAGGTGCATTACATCTTTTTGGGGTGCCAATGGCTGTTAGAGCAAGGAAGGACAAGTCTCCTGCTGAATGGTGGACTTTGTTTGGGAGCTCAGCTCCAAATCTACAACGATTTGCTATCAAGGTTTTGAGCTTAACATGTAGTTCATGCGGCTGTGAGAGAAATTGGAGTGTATTCCAACAGGTATCAATAGTATTAAATTCTGAAAGTTACTTTCTTTATTGATTGTTAATTTGTTACTGCCTAACTTAAATTTTTTTTTCTTTTTAGATCCATACAAAAAGAAGGAACAGATTGGAACAGAAAAGGCTAAATGACTTGGTATTTGTCAAGTACAATCAAAAGCTCAAGGCCCGTTATGATAACAGGAAAACCATTGACCCTATTTGTTTAGATGATGTGGATGAGAGCAATGAGTGGCTCACAGGAAGTAATGATGCCGAAGGGGAGTTTGTGTTTGGTGAGGATGAAGCACTAACTTGGGGTACCGTAGCTAGTGCTAGTGGTGTAAATGAGCCGAGGCATTATACAAGAAGAAATGCATCGGCATCTACAAGTAGGACATCTACAAGTAGGGCACTCTTCGATGAATCCGACGAGGATCTTGTAGATGAAGATGATATAGTGGATCTCGGAAACGATGGGGAAATAAGAAATGAGAACTTAGATGATTATTCCGAATAAAAAATATTAGACTTTAAGCTTTAACTATTTGAATAAACTTCTCTTTTGTGGTCTTTTTAGATTGAAAATGAAGATTTTAAGATAATTATGTTTTTATTTAACCATTGTTTTCATACTAGACACTATTATATGCACAAAGGGTAAAAAGTTAACTGAAGCGCTCGCTTTTGTCGCTTCTCGCTTCTCGCTTTAGAAAAAGGCATGTCGCTTTGAGGTCGCTTTCGCTTTTAACTACCTTGGGTACAACATTTACCACTAAACTAGTATTTTAAATGTTGTTTAATCCTCAAACTTTTATCATTTTCTGTTTATAATCCATAAACTATTTTCTCGCAATGACTACAAATTGGATCCGTAAGTGTTGCATCAAAAGTTACACCAGAACCACAAGTTCGCAAGTATAATTATTTGCCAATATATACCGTCGCTTTGACTTTAGGCTATTTAGATGTTTTTATAGCCTCCTTTTTTTCCTTTTGATTTACCCTTTGGTATAGATCCCCATAGCATTGCTTCGCTGCTCTCTTAGGTCTTACTGTTGGTTTCTGTCTTTAGTCTTTAGGCCCATTTTCTTTTTGTGCATTTTTTTTTTTGCCCTTGTCATTTGCATTCTTGCTTGTATGCTTTTTTTTTTTTTTTTTTTTTTTAATTTATTTTTAATTTATTTAATTTATTTATTTTTATTTTTTTATGCTTTTGCTTTTGTCCCCTTTGCCTGTTTACGTTTTCTCTTAACTTTTTATGCATTTATCAAGTATAATTATTTGCCATTATATATTGTCGCTTTGCCTTTAAGCCTTTTAGACATTTTTATAGCCTCCCCATTTTCTTTTGCTTTACCCTTAGGTATGGATCCCCATAGCATTTCCATGCTTAGAACTTCACTGCTCTATTAGGTCTTGGTGTTGTTTTTATATTTAGCCCTCTTTTCTTTTCGTGCGTTTTTTTGTGCCCTTGTTGTTTGCTTTCTTGCTTGTATGCTCTTTTGTTTATGCTTTTGCTTTTGTCCCTTTTGCCCGTTTACGTTTGCACTTGGCTTTTTACGTGTTTCTCTTGTGGCTTATGCTCTTATCTTTGTATGTTCTTATTCTCTTTGTTTTTATTATGATGGTTTTATCATTTTGCTCATATGCTTGTTTGCTTGTTTCTCGTCTTATGTTTGTGTTGGTTCCTTAGTCCTTGTTATTGCCCTTTTTCTCTCGTTCTTTTTCTTGTGCAACACTTGTTTGCACGCTTACACTGGTTGGAGGTCCTTCTGAAATGAGTTACCCTACTTTCGGGTTTATCCTGGAGGTAGGGGTACGATCTGTTTACACCCCCACCTCCTCCATACCCTGCTTCGTAAGAATTGAGTATGTTGTTGTTGTTGTTGTTGATGTTGTTTATACCGTCGCTTTGCGCTGGAATTTGTCTAGTATATAATACATGTATAGTTTATAGGCTTACATATGTAAATACACTATAGATAATTATTTTTAAATGTATGAAGCTTTTGGAGTCGAGCTTGAAGTTGAATAGTATTCAAATTTTATCTTATATTTAAGTTGTAGTTTGTTAAAAAATAACACACGTCATTACAAATAACTCGAGCTTTTCGAGCCAAGTTCGCATCGAATTTTAACTTAATCGAGTCAAGCTCGAGGTTCTCTCATGCATGCTCTTTGAGCTATTGTGCCGAGCTCGAGCCCAACATAACATTGTCGAGTCGAGTCTCACTAAAGTTTGTCACGATTCGACTCATTTACACCCGTAGCATTAACCTTCTAATTTGACGCTATACCTATTAAACTTTTTAATTTGTGTGTACTCGATGACCGTCAATAAAAACTTTCTACTTTTTTTTGGCTTAGCCACACAAGCCACCACTTTATTTACTTTATGCCACATTACATATATTTGCTTTAATGAATAATATTTGTATGTCTTATTGTGTATTTTTTTTTTTTTTTTTCCCTTCCTTCCTTCGTTTGGAGTGTGTGTTTGGGCAAGAAATAGAAAGTTGGGAAGAAAGGGGATGAAATGATGAATGGATGATGACTAAATTAGAAACTTTTTATAATGTATGTTGTTTTATATAAAAAGTTTATATGGTTTTGTCATCCCAAGCTTAAACTTTTTCAACAATATCACAAATTAGAAAAGGTTAAGGGTTAATGGCATTTAGTAGCAACAAACTCTTTTAAATGTTTATGAATCAAATAAAATACCACAATATCAATTAAACTTTTAAATCTTAGCTCGATATCATACTTTTGCTTACGTGACATGACCGGAAAGTGGCTACACCGGTTAAATTGCATACGTTGATTTTTTTTATTTATTATTATTTTTTAAGTTAATTACATGAAGTTAGCTGTTTTAAAATACCATCAAACTTTGTCAAATGTTTCAAAATACCCATCAAACTTTGTTAGATATTCACTTATCATACATGAACCCAATCTGACGTGCATCATAATGGTACAAATTTATGACGTGACATGTACATTTGTCGATGACGTGGATTTTGAAGGTAAAAAATGGGTTTTTGTTGATATCAACACAAAACAAACAAAGTTTGATGGGTATTATGGTATTTTATTGGGTTCATAACTGATATATGAACATTCGAGAAAGTTAATTTGTTGCTATTGGAAGCCATTAACCCAAAGTTTAATACATCAAAAGATAAATAAACTACAAGGCCGGGAACACACATGACACCTTAGATGAATAATTAAACCCACCTCTCTAGGTGGATTCGAGTCTGTGGGTTTAATATTTGTTATTTGATTCTCAGACTATCAACACGCAGCTTGTGTTTGAGGGCACCTGAAACAATCGTTGATTGTTAACTTTTTGTGTTGCAAAACTGTACACATACGTCTCTTTCTGCATTTTTTATTATCTATATTCAGAATTTCAGATTTCTCTTTTTTATGTGTAGAATTATTAGGAATTGCTGTTACGTTGAGGTTCGCGTTCATGCTTGGTAAAATGATAAAAAAGAAGTACGAGGACAAGAAACATGTAATAAGGAATGAGGATTTCGATGGTTATTTGAAGTATGAGGTTACAGGATTCATGGGTGCTTATGACAAGTCCATGGTTGCTGAAATCAGAAACAGCCGGCAGCTTATGGTGTCTGGACGCACCTGTAAGTCAGATGGAAGTTCGGTGGCAATAGAACGCCACATCACTTTACCCAACTATGATTACACTGAAGCAAATAAGAGAGCTACCTTTGACCCGGACGTGGGATTGATGGTTGTTGAGTTATCTGATTTCAAGAAAACTGTTGATATCAAAATCGAAGTTAAAGATGCAAAAGCTTAACTTTAATGATTGGTGTAGTGTGTCACTTGTCTTGTTAATTCTAATTCGAGTAGCTTTCAGGTAGCAAACTATGTTTAGTTCTCTAGATACATCTTGCATGCATGTCTTTGATTTTACTGTTGTCCCAAATTTCCAGTCCGTAAATTTTTTATACATCATAGAAGTAAAGCTATCTGAAATCTTATTTTTCATTTTTGTATCTTACTTCATAGAGCAATTTCTCGTTTCCATAAATTAAAGAAACCTCTGTCCTAAACATATATATCGCCAGTCAACTGGATTTGCTACATATCAATCATAAGTATATTTGGATTCGCGTTGATGCAAAAGACACTTTAATCGTTCATAAAATTTAAATTAAGAGATTAACTTGTTGATTAGTATCATTTTTTTATATTTAAAGTTTGGATTACAAAGTTTGGATCACGAAGTTGACGCTCATGCATTACGCCTAATGTTTGATTACATTCTTTATTACTACCCATACATAGGTGATTGTTCAACATTCCAACATAATGAAAATCAAGTAGACTGGGCCTGCCTCCTCTTAATCTGGTATACTTGAGCGGCGATGACGTAACGCGTGCCTTCTCTTAATCTCGTCATCGAGACTAAGTATCGGGAACGTTGAGGGGTCGCCGTGACAAAGTATCGGGGACCGTTGAGGGGTTACCCCGATAAAGTATGGGGAGTGTTGAGGGATCACCGTAGTATCGGGAGCGTTGAGGGGTCACAAGCATCACCAGAGGCTGTAAAAAACTGTAAATTACAGAATAGGATTCAAGTTATCGCTATAGTGAGTGATTGTTGAGTTATCTATGAGATTGTTCGGTTTTCATACGTTGATATAACGATAGAATATTTTAGGTTACGATCTAATTGGTTAGACTGCAATAGTCAAATGACTACAATTGTAATTGATCCAATACTTAACTGTCATATATAATGATTTTGTAGATGTACATCATAATGTTGCAAGGAAGTAAAAGAACTCACCTGGCTATTTAAAGCTGATGCAGCACTTTGACGTTCAGCTGGATTTATTGAAAGAAGAGTATCTAGCAGTGACAGTGATGAAGGTGGGAAGTCTTTGAACGTCTCGGTTATGCATCTTTTGTATTGTTGGTCGGGTTTAGATGAGATTTTCGTAGGTAATTTGTTTTTTTTCCTAAATGTATCAGGAGGTGACCCGCATAATGCGTAGATCTTCTGGAGCTGCTCTGCCTATGTCACATAATGCAGTTTTCTGTTAAGAAACACTTAGATACTCCACCACTTCAGTTATTTTTAATTCATGCACCCATCTTCATTGTAAAATTTGTAATATTTACTTTAATCATATCTGACACAATAACTACTTATTCTCTGCATCTCAGATTATGAGTCCAATTTCATACTACACGTTTAAGAAAAGTGGAGATCATTAGACTGTACACCAATAACATGTCATGTTAGACCTTTAAAAACCATTTTGATCGGTTGAAATATGAAAGCGGACACTTATTTTAGGACAAATTAAAATTGAAAAGTGAACTTATAATGTGACACAGTAGTATAAAAAATGAACAATTAATTTAGTGAGTTTATGTTTTTACAAGTGTAAAAATTCAAATTTTCTTTTCTTTTTATAATTTTGTGGCTTTGGCAATTTCCGTATGTACTTGTGACAATTGAACTGATACGTTCAATTTGGCAAATTAACTTTTAATTAACATTCTTGTCAATTTTCTCAGAGCGAAAAATATATTATAACATAGATAAAAAGTGTTTTAGACATAGAAATACCCATATTATACAAGCTAATGTACAATGATACCTCGGTGTGACCATCCAGGATAGGCCTCTTCGCCAATAACTCAGCCATAATGCAGCCTGCACTCCAGAGGTCAACGCCTACACCATATTTAGTACCCCCTAGTAGAAGTTCAGGTGCTCGATACCAGAAAGTAGCCACACTAGTACTTAGTGGCTTCTTATGAATGAGGTTAAAAAAAGATGCAGACCCAAAATCAGCAATTTTAAGTACCCCATTATTGTCAATAAGAAGATCCGACAACTTAATGTCACGATGCAACACTTCATGATCATGACAGTGCTTAAGACCAGATATAAGCTGATACATGTAATGCTTCACCTGTCATATTCAGAATATTTTTTAGCATAAGTTGATTATGATTATGAACGTGTCGACTGGGTTGTCTTTTATCTGAAAGAGTCAAGTTAAAAAGTTGGGCTAATAAGGGAAATGGTCAGACGAGTATAGGATGTTGAAGGTCGCCCAAATATATTTTCACTGCATATAAGCTGTGAAATTGTTATACTCGATGATTCACATTGTTATTGTGATGATACCGTTTTCGTAACCATATTACACATAATAGTTATTTATGAAATAAATTAATAAAAGGGCAAAGTCTATTTCGAATTATAATATCATGACATGCATATAAATAAACCAATAACATCAAGTAAGCATAGCGGAAACAATTATAACAAGATCATATAATATGTAATTAATTAATCAAATATAAATAGTAAACGTACCTTAGTGACTCTATCACGAACAAGAATCAAATGATGCAAATCTTCAACCCAAGAACTCTAATTAGGGTTAATGTGGATTCCAATAATAAATCCAAGAAACAAACAATAATATGTTTGAATCACGATCATGTACACACGTACTACTTCAAGTAAACGTTTATGCAAGTAAAACAAATACAAACACTAGAGAATCACAAAGTTTCGACTCCCTTAAACTTTAGTGGGGTGTCGAAATTTTGCAAAGAGAAGAGGAGAGAAAAAAACACACAAGATTATGTGTTCAAGTTATGAGAAAACGATGAATCCTTGTGTGTTTATATAGGATAGAAAACTTGGAGCAAAAGACACACCAAGGGATGTGGGATCCCCTTGGTTGATCGGCCCATGCAACCCACAAGGGGTTCTAGAGCCTTCTTGACATTCCAATTTTCATCTATAGTCATTTTCCTTTTATTCGTCTAACGGTCGTTAGCCTTTTCCGTTAAATGTTAACAATCGTAAGTGTTTATGTTTTAATAATTAATATAACATTTATATATAATTATTATTCATTTACTTTTCATACGTAAAATGTGCAATCTCGTGATCTCGAGTTTGATCATAACACACAACTATTAATTTATGTTCATAAATCTAATAGCTCCCACTTGGACATATCTTAATAGTGTGATCACATCGGTTAGCGTCTTGCAACACGCCGATGCCTCTAGTACGATCTCGAGTAAGGCTCCTGGAAAAACCTTTTAATGATTTCTCATTATTATTATACTTTTGTTTCTAATACCACGTTAATAAGGATATGGATTAAAGTCATTCCTTAATTAACCATTCTGTTTCTCATTGTTTGTGATTGATCAAGATTACCAAATCTTCTGAACATATTCAGAGAAGATTTTGAGTGCGACCACACATACATCTCACCAACCCTACGAGAGGCCCAGCAGTATTAAACTCTAAAAATAAATTTGAAGGAACAAATTCTATCTTGACTACAAGCAAAACCAATAAACTTTGTAACATTTCCGAAAACAACCCTTATGACTACCAGAGTACCAGTTACGTATAGCGTTAAGTTGTTCCACAAAAATGCACTACATTCATGACACTTATCTTGCATCTCAAGTCTGAGGATAACTTCTCATGATTTACTTAATAACAAAATCCATAAAGTAACATCATGTTGTTGGGATAAGTCCTATATTCGGTATCATTGAATATCATCTGAAATGGCATGACTACGCATTAATATACTTTAAGTATATTATACCAACCTTCAGATTTGTCTTGATTTAATAATATTCCCATATTATTAACTGACAACGGACAATTTAAGAATAACATGTATTCATGGATTAAACATACAAATATAAGATACAATATATTATAAATTAAACATACCATGTATTTAAATTTATTATAATAATTGTTTAACATCCCTTATCCAAATACTAAATAGATTAATGCATGATAACTCTTGTTGATGAATTATGTCTCAAGTAATGACATTCATACTTGTTGACAAGACATAAATCATCCAATTTTGATCTATCGGAATTTTAAGAATACTTATTTAAGAATTCAGCTAGTGAAGTTCTTGTATGTGCATACTCAACTATTTTGATAATGCCATATAATATTTCATAAATGTGTGACATTCTTAACCACCAATTTATAATAATCAAACTTCCAAACATTTTAAAGTTTAAAGTATTCTTATTGTATAATGCAACTATGCTTTTAGTAAGCATAACTAGTAATAGCCAAGGATGAAATCTTTACCATAACTAGTATTGAGTGTCATCTCAATTTCATTAGCATCATTGTATGCAACAATAATATGCTATTAAAACTTCCCGTAAACATTAATATCTATTGTATAATGTTTGATGCCTTTCAAACTTAGAAGTTTGTTGGCTATGACAATTTGCACAACAATTGACCAATTGTTCATCTATAGAATTTGTAAGCTGTTCCAGACTGAGGATGTGATTCTATAATCAAACATATTCTTTTTAGAATATTACATAATTTATCTAATAACCTTTAATTAGATATTAATACTGCCAAATCATCTTGTAATCAAGCATGATATAACAAAACATGATGTTCATGAAAAATCTTTGAGTCATACTTAGATTTTATTCATGTCATACATATCTATTTAGACTTTCTAAATAATATATCATGTTATATTAGATTCATTTACCACACATCTTTCAACAATAAACATTCATTCCAAGGTTGTATGTCTTATTTTCTAAATCTTTCAAGTAAAGTTTCATTCCAAACTAAGACTTAACTTTTAACTTATATAGAATGTTTCTTTTTATATGTTATATAACATATATGATTTAAGAAATTAAACATAATACTCCCACTAGCTTTCAGGAATACATAGAAATTATCTTATTTCAATTATAAATCAAAACATGGATTTAATAATTAAACATAAGAATGATCTTCTAGATGCATGCATTTATCCATCCATGGATTATTGCACTTTTTACACTTTTAAGGATTTATTTGAATTCATAAACTCCTTTTGATTACTTACCGTCCTCGCTCAAGTAATCACTCAAGAAAGAGTTTTGATATTCCATTGTCAATTTCATAAATATGACAATCATAATCTTTATATATATATTTAATGTGTTTAGAATAGAATATTCAATCACAGTTAATTGCTTAAGCGTGATTAATAATCTTGTCATAAGTCATGCATTAAATACGTGCACAATATTGTCCATATGATTTCTATACAAAGATTTAAACCACAAAGGTTACCTTATCTTTGAAGAAACTCATCTTCATTTTTCTAGTCTAACTATTAAGATAAACCAAGTTTCTAAAATTGATTATCTTTATGGACAACATCTTCATCATTCATATCATGTATACTTTACACAATTTCATATTTGGTAATGTATCATAATGATTATCAGGTTTACAATAATCCTGTAAATCATAGCCCTCAGCATATTAATCAAATATATGAGATATATTGCTATTCTATGAATGATAATTCCATCATCTTGATATTTAACATTTTAAATGTCAAACTTTATTATCATCTTGAGATTTAACATTTAAATGTCAAACTTCATCATGATATTTACTAGTGTATTTTAGAAGATTATGTATCTTGTAATTTTATCTTTTAAAGATCAAAACTTCCACTTACGTTTAGTAATTTAAAGACTATCTTTAAATACTTAGCAAATAAAGCAACAATACAATATTCTCTTTTGGGACATTACAAAACACAATGATAGTTCATGACTTTTATTTGTTAATAACCTACTCATAAGTAGTTTAACAAATTCATAACTTCATTTTAAAATCTTAACGTGATTCATCACATTCCATCATATGATGATGTCTTATTAATCTTCTAGATTGGAGTTTTATTAAGTATGTCCAAGCCATACTCAATATTCTAACCTTGATAAGTTTTGGAAGAAAAGAAATCATAGTTATCTTTAATCAGACAATATAACATGAGTTTGATTTTCCTAACTGAACATACCATAAACATTTGATATTTCATTAGTATTAATATTGTAAGACAATCTAATAATATTTAAGATAACCATATTCCTCTTGGCTTGTCTATTTACCAACTAAGTTATTTTAATGGTATAATAGTATTTTCAAGCCAATTACATGCTTTATAACACAAGTACTTTTGAAAAAGTCACTTCATGTCCGTGTCTCTTCAAGAAAACATAAACTGTTATAATCCCACTATACGTTATAAGTCATTAACAATTTAATGACTTCATGTATATGTCTTAATTAAAACATAACAAGATAACATCTTACTTTATTATAAGTCTTGTAACTATTAAAAAACTTTATGTTTATATCTTTACAATGAAACATAAACATGTTTAACTAAAGTAATTATGAACACCATCTTTTGGTTTCAATAGTAATTTCAAGTTAATTTATTACTTCATAATAATGTAAAACAACATTATTTCTTCATTTATTTATGTCATTCAAAGAACACATAAATATTCAGATTGAAGCAGCATTAGATCACTTTATTAATTTACGTCATTCCAAGAATTTATAAATATACAAATTAAAGTAGTCTTGATATCATATTGACACATGTTCTAATAGGTATCTAATTTAGAAATTGCAAATTCTCATAGTTCCATTACATCAGTTGATCTGCTAGTAATGAAAATATGAAATCCACCTTGTTGTTGCAATCTAGCTAAGCTCTCACATAACATAAATTGTAACACAAAGTGTTTCTTGAATTAGATTAGTATAATTCATATTAGAACGTTATTCTCTTACCTTGCAGTCAAGAAAATCTATTAAATCATATCTTTATGAGTTGTTTCTTGCACACATTAAAGACAATATTTCTCCCACTTGTGCATGGAACAACCTCATATAGTTGATAAACAACACGCCATGCATTTGTTTATGTGTTCAATATGATTGTGTCATAGATTTTAGCATAACAAGTAGTTATAAAACAACAATGTCTAGTAAGAAAATGTACAAGACTATCTTTAAAAGTATGAGTGTCTACACTTGGAAAATAAATAGCTTTAGCTACCAAAATGTCAAAACTTGTAACTCCCACTGAATTAAAGATCATTACAATAATTCTTTATTCAGTAATAAGTACACAATATTCCCACTGAATTTGACAACGTTGTAAATGTTCCATATCCAGTGAAAGAAAATAGTGTGCTTTTAACTTTCCTACACCTTTGAATGTCAATACGTAACAATTACTTATGCACTAAAGAGTGTATCCTACTATGTAAATAATGGACTATTCACCAAATGCTATTAACTTGAAAAATTGGGCATGCAATTTCTTCCTTAGCGGGTCTACCATCTCACAATGTATGTAGCACCTTTTAAATAGTCAAGACAACTAGATGAATAAACTAGTTTGTCTTTTACCATTTTGTGGTAATTAGTCTAGCTTCTAATTATAATAACTCATAAAATGTCATACATAATTTTCTCTTAACCAAATATCATATTTGTTACTAAGAATTTAATCACCAAATGAGGATGATGAAATCCTTATGGAAAATATTCGCAATTTTCTTAACTATTAAAAATTTGCTATGAGTTATATTAGAATTAAGACATATCTAATATTCCTATTATCCTTTTTCATTCATGAAAAGAAATAGGATTGTATCTCACTCTTCTTTCACAGAAAGGAGACTTCTTTTGTCTTTTAAGTAAATTATTCTTAATCAAACATTTGTTTGAAAACAGAACGGGATCAATTTACCAAAGCCCAAAGTGCGTTTACGGTTTGAACGTTGCATTAATACATTAAAACAAATTACAAAATTCAATTTCAGTATTTTCGATAATTAGATCTTTAAGAAAATAAAATACACATTGGTAAATATTCATATAAACCTTAGTATTTTCTTAAAGCTAGGATCCAAATTGACATAGTATCATTACATCAGTTATCTGCTAGTAATGATAGTATTCAACAAGGTAATTGTCGAACAATAATTGCCAATATCATATTGCAATTCCTAGATCATTATGGGATTTACTTTCACAAAACTTTTGCGAAGTAAGCATGTTTCATCCCCATCTAATGCCTTGAATCCAAGCTCTCACTTCTTACTCAATTTAAGTCGTCTAACTTAAAAAGTGCAAACCCATAATTTCATTACATCAGTTGATCTGCTAGCAATAAAATTTACCTCTCCATTGCAATCTAGCCAAGCTCTCACATGACGTAAACTACAACTTCAAGTGTTCTTAATTTGATGGCATTCGACTTAATTTTATAAGGGTATTAATTTTGACGTGTAATCAAAATAATGTATGAAGAAGCATGCATACAACTTCATAACATTGGTTTTATAAAACAATTTTATTACCAATTCACTAAGAGTAAAATAGCAAAGTTTTGATTGAGGTATCGGGTTTACCAATTAAAGAATTTTCAACAATTATCGTCCACTTATATCGTACTTTTGCATAAGCCCCAAGGCTTAGTGTTTCGGATAATCATTGTGGAATTGTGGTGAATTCACCCTTAAGATGATAGTGTACGTAATATAGTGATATGAGAACCGGTAGGTGCATGGTATTTAAAAATCCCTCTCTACAAGCACATTGTATGGCGACTTTCGGTCCGCCTTTCGCACACTATGTACAAAAACATCAATCAACCAATCCTTTGAAATTTAAACTCTTAAAACTAAAACAATTTCGCCATTTATTTAGTCCATATTAATTTTTTATTCAAAAATTACCTTTTTTCGTTTATAAACGTGTCTCACATAATAATAAACAAAAAACAAGTAATACATAATAAAAAAAATAACCAAATAAACATATACATAACATAACAATTAAATATGTATAAACATGTAGCCACATGCAAATTTTATTCAATAGTCCTAATAATAATTAATCTAGGTGTATAAAGCATTTATTCAATTAGGGATTTCTTCTTCAAAGGAAAAAGATCCCATACATCGATAACCCGATTGCGTAAGCCAAAACTAAACAAACACCACATAGCACGTAATTGATTACTTAATATTGGAGTCTTCCCAAATTCGACATCTATTAATAAATTTACATGTTTCGATATAACTTAACATTTAACTTAACATTTAATTAATATATACAATTTAAACCATTTAAATCATCACACAATTAAATCCATGCAAACATGAATTTTTTCATGGATTATGCTTAACAATTAACATATTGCACCAAGATCGTTTATTAAAACGCATAACCAATTACATGATATCCTAGGGTTTCTAATCATATTAAAAATCAAAACCAAAACCCTAAAAAAATAAATTGGGTAAATCGACCCATTAAAAAAATTAGGGTTAGGATAATGAAAACCCTAGAAAAACGTAATTAAACGAATCAAAATTCAATTTTTATGCATTTCGATAATCAATTACACATTATAACGGCTCATGATGTCACTGTTGGAATTATAATATCATGACATGCATATAAATAAACCAATAACATTAAGTAAGCATAGCGGAAGCAATTATAACATGATAATATAATATGTAATTAATTAATCAAATATAAATAGTAAACGTACCGTAGTGATTCTAGCCCGAACAAAAATCAAATGATGCAAATCTTCCACTCAAGAACCCTAATTAGGGTTAATGTTGATTCAAATAATAAATCCAAGAAACAAACAATCATGTGTTTGAATCATGATCTTATACACACGTACTACTTCAAGTAAACGTTTATGCAAGTAAAACAAACACAAACACTAGAAAATCACAAAGTTTCGACTCCCTTAAACTTTAGTGGGGTGTCAAAATTTTGCAAGGAGAAAAGGAGAGAAAAACACACACAAGATTATGTGTTCAAGTTATGAGAAAACCATGAATCCTTGTGTGTTTATATAGGATATAAAACTTGGAGCAAAAGACACACCAAGGGATGTGGGATCCCCTTGGTCGATTGGCCCATGCAACCCACAAGGGGTTCTAGAGCCTTCTTGACATTCCAATTTTCATCTATAGTCCCTTTCCTTTTATTCGTCTAACGGTCGTTAGCCTTTTCCGTTAAATATTAACGATCGTTAAGTGTTTATGTTTTAATAATTAATATAACATTTATATATAATTATTATTCATTTACTTTTCATACCTAAAGTGTGCAATCCCGTGATCTCGAGTTCGATCCTAACACACAACTATTAATTTATGTTCATAAATCTAACAAAGTCAACCTAACTTGACCAACATGTTCATATATTCAGCTATTAAAATGGATTGTTAACTATACATATTTTCACTGAAACTAACCTGAGGCTCTGTGAACTGCATACCAGGATTTGCAACAAGTGCAGCAAAATTGTGCTCAATGTAATCGAAAACAAGGTAGCAGGAATTAAAAAAATTTGATGTCATTATGCCTTGCAACTTAATGACATTGGGATGATCTAAACGGCGCAAAATTACAATCTCCATAGCCATCATTTTCACACTCTCTGGATTGGATGTGTCAAACATGAGTTTCTTCAAAATAACTAACTTCCCTGTTAACCTATCCCTACCTTTGTAGATAATACCAGATCTACATTCTCCAATCTGATCACATAAATCATAGTATTAAAATATTAATGGTTTCATTCAAGCCATAAATAGATGAAGTAGTATAAAAAATACTCACCTTGTCAATTTTCTCAAATGTATTGGCACTATGAGGTGACCAACCGTCGATAGCCTCCGCGGAAAAAGTAGAAAGCCAAGATGGTCAATCTCCAACCACTGGTATCCCCGAAACATTATGGCGTGGATTAGCTAAATCAAGAGTGGTGCACCACTGTTGTTAACATTATTGGGTAGATGTTGGACTTTAATGTTATAGAAGAAAAGATTAGGGTAGTTTATTGTATTTTAAATATTATGTATTTGTAAGTTTGGGTATAAACCAAAGTTAGTTTGGGCTGGGTTTGTTAGTAACGGTATAAACCGTTTTAGAATAGGTTACAATGTTTAGAATAGGTTACAACGTTTAGATAGGTTACAACGTTTTAGTGAATCGACATGCCTCTTTGAAAGCATCGATTCATTAGTATATATAGGGCAAGAATTCTGTAATCATTTATTCCAAATCATATATACAATTCAATTCAATATAAAGTTTTGTTAATACATATTTGTGAAGAACGATTTACCAACATTTGGCATCAGAGCACGTTCGATTCCGGGAAGCAAAGTACGAAGAACGAGTATACCTGTTATCAATCAATCAGAAGGAAGAAGAAGAAAGATCACCCTGTTGTTTATTCGGAATTCCTTGAAGCCGCAAGTCACCAGAGAAACCGCAAATCGAAGAACAACCATCAACAATCGATTGGATTTGTAGATAACAGAGCCCCAAATCAAAATTAGGGTTCTTAAAGCAATCGAAGAAGGAAGCCGATTTGATTACCACAACCACCAGACTGATAAACCAAACCAGAAAAGAAAGGAGAAAGAAGTGAACAAGGAGATTTTCTTTTTTGTGTGTTTGTCGTACCACCTGGTCAACCAAAAGAAAGGATAAAGAAAGCAGGGTCTTCTTGGTCCTTGGTCATATAGAAGTAAGACTAGTCAATTTTTTTTCTTTGTTTTATTTCCTTTTAATTAGTTAATATTTCTATAAAGGATTATAAAAAAACCATTAGTAACTAAGAATTAAGAATTGATATTTTCGATCAAGGATTAAACAGAAAGTTGGAAGAAAGTAAGAAAAAAGTTTTGATATTTTTTCTATTTAGGGTGATAAAATCAGTTATTTCAAATTAGAAACATACAAAACTAGTAAGAAGTAAGAAACTGAACCCTTGTGGTTCATTTAGTAAGAAGTAAGAAAGAAACCTATTGTTTTTCAAAACTCTAGCGTTTCAAAGTAAGTAAGTAAGTAAGTAAGTAAGTGAAACTTTAACGTTTCAAAGTAAGTAAGTAAGAGAAACCTTAGTGTTTCACCCCGTAAGAGAAACCTCAGTGTTTCGACCAGTAAGAGAAACCTCAGTATTTCGACCAGTAAGAGAAACTTTTGTTTCAAAAGCAAGTAAGAAAGTACGCAAGTAAGAAAGCAACAAAACATGAAGATAGGAGAATCATCTACACCAACTCGTGACCAAAACTTAGCACTTCAATGTCCGAAACTAACCTAAACAAACTACACAACATGGGCAATTATGATGGAAACAATCTTAAAGGCCTATGGACTTTGGGAAACGCTTGAAGATACAGAAAAAGTAGATGAAAGAAAGATGCATACAACAAAAGCAATGATCCTCACAACATTGCCGGAAGATATTCTAATGCAAGTTGCACAATACTCGAAAGCAAAGGAAGTATGGGAATCAATTAAAATACGATATATAGGAGAGGACAGAGTTCAGAAAGCACGGCTACAAACTTTAAGGAGTGAATTGGAGACTTTGAAAATGAAAAACAACGAAACCGTAAGCGACTTTGCCGGAAAATTGGGAAGCATAAGAGGCAAATTTAAAAGTCTTGGTTCAACTCTTAAAGACAAAACACTCGTCAGAAAATTACCAAACTCCGTTCCAAAGAAGTTTCTACCGATCGTAGCATCTATCGAGCAATATTCCGAGATTGATAAAATGTCATTTGAAGAAGCAATGGGAAGAATAATAACTTTTGAAGAACGCCTCAAAAGTCAAGACGAACATGAAGAAAATTATCAGAACAAACTTTTGATGGCAAGTTCAAGCAATCAAGGAAGAGGAAGAAACTTTAACAAAGGACGAGAAAGAGATACAAGGCAAGGAGAACAAAGCAAGAATAAAATGAGGTGTTATGAATGTGGTAAGCATGGACATTTCGCAAAGGAATGCACCAAATGGAAGAAGAAAGACAAGGAGAAACAAGCACATCTCATTTATGAAACTGACGAGGAACCCACGTTGTTGTAAAGTCAAGTAAAGAAGACACGATTGCCATCTATAACATTAGGGGGGTGATTGTTGGACTTTAATGTTATAGAAGAAAAGATTAGGGTAGTTTAGTGTATTTTAAATATTCTGTATTTGTAAGTTTGGGTATAAACCGAAGTTAGTTTGGGCTGGGTTTGTTAGTAACGGTATAAACCGTTTTAGAATAGGTTACGATGTTTAGAATAGGTTACAACGTTTAGATAGGTTACAACGTTTTACTGAATCGACATGCCTATTTGAAAGCATCGATTCATTAGTATATATAGGGCAAGAATTCTGTAATCATTTATTCCAAATCATATATACAATTCAATTCAATATAAAGTTTTGTTAATACATATTTGTGAAGAACGATTTACCAACAGTAGAGTACTTGGACAAGGATTTGGTGCACCACCATTGTTACTATTGTTGTCTGCAAAAATGAACAGAGTGAGAAATGCCATATCTTAATAAATACACATGTCGATACACCAATGGTAGATTATATCTTACTAAAACAGACATAATATAAAAGAAGTTTGGCTCTACCAGAGTTCGAATCAGAGGAAAAGAAATACTTCTGCAACTTCCTGCCAAATGTAGTTATGCCCATTTGGGGAATTGAACTATCACTTCTCTCTTGTAATGCCAATATTGACTCAAGACCAACCACAACTTGGGCCATAGTAGTTCGTAGCTTTGCACGACTATGCAAACACCCTTCTACTTATTTTCCATAATCATTCAAACATTTAAGTGATATTTCCCTCCTCAAATCTGGATCAATGATGCGCTTTAGTTTCCCTTCTCTCAAAGAGTCTTCAGCCCATCCAACCAATCCCCATTCTTCTTCATGTTGACTGTTATCCACTGCCCGTCTCCTGCATAGCACTTCCGATAGAATAACTCCAAAGGAAAACACATCAGATTTCCTAGTTAGTCTTCCTGTTTGAAAATACTCTGGATCGAAATACCCAAAACTTCCTTTGACGAGAGTACTGACATATGTTGATGGCTTGTCTACGGGGTTTATCTTAGACAATCCAAAGTCCGAAATTTTGGCCGCCCATTTCTGATCTAACAAGATATTAGAATTCTTCACGTCACGGTGTATGACTCCTTGCTCAGTACCCGTCCCAGTATGGAGGTAGTGTAATGCACGTGCAGCACCTATACATATCTTTAGTCTTTGTAACCAAGATAAAGGAGTACGAAGCTTGTGTAGATGATCTTCAAGGGTTCCATTGGACATATATTCATAGACCAGAATCATTTCTTCGTTTTCATTACAGTAACCAATTAAAGAGACAAGATTACAATGTCGCAACATAGAAAGCATCTTAACTTCAGCCCAAAACTCTGTGGCGCCTTGAGCAGAAGTTGATTCCAATCGCTTGATAGCCACAACAGTTTCCGTTTCATTTTTTATAGTTCCTTTGTATACCTTGCCAAATCCACCTTTACCGAGAAGCAATCTTTCGTTAAAGTCTTCGGTGGCTGATTTAATCTCATCAAGTGGAAAGTGATGGCAAAGTTGTCTGGTTGGCAATGACGAGGATACAGTCTTCTCACTAGATGTAGCTAACATAATTCCGGTGATAGTGCTTGAATTTGTAAGTCAGCTTACCGTTAGTAAGCACAAGATTTTTCAGATACCATGATTCAAAACAAATAAAACATGCTGATAAGCATAAGTTGTTTGACCCTATTGCAAAACTACATACAATAAGATTCTTCAAAAGGAGAACAAATTACTCAAGAATAACATGAACTAAATTTTTCATCAAAGATTTGAGTGAATAGCATTGACATGATCATAACAACCAAAACGTATTCAAAGAATTCCAAACAGTATTACGATCAGTAAACGACTCAAACTAGTAAAACATCTTGTATCATATATTGTTCTTCATATGCTGTATTCAAAGAGCTGGACTAATAGCGGTGAGTTGACTTTTAGAAAATGACAAGAGATCAAAGATGATCAAACTTGGTTTATTTAATTAGCCACTGTTTGAAAAGTTTGCTTATTAAAAAGTTTGCTTATAGAAAAATAGGTAAATTACACTTATAGAAAAATAGAAAAATAGGTAAATTACAATATTGTGAATGGTGACCCGTTTGGTCCCTCGAGCCCCATTATAGCTAACACCGGTTAAATTAAATGGTTTGGTTATGTGCCTTGTTAAGTGACTAAAATGCCGCATCTTTTCCTTTTTTTTTTTTTTTTTACAAACACATAGTATATAACTTAACACACTCACGATTAAAAACAGACACACATGTATGCAGCAATTCAACTGTTCTTCTTCTCCATCCGATCTTAACACATATCCTCCTCCCATCTTCACCACTATAAACAAACCCTAACTGTTCATCTTCTACATAAAAAAATTTGGGCTAAGGGTAAGTCAAGAGAATGATAGCACTGATCTTACATCTATGATGCATGAACTTATTAAAGCTGCCTAAACTAATTCAACTATCCCAATCCGTTGTACGTGCTCTCTCTCACTACTGCAAATTATGGTATATACATTGCTTCGTGGCTAGTGAACCGGCTATTAAACTAATTAAACATTTGCAATGCTTTACGTAATACTTAGACACACGACATAACGATTTATTGGTTTCATTTCAGGGGAATGTGCATGCTATCGATCACTGGTATTTGGATCAGAAGTTACTGATGCATCAGTGGCTACTCGAACCTAGAGTTGCTTGACCTCAGTGGGTAAGTCCTTCTGCTAGTTTTGTTTGTCATAATTGCCTTCTAAGATCATGGTTTGTTAGTTTTGACTTATTTGCAACTAGCTTTTGAGATATTTTACTCGATCATTATCATATATCAGTATACATGTACTCTTGAGTGTGATTGGGATTGTAAGGGGGTGTGAAGCTCTAAACTTAGAGAGAAAATAGAAAGGAATGAAATGATGTTGTTTTCATTAAGTGTCAAAATGAATAACAAATTTACAATATAAAGAGAAAATCAACTAACTAACTTTACACTTTAGTCCCTACAACTATAGAATTGACTAAAGTAGTCCCTATCTTCCACACTCCCCCTCAAGTTGGATGTTATCAGACTTTGCAACACCCAACTTGGACAGAAGTTTATGATGCTGATCAACAGTTACCACCTTTGTGAAAACATCAGCTACTTGAGCTTTAGTAGGAACATATGATGGATTGATGATACCTGCTTTCAATTGATCTCTAACATAGTGGCAATCAACTTCAATATGCTTGGTTCTAGCATGAAAAACAGGATTTGCAGCAATGTATAAAGCAGCTTGATTGTCACAGTAAAGATCAACAGGCTTCAACTCAGTAATACCAAGGTCTTTCAACAAACTAATCAACCAAGTTACTTCACAACATGTTAGAGCCATGGCTCTATATTCTGCCTCTGCTGATGACCTGGACACAACAGCTTGTTTCTTTGATTTCCAAGAGATAGGAGAGTCACCCAGTAATACACAATACCCTGTAGTAGATCTCCTAGTCATTGGACAACTAGCCCAATCTGAATCACAATAAGCCTTCAATTGTACAGCTGAGTCACTAGCAAGCAATATACCTTGGCTTGGTGAGTTTAACAAATACCTCAATAAGTGTTTCACAGCTTGCATATGCACAGATGTTGGAGCTTGCATAAATTGGCTTAAGAGTTGAACTGTGTAGCATATGTCTGGTCTTGTCACAGTCAAATATATAAGCTTGCCAATAAATTTTCTATACACCTCTGGATCTGTCATAGGTGTTCCAACATCAGCTTGTAACTTCAAGTTTGGGTCCATTGGTAACTTGTAAGGTTTATGATTTAGAACTCCCCCTTCTTGCAGAAGTTCTCTTGTATACTTTTGTTGAGAAATAAAAATACCCTGTGCTGACTTGCAGATCTCCAAACCCAAGAAATAGCTCAATTCACCCAAATCCTTCATGTGAAAACTAGAACTGAGCTGAGATTTGAGCTTGCAAATTTGAGATTCATCATTTCCAGTTATCAAAAGATCATCCACATAGACAAGAATGGCTGTGAAACTCTCACCATCTTTCTTTACAAACAATGAGTAATCAGTTTTAGACTGTCTATAACCAAACTCAATTAATGCAGAAGACAACTTAGAAAACCACTGTCGAGGTGCTTGTTTAAGACCGTACAAGGATTTTTTAAGTTTACATACCAAGTTTGGAGGATGAGAGGCATTAGCTGAAACTGGTTTGCCTTTACCTTGATAGCCCAAAGGTATTTTCATATATACTTCTTCTTCCAAATCTCCATGTAAGAAAGCATTTGACACATCCATTTGACAAGTGTGCCATCCTTTGAGTGCAGCTACAGCAAGTAATGATCTTACAGTTACCATCTTTGCTACAGGAGCAAAAGTCTCTTTATAATCAACACCATATGTCTGCCTGTTCCCCTGTACCACAAGTCTAGCTTTCTTCCTATCCTCACTACCATCAGCTTTGAACTTTGTCTTAAACAACCAGTGACTACCAATTGCCTTTTTTCCGGGTGGCAATTCAGTAACTTCCCATGTATCATTATCATCCAAGGCACTTACTTCAGAATCCATAGCTTTACACCACCCTGGTACAACTACAGCTTCTTTAAAGTTTACAGGGTCTTTTTGAGCTAACAAAGCAGCCACAAGATCTTGGAATAAATGTACAAGAGGTGTTTTGGAGACTTGATTTGCCTTAGGAACATGACTTAAGACAAAGTCTTTGAACTTGGAAGGCACATTAGTTTTTCTAGATGACTTTCTTGAAAGTATAGAAGGTTGAACAGGTGTTGTTGTATTATTTGTCACATTCACATTAGTAGGTTGAGGTGATGGATGAATATTAGGTGCTTGTGTAACAGAGTTAGGAGTTGTTTGTGGATTTGTAGCAGATGGCATTGAAATGAAATCATCACAAAAGTTTTGAGACTCAAAGTTACAAGGCAAGGTAGTAGGAAGTGGACTCAAAAACTTTTGAATGCTATCTGTTGCATAAGGAAATATATGCTCATAAAAAACAGCATCTCTTGACACAAATGTTGTATGAGTAGCAAGATTGTAAAACTTATATCCTTTTTGATTTGGAGGATATCCTAAGAACACACTTGGAACACCTCTTGGATCAAATTTATCAGCACTTCTAGAAGGATTACTCACAATAGCAAAGCATCCAAAAACTCTTAATTGACTATACTCAGGTTTCTTGTTTAACAAAGCTTCATAAGGAGTTATATTGTTTAGAACAGAAGAAGGCAGTCTATTTATCAAGTATGTAGCAGTTGTAACACAATCTCCCCAAAATTTCAAAGGCAAGTTAGAATGAAACCTGAGTGCTCTTGCTGTATCAAGTATGTGTCTGTGCTTTCTTTCAACCCTTCCATTCTGTTGTGGTCTATCCACACATGATGTTTGATGCACTATACCCTGACTTTGCAAGTATGGTCCACATTGTCCTTGTACAAACTCCAGGGCATTATCTGATCTCACCACTTTTACTTGCTTTTCAAACTGAGTATGCACCATTTTAATGAATGACTTCAAGACATTAAATGAGTCTGACTTTTGCTTCAACAAATAAGTCCAAGTCACTCTACTACAGTCATCAACTATTGTTAAAAAATACCTAAACTTTCCTTCTGTTGGAACCTTATATGGACCCCATATATCTATATGAATCAGCTCAAAAACACAAGAACTATGAGACTCACTTAGAGAATATGGTAGTTTACTGAATTTTGCCATAGGACATGATAAGCATGTATCCAAACAAGACTTAGACACAGATACTGGCAAATCCTTCATACATTTCAATTTTGAATCAGATACATGTCCTAATCTATGATGCCACAACCCATACAAGTCTGCTTGACTTTTATTCACACCACCTAAAGCAGACAAAGAAAACTTTTGCAAAGCTGAATTGACCAAAGCAGAGAAAACACTATCAACCTTATCAAGTGGGAGATTCACAAGATGATAAAGTCCATCCTTCTTTTTACCCAGTCCTGTCACCTTCCTTGTTGTCAAGTCCTGAACAACACAGAATTGTGGGTAAAAAGACACAACACATTGTGAGTCTTCTGTCAATTTTGGGACAGATAGCAAGCTAAACTTAAAAGATGGTACCACTAATACATCCTTTAGTAAAATACCATTCTTAAGCTTCACTTTACCCACATGTGATATTACTGAGGTTTCCCCATTTGGCATTTTAATTTGTGGCTTAATTTTCAACAAATAAGGGTCAAAAACATTATCATTTACTGGTGTCATGTGGTCAGATGCACCAGTATCATAAATCCAATTCTCCAGCACATCTAGCATATCTAAAGAACTCATAAGACATGCTATACCTGCAGCAAACTGATGATCAAACTCCTCTGTGTTATTGAACACATTCATCTGATGCATACTTTTCAGTAACTGCTCAAATTGTTGAGGAGTGAAACTTATGTTACCAGTTTCCACATGAGCTGCAGTTCTTGGTTTGTTTTGCTTCAACTGTGACCCTTTGTGTTTTGGATGCCAAGCAGGATACCCCACTTTTTCCCAACATCTCTCAGGAGGATGCCATTTGAACCCACAAATTGAACACTTGTCTTTAACATTTCCTTTGCTGTACAAAGCAGTTGAATCAATACTAACAGTAGAAGAACCAAATAACATTCTTTGTGACTCCTCTTGTTGCAGCAAAGAACAAGCACTCTCCACATTAGGTAAAGGATCAATCATCAAGATTTGACTTCTTTGATGACTATAATGATCCTCCAACCCATTGAGAAACTGAAAAAGTCTTTGCTCCTCTTTTTGCTTACTCAAACTAGCCAAGAACATAGAAATCTCAGGAGTAACATTACTCAACACAGGCAATACATTCATACTATCCAATTCTTCCCAAACACACTTCATCTTAGTATAATACTCTCCAATTGAACTCCCTGACTGTGTGATCTCATATGTGTCCTTATTCAATTTGTACTTTCTAGAACCATCACTCAAAGAGAACCTTCTTTCCAATTGTTGCCATATTTCTGTTGCAGTACCAACAAACATAATGGACCTAGCAATTGATTCACTCACAGAACCCATAATCCAACAAATCACCATATTGTTACAAGTATCCCACAGTTCAGCAAGATTTGGATCAGTTGTTGATCTTGTGACAGTACCTTTTATGAACCCTAGCTTTCTCTTGGTAGACAATCCAATCTCAATAGCCCTCCTCCATGCACGATAATTCTGAGACCCAATTAACTTTTCTTGAACAATCAAAGAACCAGGTCCATCTGATGGATGAAGGTAGAGAGGATTTTGAAAGAGTGCAGGTTGTGTTGATTGATCAGAACTAGATGACGCCATTGTTGATTATCAAGAAAACAAGAAGATTTAGACAAGATTGCGCGGAAAACGTGTAAGAAACAGAGTAATACACACACAGAACACACAAGTGTGATGTATACAGTTGAAAATTAGTTAGAATTCGGTTACAAAACGGTTAGAACTCCATTGATAGAGCTCTGATACCATGTGAAGCTCTAAACTTAGAGAGAAAATAGAAAGGAATGAAATGATGTTGTTTTCATTAAGTGTCAAAATGAATAACAAATTTACAATATAAAGAGAAAGTCAACTAACTAACTTTACACTTTAGTCCCTACAACTATAGAATTGACTAAAGTAGTCCCTATCTTCCACAGGGGGCGTTTGTTTCTGATCTCATTTTGGCTTATGTTTCATAATCCCCATTTTCCGGGTTATTATGATATAACAAGCTAATATGAGCTGATAGTTTTCAAAAGGAGTCGTAAAATTTGGGCTTATGCAACATAAACCAAAATGAGATAAGCTCATAAGAATGTGTTAAGATGTGTAAGTGTTTTTTGATAAAAATGTGTTATGCTTAATTTTAAGTGGGCAAAAAGTTAGTAAGTCAACCCGGCCAACACATACTAGAAAACGATCCTCTAGTTCTTGATGAAGGTATATTCTTTTTTGTATATGTTTATGATAAGTTGAGGTCCGCTTTGTAATGTGTATCTCTTTTCGGAAGGAGTTTATAATCTGTTTTATGTTGTAGCTGGACGAAGGCGAGGACTTCATTGACGCGCTGAACCCAGATACTAAGAAAGAAATTGTGGCAGTTGGGGATGCAAAATTGCAAATATGAGAAATTTGAAACGCGAAGACAAACTTCAGATGGAGAGGAAAGGCTACTTCAGGTCTCAGGTGATATGTTCCTTTCATCAGATCTTCAAAACCGATTGTTCTTTATGCTATTCCAGATGGCAGGCAAACTGCACCACCCAAGTAAAACCCAATTCTCATTTCGGTCAATGATTTCAAACGTTTTTGCATGTGATTCCCTCTTTTGGAATGTTGTTCAACACAACTATTGGTAACGTAGTGATAAAAAGATTTTGGAGCTAATCATGTATGTCATTTTCTTTTAGTTACTAGCCGTTTTATACATTGCTATTGATTCTTCCATGTTTGCATACTTTTGTGATGCCTGCCTTGGTCACCGCATTCTTATTGCAATTTCACTTATTTGTATGTCATATCATCTCATTGTTTAGTAATGGGGACCATCAACCATTTTTGAAATGTTTAGAAGTAGCAAAAGAAAAGCTGATTTACTAGGAACAAATGTATTAACAAAATTGTCATGCATTACAAGCGAAGTTTGATTACATTCTTTTTTCTAAAAATAAAAAAGAAAAACAATTAGGAAGAAGTGATGATAACAAGCCATACGTAGCTGAACACAGATGAGTGTTTAGCATAGCAAGTGTAAGAGTTCATAATTAATCATCACTGAAGGCAAGGAGACTAACACCTTACAGCTTCTTTGTTCCATCGGTGTCTCCCTGCTTGAAGGTTTGGAAGCGCTTAAGGGTCACATCATCAGGGCAGGTTGAAAAGAACTGTAAAATACAGAATAACATACAGGCTATTACCATATAGAATCCATACAGTTACATGACTGATCGTCACTGAGACAATATTATTACACACATCTTGATACCATTTATTTATGGATGGCTCTTGTAATTTGTAATTTTCTATAATCTTTACTTGATTGTTACAGGTTACATGTACAAATATATTCCAATATCTCATGTAATGTTTGATATATAGATGTACACTTGTTCTGATGGAAACAAATAGAAAGTGCTTAAAAAGTTACCAGTTTTGACCACTTACCTAAAACCACCTATTTGACACAAAAAAGGAATCCAGCATAATGTTTTAGGATAGGAAAAGAGACTCACCTTGCTTTTTAAAGCAGATCCAGCACTTGGACGTTTAAGGGGGTCTACTGAAAGGAGGCTTTCTAGCAGTGAAAATGATGAAGATGGAAAGTCTTTGAACGTCTTGGTTATGCATCTTTTGTATTGTTGTTGTGGTCTATATAGCTTTTCCCCAGGTAACTTGTACCTTTTCCAGTATTCATCAGGAGGCGAACCACATAATTCGAAGATCTTCTGGAGCTGCTCCACCTATGTAACATGATGTATTTTTTCGTCAATTTAATTGTTTTTCATAATCCGGTATAATTACTGCAACCCATATATGATTCGATCATTTATTATCAAAAGACTACTGAAACTTGTCAAGAAAGGTTTGTGGGTATGTTATTATTTTTTGGCATCAAAAGGATTCAATTGATATGTCATAAAAGGCTATACAAATGAACTTTCAAAACACAACTCTGCCAACATTTTCCAAACTCATGATCTTCATATACACCTCCCCTTTTTTCGATAATATCACTAATTTTTGCAATTTTCTGTATAGAGGTATAAATTCGGACAAAAAGTTTTTCGGGTCAAGGTGACTAGAAAAAAGAAAGCCATGCGCTACAACCTAGTGAACGATGATACCTCTGTGTTACCATCCAGGATTGGCCTCTTGGCCAATAACCCAGCCAAAATACAGCCCACGCTCCAGAGGTCAACGCCTACACCATAGTCAGTTGCTCCTAGGAGAAGCTCAGGGGCTCGATACCAGAAAGTAACCACAGGATTAGTCAATGGTTGCTCATTAATGAGGTCAAAGAAGGAAGCAGACCCAAAATCAGCGATTTTAAGAACCCCGTTGTTATCGAGAAGAAGATCTGAACCTTTAATATCACGATGCAGCACTTGATGGTCGTGGCAGTGCTTGAGACCAGAGATAAGCTGATGCATATAATGCTTGACCTACGATATTCAAAAGTATCTAGCATGTAAACATATGTTGTCCAGGTACCAACTTTATTAGTATTTCCGCATTGAAACTAACCTGAGCCTCTGTGAACTGGATACGAGGATTTGCAGCCAGTGCGGCCAAATCATGCTCCATATATTCAAATACTAGGTACAAAGATTCAGACTTCTTGGATATCACTATACCTCCCAACTTAATGACATTGGGATGATCCAAACGGCGCAAGATTACAATCTCACTGGCGATCATTTTCACACTTTCAGGATCGGAAGTATCACACTGAACTTTTTTTAATGCAACCAAATTCCCTGTTGAAATATCCCTAGCTTTGTACACAACACCATGTCTACCTTCCCCAATCTGATCACATAATTCGAAATACTAAATTATTAAGGTGATGAATACTGAATGTATAGCAATAAACACACAAAAATATATCAGATATACCTACCACGCCAAGTTTCTTAAATGTACTGGCTTTACAAGGTAACCACCCTTTGAGTGCCTTCCCGGCAGCAGTAGCTAGCCATGGTGGCCAATCATCATTGGTTTTGTTATATCTATTATCTGCACAAATGAAAAAATGAGACACAGCTGGGGAGGATTTGAGCAAGCGGAGTATAGGTGATCCCAATAGGCCAATAGGCCAACATTTTCTAATATGACAGTTTGACATGGTATATCTTAGTATATACATAAATTGCTACACACAAATGTTAGTTTATCAATTAATACAAAAGCAAACTAAACTTATAAGAAGTTTTGCTTTACCGGAGTTCTTTTCAGAGGAAAAGAAATAGTTCTGCAACTTTCTTCCAAATGCTGTTACGCCCATATGAGGAATTGAACTACCACTCCTCTCTTGTAGTTCCAATATAGACTCAAGACCCACCAAAACTTCAGCCATAGTAATACGTAGCTTTGCACGACTATGCAAACATCCGTCAACTAATTTTGCATACTCATTTAAACATTTAAGTGATATTTCCCCCCTCAATTCTGGATCGATGATTTGTTTTAGTTTCCCTTTTCTCAGAGAGTCTTGAGCCCATCCAACCAATCCCCATTCTTCTTCATCAAGACTACTATCCACTGCTCGCTTCCTGCATAGTATTTCCAACATAATCACTCCAAATGAAAACACGTCCGACTTTCTAGTTAGTCTTCCAGTTGAGAAATATTCTGGATCGAAATATCCAAATGTGCCTTTGACTAGCGTACTGACATATGTTATAGGCTTATCTACATTGCTTATTTTAGACAATCCAAAGTCCGAAATTTTGGCCGCCCAATTTTGATCTAACAAGATATTAGAACTCTTCACGTCACGGTGTATGACTCCTTGCTCAGTGCCAGTCCCAGTGTGGAGATAGTGTAATGCACGTGCTGCACCTATACATATCTTTAGTCTTTGCAACCAAGATAAAGGAGTACGAAGCTTGTGTAGATGATCTTCAAGTGTCCCATTGGACATATACTCATAAACCAAGATCATCTCTTTGTTATCATTACAATAACCAATTAAAGACACGAGGTTACAATGTCTCAACATAGATAGCATCTCAACTTCAGCCCAAAACTCTGGAGCGCCTTGAGCAGAACTTGAATCCAGCCGTTTGATAGCAACAATGGTTTTAGATCCATTTCTTATCCTTCCTTTGTATACCTTACCAAATCCGCCTTGCCCGATGAGAAACCTTTCGCTAAAGTCTTGCGTGGCTGATTGAATCTCACCTATTGGAAAGTGATGGCAAAGTTGTTCTCTCGGAGATGATGATGTAGTCTCCTCAATGGATCCAGGTAACATAATTCCGGAGAGCAGGAAGATAATGTTGCAAGGCTTTATGATAATGTTTGTTGCAACAACTCTGAAAATTTTGCATGTAGAAGCTGTCAATTGACAGTTAACTAATTAAAATTGACTTTTTGCCTATGTTTTCACGACAATGGAACAAAATTGAAACGTTAATGGTTTTTATGGTTAATATGAAGTTTGAGACTTTGAGTGACAATTGGAACACTCAGGAAACTTGGTTACTATTAGATGACATTTCCCTAGAAATTATAGCGATAAATCTCGTTCCAGTTTTTTTTTTAACCCATGATTCAACCTACACCATTATAATTTAGCTCTGGTTCACGTTAGAAAATAGTAGTTTGACAAATAAATTCGTTTTGGTCATGCATTTGATTGTTCAGGTTATTCATTTCTGAATTTTTATCAACACACAAATAGGACTGTTAGAACGTTTTATAACAAATGCATGAAGTGGACTACTAGAGGTGTCCCAACACCCACTACGCCATTAGTCACCCTATTGGATCCGCCCCTGTCTAAAAATTTATCAACCAAAGAAAACTACTTTTTTATCAGAGCTCATGAAAAGCTAAAGCTATACTAAGTTGCGCGTCTAATATACACCAAGCCCTTAATTTAAATTTCCCTTAATTCTGGTGATTTTTCTTTTTTAGACATGTTAGCGGTTTTTGGGTGTTAAAATTGCATATTTTTCTACTTACAAAAAAAAAAAGCGTTAATTACGAGATCAGTACTTTTTCTTGATGTATTTCTCAACGGATGACAACGCACATTAGCACTTGACTAAATTGGGAACACTAGCTGCTTTTGTCATCTGCTGGGAAATGCATCAAGAAAAAGTACTGATCTCGTAATTAACCAAAAAAAAAAAATGCTTATTTCAGCTTAGAATAAGCATATAAGGACATGTTAAGAACTCTACTGTCTTAAAAGAAAACTCAATAAACCAATAAAAACCTTATAAAAGCAATCCCAAACACCCTGAGATTGTGATCATAACAATCAAAACGTACCTATTTGTTTAACATTTGTTTCTACAGTTGTGATTGCTAGAGCTTCTCAGCTGCCACTGGTGTCGAACAAAGTCTTCGAACGCGGATATTATTCAAAACCTTAATGCTGTTTTATTATGAACAAAGTGTGGTTAGGAAAAAAAAATGTTAGAAATTGCTTAGAAAGTATATAGAAAAGGTGGAAAAGTCTTTCAACCACTTGATATAAACAGTTTTTCTTGGCGCATAAGCCGCGTTGACCATTAAAAATGTCAAATCACTTCACTGTCTTATTATTAACTATAATATGGACTAGCTGAACTATGACGACTAAATCAACCATAAATACATTTGACTGGTATACACGCAGTACCATTTGGCCACGTGTGGCACTGCACATGCCACATATGAATTGGCCGGTGAAGTGAAAGCACATATATTGGCCGGTGAACTGAAACCATGTCGCTATTATGCTATGAACGGTACCCGCGCAATGTGGCGGCGGGTACCTATGACTATAGTTTACGTTATTCAGTTATTCGGTTAAACATTTAGTTGTCTTTATCATTTATAAATAGAGATAGTAGATATGGTTAAACCAAATAATTTTAGTTTGAACAAACAACCGCTTTCTAATAAATTTCCTAACCAACCCTTCCTAACCAAGTAATTTTGAAATTTTTCCATAATAAGCAAGTAAAAGTGTGAATCTTAAGCCTTTATAATCATAGAATAGTCCCAAATGCATTATATAGTAGTATAGATAAACCGTTATTAACAAACCCAAACAAGCCAAAGTTTGTGGCTATTCAAAAGTCTTAGGAAAAAATTAGTAGGCCTAATTTAAATTTAGCCCAAACTAAACCAAACCGTTGATTAGTGAACATTTTGTATTTCTTAAACCAAACTGTTCAAGTTAATCGAATTTGTTAATGTTTTGGATTTCTTAACCCAAACTTTGTAACATTTTCGTTATTTTTGTAATCATCATCATCATATATCTAATAACACTTGGTTGTAATTGTGACATAGCTATTATAAACAGAAAATCCAATATTTTATTTTATATATTTTTACTACATATAATGGAAAAATGGTCAACAATTGAAATGTTGAATTTTCAATAATAGTCAAATGAGAGAGAAAAGTGAAATGTAATTAATACTCTTATTAAAACATCTAATTTAAAAGTACAATGATTTATTCACATTGTACAACCAATTAAAACATATCTACCAAATTAAATACAACCAATTAAAACACAAACCGGGTTGACCCGGAACGCTTCAAACCTGGCGGGTTGACTCAGTTTAATTTGACCCATTTCCGACCCAACCTAGCAAGTTGACCCGGTTTAAATCGACCCATTTTTTGACCGGAACGGTTCAACCGGTTGAACCACCCGGGTCGAACCGGGTTTCAAAACATTATCTATTACTTAAAAGTACAGTGATTTATTTACATTGTACAACCAATTAAAAACCAATCTATCAAATTAAATACAACCAATTAAAACACAAACCGGGTTGACCCGGGACGCTTCAAACCTGGCGGGTTGACCCAGTTTAATTTGACAAGTTTTCGACCTAACCTAGCAAGTTGACCCGGTTTAAATTGACCCATTTTTCATCCGGAACTGTTCAACTGGTTGAACCACCCGGGTCGAACCGGGTTTCAAAACATTATGTTTAATTCCGAAATTTTCAAACTTTTATTATTTTTCGTTTATAACCTATAAACTTTTTTTTATCAATAAACCATCTATCACTATAAAATCCCGTTGCTATGCACGGGTACTCGTCTAGTCTTTTAAAAGTTCTCATTTCTTATTGGGTTTTGCTAACAACATCCCTAAGGGTTGTCGTTAAGTAAATAATTTTCATTACAATATCTCTTTTGAATGATTTTTATTGGATGGTAATCCCGAAAAAAATGGAGAAAATCCCGGAAATATTACATGTACAATTAATGATTGATTTTGATTGGATGAATTAAATTATTACAAGAAATTGTAGTAAAACAAAACATCGACATAATTAGAAAAAAAAATTGCTTTGAATTAGTGATACTGGCTGGGCCTCGAACTCCACCTGCAAGGTGATGATCATTTTGTGCTACACATACCCCAAAATCCTGGATCCGCCAAATACACGGTGTGCCTATGTATGTATATATGGATCATAATGAAATTAAATGGATGAGGTTTTTCTAGCCTCAGGCTATACGGGGAGGACAAGTTTTTGACTCGTACGATGCCTAATCCGGGTATCCAGATGACCATTTCCAAACCTCTTCTCTAGCGCTCTCCAAGATGTGTATGCAATGAAGTTTGAGCCTAAAACCTCTTTATTAGGAGCGGACCAAAGAGGGTTCACGAGAATCCCATAGAATTTTGGCGCGTAGCGTAACTTTTGTAATCTAGATTTTTTTTGAAATGGATCTGATCCCAAAATTTTGTGTTACATATTTTATTTAGTCGGTAGATTGTGTTATTCTATTAAAAAAATTATTAACTTGTTCACTTATAGACGGGTGATCGTTCCATTTAATGATGATAAAAGATGCGTAACCTCTAGACCACATGAAGTTTGAACCTAAAACCGAAAATCGAACCGAGTTGAACCGAAAATCGAATTCATTTAAACGAATTACATATTTAATTAATTTTCTTCTAATTATATAGATTTTTACACCAAAATGTACCACACGTTGTAGCGAATTCTATAATGAGCATGATAACTTTCTCATATAAAAAGGAGTGTGATCATAAACATCAAAGATTTCATATGCTTCGGAAATGGATCTATAATGTATGCTATGACTTGTACTAGACCTGTTGTATCTTTTGCATTAAGCATGACAAGTAGATTCTAGAAGAATCTTGGAAAATTTCACTCGACTGCAGTGAAAAGCATATTGAAGTACTTAATATGAACTTAAGATAGGTTCCTGGTTTATGTTGCGGACAATGAGCTAGATGTAAAATGTTACACCGATGCTGGATTTCAAACTGATTGAGATAGTACTCGATCACAATCTGGCTACATCTTCGTTATGAATGATGGAGCGGTAGCCTGGAGGAGCTCAAACCAGAGCACCATTGCAATGTCGTCAACAAAAGCTAAATACATCGATGTCTCAAAAGCTACTCAGTTGGCTGTCTGGATGAGAAAATTCATTGGGGATCTTCGTTTTGTTCTGTATTGAAAACCCTATGAAAATGTATTGTGATAATTCAATCGCAATTCTACCTGCGAATGAACCACTAGTACAAAAAGGCAACCAACATCTGCTTCGCAAATATCATTATATTCGTTAAGTGGTTGAAAGGAATGATGTTGAGGTCATTAAAGTCCATACCGATGACAATGTTGCAAACCCATTAACGAAAGCATTACTTCGTGAAAAACATGATTTTTGCATGCTAATGGAATAGGGCTTTGTTATGTTAGTGAATTATCGAAGTTTAATTTATGTATTCGGATATTGGAACCTTAAGCAATTTTATGAGTGATATATAATTGTTTACTAGATTTTTCTTTTATATTACTGTGTTTTATATTTGCGCGTTTCACCCGTGAACAAGCTCTTCAAAAATTCATAGTCAGTCTTAGTGTTTGGACACAATATGAATTAAGACTAATATGGATTTTGGTACTTATTGTCTATACAAATAATCTACTTGTTCAAGCCAAAGTTCATATGTATTTATAAGGATGAATATTTGATGACCTGTATGAGACGTCACCACATGGATGATTGTCAATTGGCGAGCGCGTTTATGATTTGTGTTATTGAGTGCACTTAGACTTTTGATATATAACACAATTGTAATACATGATGAATTTGCAGAGATGCTTTGGATACTACGAATTATGTGTATTGCAAAGTGGATATATGCAAAATGATTTGTTCCTTTATTTGAGAGCTTGATACTGATGTTGGCCACTCGATGAATTGATCAACATTTACACGGCCATGACTGAAATGGAAGTTAAACTATTGTTGTAACTTACTTTAGTAATATCAATAGTTCTAGATTGAGAAACATATGTTAACAATTTGAGATGACTTAATCCATGTCTCAAGCTAACATGTATCGAAAACAAAAGGAATATGAATAAAGCTCAAATCTCATAATCATTAACCGTTAATGATAGTTGTTTGGTTCTATCAACGTATGGATAAGTCGTCTTTTGTGGGAGGCAAGTAGTGACGTTGCTAGACGACTACTTGTCTGTATTAATTACCTTGAAGTTATGGCATGCACAAGTGGGAGTTTGTATGAATGCATACATGACATAACATAATTAATACTGCTAACCTGCTGTTAATATATGATTTCATGAGGTCACACACAATATCCTGAGGCTTCACTTTTATGTATTTATTAGAAATACGTAAATTGATCTAATTAAGTGAAAATAAGATTGTGTTTAATTAGCCGGACTAATTAAATAGGTATTAGGTTTAATTAGTTGGACTAATTTTATAATATTGGGCTTAAACCAATATAACTTTTTTTTCATCACTCACAACACGTAGCATATATATATATATATATATATATATATATATATATATATATATATATATATATATATATATATATATATATATATATATATATATTTAATGAAACCAAGGCATGTTATGTGAGATCAATATTTTGTGATCAACATTGCAACGCAAGTTTACATAAAACTGGTCTGAATGCTATTGCTGAGAGACTCAGTTTCATCGGTTTTCTATAACATTTTGGAATTTGTCAATTGCAGCTTTACAAAAAATTGGTCTGACTGCTATGGTTCGGAGAGGTTTGTCAATTTCAGGACTCCGCACGCAAATGTGCGATTTTTTTTGCAGAGCATACAGTTTAATTATATTCATTTACCTTCTATTATTTTGATTTTTCTTTTGTGATGTTCTATCCTTACATATTCTCAAGTCATAGAGTTTTCTTTTGAGATGGCTTTTCAGGTGGAATGCTAAACCAAATGACTGCCTCAAATCGAAAGTTTGTTTACTTCCATTATATAGTTCGAGCTAAATGTAAAAAAATAAACCAACTTTGAGGCGAAAAATGAACCGTTTTTAGGGGGTCATTTAAGCCCGGATTTGAATTTATTTGATCAAATATTGCCCTAAATCGTTCCTTTTGTCATTTTATGTACTTTTGGAGTGAATTCTGGAAAAGGAAGCATTTTGGACGTTTTTGGAGCATAAAAGTGAAGAAAATGGCAAAGTCTTAATTTTCCTTGCTGGGAACAGTACCTGACGGTGTCAAGAGTCTTCATATGACGGCGTCAAGAGTAAAACAAAAG
Organism: Artemisia argyi; assembly: GCA_030686995.1. Taxonomy (NCBI): domain Eukaryota; kingdom Viridiplantae; phylum Streptophyta; class Magnoliopsida; order Asterales; family Asteraceae; genus Artemisia; species Artemisia argyi. Next base: position 44,258,480 of record CM060708.1, read on the forward strand.
AGGTGGAAGTGGTGACGGTCCAGAGAAAATGTGACGGTGTCACGTATGGCCGTCATGGTTCAAGATATGGTGACGGCCCAGAACTAAATTACACATGACGGTGTCAAATCTGGATCTAGGCAATCCGATCTCATCATGGGCGGCGAGTTGACGGCGTCAGAAATTCCTTCTTTACGCCGTCACCCTGTAAAATCTATATATAGTTTTGCAATTTTTATTCATTACAGAGGAACAAGACGGGTGTAACTTTGGAGAAACCCTAGCACGAATTTTACTGCTTTTTCAAGGGGTTTTACCCTTTGAAACCTTTCATGTCAATTTGAGATAAGTACTCTTTCAATTCAATCAATATGTCTATGTGTTGCTTCAATATATCTTACGCTTGTCTTGAATTTAACATGCTAGGCTAGATCTCTTGTGTGTTTGCTTAGATGTAGTGAAACCTAGATGTTAATTATGGGTTGATTGTTTGTTTATAGTTGTTACGGATGATTGTATTCGATGTTAGGCTTGGGGCAGACTTCCATATGGTAACATGCTTGAACGTCTTAAGAAACAAGAACCAATGCGTACTAGGTTGTTATCGTTGTATTTAATGCATGAGCGAATTCTAATCCCATGTTAGGAGCTTTTAACGGCTCGACATAGGAGTGAAGTAAGAGCTTATAGAGTTGGGGAAGTACGTACGCCATCCCACGAATGGTATTAAAGAATATAACCCGTCATCCATGCAATTGTAACAAACTATCAACCTGTAAAAGATATCTAGGGAGTAATGAAACCTAAGTAAACACAATTCTCCCCATTATTGTTCACACCACATTAGTAATTAGCTTTATTTTCATTTCTGTTATTTTATTTTGATTGCATCTTAGTTATTGGGTTAGTTGATTAGCAACTAATTCCGCCCACTCTTCCAAAAACCGAGATTTTTAATTGGTTTTATAAAAATATAAAAATACAAAAAGAATCATCCCTCACCTCTAGACCTAGTTTTTAGGCTTTCTAATCCTAGCGACACTATTCCTGAGTTGAACGATCAATCCCCCGGTACTTGTCACTATACTATACTACAACGATCAGGTACACTGTCTGGTGGGGGTTGTAAGCTTCTCGAGATCCCTCGAGAGGTAAAACCTGGTGTGATTCCCACGTATTAAGTTTTTGGCACCGCAGCCCGAGGAATAGTTATAGTTTAGGTTGAAATTTATTTTGATTAGGTCTACTCATTAGATTCCTTTTAGTGAGATTTTTATTTTCTTTTTATTAGCTTTCTTTAGTCTATCTTTTCTTTGTGTCTTTGTTCGTAAAAATCTTTCCATTGACTCTTCCGTTCACCATTATGGAGAACGCGAATCCGCCAAATTTTTCATCCAATCGATCGAATCCATTAAAAAATCTACCCTTTTCACTTCAAAATGACATCTTGATGTTTCGACAATATCATGGTGAATATTTTCCCGATGCATGGACTCGTTTCAAATACTTACTACAAAAAGTCCTTCACTGTGGTCTTGATTTATTGCCTCTACTTCAATTATTTCATACTCGTATCGACTACGAAACCCAAAAGAGGCTTGACTATGTAACAGATGGGGAGTTTTGGGAATATGATGTAAAAAACGCATGGGAAAATTTTGAGATTCACGCCCAATACAGGAGTGGAACATGGGACCCAAAAAACGTAAGTGTAGACCTATTTTCAATTTGGAAGGCTCAATCGAAAAGTTTGTTTGGGGATAATAAGATTAGAGTTGAGACACCTAGATGCATGTCATGGGTGGCACTACCTTAATACAAGATAAGCACATAGGTAATCTAGATACAATAGAGGATGAGGTGGATAATCCAAGCCCACAAAGTACCCCACAAGTCCTACCATCATTTGAGGCATACACACCGCCCGTGACTTACCCGGAACAAGTAGAAGAAACTTTAAGAATTCTGATGGAGGTAGAACCCTTGGACCAGGCATCACTTGAGGTTATAGGTTTGAATACTTGTAGTGATAACCTTACTCCTAGTTCTAGGGAATTTCCTAGTGTTGATGAACCGGAACATCAATCTTTACACACCTTTCCATCCTTAGATATATTTCTAGGAGACAAAAAAGGAAACGACCCACCCATCAACCAATATTATCCGGGTAGTTTTAGGATGAAGGAAGCCATTCACTCACCCCCTTCACCTCACGTGGCATATTTCCACCCTAAGGGTGTGTATCGGTACTTCCTCCCGCACTTAATTCAAAGTGTAGGGAAAAACTCCCCTATTTTCGTTAAATAAGGGTAGAGTTAGGCTCGTGACTCGAACAAAAATAAGCGCTTCTTAGGAGGCAACCCAAGCTTTATTTATTTGTTTGTTTTGTTGACATAAATAATGTATGAAAACGTTATTTATATTTTTCGATATCTCTATATTTTGACGATCACAAAATGTAAACTCGTCAATCGTAAGATTACTATGTAAACAAGTATTAAGCTAGTTTATATCACTATATCCAACTTAATCACTTAAGGTATGGATAAACAAGTGCTTAATACATCTCATGATCAAAGGGGTATTTAATAATTAACACAAAGTTTATTTAATCATATAAACATATTATATATTTTTGAAAAACACTTTTAGTAATAAAGAAAAATGTTTTAATCATACTAAATATATGATTTCAAATATTTAACCAAAATCAGTTGGTTTTTCACCAAATAAACTTTCCCCACTAAAAGACAAGTTTTCTGGCCGTTACAGTTGGGCGGCCCCCTTAATTATAAGGGGCGGTCCCCTTAATTTTAAGGGGGCCGGCCACAATTTAAGGGGACCGGCCAGGCTCCCCTGTCAGAAACTGTCAGAATTCTTTTCCTATAAATACCACCTTAATTCTGGAATTTTCCCCCACCTTTTGCCCAAAATTTTCAGATCTATAACTCTCTAAACATCCTCTAAAACCCTTTGATCATTAGTATATTAATCCTTGTTTCAAGTGATTCAATCCCTAATCATCCATTCTCATTCAAAGTGCAAAAGAAGAACACTCTCTCTACAACCAAGCTCAAGAAGTGTTGAAGAATAGTTGTGCATATAGTATATATATATATATATATATATATATATATATATATATATATATATATATATATATATATATATATATTCATTTGTGAATATTGTGTTGTGCTTGTGATTAGTTGTGTAGATAATAGAAGTTGATAAGTAGTGAAGTAGGATAGTTGTGAAGATAGGTGTGAAGTAGAAGATTGGTGTGTAGAAGATAGTTGTGAAGAAGATTGGTGTGTAGTATATTGGTGTGAAGAAGTTGTGTAGAAGGCGTGATCAAGTTGTGAAGTTGTGTGGTGTGTAAATTGGTGTGTAAGGTTTTCTCCGCCAAACGGGAGTTTGTTGACATAGTGAAGAAAACTCTCGAGTAGGTGACTCGGGGAGTGGAGTAGGAACAAGGAAGGTGTCCTTGTAGCCGAACCACTATAAATCCTTGTGTTGTGGTTTGATCTTTCTAACCCTTCTCATTACTTATTTATTTACCTTTACTATATTAGTTTTGTTAGTTAGTTACCATACAATTGTTCATATAGTGCAAGTATTGAATTCACATAAACTAGAATCGAAGTTTTTTAAAACAAACTTGTGTTTATAAATTTAAAAGGACGTAAAACTATTCAACCCCCCCTTCTAGTTTTCCACAATTGGTATCAGAGCCACGTCTAGCAAGATCTTTAAAATATATTGTATTTTAAAACTTGTAACGATCTAAGGAATCTGAAAAATATTTAGAAGGGCAATCTATGCAAAGACCACCACTATTTGAAAGTGATGGATTTTTATATTGGAAAATTCGATTCGAAACTTATGTGAAATCAAAAGATCTAGATCTTTGGCATATTATTACCAATGGTGATTTTTTACCTATTCAAAATAACCCCGAAACTAAGAAAGATGAAATCGTACCTTTTGAAAAACAAAATGATGATTTAAAAAGAAAACTTGCTAAAAATAATGAAGCAAAAATGGTTATTTACAATGCGCTACCACGTAAAGAGTACGAAAGGATCTTTATGTGTGAAACCGCAAAAGAAATTTGGAACTCTTTGTTAATAACCCACCAAGGTAATAATCAAGTCAAAGATAACAAAATAGATCTACTTGTTCAACAATATGAGCAATTCACGATTCCGGAAGAGGAATCAATTGATAATGCTTTTGCTAGATTTAACACCATAATCACAAGTTTAAAAGCACTTGATGAGAATTTCTCTAGTAAGAATTTTGTTAGGAAGTTTCTTAGAGCTCTTCACCCAAAATGGCGAGCTAAAGTGACGGCTATTGAAGAATCGAAGAATTTGTCAACGCTACAACTTGATGAATTAATTGGTAATTTAAAAGTCTACGAAGCTATAATAAAGAAGGACTCCGAAATGGTTAAAGGGAAACGAGAGCAAAGCAAGTCAATCGCCTTGAAAGCTAGAAAGGAATCCAACAACGAAGATAGCTCATCTTCCGAAAGTGAAGACGAAGAATATGCCATGGCCGTAAGAGATTTCAAGAAATTCTTCAAAAGGCGAGGAAGATTCGTTAGACAACCACACGATGAAAGAAGAACATCTCAAAAGAATAATGATGACAAGTATAGCAAGAATGAGAAAATATTTCAAGTGTGGTGATCCGAATCACCTTATTGGAAAATGTCCAATGATGACAAGAGATCAAAATCAAAGAGCATTTGTTGGAGGTGCTTGGAGTGACAGCGATGAAGATGAGAAAGAAACAACAAAGGAAGAAAAGTGTCTCATGGCTAAAACATCAAGTGAGGTACGTTCCGAAACCGAATATTTTAGTGATGGAAATTTATCATTAGATGAAAAAGACTTAGATAGTGAATACAATAGATTATGCAAACTAGGACAACAAGTTATGGCTAAAAACAAATCACTAAAATACATAAATAACCAATTAGAAAATGAAGTACTTGAACTAAACATTAAAATACATCAACTTGAGAAAGGTAAAGAAACTTTTGAAGAATGTAAATCATGTCAAGTGCTTAGAAGTGAAAACAACAAACTTAAGGAAGAAATTTGCAAACTTGATAAATTTGAAAATAGTAGTAACTCACTTAGTAAAATTATAAGTTTTCAAAGAATATCCGGAGATAAAACCGGTCTAGGTTTTAACTCAACCGAAGCCTCAACAAGTGAAGTTAAAAATGTTAAATTTGAAAGCGAACTCAAGGAACTAAAACCTTCAAAATCTAATCCTGAGTATATACTCATAAATGATAAGAAAATACATCTAGCTAGTAATGAAGAAATAAAACCGTTTTATAAACCATCTTTAAAAACCGAAGTAGGATCGTCCAAAACTAAAACAAGATCTAAAACACCACCACTTAGGAAACCGAATAATTATTACCCTAGACCTAAAACACCTCAACCAAGAGTAAACCAAATTAGACAAAACTTTAACAATAATCAACAAATGTGGAACTTCAATCCATGGGGAATGTTTCCACCATATATGCACCCAATTCAAATACAAAACATGTTCGGGACAAACAACTTTGGTCAAATGAGACCATGGGGACCAACGTGAAAACTTTCGCCATTCATACATGGAAATCTTTGATGTCACCCCGTGTTCGGACTTTCCTTTGAAGATTTTGAAGTTTAACGCATTGAAGACGAAAGGTACACATTTCCTTTTATTTCCTTGTAAACAAATGCATGCTTAGTTTAGTATCTAGCTTTTATGTGATTTTGATTGGTTCATTATTCTCTCTAGTCTTTACTTCTATACATATATATACTTATTTACTTATACTATATCTAAATATATATATATATATATATATATATATATATATATATATATATATACACTTAGCTATATCTAGGATCTTATAACCTAGAAAACTCATTTGTTGATTTTCTAGAACTAGAAATTGTTCGTTTACGAACCTTTTCTTTTCCCCATTTGCCTTATTGAACTTTAATGTTCAAACAACACTCATGATGATGAAGAGAGATGAGTCGAAAAATCTATGGATGAAACAAACTCCCGGCTTCCGTTGCATTCGTCTCCTTCCTTTATTCTCGTCTTATAAGCCCATACTATATATATATATATATATATATATATATATATATATATATATATATATATATATATATATATATCACAACGTTCTCGCGTACTTGACAACTTGATAAATTTCATCCGAAATGATCAAGAAAATTTAATTGGCAAATTGTCAATTAAAAGTGTCAAGTAATTCCTTTCGTGCGAATACCCTCCAACGTATTTTTTATTAAATATAAATCTAATACATACATATGAATAATTTTTTTGCTCTTTCTAGAAACCAAAAATCACAAAAATCGAATTTTGGAGGGCGGCCCCCTTAATGTTTAAGGGGACCGGCTGCCAAATATAGGGCGGCCCCCTTAATGTTTAAGGGGACCGGCCATCTGATAGCTCAAACCCGTTTTTCTCCTTTTTCCTTTTGCCAAACACTCCACTTTTTCATACCTTCCTTCCCTTGCTTCTGCTGTGACGAAAAATAAAACCCAAAAACCTCTCAAATCACTTCCAAATCACATAATTCGGGTTAATTCGCAAAGGGCAAATTCATCTAACACAATCACCATTACATATTGTAAGTTTTTCATAACACATTTCATCTAATTTCATCTTATTTGATCATACTCATGATTATGCATGTTTTATAGAATTCGTCAAATTTCATAATTTCTTTCGAATTAAGCCTTAAAACTTCATAACCAAATGCTTCCCCTAGGATTAGGATGATTGATCAACACTAGAAACTAGTTATTATATACTATCATGTCGAAAAGTTTTGAAAAAAATGTCATACACTCCTTTTCAAAATTTTTAGTAAACTTATTGTTGAATAATGATTTGAAAACGTGTTAAAACTAATCACATTATACTTGTGTAACTTGTAAAACTTGAAATTACATTTTTCGACTAAGAAAAATTATTTTGGTTCACAATATAGGGGTGTTTGGATTATGTCCAAATAATATCGAAACATAGTCATTATAATTTTTATAAAACTTTGTTATAATTATAAACCTTAAAATTGCTAATCGAACTCGTCAAGATATATAATTCATATATATATTGACATACTAGGGGTATAAGTCAATAGTTAAGGAAGCGTTTGGTTTATTACTAAAAATGACATTTTTAAGTAAAAATACAAACCATCTTTTTCAAAAACAAATCACATGCATAAGGAACTCGCAAGAAATAGCTAGTTTTACAATCTAATGTAAATCTAGTAAATTTCATGATATATTAAGATGTTTAAAGGAGCGTTTGGATTTGTCCATAACTACTCATTAAACATCGTAAAGTATATCTAGAACGAGTTAAAAACAATATTAAGGAACATGGTAATCTACTTCTTAGGATTAGTAACGAAGTATGTTTACGTTCCAACATAAGCCTTAACAATTAACATATACTTTTATCTTTCTTTATATTTATTTTGGTCTTTTTGTATTGTTGATGTGTTTAGGTGAAAATGCCCAAAGCAACTACCGAAGATCTTTCTCACACTAAAAACTACATTCCTAAAGTTTCCCAACTCCCTACCACATCTCCTTCCATTGGACTTATCTATCGCCAAATTGAAGATAGAGACGTGTAGTAGATCTTGCTTTTGCTCAATCCGAGTACATAAATCGCTTGTTTTCAAGCATCAACTTCAATTGTCTTTATGAAATAAATGAACCTATCATTCCTCGCTTCATAATGGATTTCTATAGCCAAGTCACCGTCCAAGCCAATGATCTTGGTTTCATCACCATCTCTTTCATGATTCAAAATGAATTTATCACCCTAACTCTCGAACAATTTGGTCATATCCTCCAAATTCCATTTAGAGGTCAAGCCGTTTTCTCAAACGAGTGGGACCTCGAATCTCTTAATCGCTATCGACCAACCTTCGGTCCCTATCTCGACGAAATTCCTCATCCCGACGAAATTCATCAAGTCCTTGGTATAGATCGTGCCACCACAAGTCGAAAAATAAAATCCAAAAACGTTCAAATCTCTCCATACCAACTTCTCCTCAAGGAATTAAGCCCTCACATGAAGCGTTGGGAAGAACTCATTCGTGAGAATGCGTTTGGTACTGGAGGTCATCGGGACCATCTCCCGGCTAGCCTTGCTCACATGTTGTATTGTATAGCTGTCGAAAAGCCGTACAATTTGGCCTACTTCTTTATCAAACGGATTGAGTGTGCTAGAAAAACTCCCAAAGCCAACCTTCCATATGGAATGTTCCTTACTCGTCTCTATCGTCATGTTGTCGAGTACTACCCCGATCTTGACAATAGTATCTATGAGTCCATCTACCCCACTCTACGTTCTCTCGCTCTAAAACAAGCTCGACGAACTCGAAGTGACAAGGGTAAACCTCGTCGTCATAGCTTTCATGGATCATCTTCAAGGCAAGACGATGACGATGAGGAGGAAAACATCCATGATGCTAGTACCCCTTCGTTTTCTGAGTTCGTTGACGATTTAGAGGATCTTGACTATCACAACTATTCTACTCCATCTCCAAGTGATCAAACTGAAGAAGTGCTTCATGAACGTACTACCGAGATGCTTAGAAGACAAAAGAGCTTGCACGAAGAAGTTAGAGGTGGCTTCAAATCTATCGGGAAGACTTTGAAGGGTATCTTCGGGAAGAAAAAGAAATGATATGCTTGGATTATGTTTGTTAAACAATATTTATTTTTATGTCTTGTGTGCTATTTGTCCGAAGTATATTCGGAAGTACTTGTTATTTGGATATTTGTTTAGGATGCTAACTTGATGGCTTTCATGCTTTTTAATGGATGATTCTATTAAACTATATATATATGTTTGCATGATTAGTTAATGTTTAAATAAATATATGGCATGTACGCTTTCTAATAGACCAAAACAAATGTGAAATGTCCAAACAGAGCTTGCTGCAAATACAAAACAGAACACAACATTTTTCCAGAAAATTTTTGAAAAATTTTGGTTTCTGGGTCATCAGATGGGCGGCCCCCTTAAATCATAAAGGGCGGCTCCCTTAAAATTAAGGGGACCGGCCTCCATTTAAGGGGACCGGCCTCCATTTAAGGGGACCGGCCATCTGAAACAGTTTTTACACTGTTCTCTTTTGCATCTTGTGATCCCTTTTGCTAGTCCCAGCTACCATTTCCCTTAAAAACTAAACTGATTTTGGAATATAACATTACAATTTCAAATTAATTCCACTTCTAAACATGTTTTCCCACTATATAATCTCCATGCATGTTTAATTCACATTCCATCATCCTCAAACATTCATCAAACATCATCATGTCATCACCAAGAACCACCTATTCAAACAATGCCAAGAAACAAAAACTTGTCATCATTCCACCCAAACAACTCTTCATTGATCTTACAAATGAAGACAACACCACTACATCTCCACCACCTCAATGTTCATCTCCTAGTGCACCAAATGCACCCTCCAAAACACCTTCAACAAATGGAAACTCCACTTCCTCCATACCATCCACTTCATCCATAAATGACTACATCAACACCCACTTATCTCCTCCAACAATTGATCAACCATCACAACCTACCAATGAGAACACATCTCTTGCAATCACTCTCTCATTATCACCATTAACACCTCTTGATGCACATTTCTCATCATCTCCTATCAACCCACCAACCTATAACCCCGTCCCATGGAGCTTACTTGAAGCTCATGGAGACACTTGCCTTTGTTGCATTCACAACCGAACAATTGTGTTCGGATTAAGAGATGAGATCCAATACATGTTTTCTCATATTGAAAACATGTTGCATCAACCACCAACAACAAACACAACACCTCCACCACCATCAACAAACACACCTCCACCATCACCATCCCCATGTTCACCATCCATTCCTCCCAATTAAACATGCTTGGTGTTTTACAAATAAAATTGTGTTAACACTTTTTGGATGGCAAGCTCTAGAGAAGGACTCTCATGTTTGAGACTTGGTCTTTTATTTTAATGATGATTCTAAGCCTTTAAGGCTTTTGTTAGTTGCATTACTTGTTATGGTTGTAATGCTTGATGTATTTTTTTTTATTATTAATGTTATGCTTATGCTTAGTCTTTACTCTTGCATGCTATATACATATATATGTTGCTTGCCACTAAATATTTTTTGCAAGATATCCATATCTCGATTTCTTTTGGCCTCAAAACGAGGGGGAGTACACTTCAAGGGGGAGTTTACATTAATATGGGATAACCTTTTTGATGCTAACAAAAAGGGGGAGAAGTGATATAAACTCACAATAATACTTGAATATATACTAATTTTAGATTAATGAGTTTAAATTTTGTAATCATCAAAAAGGGGGAGATTGTTGACATAAATAATGTATGAAAACGTTATTTATATTTTTCGATATCTCTATATTTTGACGATCACAAAATGTAAACTCGTCAATCGTAAGATTACTACGTAAACAAGTATTAAGCTAGTTTATATCACTATATCCAACTTAATCACTTAAGGTATGGATAAACAAGTGCTTAATACATCTCATGATCAAAGGGGTATTTAATTAATTAACACAAAGTTTATTTAATCATATAAACATATTATATATTTTTGAAAAACACTTTTAGTAATAAATAAAAATGTTTTAATCATACTAAATATATGATTTCAAATATTTAACCAAAATCAGTTAGTTTTTCACCAAATAAACTTTCCCCACTAAAAGACAAGTTTTCTGGCCGTTACAGTTGGGCGGCCCCCTTAATTATAAGGGGCGGTCCCCTTAATTTTAAGGGGGCCAGCCACGATTTAAGGGGACCGGCCAGGCTCCCCTGTCAGAAACTGTCAGAATTCTTCTCCTATAAATACCACCTTAATTCTGGAATTTTCCCCCACCTTTTGCCCGAAATTTTCAGATCTATAACTCTCTAAACATCCTCTAAAACCCTTTGATCATTAGTATATTAATCCTTGTTTCAAGTGATTCAATCCCTAATCATCCATTCTCATTCAAAGTGCAAAAGAAGAACACTCTCTCTACAACCAAGCTCAAGAAGTGTTGAATAATAGTTGTGCATAGTATATATATATATATATATTCATTTGTGAATATTGTGTTGTGCTTGTGATTAGTTGTGTAGATAATAGAAGTTGATAAGTAGTGAAGTAGGATAGTTGTGAAGATAGGTGTGAAGTAGAAGATTGGTGTGTAGAAGATAGTTGTGAAGAAGATTGGTGTGTAGTATATTGGTGTGAAGAAGTTGTGTAGAAGGCGTGATCAAGTTGTGAAGTTGTGTGGCGTGTAAATTGGTGTGTAAGGTTTTCTCCGCCAAAAGGGAGTTTGTTGACATAGTGAAGAAAACTCTCGAGTAGGTGACTCGGGGAGTGGAGTAGGAACAAGGAAGGTGTCCTTATAGCCGAACCACTATAAATCCTTGTGTTGTGGTTTGATCTTTCTAACCCTTCTCATTACTTATTTATTTACCTTTACTATATTAGTTTTGTTAGTTAGTTACCATACAATTGTTCATATAGTGCAAGTATTGAATTCACATAAACTAGAATCGAAGTTTTTGAAAACAAACTTGTGTTTATAAATTTAAAAAGACGTAAAACTATTCAACCCCCTTCTAGTTTTCCACATGTTTGTTTGTTTGATTTTATTTATTTCCGTATGCATGCTTTATTTTTATTGTTTGTGGCTCATGTTTCAAAGTAAATTGTGAAAATGCTTTATTTTGTTTTTAACTTCGTCTTAATTACATATAAATGTATTTTTCAAAAGCTAAGTGTAAGGGGAGACCCAAATTTGTTTATAAGAATGAAATTGAGCATGAACCACAACAATATTAAATGGACATGTGCATTAGTATTTGTTAGAGTCAAATGCTTGTATCGAGTCATAATGATGTTTTGCAGGATTTTCCAAGAAGTAGGACATAAGTTTTTCTAGAAAATTTCCGGAAACTTAACGTAAAGATTTCTGCAGATCACTTCTGACGGCGTCATGAGTTAATTCCTTACGGCGTCATGTGTAAAATTCTGGAAATTTTGCTAGTTTTGTTTTTCTAACGGAGTCTTGAAGTTTTTGTTAATTCTTTAGTTTTATAAACTCCAGGAAATCTGCAAACATTCATTCCACAAGCATTATATCTTACATTATTTTCTAGGATTTGTTAGTATATATAGATTGTCGCCGATTTTACGCGAGGTTACTTTGTTTGTTTTCTCAGGTTTAACAGGTTACATATGACAAGAAGATGATTTATTTTTCTGGAATGGAAGCTTTGATGGTTCATTTTCTTGGAGGAAGATCTAACCTTGTTACCACACTATCTACGCCGAACGAATCAGGGGAGTATTTGCTTTCATTCTTTTACCTATTTTACTTTTACATCCTTTAATTGAACATTGGGGACAATGTTCATCCTAAGTGTAAGGGGAGGGTAAATGATGATACCTTATAGGATACAATTGCACTTAAGTTTGTTTGTTCGATGGTAAGTGTGTAATAAAACTAAGAGAAATACTTGTTAGTGTAATTTTAGCGCCAAATTTAAAATTTTTTACAACATTTAGGAGTGAAACTTTAGCCTTAGCAAGCGTCTCATGGATAGGAGTCGTATGACTAGCACAAAACCGTACTATACAGAAAAATTTTCCACCCAAATATGTGAGGTTCGCCTTTAGATTTGATAGGAAAAGCATTCACTATTAGTGCTTATGAGTGTACCGGTAGCATTTAGATTCTAGAACTTGTGTTAGTGATGCATCCCGAGATCGCTAGTGAGACTACATTCGTGTAGTAGGATTTACTACATGATAAGAGGCATTAGGGTCACCCTTGTGTTAAACCCGTATCATAATTACTTGACCATTTAAGTCATATTACTTGGCTAGTGAAGTCAACTAATTTTTCCCACACCTTAGCGTTGTACTCATTTTTAGTACACGAAACCCCTAGTATACCCCTCCGAGCCTATCCTTTCGTTTCTAACTTTAAGCATCTTACTTAAAGGAAGAATTTGTTACAACCCACTTAAATGTACACCTAAATCGCCTTAGTCTTCCGTGTATGCACTCATCTTTAGTGCATTATTGTTATTTATTTAAACCCTTAGTTAATTATCTAATTGATTACATGGTTGCTAAGTCGAGTCATATCTTGTACATATTGTTTTGCGACGATTGGGACTTATGGGTAAAGTACTTGTATTATGGAGTAATGGGGAAGAACATCATTTATTACCCTCATATGCGCATTAATCATAAAAGTACTGCAAGTGTTTTGATTATCTTAATTCGAGTCATTAGATTAGTTTATTGTAAAGTATGTAAAAATTCAAGTGTAAGGGGAATGTTCATTCCCTATGATGTATTAGTTTGGATGGTAAGGTAAGAGTGTATGCAAAAAAAAGTAAAAATAAAATAATATATATATATATATATATATATATATATATATATATATATATATATATATATATATATATATAGAATCGATAAAAAATTAAGAAAAAAATATAAAAAAAGAGAAAAGAAAGAGAAAAAAAACATACGGACTACCATGACGTTTCATTTTATGTTTGTATTATGTTTTTTTTTTGTTATTTTTGATTTATTAGCTTAAGTCGAGTCTAGTCTTGGCTTAGCAACATCATATTGTACATGTAATTAACCAAGATGATTAACTCGCCACCAGTAAAGATTGCCTATATCCAACAAAACCGTGTATTCCATATCCCTACACCTAACATTATAACCCTTTAAAAGACCTCTTTTATAGTTTATCCTAGGTGCTTACGCCATGTGGTAGAGGTTTGATCCTTTCCTAAGCCTATGGTTATCTATTTTGCTATGACATATAGTGAGAGATGTTTTCCATTTCCATATTGTGATAATTACTTTATTACACCCGAGAGATGTGAGTATCTAAACACTATTTGTGAGGTGCTAGAGTATGACCTCCGTGCTTGTCTTTGGTCTTTAGTGGAACGATTATTTGTTGTAATTACTTTTATATTAGTGTTAAATGACCCCTAACTTGCATTTTGATTAGAATAAAAGCGCATTTGCTTGAGGACAAGCAAATCTCAAGTGTAAGGGTATGTGATGAGGCGAAAAATGAACAATTTTTAGGGGGTCATTTAAGCCCGGATTTGAATTTACTTGATCAAATATTGCCCTAAATCGTTCCTTTTGTCATTTTAGGAACTTCTGGAGTGAATTCTGGAAAATGAAGCATTTTGGACGTTTTTGGAGCATAAAAGTAAATAAAACGGTAAAGTCTTAATTTTCCTTGCTGGGAACAGTACCTAACGGCGTCAAGAGTCTTCATGTGACGGCGTCAAGAGTAAAACAAGAGGTGGAAGTGGTGACGGTCTTGAGAAAACGTGACGGCGTCACGTATGGTCGTCATGGTTCAAGATATGGTGACGGCCCAGAATTAAATTACACATGACGGCGTTAAATTTGGATCTAGGCAATCCGATCTCATCATGGGCGGTGAGTTGACGACGTCAGAAATTCCTTCTTGACGCCGTCACCCTATAAATTCGATATATAGTTTTGAAATTTTAATTCATTACAGAGGAACAAGTAGGGTGTAACTTTGGAGAAACCCTAGCACGAATTTTACTATTTTTTCAAGGGTTTTTACCCTTTGAAACCCTTTCATGTCAATTTGAGATAAGTACTCTTTCAATTCAATCAATATGTCTATGTTTTGCTTGAATATATCTTACGCTTGTCTTGAATTTAACATGCTAGGCTAGATCTCTTGTGTGTTTGCTTAGATGTAGTGAAACCTAGATGTTAATTATGGGTTGATTGCTTGTTTATAGTTGTTACGGATGATTGTATTCGATGTTAGGCTTAAGAAAACTGGTAGACTTCCATATGGTAACATGCTTGAACGTCTTAAGAAACATGAACCAATGCGTACTAGGTTATTATGGTTGTATTTAATGCATGAGCGAATTCTAATGATCCCATGTTAGAAGCTTTTAACGGCTCGACATAGGAATGAAGTAGGAGCTTATAGAGCTCGGGAAGTACGTACGCCACTCCACGAATGGTATTAAGGAATATAACCCGTCATCCATGCAATTGTAACAAACTATCAACCTGTAAAAGATATCTATGGAGTAATGAAACCTAAGTAAACACAATTCTCCCCATTATTGTTCACACCACATTAGTAATTAGCTTTATTTTCATTTCTGTTATTTTATTTTGATTGCATCTTAGTTATTGGGTTAGTTGATTAGCAACTAATTCCGCCCACTCTTCCAAAAACCGAGATTTTTAATTGGTTTTATAAAAATATAAAAATACAAAAAGAATCATCCCTCACCTCTAGACCTAGTTTTTAGGCTTTCTAATCCTAGCGACACTATTCCTGAGTTGAACGATCAATCCCCCGGCACTTGTCGCTATACTATACTACAACGATCAGGTACAGTGCCTGGTGGTTGTAAGCTTCTTGAGATCCCTCGAGAGGTAAAACCTGGTGCGATTCCCACATATCAAGTTTTTGGCGTCGTAGCCCGAGGAATAGTTATTGTTTAGGTTGAAATTTATTTTGATTAGGTCTACTCTTTAGATTCCTTTTAGTGAGATTTTTATTTTCCTTTTGTTAGCTTTCTTTAGTCTATCTTTTCTTTGTGTCTTTGTTCATAAAAATCTTTCCATTGACTCTTCCGTTCACCAATATGGAGAACGCGAATCCGCCAAATTTTTCATCCAATCGATCGAATCCATTAAAAAAATCTAGCCTTTTCACTTCAAAATGACATCTTGATGTTTCGACAATATCATGGCGAATCTTTTCCCGATGCATGGACTCGTTTCAAATACTTACTACAAAAAGTCTTTCACTATGGTCTTGATTTATTGCCTCTACTTCAATTATTTCATACTCGTATCGACTACGAAACCCAAAAGAGGCTTGACTATGTAACAGATGGGAAGTTTTGGGAATATGATGTAAAAAACGCATGGGAAAATTTTGAGATTCACGCCCAGTACAGGAGTGGAACATGGGAACCAAAAAACGTAAGTGTAGACCTATTTTCAATTTGGAAGGCTCAATCGAAAAGTTTGTTTGGGGATAATAAGATTAGAGTTGAGACACCTAGATGCAGGTCATGGGTAGGCACTACCTTAATACATGATAAGCACATAGGTAATCTAGATACAATAGAGGATGAGGTGGATAATCCAAGCCCACAAAGTACCCCACAAGTCCTACCATCATTTGAGGCATACACACCGCCCGTGACTTACCCGGAACAAGTAGAAGAAAATTTAGGAATTCCGATGGAGGTAGAACCCTTGGACCAGGCACCACTTGAGGATATAGGTTTGAATACTTGTAGTGATAACCTTACTCCTAGTTCTAGGGAATTTCCTAGTGTTGATGAACCGGAACACCAATCTTTACACACCTTTCCATCCTTAGATATATTTCTAGGAGGCAAAAAAGGAACCGACCCACCCATCAACCAATATTATCCGGGTAGTTTTAGGATGAAGGAAGCCATTCACTCACCCCCTTCACCTCACGTGGCATATTTCCACCCTAAAGGTGTGTATCGCTACTTCCACCCGCACTTAATTCAAAGTGTAGGGAAAAACTCCCCTATTTTCGTTAAATAAGGGTAGAGTCAGGCTCGTGACTCTAACAAAAATAAGCGCTTCTTGGGAGGCAACCCAAGCTTTATTTATTTGTTTGTTTGTTTGATTTTATTTGTTTCCGTATGCATGCTTTATTTTTATTGTTTGTGGCTCATGTTTCAAAGTAAATTGTGAAAATGCTTTATTTTATTTTTAACTTCGTCTTAATTACATATAAAGGTATTTTGCAAAAGCTAAGTGTAAGGGGAGACCCAAATTTGTTTATAAGAACGGAATTGAGCATGAACCACAACAATATTAAATGGACATGTGTATTAGTATTTGTTAGAGTCAAATGCTTGTATCGAGTCATAATGATGTTTTGCAGGATTTTCCAGGAAGTAGGACATAAGTTTTTCCAGAAAATTTCCGGAAACTTAATGTAAAGATTTCTGCAGGTCACTTCTGACGGCGTCATGAGTTAATTCGTGACGGCGTCATGTGTAAAATTCTGGAAATTTTGCTAGTTTTGTTTTTCTAACAGAGTCTTGAAGTTTTTGTTAATTCTTTAGTTTATAAACTCCAGGAAATCTGTAAACATTCAATCCACAAGCATTATATCTTACATTGTTTTCTAGGATTTGTTAGTATATATAGATTGCCGTCGATTTTACGTGAGGTTGCTTTGTTTGTTTTCTCAGGTTTAACAGGTTACATATGACAAGAAGATGATTAATTTTCCAGAAGGGAAGCTTTGATGGTTCATTTTCTTGGAGGAAGATCTAACCTTGTTACCACACTATCCACACCGAACGAATCAGGGGAGTATTTGCTTTCATTCTTTTACCTATTTTACTTTTACATCCTTTAATTGAATATTGGGGACAATGTTCATCCTAAGTGTAAGGGGAGGGTAAATGATGATACCTTATAGGATACAATTGCACTTGTGTTTGTTTGTTCGTTGGTAGGTGTGTAATAAAACTAAGTGAAATACTTGTTAGTGTAATTTTAGCGCCAAATTTAAAATTTTTTACAACATTTAGGAGTGAAACTTTAGCCTTAGCAAGCGTCTCATGGATAGGAGTCGTATGACTAGCACAAAACCGTACTATTCAGAAAAATTTTCCACCCAAATATGTGAGGTTCGCCTTTAGATTTGATAGGAAAAGCATTCACTATTAGTGCTTATGAATGTACCGGTAGCATTTAGATTCTAGAACTTGCGTTAGTGATGCATCCCGAGATCGCTAGTGAGACTACATTCGTGTAGTAGGATTTACTACATGATAAGAGGCATTAGGGTCACCCTTGTGTTAAATCCGTATCATAATTACTTGACCATTTAAGTCATATTACTTGGCTAGTGAAGTCAACTAATTTTTCCCACACCTTAGCGTTGTACTCATTTTTAGTACATGATGAGGCGAAAAATGATCCATTTTTAGGGGGTCATTTAAGCCCGAATCCGACTTTATTTGATCAAATATTGCCCTAAATCGTTCCTTTTGTGATTTTAGGTGTTTGGAGAGTGAATTCTGGAAAAGAAGCTATTTTGGACGTTTTTGGAGCATAAAAGTGAAGAAAACGGCTAAGTACCTAATTTGCATGCTGAAAATACAAGGTGACGGCGTCAAGACCATCAGCTTGACGGCGTCAGACATGAAGAATTAAATATCGAAGGTGGTGACGGCGTCAGAAGGACTCGTGACGGCGTCAAAGTGGCAAAATTAATATACCGTGGGTGGTGACGGCGTCACATAGGCCGTCATAAGTGGATCAAGGCCGTCCGAGGAAGTATATGGCGGCGAGGTGACGGCGTCAGAAGTTACTCTTGACGCCGTCAGACTGTTTTTCCTATATATAGTTTTCTAGTTTTTTCATAAAAAAAGAGGAGAAGTTTTGGTGAAACCCTAAAGACGATTTTGGTGCCTCTTTTACAGGTTTTTCAAGGGTTCCAAACCCTTGAGACCTTGCATTGTAATTGAGATAAGTGTACTTTCAGTTCAATCAATATGTCTATGTGTTGGTTGTTTATCTCTTGTTCTTGTCTCAATTCTACTATGCTAGGCTAGATCTCTCTTGTGTTTGCTTAGATCTAATGAAACCTAGATGTTGATTATGTGTTGATTGCTTGTCTATTCTTGTTTTGAATGAATGATTTATATGTTAGGCTTAAGAAAACTGGCAGATCTCCAAATGGTAACATGCTTGAACGTCTTAAGAAACATGAACCGAGGCGTACTAGGTCTTTATTGGTTGTATTTAATGCATGAGCCACTGTTTACAATCCCTATAGTTGTGCTGGGTCATGGTGTAGGAGGAGATAAGAGCTCATAGAGTTGGGGAGTTATGTATGCCGCCCCATGAATGGTATTAAGGAATACAATCCGTCATTCATACAAGTGTAACAAGTAATTAACATGTAAAAGATATCTAGGGAGTAATGAAGTCTAAGTAAACACAATTTCTCCAACCACTGCTCACAACCTTAGTATAATTTAGTTTAATTTCATTTTTATTATTTTATTTTGATTGCATCTTAGCTTTGGGTTAGTTGAATAGCAACTAATTCCGCCCACTCCTTCAAAACCCGAGATTTTACTTGCTTTCATAAAAATATAAAAATACAAAAATAATCATCTTTCACCTCTATAACTATTAATTAGGTTTTCTAATCCTAGCGACACTATTCCTAAGCTGAACGATCAATCCCCTGGTACTTGTCACTATACTATACTACAACGATCAGGTACACTGCCTGGTGGGGGTTGTAAGCTTCTCGAGATCCCTCGAGAGGTAAAGCAAGGTGCGATTCCCACGCATCAGTACACGAAACCCCTAGTACACCCCTCCGAGCCTATCCTTTCGTTTCTAACTTTAAGCATCTTACTTAAAGGAAGAATTTGTTACAACCCACTTAAATGTACACCCAAATCGCCTTAGCCTTCCATGTATGCACTCGTCTTTAGTGCATTATTGTTATTTGTTTAAACCCTTAGTTAATTATCTAATTGATTACATGGTTGCTAAGTCGAGTCATATCTTGTACAAATTGTTTCGGGACGATTAGGACTCATGGGTAAAGTACTTGTATTATGGAGTAATGGGGAAGAACATCATTTATTACCCTCATATGCGCATTAATCATAAAAGTACTGCAAGTGTTTTGATTATCTTAATTCGAGTCATTAGATTAGTTTATTGTAAAGTATGTAAAAATTCAAGTGTAAAGGGATTGTTCATTCCCTATGATGTATTATTTTGGATGGTAGGGTAAGAGTGTATGCAACAAAAATAAAAATAAAATAATACATATATATAGATATATATATATATAATCGAAAAAAAATTAAGAAAAAAAGTATAAAAAAAGAGAAAAGAAAGAGAAAAAAAACATACGGACTACCATCCCGTTTCATTTTATGTTTGTATTATTTTTATTTTATTTTATTTTTGTTATTTTTGATTTATTAGCTTAAGTCGAGTCTAGTCTTGGCTTAGCAACGTCATATTGTACATGTAATTAACCAAGATGATTAACTCACCACCAGTAAAGATTGCCTATATCCAACAAAACCGTGTATTCCATATCCCTACACCTAACGTTATAACCCTTTAAAAGACCTCTTTAATAGTTTATCCTAGGTGCTTACACCATGTGGTGGAGGTTTGATCCTTTCCCAAGCCTATGGTAATCTATTTTGCTATGACAGGTAGTGAGAGATGTTTTCCATTTCCATATTGTGATAATTACTTTATTATAAGCGAGAGATGTGAGTATCTAAACACTATTTGTGAGGTGCTAGAGTATGACCTCCGTGCTTGTCTTTGGTCTTTAGTGGAACGATTATTTGTTGTAATTACTTTTATATTAGTGTTAAATGACCCCTAACTTGTATTTTGATTAGAATAAAAGCACATTTGCTTGAGGACAAGCAAATCTCAAGTGTAAGGGTATGTGATGAGGCGAAAAATGAACCATTTTTAGGGGGTCATTTAAGCCCAGATTTGAATTTATTTGATCAAATATTGCCCTAAATCGTTCCTTTTGTCATTTTAGGTACTTTTGGAGTGAATTCTGGAAAAGGAAGCATTTTGGACGTTTTTGGAGCATAAAAGTAAAGAAAACGGTAAAGTCTTCATTTTCCTTGCTGGGAACAGTACCTGACGGCGTCAAGAGTCTTCATTTGACGGATTCAAGAGTAAAACAAGAGGTAGAAGTGGTGACGGTCCAGAGAAAACGTGACGGCGTCACGTATGGTCGTCATGGTTCAAGATATGGTGACGGCCCAGAACTAAATTACACATGACGGCGTCAAATCTGGATCTAGGCAATCCGATCTCCTCATGGGCGGCGAGTTGACGACGTCAGAAATTCCTTCTTGACGCCGTCACCCTATAAAATCTATATATTGTTTTGCAATTTTCATTCATTATAGAGGAACAAGTAGGGTGTAACTTTGGAGAAACCCTAGGACGAGTTTTACTACTTTTTCAAGGGTTTTTACCCTTTGAAACCTTTTCATGTCAATTTGAGATAAGTACTCTTTCAATTCAACCAATATGTCTATGTGTTGCTTGAAAATATCTTACGCTTGTCTTGAATTTAACATGCTAGGCTAGATCTCTTGTGTGTTTGCTTAGATGTAGTGAAACCTAGATGTTAATTATGGGTTGATTGTTTGTTTATAGTTGTTACGGATGATTGTATTTGATGTTAGGCTTAAGAAAACTGGTAGACTTCCATATGGTAACATGCTTGAACGTCTTAAGAAACATGAACCAATGCGTACTAGGTTATTATGGTTGTATTTAATGCATGAGCGAATTCTAATGATCCCATGTTATGAGCTTTTAACGGCTCGACATAGGAGTGAAGTAGGAGCTTATAGAGCTGGGGAAGTACGTACGTCACTCCACGAATGGTATTAAGGAATATAACCCGTCATCATGCAATTGTAACAAACTATCAACCTGTAAAAGATATCTAGGGAGTAATGAAACCTAAGTAAACACAATTCTCCCCATTATTGTTCACACCACATTAGTAATTAGCTTTATTTTCATTTCTGTTATTTTATTTTGATTGCATCTTAGTTATTGGGTTAGTTGATTAGCAACTAATTCCGCCCACTCTTCCAAAAACCGAGATTTTTAATTGGTTTTATAAAAATATAAAAATACAAAAAGAATCATCCCTCACCTCTAGACCTAGTTTTTAGGCTTTCTAATCCTAGCGACACTATTCCTGAGTTGAACGATCAATCCCCCGGTACTTGTCACTATACTATACTACAACGATCAGGTACACTGCCTGGTGGGGGTTGTAAGCTTGTCGAGATCCCTCGAGAGGTAAAACCTGGTGCGATTCCCATGTGTCACAAACTTTCCATCAGGCAATAGCACCAACTCCCATACATCCTGATTCAGGAATTGTTGCATTTCCTCTTGCATAGCAACAACCCAATCTAAATCTAAAAGAGATTGAGCCAGACTTGTTTGTTCAACTTGAGACAAAAAGCAAGCAAAGAGACAATGCTGAAAGTCTATATGATTGTTCCTTTGTTAATGCTAAATGTAACAGACAAAGGCAGCATCACCAAACTTTGACTTCTTCACCTTATTTCTTGTCTGAACATTTGAAGTAGGATCACCAATAATCAATGATTGTGGATGGGAAATGTGAATCCTTTTAGTCACATGAGGACTAACATCAACTGAGGTTGGGAGGTTAGTGATTGTAGGTGCAAAGTCATCATCATATGAGGAGGAAGTGAAGATGCCTGTACTTGATTGATGATGAATACCTTCCAACTCAGAGTTTGAAGATTGTTCATTTGCAAGATCAGATGGACTAGGAAATCTTATGGGAGATTCATTAAACCCCAATGAGTCAACAGATAGGGTAGTAGAATGAGCAGCAGGAACAGAACTATCATCAGTAGGAACACTACCAGCAGAATGGGTAGCATCAGCAGAAACAATAATAGTAGGAACTGGAAGACTACCAGCAGGAACAGAACCATTATCAGCAGCATCCATGTTCCTGCGGGCTTCAATAGCTGCTTGTCACAATAGTTCCTTTGTGTCTTTGGAGAATTCAAAACTAAACTTTTCAGCTGCATCCATTGCTTCATGCTCTTGTCTTTGAAGCTTAGCAAGTTCTTCAGCATAACTTATATCAGCTTCAGTCATACCAGAAGAATCATTGGGCTTAGTACCTGAAAAGTGGTTAGTAGGATAAAAAGGAACCACAATAACTTGTTCATCACATTCTGAATCTGAATCATCATCTGAGGCACCTGCATTGTTAGCTTGTGGATCTTGTGTACCTGCAGATTGATTAGCTTTGAAACGAGTGTAACCCAAATGATCAGTTAAATAGTCAAGGTCAAAATACCACTCATGACCTGCTCCCTGAACATTAGGTTTATCTTCAAGAAATCTCAGATTCAGTGTTTCTTCTATCCTCTTGGCAGATAAATTATAGACCCTGTAAGCTTTACTATAAGCAGAATAACCAACAACGTACCCCTCATCAGCTTTTCCTTCAAATTTACCCAAGTGATCACTGGTATTCAGAATTGTCACATGACATCCAAAAGGTTTAAAGTAGCCAATGGTAGGAACTTTCCCAGTCAAAAGTTCATAAGGTGTTTTGTTGTGAGGTCTAGTAATTAATACCCTATTCAGAACATAGCAAGCAGTGCTAACTGCTTCAGTCCAAAACATAGTGGGTAGCTTAGAATTAGCAAGCCTAGATCTTGCAGCTTCTATTAAGGTCCTATTCTTTCTTTCTGCAACCCCATTTTGTTGTGGGGTCCTGGCATTGCTATAGTCCCTTTTAATTCCTTTAGACCCACAGAGTTCAATCAACCTAGCATTTTTAAACTCTATCCCATTGTCACACCTCATAACTTTAACCTTTTTGTTTAGTTGGTTCTCAATAAGGGCAATAAAGTCTTTAAGAGTCTGAAAGGTTTCATCCTTAGTTCCCAAAAAGAATACCCAACAAAACCTGCTATAATCATCAGTGACCACCAGGCAGAAGTATTTATGAGCAATATTTCTGATAGAAGTAGGACCAAAGAGATCCATATGAAGTAATTGGAGAGGTTATGAAATTGTGCTCATAGCTGTAATGGCCTTGTAACAAGCTTTGTGCTGCTTTCCTTTGTTGCAAGAAACACAATTATGCTCATTAGTAAAAACTTTGGAAGGAAGCCCTTGGACCAAACCATGTTTTGCCACCTTGTTGATGGTTTTGAAGTTCACATGTGCTATCCTTCTATGCCATTTAGTAGACTCATCCAAGGATGCTTTTGCTACCAAGCAAGCTAGATCACGTTCAGGCTGGACATCATTTAGATTGAATGTGTAGAGATTTTGACTTCTTGAAACTCTAAGCAAAACCTGAGTATCATCAGGTAACTTGAAGTCTTTAGAAAGCATAAGACAATCCTTTTCTTTGAACAGGACATTGTTCTTCTTGTCACACATTTGTGAAATAGAGAAGTTAAAGTTCTGAAGCTCTTTCACATAATAGACATTTTCAAAATCCAACTTAGGAGTCCTAATGGTTCCTTTCCCAGTTATCATGCCATCTCCACCTCCAAAAGTCATAGTGCCACCTCTAATTGGCACAAAATCTTCTAATCTTTCTATGTTCCCTAACATACACCTTAAGCATCCACTGTCTACAATACCTACATCTTTATTCTTAAGAGAATGATCCTACATAACAAAAATATGCAACAACATTAGTATCAATGGGAGACCCAAGTCATAATTGACTTGGGCCTGCCTTGTGGATCAATAAGAGTTAAACCATGTAGATTGATGAGATCCACCATTGTTCTCGAATCCCCTTTTAGATATGGTCTATTTTGTCTCCAAGAGCAACCAGCTGAGAACTTAACAGCAGTATCCCATCTTGCCCTCCCTATGTACATTGGGTCATAATGAACAGGCCAAAAATCATTTTGAAAGTAAGGGCCAGTAGGTCTGAAGAATGGTTTAGCAACTTTTCTCTTCCAACTAGCTTGAAAAGGTCTACCAGCAGAATTTGGCTTACCAGCAGGAACCGGTTTACCAGCAGGAACTGGCTTACCAGCAGGAATTGGTTTACCAGCAGGAACTGGTTTACCAGAAGGAACTGGTTTACCAGCAGGATTACTTCTGCTAGTTTTCAAATGTGGAACAAATGATGGAATGTCATTAACATTATTCCATATAGGTCTAGGTCTCTGTTGGTCACCACACACACCCATTCTTTTCTCATGAAAATCACAATCCTTTATAAGTTGATAAGCACTACCACAAACAAAACATGTTTTCTTCTTAAAAGATTTGTTCATAGCAGGAAATGTCTTATTACAAACAAACTTATCACAATCAAAACTAGAAACAGAATTGTTTTTCACGTAATTAAAAGAATTGTCTTTCACAGAATTAAAAGGTTGTTGGGAATTCTGCTAAGTAAGAATTCTGCTAAAGGTTACTGCTGAAGGTTACTGCTGAAGAGCTGGTTCCTGCTGAAGCAGTGTATCTGCTGAAGACTAGTTTCAGCATTATTAGTTTATGCGGATATAGTATTTCCGTATTTTATGTAATATAGTTTGGATATGCATGAGTTTATTTAGGAAGTGATAATGCATATCTTTTAGAAGTTTTAGAATATACGTTTCTTGGAAAACGGTTTAGGGTTCCTGATTGGTGCTAAACAGTCAACCTAAATTGACCAAGGAAATGGTCAACAAGGTCAAACAGCCTAGAGTCAATGCTCCATGGAATTATAGGGTTTCCACGGGTCGTTATGTCCCGACGAGGTGTGATGGTTATTAAACGGGCTTGTGATCGGGTGAATGTGGACAGGAAAAGGTTTGTGAGTGATTAAGCTAGGGAAACTACAAAGAAATAGCTTAAACAAGCTATAAGATGATTACGTGAAAGTTAGATACCTAAAAACGCTTAATAACTAAAAACGCGTACGTTCACGTTTGAAATAACGTAAACGTACAAAATAAAACGTGAAAAGTGAAATATGAAAACCCCTAGGGGTGAAAATGACACTTTTACAAACTTAAAATAAAAAGAAAATTTAAAATGAAAATGAAATTATTAAAATGATTATTTTAATATTTAAATACTATTTAATTAATTAAAACTATTTAAAAAGTAAATTAAACCTAATTTAAATAAACTAAAAATGATAAACACTACAAATTAAACTAAAAAGCTTGCAAAAATAATTTCTAAAACTTAAAATGAACTTGAAGAAAGTATAAAAATTAAAAATAAATATTTTTGTCTTTTTATGATTTTTTTTATTAATTAATTACTAATTAATTATTAATTACCTTATTAAACTAGTTTAAATTATAAAAAAATAGCAAATGAATAGTAAAAATTCTAGAAAAATTCCTAAAAATGTTTTATAACATATAAAAGCTAGGAAAAATATAAAAACTAGGTGTTGCTTAATAAAAACTAATTATGCTATTTAGAACTTAATATTTAGTTAATTATTAATAAAACTAATATTAAATCTAATAAATACCAAATGACAAAATAAAAATCTGAAAAATTTACTAAAATTACTTTAATATAAAAGGTAATTAATAAAAATATAAAAAACTAAGTGCTTGACAAAAATTTAAAAATGAAAATTAAAATTAAATTACATTAAATAGAAACTATCACTTAAAATTAAATTGATTTTTCTTGATTTTTCTTTTTGAAAACTAATTTACACCTAAAAACAACAAACTTTTGAAAAAACAACCTTTTTATAGATTGAAAATAAGCACTGTAGAGGGCAATAAGCCAAACAGTTGACTTTTGTTGACCAAGTGGGGAATTAAGCTAAAATGGGCTTAAGTGGGACCCACTATGGTTGAACCTGGTACAAATGAGTTTAGTGGACATGTATAAGCAAGAAAAAGCAACTAGGGTCCACAGAATAAGCTGAGAAATCAGATTAAGCAATTGGTTTGCTTATTTTAAAACCGAAAATGGGACAAGGTTTTGTGCCTAATTCAGGTGGGGTCCACAAGGTTTCAGGTCAAACAAAGGGTCAAACTAGGAAGCCTACCAAGGGGGGGGGGTTGAAAGGAACAAAACTTGTGGCTTGTGGACCACTGTGGAGGTCAAGAACCACCACCAAAGTGGTGGTGGTGGGCTGATGTGCAGCTGCAGCAGGGGGTTCACCTCCCCTGCAAGTGTTTTTGGATGAATGTGGGGCCCAACAGAAAATTGCTAAAAATATAAGGATGGTGAGACCTCAAAGTTGAGCTTTTGGACTACAAATCCACAAAAGCACAAGGTCTCAATCTCACTACAAAATTCAAAACAAATCTTGCTACTTTTGGTTTTTTCTAAAAAAGGTGCAATTTGACTTTTATGATTAAACTTAAAAGTTGACTTATTTGAACTTTGAGCTTAATTTAATGACTGAAAAACATGTAATAAGCTACATTAAGACTATATTAAGTTAAAACAACAACTAGAGAAAGGGTTTGGGTGAGTTGGAAACAAACTGTCCCAACAGTTGGACAGTTGAGGGCTTATGAGTGGGATTTTGACTTTTTTAGTAAAGACTCATAGATTTTATGACTGATATGAGATATTAGGACCTAGACTAATATGTTTACACTAAAATAGCAACTGAAACACAGGACTCAGTGGTGCAATCCACTAATCCTAACACACCTTAATAACCTTGATTTTATGATTTTTGAAGCAAACATAGATTCTAACCCATGAAACCTAACTCTTATCCCTTACAAGCATCTAATAAACATAAATGAACTGCACAAAGCTCAAAAAATAAATACATGAGAAATGAATGCCAAAATATGGAAGTTGCTTACATAAGTAGCCCACTGAGCATTCCACAAACAAGAACCATAAGACCAAATGTTATCACCCTACTGCTCCCATGAGCTCTAAAACCATGAGAATCCAAAACACATCCTGCTTCAAGCTTCTTTGCAATTGATTTTTATTTATTTATTTATTTATTTGGAATTTTTGATAATTTTTGTGAATGTACTCTAAACTGAGCAATACATCTCAGAAACTTAAGAAAACTGATAATTGAACTTAAATAAACTCAAAGAAGCACAATGTAACAACAATTAACAATAATGAGTGAAATTGTCAATTTCACTAAAAATTGCTAAATTTGAATTTCTTGAACAATACTTGAATTTTACTTTGAATAAAGGTTTTAATTCATTAACTGAACTGATTACAAGTGATTTCAACTGAAAAATACAATTGAAAGTGAAGCTATGCTACTTACGACTAAAACTATACTAAACTACTCTAATACCTATTCATTCCTGCCTCTTCCTTCTTTTATAATAACCTTTAGGGTTTTGTGGGCCCCTCTGAACGTTTCCCACCACTTATGGACCGTTGAATCCCTCTCTTTCATCCTAGCCATTGAATTGGCTTCTTGGCGCCAAAAATGGTCAAAGTGGTAGTTGGGGTAGTTTTGCAACAATAAATGGTTGGGGGGAGAAGTGGGAGACATGGAAGAGTGGGTTGGAGGCTATGGAGTGACTGGGGAGGTCAAGTTGGGGGAGACAAAGCTCCTGGTTATTAGGTGTTGATGGTGGTGTTTAGTGGGAGGGAAGGGTGAGTCAAAGAGGGGTTTGACCTAGCTTATTTATTAAACGGGGGAAGGGGTTTATCAGTTTAGGAAGTAGGCTGGGTGAAGTGGTGGTGGGCTAGGGGGTTTAGGATGTGGGCTTGGTTTGTGTTTTGGGTTTAGATTTGGTTTTGGTTTATTGGTTTTGGGTGGGATTTAGATATTAAGGGATCCTTTTGGTTTTTTAGCCCAAAAAGCACAAGGACCATTGTTGTATTTTTCTGATTTTGAAGGGTGGAAAGTGCAAACTTCCCAAAGTTATCATAAGGACCATTTTTGCCATTAATAAATAGTACAAGGGTTAAAATTATTAATTTTCCATTTTTTATAACCCGGGGACTAAATTTGACACTTTTGAAACATAGGGGACCAAAGTTGTAATTTTACCATTTTGAACTTTAAAGGATTAATTTTGACAACTTGTGAATCCCCAAGGACCTTTGATGATAAATTCCTTGTCTTGATTAACTAGGGACTAGTTTTGATAACTTTTGAAAGTTGGGGACTGAAACTGCCAATTCTGCAAACTTTGTACGTTTTCCATTTGTTTTTGCTCATTTTGCATCTAAAACATATAAAACACAATTTTGAAATATTTTTAGTATTTTGATGCATTTCTGAGTGTATTTGTATGTTTTGCAGTTCAGATTTGACCAAAAATGATGAGTGTTTGAGCACTCATCAGTTCCCTGTGTATAAAAGGAACACACGATTATGTATTGAATTACGTTTTAGAAAACACTTTCATTATTATTAAAAGATCCATAGAGGATCAAAAGTTCTTAGTATTAAACTTGTGTTTGTTTCCGCTTTAAAATACAAGTTACAGAGATTGTCTATTAGTGTGTTATTGATTACATTAACATATCTAACGATTCTAGAGTGCTCAAGAAGATCTATCAAGGTCTTATAGTTCAACAAGTGGTATCAGAGCCTCGAGAGAGTCTCTGTTATACTGAGAAACACAAATCTTACACCTTAAGAATCCAAACAAATCAAGAAACATGCCTGGATCTGATGATGAAGTTGATACAACCCAAAACCTTAACACCACTTCTCTTCAACAACTCAAGCTCTCCAACAGTAATGCTAAATTTCCATACTTGAAGAATGCTGAAGACTATGATTTGTGGTCCATGAAGATGCAGAACTGTATCACAAACATAGATTGAAATCTTTGGGAGATTGTTCAAAAGGGAAACAGCCTGAAAAAGCATGTTAAAGATGCTAATGGGGTAGTTACAATTGTAGGCCCCAAAACTGCTGAGGAGGTTCTAGCCGTGCAAAGGGAGAATAAAATAAGAACAATTCTGCTCAAAGCTATACCAGATGACCACATGGGTGACTTCCACTTCATGGAGGATGCCAAGGATATTTGGATGGAAATAAAGGCTAGATTTGGTGGGAATGAGGAATCAAGAAGGTTGAAGAAGTCTATGTTGAAGCAGCAGTTTCAAGAGTTTCAGATATCTGAGGAAGAAGGCATTCACAAAGGCTATGACAGGTTCCACAAGATTTTAAGTCAACTTAATCAGCTGAAGGCTAGACCAGACAATGAGGACTGTAATGCTAAATTTCTGAGATCTTTGCCACCATCTTGGTTGCAAGTATGTATTGCTCTCAAGACCAAGGGTGGGTTGGACATGATGTCCTTTGATGACCTCTACAACAGGCTTAAATCACTTGAGCCTGATGTTAGAAGTCCCATTCGTCCATCCACTCACTCAGCATTTGTTGGCACCACTACAAAACCTGTGCATCATGCCTCAAGCTCTTATTCATCAGGAGCATCTTCTCAAACCCAAACTCAATCTGCTCCTAAATCAAAATCTAGTAGTTTAATGGATGACATTGTTTACTCATTTGTGGCTGAATATGAACATCAGCAGTTTCTTGCTTATGAGGATTTTGAACAGGTAGATCCTTTGGAGATGGAGGAGATGCACTTGAAATGGCAGCTTGTAATGATCTCTATGAACATTAAGAGGTTTGAAACCAAGTCTGGAAGGAAGTTTGGCTTTAATGGAAGAGAGGCAGCAAGGTTTGACAGAAGGAAGGTTAAATGCTACACTTGTGGCCAAGTGGGACATTTTTCAGGAGAATGCAAGGAGAGGAAGTCTGGTGATGAAGTTAGATATGGATCATATCCATTGGAATCAGGGACTCCTAAGGCTGCACCTTTAAATGCTATGGTGACTCTTGATCACCAGATTGATTGGGCTGAACTTGAACCTGCTGGAGAGGAAGCTTCTACTTCTACACAAGTGAATCTGCTGGCATACTCACCTTCAGAGGACAAGAAGGAGCAAGTCTCCTTGATGGGAATCTCTCAGGTACACAATTGTGTGTTTGGATGTAGTGTAAGATACAATGAGCTTAAACAAGAATATGATGAATTGAAACCAAAGTACAATGAGTGTTATATTGAAGTAGAATCCTATAAAATGGCTTTAAAAACTTTAGAGAAACAAAAGGTTTGGTTTCAAAAGAATCAAGTTAAATATGATGAAAAGATAAGAGTTCTAGAAAGTGATTTAGAAATTGCTAAGATAGACTTAAGACGTACTGAAAAAGAGAAATCTGATTTAGAAAAGGAAAAACAAGAATTACAGGCTAAGTTAGATAAAGAGATAACTGGTCGTATGAAATGGCAGGAAGGAGCATCTAATTTGAGTAAATTGATTGATGATCGCCAATCTGTTAGGTCTAGAAAAGCATTAGGATATGAGAAATATATAAATCCTGAAGAGTTAACATATCCTGATATGTCTAGTATTTTTGACCCTGAACCAGCCTTAGCATATCAAACACCTGTTAAATTTGTTAAGGAAGGGGGAATGAATGCTATCTCTGGACCTATAAGAGGGGAACATATGCCTATAGACCTGTCCATACCTAGTGACTTTGATGGATCACACCATCTCTATGGCAAAAAGTCAACTGACTTGCCAGACCCTATTATTAAATCTACTGACTTTGTCTCTTGTTGTGACAGTGACAAGTCTTCTGATGAAGGGTCTACCTCATTTGCCAGCTGTGATTCAAGTGAGAAGTCTGACCTGCCCAAGACCACTCCCAAGACCACTCCCAAGACCACACCAAAGACATCACCCAAGACTCCCTACAAGCCTTCTAGAGTTGCTGCTGATACCAAGACAGTTTCTACTGAAGACTTGTTTTTAAATTCTTTGCAAAATAATAATTTTGGTTCTGTTAAAAACAATTCTGTTTATCATGGTGGTTTGAATACTTTTTCATGTTATGGAACTTCCTTTAGTTTGAATAAATCTTCTAAGAAGAAGAAATGTTTTGTGTGTGGAAGTAAATCTCACTTGATTAAGGATTGTACTTTTCATGAGCAAAGAATGGGTGTATGTTTTAGTCAACGGAAACCTAGGCAAATGTGGAAGAATGTTAGTGAAATACCCTCTTTTGTTCCACATCAGCAGAATTCCAATTCTGCTGAACCACATTCTTCATGGAGAAGAACCAGTACTAGACCATATGTTCGACCCACTAGTTCTTTCTTTTCTAATGGTTATTGGCCTAATCACTTTGACTCAATGTATTATGGTGGTGGGCATTGGAATACTGCTGTAAAGCCCTCAGCAGGTTGTTCTTGGACAAAGAAGGGACCTAATTTGCATTACATGCCCAAGAAGAATGGTGGATCTAAAACATCTACATGACCTATCACTAATGATCCACAAGGCAGGCTCAAGTCAGCAATGACTTGAGTCTCCAATGTGTACTAACTTTTGTATATTTTTGTTGTTGTTGTAGGATCATCCTTTGAAAAGTACTGGAGTAGGTATAGTTGATAGTGGTTGTTCTAGAAGTATGTCAGGGAACAAGGACAAGATGCATGACTTTGTGCCCATAGAAGGCGGAGGCAGTGTAACTTTTGGTGGTGGAGATGGCAAAATTACTGGGAAAGGAACTATTAAGACACCCATGTTAGACTTTGAGAATGTTTATTATGTGAAGGAACTGGAGCATTTTAATCTATTCTCTGTATCACAAATTTGTGACACTAAGAATAAGGTTTTTTTCTCTGAAGATGAGTGTCTTGTACTCTCCAAGGACTTCAAACTTCCAGAAGACACAACTGTTCTGCTGAGAGTTCCTAGAACCTTCAACTTGTACACATTCAATCTGAATGATGTCAAGCCAGAAGGTGATCTAACATGTTTGGTGGCCAAAGCTTCCCAGGATGAATCTACCAAGTGGCATAGGAGAATGGCTCATGTGAATTACAAGACTATCAACAAGTTGTCTAAACTTGGTCTTGTTCAGGGCCTTCCTTCTAAACTCTTCACCAATGAACACAATTGTATTGCTTGCAACAAGGGAAAGCAACACAGAGCCTCTTACAAAGCCATCAAAGCTGTGAGCACCATTTCAGAACCTCTTCAGTTGCTGCACATGGATCTCTTTGGTCCAACTCCTATTAGAAGTATTGATCATAAGTACTTCTGTCTGGTTATCACAGATGATTTTAGCAGGTTTTGCTGGGTATTCTTTCTAAAAACAAAAGATGAAACAACTCCTATTTTGAAAGAATTCATAACTTTAATTGAAAACCAGCTTAATAAAAAGGTTAAAGGAATTAGGTGTGACAATGGGACAGAATTCGAAAATGTTGTTTTCATAGAATTCTGTAAGTCTAAGAGGATTAGAAGGGACTATAGTACTCCAAGGACCCCACAACAAAATGGGGTTGCTGAAAGGAAAAATAGAACCTTAATTGAGGCAGCAAGATCAATGCTTGCAGACTCCAAATTACCCACTATGTTTTGGACTGAAGCAGTAAGTACTGCTTGCTATGTCTTGAACAGGGTATCCATCACTAGACATCATGTCAAGACACCTTATGAACTTCTCACTGGGAAAGTTCCATACATACATTACCTTAAGCCTTTTGGATGCAAAGTGACCATCTTAAATACTGCTGAAATACTGGGTAAGTTTGATGGGAAAGCTGATGAGGGATACATTGTGGGTTATTCAGCTCATAGCAAGGCCTATAGGGTTTATAATCTGAATGCCAAAAGGATAGAGGAGACCCTTAATCTAAGATTTCTTGAAGATCAGCCTAATACTTAAGGACAAGGCCATTCTTGGTATTTTGACCTAGATTATTTGACTGATTATTTGGGTTATACTAGACATGCTTCTAATCCTCATGCAGGTACCAAAGATCCAAATTCTAACCCTGCAGGTTCCATGGATGATGACTCAGAATGTGAATTTGAGCCAGATGAACATACCATTGTTGTACCATCTTTTCCACCTAACCATTTTGTAGGTAATCATTCTGCTGCTGAACAAGATGATGAGTCACATTATGCAGAGGATCTTGCAAGACTGAAGAAGCAAGAACATGCTGCTACAAAGGAAGCTCAGAAACTCAATGACAAGGTTTCACAAGAGGCTGAAGCAATCCTACATCAATCAGCACAAGCAGTCAGTGGAAACCAGGATGCTGCTGACATTTCTATTGAAGGCACACCTATTCCCACTGACAAGTTCAAAGCTGCTGATACTAATGATGCCAACTCTCCCATTTCTACTAAAGTATCTACAGACTTGGAGAAGCCCTTTACAAGATTTCCAAGTCCTTCTGATCTTGGGAATTATCAGCCAAAGCCTGGCCTATTTCACTCAGCTTCTTATGATACTGAGTTTGGGCCTACAGTCAACAACCTTGATGCCACAATTGATGTTAACCCTACAGCAACAAAAAGGATTCATAATGCTCATCCCTTATCAGAGATTATTGGAGATCCTAAAGCACCTGTTAGAACTAGAAGCACTGTAAACAATACAAAATATGGTGAAGTTGCTTTCATCTCTTATGTCTACAATCAAAAGAGGGACAATCACACAGACTTCAAACATTGTCTGTTTGCATGCTTTCTTTCTCAGATAGAGCCAACTAGTGTTCCTCAAGCACTGGCAGATTCAAGTTGGCTTGAAGCAATGCAAGAAGAGATGCTGCAATTTAAGAATTAGCAGGTTTGGATTTTGGTTCCTCTTCCTGATGGTAAATGTGCCATTGGGACAAAATGGATTTTGAAGAATAAAAGAGATGCAAGGGGGATTGTGGTGAAGAACAAAGCTAGATTAGTGGCTCAAGGGTTTATACAAGAGGAAGGCATTGACTATGATGAAGTCTTTGCACCAGTGGCCAGAGTTGAAGCTATTAGGATCTTTTTGGCCTATGCCTCTTATATGGGCTTTATGGTTTATCAGATGGATGTTAAAGGTGCTTTCTGATTGGGTCTAAACCGTCAGATTATTATTGACCAAGGTCAATAAGTCAAAGATAGCCTAGAATCAATACTCCGGTGATAGTGTAGTGTTTTCCCGGGTCGTTAAAGTCCCAGCGAGATCGAAATGGTATTTTTGGAAATCGTTTATGAGAAAGTGGCACTGAGGACAGTAGCCAGATGATGTGGAGATGATATTGCTACTGTTATGATGGTATTTGTACACAGATATAATATTCACAAAAATCAGGTATACAGATATATGCACGTATTCACAATTCAGATTTACGTAATCGGACTGAAAAAGTGGGATTTTGGTATTTATCAAACTACAGGGGGTGCTTTTGATACTTTTTAAAACTTAAAATTAAAAATGAAAATGAAATTATAAAAATGATTAAAATACTATTTAAATATTATTTAATTAATTAAACTATTTAAAATCTAAACTAAAATCTAATTTAAATTAACTAAAAATTATAACTATTACAAATTAAACTAAAAAGTTGCAAAAATATTTTCTAAACCTAAATTAGAACTTGAAGAAAGTATAAAAAATGAAAATAAATATTTTTGTCTTTTTATGGGTTTTTTTATAAATTGAAAACTATTTAACTTAATTAAACTAATTAAACTACTTTTAATTAATATTAATACTAAATTAACTTAGAAAATTAAGATAAAATTTATAAAATTACTTAACCATCACAGGAATCCTAAAAAATTATAAAAACTCTAAAAATTATGTTTTAAGATTAAACTACTAATTATTTACCTTTTAATTAACTTAATACTAATTTAAACAATTAAAATAAGAAAAATATAAAATGAACAGTAGAATTCAAAAATATATTTTCTAAAAGTCTATTATACTATATTAGAGCTAGGAAAAATATAAAACTAAGTTTAACCTTATAAAACTAAATAAGCTAATTAATACTTAATATTAATTAATAATTAATAAAACTAAAATTAAATCTAATTAATACTAAATGACAAAATAAAAATCTGAAAAATTTCTCAAAATTACTTTACTATATAAGGTAATTAATAAAAATATAAAAACATTAGGTATTTAATTAAAATCTAAAAATGAAAATTAAAGTTAAATTGAATTAAATAGAAACTATCACTTATTTTAACTTTGACTTTTTTGGATTTTTCTTTTACAGACTTGTTTTACTAATGAAAATAAAGAACTTTTGTGAAAACACATTTCAAAATAGCTTATAAATAAGCTATATGCACCCCCTTGGCTTACACAGTTGACTTATGTTGACTGTGTGGTCAAATGAGGTCAACTGGCTTTGGGTGGGGTCCACAATGGTCAAAATGGGCACAAACAAGCTTGACAAACTTAAATAAGCCAAAAACAACAAGCACTGAGCACAAATAAGCTGAAAAAACCAAATAAGCACTTTTGCACAATCACAAATGAACTCAGAACTGGGACAGACTTTGTGGGCAATTCTAAGTGGGGTCCACTGGGTCTTAGGTCAAACAAGTGGTCAATGTCTAGTCCCTGGTAGTAGGGGGTTGAGAAAACCAGCTTATGGAGTGTGCGACCCACTGTGGTGGTCACAAAACCACCTCAAAGTGGGTGATGTGGGTAAGTCTGCTGGTGTGCAGGGCACAATCTTGCCCTGCAGCTTACTTCCAAAGCTTGTGGAAGCTTATAGAAAATTTGCAAAAATAAAACCAATGTAGGACTTAAAAGTTGAGGTGGTAATGTATGATTACAACAAATTTCAGCCCCTCAATCAAAGTACATAAATCACAAATATTCTTGGAGTTTTTACAAAAATCTGAGAGTGGGAAGTTTTGACTTTTTAATTAAACCAGAACTTTGACTTATTTGAGTTTCTAATGGCTTTTACAGATTACAAACTAAGTTATGAGCTATATTTGAACTAGTTACTACTACATTAACAACTAATTTAACCAATGAGATGGATTTTGAAACACAAAACCTTCACAGTTAACTGTGAAGGTTAGCTTTTTGTGTTTTTGACTTTTTGACCAAGCAAACCTTGTTTTTATACTCAAGATGATATACTGAGAACTTATAAAAGTTATTCAAAACAACTTAGACCAAAGAAACACAGATATCACAAGTGAAATCTGCTAATCCAAACACACCTTTATGTGGATCTGTCTTGAGTTTTTCAAATCAAAAGCTTACTAAGGTTTATGAACTTGATCCAAACTGATTAATTATGACTAGGTAACTATGTTTAAGCACTGGAAAACAGTTTACTTCTACAATGACACAAGTATTACTCTTAAACTAAGTTTGACAATAAAACCTAAAATTTAAATAGCTAATTATTCTAACAAACAAACATCAATTATTAAGTTAGAAACTACTTAAACAATAGACAATTAATACAAACAAACACAGATTATCAGATCTAAGCAACAAATCTGAACTAACTAGGAACTAGACTTTTAGGGGAAATTTGAAATTAGCAAAAGCTTACAACCAAACCCCTAGCTGAACAAGGGGCTTCTCCACAGAAGCCTATCTTTAGATAGGCCAATTAAGCTCCAATCTTGATCATCAATCCATCTTTCAACCTGAAAATCAAACTCAAACAAAACAGTTGACCAAGTTTGACTTTTCTTAAATTTTTAGTTTCCTTCTAGTATATCTGGATTTTAGAGTCTCTAAAGCTTAAATAAGCTTGATGGAACCTATTTGACCCTAACTTAGTCCATGAAACTTGCTTCTTCTTCTCAACTCAGAATACAAAAATCTCAAAATTATTTGAAAATGGCATAAACTGAAATACTGAATAGAACTTGAATTTGATTAATTAAAAACTTGAGATTACATGAGAATAGACTTTTACAATGATTAAAAGCTTAAGAAACTAACAGAAATTCAAATTAAGCTAAATGCGACCTAAATTACTCTTAATTAACTAACTGCCGACTTCATTGCACTCTTCTCCCTTTTATAGCCCAAGATTAGGGTTCCTAAAAGCTTTCTGAGCATATCCCATCTAATCTTGGCCGTTGATTTACTCTGAATCGATCCACACCTTTAAAACTGATTTTGGCGCCAAAAATTAGGAAGGGAATTTTGGACTGGAATTGCAACTGGGGGGGGGGGGTGGCATTAATTGCTGAGGTGATATAAGGTGCAGAGGGGTGTGGGAGGGTGATGATGGTTTGGTATCAAGTGGTGGTGGTGGATGAAGGTGGTTTTGCAGAGCTACGGGGTGGTTTTGGGGGTGAGGGTGGTTTGGTCAAACTGGGTTTGACCGGGGGTTATTTAAAACGGTTTTGTGGGATGGTTGGGCTTAGGAGTGGGCTTGGGTAAAGAGTGGGCTTTTGGTGGGTTGGATTTGATTTTATTTTGGGATAATAATATTTAAGGGTCCGGTTTAGGTTTGTATTTCACAAGGACCTTTTTTGTAATTTTTGCAAAGTTTGAGGGTAGGATTTGGCATGTTTCTAATTTGTTTCCAAGGGTATTTTATGCCATATTGTGAATAGTAAAAGGTCCTTTGTTGATTTTTTCAATTTATTTTCACTAGGGACTGAAACCGTTAAACTTTCAAACTTCAGGGACCGTTTGTGTAATTTTCACCAAACTTTCCACCAAGGACCAATCCTGTCATAAAAGGTTAGTGCAAGGACAAAATTTGTTTTTCTCAAAGTTTTTCATATCCCAGGGACCATTTTTGACAATTTCCAAAGTTCAGGGACTAAACTTGACATTTTGTGAAACTTTTCACCAAAGGACTAATTATGTAACTTTTTGATTTATAAGGGCCTTTGGTGACTTTTTCAAATTTTTAGAATGACCAGGGACTAGATTTGACAACTTTTGAAAGTTGGGGGACTGAAACTGCCAATTATGCAAACTTTGTGCGTTTTTCATCTGTTTTTGGTATTTTTGCATTTGAGACATGTAAAACACTTTCCTGGGATATTTTCACTATTTTGATTCATTATTGAGTGTTTTTGGATGTTTTGGCAGCTCAGAAATGGTAAAAATGATGAGTATTTACACACTCATCAATCCCCCACACTAAAACATTGCTAGTCCCTAGCAATCTTTTGAGAAAAACTTGATGGATTTAAAATTCTCTTTACCAAAAGCCATCACTTTTGGAGTAGCCAGGCGTAAGAACTGTGGCACACCTGATAACCGTGTGATTTTGAGCAAACCACCAGCTGTCAACGGATTTGATTAGTCTTTACCAAAAGCCGTTTGCTTCTGGACTAGCCTGCATCTTGATGGACTAAGTCAACATCTTGGTGAGTTGAATACCAATTATGGATTTTCCACGGCCTTTACCACAAGCCATAATCTTGTGGGCTAGTCAACTCATTTTCTTATGAGGATGCGGGGGAGCTGAGGAACCATACAATTTTTGGCAAATTGCCAGCCATCAACGGGTTTGAGATGTCTTTACCAAGAGCCGTTTGCTCCTGGACTAGCCAATCCATTTGTCATTTAGACTTTGGCGGACTGATTACCACAAAAATTTTGAAATAAAGTGAAAAATTTAGGCCTAAAAATGGGGGTACTTAGAAAGTTTTGTGATAAAATTCGTAAGAATTTCCCCTCCCCCCCCCCACACTAGAACTGAATATTGTCCTCAATATTCAAAGTCCCAGCTATTATGCCGAATCGCTGAACGGAAAAAGCTAATATTCGATGCTAACTGTGGAAATTTGGATTTTATTGTTCACTTTATTTATCTGTACATACAATTTTATTATTATTATTATTATTATTTATTTTTATTTTTATTTTTTCTTGAGGAAACTTATATACAAATTTACTTTTCAAATGGTGGGGGACGGCCACTCCCCCACACTAGGGTGGTAGAAAGTAGAAAGAAGTCAGAAATACGGGTGAAAACCCATATATGTTGCTAATTTTTGTTCACCGAGTCACTAGCTTGACTCGATCCCCGAATTCATTGGTCCATGGGGAAAGTTTGGAGATCCGGGACAACCATGGGTGGTATGTCCTCTCCAAAATAATGTTTCAGTCTGTGACCATTCACTTTGAAGTTGGGACCTTCGGGTTGAGATAATTCAACAGTCCCGTATGGATATACTTTAGCAATAGTGAATGGTCCGGTCCATCGGGTTTTTAATTTCCCCGAGAAGATTTTTAATCTTGAATTGAAAAGAAGGACTCTGTCACCGACATTGAAAACTCGGTTCTTAATCTTAGAGTCGTGAATCTTCTTTGTCTTTTCTTTGTAGATCAAAGAGTTCTCGTAGGCTTGATCACGAAGTTCGTTTAATTCATTGACTTGAACCTTACGGTGATCACCCGCTTTATGAAGGTCGTAGTTAGCATGTTTCAAGGCCCAGTAGGCTTTGTGCTCGAGCTCGATCGGTAAATGACACGCCTTCCCGTATACAAGCTTGTATGGAGTACACCCGATGGGTGTTTTGTAAGCTGTACGGAAGGCCCAGAGTGCATCATCTAGTTTATCCGACCAGGAAGCACAGTTTTCACCTACTGTCCTCTCAAGAATCCGTTTAATACCACGGTTTGAAACCTCCACCTGCCCACTTGTTTGGGGGTGATATGCGGTGGAAAGACGATGAGTAACACCGTACTTAAGCATGACTTTTGCAAATTGATCATTGCAAAAGTGAGTACCGCGATCACTAATGATGGCACGTGGGGTTCCAAAACGAGCAAAGAGGGATTTCAAGAATTTCACAACTACTCGGGCATCATTAGTGGGTAAGGCCTTAGCCTCAACCCATTTTGACAAGTAGTCAACAGCCACGAGTATGTATTTGTTTCCACGAGAAGATGGGAATGGCCCCATAAAATCAATGCCCCAGACGTCAAAGATTTCACAAACTTGAATAGCATTTTGTGGCATTTCGTTCTTTTGTGAAATATTCCCGTGACGCTGACAAGCATCACAGGTTTTGACTAACTCGTGGGCATCCTTATAGATCGTGGGCCAATAGAAACCGGAATCAAACACCTTTTTGGCGGTGTAGTTAGAACTATGGTGGCCCCCGGTGGGTCCAGCATGGCAAGCCTTGAGAATATCAGCGGCTTCCTGTCCGTATACACATCGCCTGATGACTTGATCGGCACAGATTTTGAAGAGGAAGGGGTCGTCCCAGAAATAATGTTTGACGTCTTTAAAAAATTTGTTTTTCTGTTGGGACGTTATCCCCTTCACGATGAAGTTACCCGCACGGTAATTTGCAAAGTCGGCAAACCATGGGGTAGTAGAGTCACCACGAAAAGTAACCGCACTGAGTGTCTCGAGAGGGAATGATTCATTTATTTCTTGTTTCTCGGACACATCTTGATGTGGGTTTTCTAATCGTGAGAGATGATCAGCAGCAAGGTTCTCGGCTCCTTTTTTATCATGAATAATGATATCAAATTCCTGAAGGAGGAGAACCCAACGGAGAAGCCTCGGCTTTGCATCTTGCTTTGCAAATAGGTACTTCAAAGCCGAGTGATCCGTATACACCACGCATTTGGTCAGGATCAAGTATGACCGGAATTTCTCAAAGGCATACATCACAGCTAGGAGTTCTTTTTCAGTGGTGGTGTAATGACCTTGAGCCTCGGTCATAGTCTTACTTGCGTAGTGTATAGGCTGAAAGTATTTTGCTTTACGTTGCCCCAAGACCGCACCTATGGCAAAATCACTAGCATCGCACATAAGCTCAAAAGGTAGGTCCCAATCGGGGGCAACAAGAATCGGTGCCTCGGTAAGCTTTTTCTTTAATGTTTCAAAAGCTTTGATGCACTCAGGAGGGAAGATGAAAGGATCATCCTTCTCGAGGAGATGAGTCATAGGCTGGGCAATCTTAGAAAACTCTTGGATAAACCTACGGTAGAAGCCGGCATGACCTAAAAAGCTCCTAACACCTTTTACGGTGGTGGGATGAGGTAATTTAGCAATGACATCGATTTTGGCTTTGTCAACCTCAATCCCGTTCTTTGAGATTTTATGGCCGAGGACTATGCCCTCTTTAACCATAAAGTGACTCTTCTCCCAGTTGAGACTCAAATTCGTTTCTTTGCAACGTTTAAGCATTTGTTCCAAGTGGGAGAGACAGGTCTGAAATGAATCCCCGATGACTGAAAAGTCATCCATGAATACCTCCATAGTTTTTCCGATCATGTCGGAAAAAATAGACATCATGCACCTCTGGAACGTGCCTGGTGCATTACATAAGCTGAAAGGCATACGTCTGTAAGCAAAAGTTTCGTAGGGGCATGTGAAGGTAGTCTTCTCTTGATCTTGGGGATCAATGGGGATTTGGAAGTAGCCCGAGAAGCCATCGAGGAAGAAGTAGTATTCATTTCCCGCAAGTCTTTCGAGCATTTGGTCCATAAAAGGGAGAGGAAAATGGTCTTTACGGGTGGCTTCATTTAACTTTCGATAGTCAATACATACTCGCCAACCCGTGACCAAACGAGTTGGAATCAACTCGTTATCCTCGTTGGTGACAACGGTAATGCCACCCTTTTTAGGGACACAATGAACTGGGCTAACCCAAGGACTGTCAGATATAGGGTAAATCAATCCCGCATCAAGAAGTTTAAGAACTTCTTGTTTGATAACTTCGTGGATTTTTGGATTTACCCTTCTCTGTTGTTGCACTGCTGGCTTAAAGTCATCCTCCATTAAGATTTTATGAGTACAAAAGTTCGGGCTTATGCCCTTAATGTCAGAGAGTTTCCAAGCGATTGCTTGTTTATGTGACTTTAGAACCTTTAGGAGTGCTGCCTTTTCCTCAACTTTTAAGTCCTTAGCAATAATGACGGGTAATTTATCATCACCCTCCAGAAATGCATATTCTAGATGAGGAGGCAAGTCCTTGAGCTCAACCTCGGGAAAGTCTTCAGTTATTTCAACATTTTTGACTTCCGCTTTATGAGGTATTTTTGGAGACGGAGAGGGTGAAGGATCGTCATTTAACAATCTTTCAAGGAGAAGAATGTCCCCCTCCGAGTCAAGATAGTTTTCATCAACCCCACTTGGGATTGAGCTATCTTGAGCAAGAAATGCCTCGACCTCTTCCAGAAGGAAGTCACTTCCCTCAAACGGAGTGAGGGAAGGGGAAGGGTCGGAAATGATAGGGTCAGTAGAAAGACTGCCACTGGATGAGAAACCAAGGACCTCTTGAGAATACTCCTCAGACGCAACATCAATGTTGTCAATTCGGTTAACCATTTCTGCGTCATAGTTGGAAGAGTATCTTGAAGTCTGATCAAGATTGAATGTGATGGCTACACCACCAACACGTAGAGTGATTTCTTCTTCGAATACATCGATTAAAGCACGACCCGTTCTTAAGAATCCCCTCCCGAGAATGAGAGGGACTCGTGGGTCAGCATCGAAATCAACAATCACGAAATCTTCCAGAAAATGGAACTTTCCTACTTTCACGAAGATATCTTCGGCAATTCCGAGAGGACGGGATATAGTACGGTCTGCAAGCTCGAGTGTCATGCAGGTCGGAGTGAGAGCAGGAAGCGAGAGTCTTTTCCAGACTGTGTAAGGCATCAGGTTAATGCTTGCGCCATGATCGGCCAAGGCAAAGCATTCAACCATCCCCGGGAAAATACAAGGAATGAGAAATTTCCCGGGATCCCCAAGCTTTTCGGGAAGCTTTTTCAGAAGCACTGCTGAGCAATGCTCGTTAAGAGGAGTTTTTGCCATCTCACAAAGTTTTTCTTTGTTACTTATCAGATTTTTGATTGTTGAAGCAAACTTAGGCATGAGAAGAAGAGCATCCGCGAAGCTAATATCAAAGTGTAATTCTTGGAAAATTTGATAAAATTTTTCCATCTGATGGTTAGCTTTCTCGCGGTTCTTTTGTTCACTCAATCGTGAAGGATATGGAATTGACGGCTTAGGATCATTCTTTGGGATTTCATCAGAACTCACAGGGGGATCAAATACAACTTTCGGCTTACGAGCCGGGACTGGGATAACTTGAGGGTGGACGTTATTGATACCTCCGTTATTAGTAGGAAGTACCTTGTCCGTAGTGACCTCAGGTTCATGTTCTGATACCTTAGGAGGAGAAGAAGAGGTAGAAGGAATCGAGGGTCCATTGTAAGATGTCCCACTTCGGGTGGTGATCGCTTTGACATCGCCCCTCGGGTTAGCGATCGTGTTGCTCGGTAATGTACCCGGGCCCGAGGGTCGATCATTTAAAGACTTCTGAAGCTCAGAGATCTGGCCGATCAATAACCGAT
The DNA here is from genome assembly GCA_030686995.1 of Artemisia argyi. NCBI lineage: Eukaryota > Viridiplantae > Streptophyta > Magnoliopsida > Asterales > Asteraceae > Artemisia > Artemisia argyi. Next base: position 44,302,335 of record CM060708.1, read on the forward strand.
TCGTTCCCTCTTGTGCTTTCATGAATTGTTTTAGCACTTCTTCGGAGGAAGACGAGGGTTGAACAACGTTTTGATTTTGAACAGGAGGATTTTGAACACGGTTGTTTTGAAAATTCCCTTGATTTTGATTGTTGTTACCCTGAAAAGTGTTTCTCTGATTGAAATTACCCTGATTGTAATTCCCTTGATTCTGGTTGTTGTTACCCTGAAAAGTGTTTCTCTGATTGAAATTACCCTGATTGTAATTCCCTTGATTCTGGTTTCTTTGAAAATTTCCTTGAAAACCTTGGTTTTGATTGCCATTTTGAAAATTGTTTTGATTAAACTGGCCTTGATTTTGGTTCGGGTTTTGGAAATTTGAGTTTTTACCTTGGTTAAAATTATGATTCGAGTTACGGTTTTGATTTTGATTAAAACCTGGAGGTCCGAGAAAATTGTTGGAACGATAGCTTAAGAGATTTCGGTCCCCTTGCGGTTGGTAAGAATTACCCCCCGTATTGTAGGAACCGTGAGCAGCATATACGTTCTCTGGAGGAAAGTCAGCAGTAGCTGGACACTCGGAATACAGATGAGGGCCCCCACAAGTTTCACAACTTCGGGCCACGGCTTTCACTTGTTGATTTTGAGCCTGATTTTGCATCGTCTGGCTTATTCTCAACACAGCCGTAGAAATATCATCCATCTTTTTGGTAAGAGACATTATTTCAGGAGATGATGATGAGGGAGTAACTGAATGACATGACGCATCCCTCTCCGCAGAGGAATCCAAAAAGTTATGATGGGCAGTCATGTTCTCGATTAAGTCATAGCACTCCTCGGGACGCCTTTTCATAAAGGTCCCACCAGCAGCAGCATTGAGAATGTCTCGGTGCCTCAATGTCAGACCATTATAGAAGGTATCTATGATGGTAACTTGCAACATATTGTGGTTAGGACACCGATCAATGGCTAGCTTATAACGCTCCCAAGCCTCAAAAAGAAACTCATCGGGACGTTGCCGGAAGTTGCTGATATCATTCCGTAACTTGGTAACCATGGATGGTGGAAAATATTTTGCTAAAAACTAGGTTACCATTTCATCAAAGGTTCGAATAGAATTCTTTGGAAGTCGGTCAAACCATGCAGTGGCATGATGAGTGAGAGAATAGAGGAAGAGGTACAGCCGAAGGGCATCATCCGTGACACCATGCTGTTTCATGCTTTGGGTGACCGTGAGATATTTGTCAAGATGCTTATTGGCATCGTCATCCAGTAATCCGTGAAATTGACACGAATTCTGGACTTGTTGGATCATGTGGTGCTTGAGGCCAAAGTCCGTAGCCTTATTAGTGAGTGGTGCAATAGGCCCACCCCGCCCTTGCATGGTAGGCTGGCACAGCTCCTCCATCGTTCGGAGATCGGGAGCTGGCTCACCCAAGGGAGGGTCAGGGGGTGGTAAAGGTGGTGGTGGCCCAGCGGCCATTTCGGTCTTTGGTTCTTGTGTGTCAGAACGTAGCTCGTGTACGTTTTTCTGATGTTTACGTTTTGTTTGTGACCGAGTGCGCATGCACTAAAAACAATTTTTCAAAACAAGATCGAGGTAAAACCACAGTGAACTTAAACCAGCAATCACAAGTGAATGGCTTATTTGAAAAAGGTACACCACTCACAGGGATATAAAGGCAAGTTTTAATCTTAAGTTTGGGAACTTATTATGGGTTTATTAATTAATTTTTGAAAAACTGCTTTAGGCTTATGGGTGTGTGTGCAGAAAACTTGGGAAATATTTTTGGAACTGATTCGTTAACCGAAATCGTCCCTTTAAGATTACTCGCAGGCTGGCGGGAGGAAGTAAATAGGTTTCCTCTTCAGTTCGCAATTTAATGTCAGAACTTACCTTAAACCAACTGTTTCAGGTTGTAATCTTAAAGAACACGAAGTAATTTAACTTCACAGTTTGTTTTTTATTGTTTTTATTTTTTTTTGGTGTTTTCAACACTTCAGGAGAAGTGTTAATGAACGTTTTTTGATATGATTATGTTTTTACAAAAACTTTTTACAAATTTGTGTGAAATTTGTACAGGGAGGGTTTTTGAAAACCACTAAACTTAAAACGATTTTATAAAACACGCAACAACCTCCCCGGCAGCGGCGCCAAATTTTGATTGGGTCTAAATGATGCGTGGGAATCGCACCTTGCTTTACCTCTCGAGGGATCTCGCGAGGCTTACAACCCCCACCAGGCAGTGTACCTGATCGTTGTAGTATAGTATAGTGACAAGTACCGGGGGATTGATCGTTCAGCTTAGGAATAGTGTCGCTAGGATTAGAAAACCTAATTAATAGTTCTAGAGATGAAAGATGATTATTTTTGTATTTTTATATTTTTATTAAAGCAAGTAAAATCTCGGTTTTTAGAAGAGTGGGCGGAATTAGTTGTTATTCAACTAACCCAAAAACTACTTTGTAACTAATTAAACTAATGAAAATAAAATTAAACTAATATTAAACTAAGGTTGTGAGCAGTAATTGGAGAAATTGTGTTTACTTAGACTTCATTACTCCCTAGATATCTTTTACATGTCAATTACTTGTTACACTTGTATGAATGACGGGTTGTATTCCTTAATACCATTCGTGGAGTGGCATACATAACTCCCCAACTCTATGAGCTCTTATCTCCTCCTACACCATGACCCAGCACAACTATAGGGATTGTAAACAGTGGCTCATGCATTAAATACAACCAATAAAGACCTAGTACGCCTCGGTTCATGTTTCTTAAGACGTTCAAGCATGTTACCATTTGGAGATCTGCCAGTTTTCTTAAGCCTAACATATAAAATCATTCATTCAAAACAAGAATAGACAAGTAATCAACACATAATCAACATCTAGGTTTCATTAGATCTAAGCAAACACAAGAGAGATCTAGCCTAGCATAGTAGAATTAAGATAAGAACAAAAGATAAACAACCAACACATAGACATATTGATTGAATTAAGAGTATACTTATCTCAATTACAATGCAAGGTCTCAAGGGTTTGGAACCCTTGAAAAACCTGTAAAAGAGGCACCAAAATCGTCTTTAGGGTTTCACCAAAACTTCTCTCTCTTTAATGAAAAAACTAGAAAACTATATATAGGAAAATCGTCCTGACGGCGTCAAGAGTTAAATCTGACGCCGTCAACTCGCCGCCATACACTTCCTCGGACGCCCTAGATCCAATCGTGACGGCCTATGTGACGCCGTCACCACCTTCGGTAAATTAATCTTGGCCACTTTGACGCCGTCATCACTCCATCTGACGCCGTCACCAGCTACGGTAAATTAATCTTCATGTCTGACGCCGTCAAGAGAAAACCTTTGACGCCGTCACCTTGTATTTCCAGCTTGGATTTTTGGTACTTTGTCGTTTTCTTCACTTTATGCTCCAAAAACGTCCAAAATAGCCTCTTTTCCAGAATTCACTCTCCAAACACCTAAAATCACAAAAGGAACGATTTAGGGCAATATTTGATCAAATAAATTCGGATTCGGGCTTAAATGACCCCCTAAAAACGGACCATTTTTCGCCTCATCACTAAACCGTCAGATTATTATTGACCAAGGTCAATAAGTCAAAGATAGCCTAGAATCAATACTCTGGTGATAGTGTAGTGTTTTCCCGGGTCGTTAAAGTCCCAGCGAGATCGAAATGGTGTTTTTGGAAATCGTTTATGAGAAAGTGGCACTGAGGACAGTAGCCAGATGATGTGAAGATGATATTGCTACTGTTATGATGGTATTTGTACACAGATATAATATTCACAAAAATCAGGTATACAGATATATGCACGTATTCACAATTCAGATTTACGTAATCGGACTAAAAAAATGGGATTTTGGTATTTATCAAACTACAGGGGGTGCTTTTGACACTTTTTAAAACTTAAAATTAAAAATGAAAATGAAATTATAAAAATGATTAAAATAATATTTAAATATTATTTAATTAATTAAACTATTTAAAATCTAAACTAAAATCTAATTTAAATTAACTAAAAATTATAACTATTACAAATTAAACTAAAAAGTTGCAAAAATATTTTCTAAACCTAAATTAGAACTTGAAGAAAGTATAAAAAATGAAAATAAATATTTTTGTCTTTTTATGGGTTTTTTTATAAATTGAAAACTATTTAACTTAATTAAACTAATTAAAGTACTTTTAATTAATATTAATACTAAATTAACTTAGAAAATTAAGATAAAATTTATAAAATTACTTAAACATCACAGGAATCCTATAAAATTATAAAAACTCTAAAAATTATGTTTTAAGATTAAACTACTAATTATTTACCTTTTAATTAACTAAATACCAATTTAAACAATTAAAATAAGAAAAATATAAAATGAACAGTAGAATTCAAAAATATATTTTCTAAAAGTCTATTATACTATATTAGAGCTAGGAAAAATATAAAAACTAAGTTTAACCTTATAAAACTAAATAAGCTAATTAATACTTAATATTAATTAATAATTAATAAAACTAAAATTAAATCTAATTAATACTAAATGACAAAATAAAAATCTGAAAAATTTCTCAAAATTACTTTACTATATAAGGTAATTAATAAAAATATAAAAACACTAGGTACTTAATTAAAATCTAAAAATGAAAATTAAAGTTAAATTGAATTAAATAGAAACTATCACTTATTTTAACTTTGACTTTTTTGGAATTTTCTTTTACAGACTTGTTTTACTAATGAAAATAAAGAACTTTTGTGAAAACACTTTTCAAAATAGCTTATAAATAAGCTATAAGCACCCCCTTGGCTTACACAGTTGACTTATGTTGACTGTGTGGTCAAATGAGGTCAATTGGCTTTGGGTGGGGTCCACAATGGTCAAAATGGGCACAAACAAGCTTGAAAAACTTAAATAAGCCAGAAACAACAAGCACTGAGTACAAATAAGCTGAAAAAACCAAATAAGCACTTTTGCACAATCACAAATGAACTCAGAACTGGGACAGACTTTGTGGGCAATTCTAAGTGGGGTCCACTGGGTCTTAGGTCAAACAAGTGGTCAATGTCTAGTCCCTGGTAGGAGGGGGTTGAGAAAACCAGCTTATGGGGTGTGGGACCCACTGTGGTGGTCACAAAACCACCTCAAAGTGGGTGATGTGGGTAAGTCTGCTGGTGTGCAGGGCACAATCTTGCCCTGCAGCTTACTTCCAAAGCTTGTGGAATCTTATAGAAAATTTGCAAAAATAAAACCAATGTAGGACTTAAAAGTTGAGGTGGTAATGTATGATTACAACAAATTTCAGCCCCTCAATCAAAGTACATAAATCACAAATATTCTTGGAGTTTTTGCAAAAATCTGAGAGTGGGAAGTTTTGACTTTTTAATTAAACCAGAACTTTGACTTATTTGAGTTTCTAATGGCTTTTACAGATTACAAACTAAGTTATGAGCTATATTTGAACTAGTTACTACTACATTAACAACTAATTTAACCAATGAGATGGATTTTGAAACACAAAACCTTCACAGTTAACTGTGAAGGTTAGCTTTTTGTGTTTTTGACTTTTTGACCAAGCAAACCTTGTTTTTATACTCAAGATGATATACTGAGAACTTATAAAAGTTATTCAAAACAACTTAGACCAAAGAAACACAGATATCACAAGTGAAATCTGCTAATCCAAACACACCTTTATGTGGATCTGTCTTGAGTTTTTCAAATCAAAAGCTTACTAAGGTTTATGAACTTGATCCAAACTGATTAATTATGACTAGGTAACTATGTTTAAGCACTGGAAAACAGTTTACTTCTACAATGACACAAGTATCACTCTTAAACTAAGTTTGAAAATAAAACCTAAAATTTAAATAGCTAATTATTCTAACAAACAAACATCAATTATTAAGTTAGAAACTACTTAAACAACAGACAATTAATACAAACAAACACAGATTATCAGATCTAAGCAACAAATCAGAACTAACTAGGAACTAGATTTTTAGGGGAAATTTGAAATTAGCAAAAGCTTACAACCAAACCCCTAGCTGAACAAGGGGCTTCTCCACAGAAGCCTATATTTAGATAGGCCAATTAAGCTCCAATCTTGATCATCAATCCATCTTTCAAACTGAAAATCAAACTCAAACAAAACAGTTGACCAAGTTTGACTTTTCTTAAATTTTTAGTTTCCTTCTAGTATATCTGGATTTTAGAGTCTCTAAAGCTTAAATAAGCTTGATGGAACCTATGTGACCCTAACTTAGTCCATGAAACCTGCTTCTTCTTCTCAACTCAGAATACAAAAATCTCAAAATTAATTGAAAATGGCATAAACTGAAATACTGAATAGAACTTGAATTTGATTAATTAAAAACTTGAGATTACATGAGAATAGACTTTTACAATGATTAAAAGCTTAAGAAACTAACAGAAATTCAAATTAAGCTAAATGCGACCTAAATTACTCTTAATTAACTAACTGCCGACTTCATTGCACCGGGGGGGTGGCATTAATTGCTGAGGTGATATAAGGTGCAGAGGGGTGTGGGAGGGTGATGATGGTTTGGTATCAAGTGGTGGTGGTGGATGAAGGTGGTTTTGCAGAGCTACGGGGTGGTTTTGGGGGTGAGGGTGGTTTGGTCAAACTGGGTTTGACCGGGGGTTATTTAAAACGGTTTTGTGGGATGGTTGGGCTTAGGAGTGGGCTTGGGTAAAGAGTGGGCTTTTGGTGGGTTGGATTTGATTTTATTTTGGGATAATAATATTTAAGGGTCCGGTTTAGGTTTGTATTTCACAAGGACCTTTTTTGTAATTTTTGCAAAGTTTGAGGGTAGGATTTGGCATGTTTCTAATTTGTTTCCAAGGGTATTTTATGCCATATTGTGAATAGTAAAAGGTCCTTTGTTGATTTTTTCAATTTATTTTCACTAGGGACTGAAACCGTCAAACTTTCAAACTTCAGGGACCGTTTGTGTAATTTTCACCAAACTTTCCACCAAGGACCAATCCTGTCATAAAAGGTTAGTGCAAGGACAAAATTTGTTTTTCTCAAAGTTTTTCATATCCCAGGGACCATTTTTGACAATTTCTAAAGTTCAGGGACTAAACTTGACATTTTGTGAAACTTTTCACCAAAGGACTAATTATGTAACTTTTTGATTTATAAGGGCCTTTGGTGACTTTTTCAAATTTTTAGAATGACCAGGGACTAGATTTGACAACTTTTGAAAGTTGGGGGACTGAAACTGCCAATTATGCAAACTTTGTGCGTTTTTCATCTGTTTTTGGTATTTTTGCATTTGAGACATGTAAAACACTTTCCTGGGAAATTTTCACTATTTTGATTCATTATTGAGTGTTTTTGGATGTTTTGGCAGCTCAGAAATGGTAAAAATGATGAGTATTTACACACTCATCACTTTCTTATATGGTGAGATTGAAGAGGAGGTTTATGTGACTCAACCCAAGGGATTTGAAGACCCTGATCATCCAGAGTATGTGTACAAGGTTGTCAAAGCTCTCTATGGACTTCATCAAGCTCCCAGAGCTTGGTAAGCTAGACTTTCCTCATTTCTGCTGAAGCATGGCTACAGAAGAGGTGCCATTGACAAGACTCTATTCCTCAAGAAAGATTCTAGGGATATTATTCTTGTGCAGGTGTATGTGGATGATATTATCTTTGGTTCCACCAAAGAAGCATGGTGTAGAGAGTTTGAGGATCTGATGAAGGGAGAATTTCAAATGAGTGCCATGGGAGAACTCACTTTCTTTTTGGGTTTACAGGTTCAGCAAAAACCTGATGGTATTTTCATTCATCAGGAGAAGTATGTAAAGGATATGTTGTCCAAGTTTGCTATGGAGAATGTCAGGACTGTCACTACTCCATATGAGGCTCCCAAACCAAAGAACAATATTGATCCTGATCTCCCTGTGAATGTTCATTTATACAGGTCAATGATTGGTTCTTTGATATATTTGATTGCCTCTAGACCTGATATTACATTTGCTGTGAGTGCATGTTCAAGGCACCAAGTCACTCCACTGACCTCTCACTTGAATGTTGTCAAAAAGATTTTTAAGTATCTAAAAGGCCAACCCAAATTAGGTCTTTGGTATCCCAAAGAGTCTCCATTTCATCTAGCAGCTTATAGTGATAGTGACTATGCTGGTGCAAATCTGGATAGAAGATCCACAACTGGAGGTTGCCAATTCCTTGGAAGGAGACTGATTTCTTGGCATTGCAAGAAACAGACCATTGTTGCTACCTCTACTACTGAAGCAGAGTATGTTGCTGCTGCCAATTATTGTGGACAGGTTCTATGGATTCAGAATCAATTGCTGGTTTATGGGTATAACTTTATGAATACTACCATTTTCATTGACAATCAAAGTACAATTTGCATTGTTAAAAATCCAGTTTTTCATAATAGAACCAAACATATTGAAATCAGACACCACTTTATCAGGGATGCTTATGAGAAACATTTAATTAAAGTGGTCAAAATTCACACAGATGAGAATGTGGCAGATTTGTTAACCAAAGCATTTGATGGACCAAGGTTTCAATATTTGGTGGTCCATATTGGAATGCTTAACCCTTAGATGCAAAGTTTAAGGGGAGGCATAAGCCTCAGGGGAGGCATATGCCTTAGGGGAGGATTGTGAGTGTAAACTTTGTAGATTTGTATAATTTGTATACTTTTTGAGTTTTTAACACTAACCCACTAATGTTTTGCAAGTTTGTTTGGTGTCTTTGCATGTTTTATGTCTGTTTTGCAGATGTTCTGAGATTGTAAGTTGTATGATAAAGTCACCAAGAGCTGTATTCAAGGGAATGTGGTCAAGCATGCTGAACATGGTTCCTTCTGATTAGTTGATTATGCTGAAGGTCTTACAAAATTGATTAATAAAGAAGATCTTTTCATTCATTCAAAGAAACAAGTTACAGCTTACATTCAAAGTTCCAACTGGATTACAAAGACCATTCCTAAACATTTGCCTAATTGAGTACTACTAGCTTCTATCACTTATTACAAAGTACTTGAGGCTATGGCAAGTACAATGATGAAGCTGAAGATGAAAATGGAACATTCCTCAATCATCTACTTCAGCTTCTGCTTTCCCTTACGTACAATCTCTGCCTTCTTGCTCTGTCTGATGTGCTCTTGTGTAGAAAGATCAGGTCCTGGAGCAGGAAGATCCAACACCTCATTTTGTGATGTTGGAAGAGATGGATCTCTCTTACTTGAACTTGGTTGGGATCTCTCTGGTGTGGAAGGAGGAAGAAAGGTTGGATCTTCATTTTCCTCCTCTGGAGAGTCTTCATCAGAGGTACAGATGAAGGGAGAGACAAGTTCTCTCTCAGCAGGAATGGAAACATGGCTAGGTTCACCCTTTTTATGTGCATTCCATTGTCTTTCATGTGCTTCCCATCGACTATCCATTTCTCTTTCATAGTCAGAATCATCAAGCTCCCAAGGATATGGTGGTAAATCTTCCTCTGATGATGAAGAAGAGAATTTTGATCTGAAGTTTCTGGTTTTGATGACATGATTTTGGTGATGAATTGAGTTTAATTGGGAAATTAGGGTTTAAGAGATGATTTGGGGTAAATTGATGAATGAGATGTGTTATTTGGGGGTGATTAAATAAGCCAAGTTTAGGCGTTATGATAATTAATGCGAGTTAGGTGGCACAGTAAAATCAAGATATTCATCGAAGATATTTTTACATTTGCTTGTTTCTGCTGATGTTGACCATTCCTCAGCAGATTTGACTTCCATTTCTGCTGAAGGGTAATTTTGAATTTGGAAGTTTTTTAAATTATACGTCAGACTTGGTCAATAATTAGTTCCGATAATTTTGAATACGATTGGGGAAATTCCAAATATAACTCACTTCGCATATATTTTCTTAAACAAAATTATTCGCTTGTTACTCCATTTAAACCCATAATTCTCTGAGTAATTCATAACCGTCTCACGCAAGTTCATTCAAATGGCACAACTTGAATTGAAAGGAGATCATAACAAGTATGCTATTCTGAAAAAGGCTAAGGGGCATGAAGAATTTGGTTTAATGGTGGAGTTTCTACAAAGGTCAAAGATTCATTATGCTTTGACACATAGTCCCAATCTGATTTGTGAATCAAAGGTGAAGCAATTTTGGGCATCTGCTGCAAAGAGATCTGACACAGAGATTGTAGCTGAAATTGATGGTGTAGAGTATGTGGTGACAGAAGGTTTGATTAGGACAAAGCTTCAGTTGGATGATGAGAATGGTGTGTATCATTCCAACACTGCAGAGATTCTTACTGGGCTAAGGGAAGCTAGATATCAAATTACTGATACAACTAAGTGGCACAAGAATCAATTTTGTCATAAGTGGAGGTATTTGGTGCATTTGCTGCTCCAATGTATTAGCAACAAGTGTGGTGGATGGAACCAATTCTCTCTACAATTGGGTTGTGGTATTGTTTGTCTTTCTAAGGGTCTAACTTATAATTTTTCTAAGTTTATCTTTGAAAATATGCTAGAAAACATTGATAAACAACAACATAAGTTTTTAATGTACCCTAGGTTCTTACAAATTATTTTAGATATAACCACTGAAGATAAAACCCATGTGCCTATTAAAAGTCTTGGTTCTAAATTGTTTGCCTCAATGAAAACAAATTATAATGGGGAACATCGCCCTTTGTTAGATGCTATGTTGCCACATGGCAATGATAATGTACTTGAGGGTGATGATGCTGGTAATGTGCCTTCTCAAAATGCTGCTGATGATGGTAATCCATTATCTTCTGGTGTTGCTGCTGATGGTAATCCTTTAGTGGTAATTGAGGAAGAGCCAGCTACAACTGCTGAACCATTACCTATTTCTACTGACATACCACCACCTACCCCTATACATATGTCACCTAGTCCTACCATTTCACCATCTCAGGATGCTCCAGTTGAGCAAACTCATGAATTTGAAGATACATTTCAGCCTCTTGAGCCTGAGCTCACTAGACTACCTACACCCAGCCCTATGAGAGAGCCAATTGATGAAGGCTTTCCTAATGTTGTACATGAGTCTGTTTCTCTTGCTGGGTTCAATGAAGCTCTACTTACCACTGAGCAGTCAACTGGTAGAGCAGAGGACCCTATTACTCTTACCTCTGTATATGATTCACTTTGCAGGTACATGAAAAGGACTGATGATCTCCAAAAGGAACTTGCTGATACCAAGTCTACTCTTGGTAATGAAATTGAAAGGCTGAAAAGGAAGGTTCAAGATTTGGAGGCACAGCTGAATCAGCAGAAGCAAAGTAAGGGTGGATTGGATACTACTGAAGTTCCTCAGGAGGCAAATTTGGATTCTCTTGAAATTCTAGCTGAAGTTGCTAGACAGTCTCATGTTGCTCCTCCTAAAGTTGCTGAAGTACATTCATCTAAGCCACCAATTCAATTCAGCAGAAGAAGAAGTAGAAGACAATATTTGGCAAAGAAAGCTGCTGAATCTTCCAAAGTGTCTATTGGTGATGATGATGTACTAATGGCTGAAACTACTGATCTTCTTCAGGAGAAACAATCACCAAGTATTTTTGCTGCTGACATTTCTGCTGATAAAGCTCATGCATCAGGAGATACATTCTTTGTAGCGGGGAAAGAGTATTTGAATTCCCCTGTTCATAATCAACAAGTTTCTCCTGATGACATCACTGAAATCCTCAAGCCTCAAGGATCTACTGATAGAGATGTTCAAGAAATTAATGATGATCCTATGGAAGATTTGGATGTTCCTCATGATGATTTTGCTGAAGGAACTGAGGTGGCTGAGGATGAGCTTGTTACAGCTGCATAAAGAGCTGGACAAGTAAAACTCTTCAAAGACTGGGAAGATTATAAGAAGAGTTCTGATATGGCTGAGGAACAGCAAGCCAAGTTTAATGCAGCATACCAGTCTGCCACTCAAAGATATGTTTCTACTTTGCCTATTGAAAGACAAAGATAATTAGATGCTGCTGTTCAAGAGTTTGATGAGTCAGATTGGCAGCATATTGGACAACAAGTGCTTGCTACTCCTGATTTAGCTACAGACATTCTTGGTAAAAGGGTGGAGAAGCAGGACCGGGCTTCTGAAATTGTGAAAGTGCTGAAGTTGAGGAAGAAAGTAGCAGATTAGTTAAAAGCCAAAGCTAAAAGAGATAAACCTATGACTCATGCACAACAGAGGGATTATATGAGAACATATGTGAAAAGTCAAAGCAGTTCATTATATAATACTGCTTGGACTAAGAAATAATTGTGGGCACTTCCATTTGACAAATTGGTCCAGATGTATAACAGGATCAAGGCTAGAAATGACAAAGCTGGAATGGGTGCTTCTAAGGATATTCCTAATGTGGATATTCTTGTTGCTGCTGAAAAGGTATCTTTACCTGATACTTCTGCTGATGTACCACATGTTGCTGCTTCATCTTATGTGGATAAAGGTAAAGCTCAAGTGATAGCAGAAGATCCTCCATCTAGAAAGAGAACCAGGAGACAACTGGAGGAGGAAAGATTAGGTGAAGAGGCTGCTAAAACGTTAGATGATGAACAAAAAGCTGAACTTGCAAGATTTCATGAGCTTAAGGTAAGAGAAGCTGAACTTCAAGCTGCTAGAGCCAAACAGATGAGGAAGGCTATGGATGAACAATATGCATCTGCTGCACTTGAATCTTCTCAGGATTCTACTGATGAACAATTGCATACTCCATCAGTGGAAACTAATGCTGCAGAAGGTGAATCTGCTGAAACTAAAGTTCATGATGCATCTTCTATACCTCATGCTGCTATTTATGTTCCTGGAAGAAAAGCAAAGAGAATGGCTAGAGTCAGAACTTCACATTCCACACAAAGCCTAATAAATGTGAATGCTTCTGATGCTTCATTTATAAGAGAAGGATCCCCTGATGATTGGCCTGATGCAACTAGAGATGTTTTGGTTCACTGGGAGTTAACTGAGAATGGCCAGTTTAATACCATTTATAGATTGGATAAAACTTCTATATCCTTTACATTTCTTCAAGAGATTCTACATCTTGTTGATCATCAAGATTTGGTCACTCTATATGATTTAGTTCTCAAATTTTATGCCAATCATACTCCTACAGGGTCTGGATTGTATTTATTGGGTGATCTAAGAGTGTTGTTTGATTCTTCTACTCCCACTGGTGCTAGTTATGACATATGGAAAAACAATAAGAGATGGAAAGTTAAGAGTTGGAAATTTTATCCTATGCCTTATGTTCATGTGTTCGAAACTACAACTGGTCTAAGGCTTATTATGGATATTGGCAAAAGATATCCCCTGAAAGTGTCTCTGATGGAGAAAATGCCACAACAAATGTTGGAGATTCCTCATGATCCAGTTGGGAATGCAAGATTGTTTGCTGAATCTTTGGTGAAAGTCTTTAAACAAAGGATTAAGACTTCCAGAGCAGCTTCTGTTTAATGGTGTAATGTTGTATCTTTGTTTTTTATTTCTTATTTAATATAAAAAAAGAAACTAACATTTTTGTTGTATAGTATTGTGTTTATGTTATGCAGGTTTGGTGTTTTACACACTATTCTTTGGTCATCAATTTACCTGATGTTGACTATTCCATCAAAAAGTTGGCTAGTCCAAAGGGTACAACTTTGGTAAAGACACATCAAATCTGTTGATAGCTGTAATGGTTTGCTCAAAACCATAGGGTTTTCAACTCACCCAGGCTTTATTGCTGAGTAGTTGAAATGGTTGTCAATTGACCATGGATTTTTCCTTTATGGATTCTAAATAATTGGCTAGCCCACATGTATATGGCTTGTGGTAAAGGCAGTGGAAAACCATATTTGGTAATCAGTTAACCAAGATGATTTTTCATCAAAATAATTGGCTAGTCCTGAGCAAACGGCTACATGTGAAGACATCTTAAATCCGTTTATAGCTGATGATTTGCTAAAAATCATGTGGTTATCAGTGTACCTTAGAACACTTGGCTACTCCAGTAGTAATGGTTATTGGTAAAGAGACATCAAATCTATTATTTTCCATGATTCACCTCTCACAGGAGTTAACACACCTGGAAGTGATGAGAATAGTATGAAACTAATTTGTTTTGATGTACATTTAGTCATTTGTTGCTGCAAAGAATGGAGCTTTCAAGTATTTGCTGATCATAGAGATCCTGCTGATGATGATTCTTTGTTGGTGCTGTATTATTACAATCCTCTTGGTATATAACTTCAAAGATCTATCAAGAATCTTGAACTTAACCAGGTCAAATTCAAGATTAGGGGAGGATTGTTGGGAATTCTGCTAAGTAAGAATTCTGCTGAAGGTTACTGCTGAAGAGCTGGTTCCTGCTGAAGCAGTGTATCTGCTGAAGACTAGTTTCAGCATTATTAGTTTATGCGGATATAGTATTTCCGTATTTTATGTAATATAGTTTGGATATGCATGAGTTTATTTAGGAAGTGATAATGCATATCTTTTAGAAGTTTTAGAATATACGTTTCTTGGAAAACGGTTTAGGGTTCCTTGTGTATAAAAGGAACACACGATTATGTATTGAATTACGTTTTAGAAAACACTTTCATTATTATTAAAAGATCCATAGAGGATCAAAAGTTCTTAGTATTAAACCTGTGTTTGTTTCCGCTTTAAAATACAAGTTACAGAGATTGTCTATTAGTGTGTTATTGATTACATTAACATATCTAACGATTCTAGAGTGCTCAAGAAGATTTATCAAGGTCTTATAGTTCAACAGTTCGTGGTATAATTCTTGACTGGAACAGTTACACGCGCTTTACAAATATTTTGGGGGGCATATGATACCATACAGTTCATGATATGATTACACAAAATTAGATAATCATAAGCATTGAGTGGTTTCTGGTTGATCCGTCTGCGCTCACTGAGACTATCGGCCATTGCATGAATCGCCATGCATATATTGACTACAAGAATTATCCAAAGACATTTTATGGTGTCTTTTTCACTGAAGGACGAGATGATCTATGCTACTGAGTTCATGATTCAAGCAGATGGTTAGTATATTTTTAAGGGGAAGCTTATTGTTCAAAAATACTTATCCATCTACATGCATCACTTGAGGGGAAGCGTTTATGGAGATGCACAAGACCCCTATTGGATGATTACAAAAAGGGGAAGAAGAGTTATGATGTGCAACTTATTATTTATGATGACGTGTTTTAGCATTATTTCTTCATGCAGATTGTTTTGTAATATCAAATAGGGGAAGATTATTGGGAATTACAGATTTGAAGATTACAAAACCCACGAGCAAGAATGAAGAAAGAAGAAACAATGAGGGCCTAATTGTAATAGTTAGTTAGCTTTATTAGTAAGCTAACCTTATTAGGGTTTGTAACCACCCTCTCCTATATAAAGAGGGTAGGCGTCTAGGTTACTCACACATCATTCATAGCTAGTCTCTTCAATGAGAGTCTAGAAAACGCATAGAGCGTGTAGTAGTGTAGTAGTAGTAATAGTTTATTTTTATATTTAATAAAGAAAAACCTTAGTAACTTTGATTGTTCTTATTGTTATTCCGCTGTGCAAATCATTGTTACTATATCCTAGATAGGGCTTAAACGATCTTTCACAAAGGTAAATCATCAAAAGAAGCTGTCTTTGAAATAGATTCATCAGCAGCAACTCTTAGGGAGAAGTCATCAGACTTGTGTAAAGACTTGGGTGAGGTCTTGGGAGAGTCAGACTTGTCACTTGAATCACAACTGGCAAAGTCATTAGTCTCTAAAGTCTTGTCACTGAAAGAACAAGATACAAAGTCATTAGTTTCACTGCCAGTGTCAGGTAAGTCACTAGACTTCTTGCCATATGACATATGTGATTCATCAAAGTCTATATGTGGGGAGGGTGGCTTAAATGTTCGTGTTATTGGTGGAGAAATAGCATGCATTTCTCCTTCTTTAACATTCTTACCATGAATTTGAGAATTTTCTTCATCAGGGGTAGGGTCAAAAATGCTTGGTTCAGTAGGGTCATAAACTTCATTTGGCCCTATCTCCAAACCCCAACCCTCTCCTAGACTTAACAGACTGACAACTATCAACCAACTTGTCCAAATGTTTAGTTGCTTCTTGTCATTGCATATGCCTAGCCACTTCATTATCTAATCTAGCTTTCAAGTCCTGTTTCTCTAGGTTCACCTTAGCCTTTTCTTTTTCAGAATACATTAACAGATTAGTGGTGTTTTCTAAATCTCTTTCTAAGACCATAATCTTCTCTTTATAGGCTAATTGGTTCTTTTGGTACCAAACATTTTGTTGTTCTAATGTTTTAAGTGCACATTTATAGGTTTGTACCTGAATATAGTAGTCTTTATATTGAGTTTCTATGTCATCAAACTCTTTCTTAAGGTCAGCATATTTACTATCACAACCAAATATACAATTTTGTACCTGAGATGAGGCGCCCATCAAGGCAAATTCTTCACTATCATCTTCTGTCTCACATCCAGCAAGCATTCCATAGAGCTGGGAAGCACTACTTTCCACATCTGCAGACTCATGCTCATTCCAATCAATCATAGAATCCACAGATACCAAGGCTTTTGATTGGCCAGATTCCAACTCCCTCTGCTTGAATGCAGAGTATCGTGTCTTGTCATAAGCCTTCTTCTCAGTGCATTCTCTAGAAAAGTGACCCATTTGGCCACATGAGTAACACATAACCTTTTTCTTATCAAACGTGGAAAGAGGAATTAGATGAATAAGTTAAAGTCTTAATCCCATGTTCCTATCATTCCCCCCCCCCCCCCCCCCCCCCCCCCGGTTAATGAATGAAATTTGCAAGGGGAAATCACTATCACAAAACATGCTTATTTTCTAGTTATATTGCATCGTAGTTAGGAATTAGGATTAACAACAAAAATAATATTGATATCTAAACTCTTAAGAAAAATGGGGACTGACACATGCCACATAATCTACTTGCATGCCAATATTTTATAATACTAGACAAGTACCCGTGAATAGCAACAAAATTTTATAATAGCAGATATATAATTGTAGCGATAAAAATAATTTATGGGTTATAAATGAAACATAATAAACGTTTTAGAATTAGATGATTAAATACGATTTAAATTGATTGAAAATAATATGGGTTATAAGTTATAAATAAAAGTAATAATAAAATTTTATAAGAAAACGAGTGTTTCCTTTATATATAGTACAATGATCATCTATGAAATACATGTTGAAAGTCAAATCAAATCTAGCCTATAGTGTACAATCACTTCATGATTAGATATAATCCCAAAAGGAAGAACTTACAGTCAGCAACATAACTAGATCATCTTACCTACCTTCTAGTATATATCCGTAGTACCTTGAATTACACATTATCAATAAATACTGTCAAATTTGGAAAAGTACACAAGGAATTTAAACCAGTTTATGATTAGAAAATAGGTGGGAAAAAAGTCAAAACAGTTCCAAACACCTTAAATACATGTAACATGCATGTGTGGACGCAACTGTGGATCTCTTTTTATGCATAGTGAAGCAGCTTGCAACATGCATGGTTGTATACTTTATGAATGAGTGAAAGTTAGTTAGATATGGGTTTTAACTTTTTTGTTTTGCTTTTATGATGAATGATGTGATTTATGGCTGTGTCATAATAAAAGATTGTGAATGAAGATTCACTAGGTTGTTTAACACTATAAGCATATGGTTGTATATTTTATGAATCTGACCTAGAAAAGAAAAAGAAAAAAAGGAAAAAGGTTTTAACGGTGGTGGGAGATAGTGGGGGATGGTTGTAATGGTGGTCGGTGGTTGTAATGATCGGTGGTGGCCGGTGAGTAGAGATGAAGAAGAAAAAAGGTAGATGAGGTGATGGTTGTACTGAAATAATTAAATAATATGATAACTTGGTGAAATGATCAAAATACCCTCATGAGCAAGGCACAAGGGGGACTTAACGGATGTTGACTGTTGGCAAAAAGTCAAAGGGACCTTGAGTGATGCAAAAAGTGAGCAGTAGGGACCTCCGGTGTATTTCATGTAAAGGACTCGACGTGTGTTTTTGGCAACTCTTTATTCTTGAAGTTAATTAAAATTTCATTACTGCGCAAGTTTTTATGTGTATCTTTAGAAGATGCAGAAGTTAACTTTAATATGTTATTACTAATGCAAGAGTAGACATTGGCTTTCTCACACTTTAGAGAATAAGTGGATATGTTTTCTATAATGTAAGCTAACCTATATAGGTGGTTAGTTTTAAATCACTTCAACATCCAAAAATAGGACACTTTAAAGGTCGAATTTCCGTTGTCTACCCTTGTTTTATCGATCGTTCCAAGCTTCCTTGACCGATCAAAAGATATTTCACAATATTTCTCGTATACTTTTAAACAAAAAGTTTATATTGAGATAATTAGCAACAAGCCAGAAATTACAAATGATCTAAGAACCCTTATTCTAAAATACCAAAACTAAAACAACGAGCAAACCCAGTCGTCGGCCGTAGTTTGAGGTCAAGAATCGTAAATTTTAGCGCGATAAAGAGGGGCCAAATGACAAAAACAGCACATACATACATAGAATGTTGACAACATGGTGGGGTGTGTTAGACAAGAAGGATGATCATATCAATTTGTTGTTGAATAGCTATCATATGTGTAATCCATTAACTAGAGCCTTAGAACATGTGTGGTTTTTCTGTCTTGGTTAGCTAGGAGACACTCAACACTCTCTATCAAAGACTGTGTCATGTTGTGTCGTCTCACTAACCCAACCACTGTCTTGGTGGGACTAACTTTCACATTTATTATGCAACTAAAGTTTTCGGATTATGTGCTTGTATGGTTACACTTAAAATATTCTATGTTTCTTTAAAGTCGCACGTAGCATTATAGTTCGAACAAGTAATGTGTCACGTTTGGTTATACTAATTCTTGTAAAAAAACATGTCAGATGACACAAATACTTGCAAAGAGGAGTCTTGGTCTTTCTAAAAAAGCATAAAAGTATCATCATCATCCAACATAAATTTATTACCTACGAATGTATCTAATTTGTCAATCACTTTTACTAATTATGTGTTTGCTATTTTATATACCCTAAACTTTCGATTTCAACTTTTGGTGTATTTGTTCACGTAAAATGAACATTTTACCTTTCACTTTAAATAGAGTTGTTACAAAAATATACGGGTAAAATGGTTATTTTACTTGATCAACTACACACAAAGGTCAAAATTCAAAATTTTTAATTATATAATAGCAAATAAAAAAGAAGATAACACATGATTAAATAGAGTTGACAATTACTAGTATATTTCTAAGTAATTATCCCACTAAAAAGTGCTCAACTTCCACGATTACTTGAATATAAATCCTTCTTTGTTTATTATTATTACCTATATGGTGGTTGTTATGATGATAACAATTGAATGGTTTGGTGAAGTTCACTTATATGACGCATATAGGTAATTGTCTAAACATATTTTCTCGCTCATTTTGGTTGTGTCTATTTTGGTCTTTAACTTTTATAGACATTTGCATGTGTGATAGCGGTGGAAGAATATACTATTATAACTTTAGGATTGTGCATGTTGTAGTGTGATATTATCGTTAACGACTTTTTTCCATTAACTAGCACATGCATTTTTTTTTTTTTTTTTTTTTTTTTTTTTTTTTTTTTTAATTTTGGTAATTCTGCTAATTAATCATTCTCATACAATACCTTTAAATAACACTTGGCATGACTTGAAAACAAGGTTTTGTTACCTGAAAATATCATAAGAACCATGAAGTTATGTCCATTAATTACATTGGAAATTTGGAAGTTAAAAGTATCACATTTCGTACCAAACCAAAAGTAAGCTTCTCCTTTGACAATTATTGTTGATCAGAGACACAAATTTGTTATGTATGTTTTCACCAACTACTTTGATGTGCCAAAACAGCGTTTTGTCATATTCTCGAGCTAGTTGTTGCTTGCTTTTGCTACTCGTTGGTGAATGAGTTAAAACATACGTACATCTCTTGACACATCGGTATCGTTCTAAGAACTTGAACACTTACGTAAACAAGTCGACATTGGCTATATGTCGATCGAATAAGCTTGTCATCCTGTCCATGTACATTTTATTCAGTTGAAGGAGCTACGTGAAATGATAAATGGGCATGATAATAAGACAATTTGACATTGATATGATATAATGATTGTATTATAAAAAATAAAAATAACAAAAACTCATGAACAATTTATAATCTAGTTTATCCGTTCAACATTAGATAGAACAGATTATATAAAGGGAATAGGTAAAAGTTATGAGATAATGATTTAGGAGAACATGCATAATTGCTAAAGGTGCCATAATTTAGATGAATGATTGGCTTTTAAGATGGGGACCATTGCTGACTTGTTAATACAAATTCAATGTTGGATTATTAATAGCTAAAGGTCAAATAGTCAACTCAATGACATGAATTATTTTTCAATATTAAGCCTAAAAGCCAACAACTCCCCATGTGAAGTGTGCTCTAGAATATCTAGATACAAACAAATCGCTCCAAAACCATGCATTGATCAAACCTAAAACATTATAATAGTTCGTAAAGTATTGTTGGTAATTTAGTATAAATACAAATGCATGCATGTAGTTTAGATTAAAATGTCGAAACAAAAATTTCAAACTTGAGAACATCTAGTAGCCTGTCTAACGATAAATAACAGGACAATATGAATGCATAAGATTCAGTAGGTTAGATACTAGTTAGGCACAAAAAGTGCATTTTGTACATTTAAGATATTCTGATAGTTGTTAAACTATATAAACAATGGTCTACTCTTTAATAATGTAGCATTGTTGTGTTTGCTGATAACAAAATTAAGGATACGACAATTAACAACTCAACCGTTAAAACAAGAGCTCACTTATAAAATGTGTAAATAATTAATTGAGATAGAACATAGTGCGTATGTTGGATGATAGATTAAGATGTATCTCCGCCCATGCCAAATAAAATATTAAGAGAAAGAATAAGTTTTTGTTTTCCAAATAGAATACTCGTAATAAATTCTTGACTGAATCAACTCACAATAAGTTTAAATTTTGGTATGTCTAAATATTCAATGTCTTATTATTGTTTGTATATTTGTAAATTACATAATTTAATCCATGGTTATACGAACGAACTCGGTTCAAAACTGATCAGAAGCCGAACTGAAAAAACTGTGAACCTATTTTTCGACATAACGGGGATCGAGAACCGTATAAAAAGGATCTTCAATTGGTAAGAACAGAATTTTGTGACCAAATACACATTACAATATAAAATAAGTGCACATGTTAAACGAACATAAATCATTCAAAAATTCGACGACTTAGCCATAATAAACCACTCAATCATAAGTACAATCGCTAAATAACAACTACTTACTCATAAACACATCTTAGACACGTAATAATGAATCATGAACATGTTCTAAACACATAAAAAAGAACAAATAATAAAATTAAGTTCTATTGTTTTTTATAACGATACGTACGTTCTAATCTTAGTCAAGTGAACAAAAGCATGTATATCTTCAAAATTACGCCATAGAAACTCCACTTTTTGACAATTCACCTTTAATTTTTTTCGTTTTTTGACAACTTTCAACCTCTACAATATACACAATTCGGTTGTATGTATTTTTTTAATGGACCATGATTTTCCTATTCTTTTGCCTACTAGATACAACTTGAAAAAAGGTTTCACTTTAAAAAGGGGTCCCACAATCCAACCATATTGTCTCATTTTCAAGTGCCCCATGGCCCTTATAACATGGAGGAAATTATGGCAATTTCCTTTACTATAAGTCGCTTCTCACTCTCTAACTCCATCTCTTCAATCCCATTAACTAAATGGATATTGAAATGGTTAAGTGTGAGTGTTGTACATTAAAAGAAGAATGTACACAAGACTACATAGTTCAAGTGAGATCAAAATTTCAAGGCAAATGGCTATGTGGTTTGTGTTCAGAAGCCGTGCGAGATGAAGTTAACCGTGGAGCTCATATTCAGCCATTCGGGATTGATGAAGCCGTCAAGGCCCATATGTCGTTTTGTCGAAAATATAATAAGTCCAACCCGGCTAACCGGGTTGCTGATGGCATGAGGCAGATGCTAAGGAAACGATCTGGTGACATGAGCATGTCACCAGGATCGTCATCTAAGACTAATAATTATTCAGCATCTGGTGATCGGTCAACTTTTTCGGGTTATTGTTAACTGACTTTGTTAAGATAATCTAAGTAAGAAGCATGCTTATTTTTGTGTTGATCGAGTTATGTAGAACCATTGATCGAATTGTGGTTTAATGATGTTAATGTGTACAGGTTTTTATTTCACTAAAAAGATGAGGCTTCTTAATATCCTTATTAACTTAATGTTTCTTCAAATTAGTCTTTTTCTTCCAGTTTCTCGTTTTTTTTATTATCGATATGATCGATCAACTTCTTAAGAGACAAGCAGTTGCTTTACTTTTAAACTTTTATTACATGATCCATAAATTATACCTAGCAGTCAGGCACAATGATATTCCATATAAGTCACAAGAGGTCGATCTCGTATTCAAACCTCACTTGTGACACATCTCGGAGGTGGCTAGAGAAAGGGTCGGAAATGGTCACATAATATCCAGGTTAGACCGCTTAAATCTGAGTCAAATACTCGTCCCCTTAGAGTAACCTGAACGGAGAAAATCTAATCCCTATGTACAGTGATCTACTTAAAACATGAAAATTCGGTCTAGTTTGGGTTAACATGAGCAGGGCCAGATATATTCACACACAAACACTTCTCTTTCATGATTTTTAACACCACTATGATGTAGAGCCCTCACCTGGCTCACCATGTTACTCCATATTTTAGAGTTTCTACAATTACAGCATTCTTTACTATATACAGCTAGAAGACATTTTATATCAGGGTAAAGTATCAAGAAAATATTTGTAAACTTTAAAAGCAAATTTTAAAGACAAAACAGCAGCCTATTAATGACAAATGTGTATGAGTTGTTCTGGAATAAAAACAACATGCCAACATATAATACCATACGAGTCACTCTCTAGATGGCGAAGGTGCACATGCAGAGTTTGCACCGTTTTACTAGTATCACTATTATCATCTACTTGTGTATAAATGAGCCTAGTTTCGTATATAGTACAACTTTATTGACATTTCAATTTGAATTTACGTAAAAGGCAAATGAGCAACAAATTGCGCTGTTAGCACTTTTTAGATTGCAAAACTGATTCTTTTTAAAGAAAAACATCAAAAGATTCACAAGAGACTTAATGAGTATTCGGTTTGTTTACATCCTTTTATTTGTTATTAACATACATTGATTTTACATTTTTACATACTCGTCTTTATTCGTATATTCCAAGTTTCCATTCTATATAATGCATGCGTCCAAGATTGTACATATACCCGACATGCCTTTAACCTAGTGATGCAAAGTGAACTATCGATCAAGAAGCTGTGAGTTTCATTTGGACTATAGATGTAATATGTCTTGCGGTTTGAAGTATAGCATGTGCTTATACAAAACAAACAAAAAAGATTATGGTATATAGTCACAATCATATCATCCTTTCTAGTTCATGCATATATATGATAAGTAGGCTCAATACTCAGCTCATACTTATTCTTTTATCGTTAAATAAATCATTAGTGGATAAAGAAAACTCGGCACTGATTGATTAACATGTATTATTGAAGTTATACAATCATTGAACTTTAAGATTACATATATACGATCTGGCCATTTTATTGTTTTTAGCTATGAAAAAGGTGAATTGCAATCTTAAAATTATACACTCATAATCATATACATAAACCTTTTTCAGTGTGAGAAAAAAACTGATTCACTGATTTTTTTAACATTGATTACCATATTGTTTAGTCTAAATTTGTGAATTAAAGTTACAAATTTACTTAAGCTATTTGCTTCTCATCTTTCACGTAACTAGATTTTAAGCCAAGTACATTATATTTAATATGTACATCTTCTAATCAAAATGTGCATTTAAAATACTCGTAACATATTAAAATTTTATTTTTTTGCTATGTCTTAAGCTATAGTTAACTAACACTATATCGTAAAAGTGCATTGAATAATTGACCTAATAATAAAAGCTTTTTATTTGTTGCATGTTCTTTATTAAATTTTTCTTTTTGACTTTCTTGAAGACCGCTTTTCTCTTTTACTTTCTCTTTTGTTATGGCACTTACAAATATTTAACATAGGATATATGAAAGTGGACTTTTATAAGTGTCAAATCGTTACAAATTATTGATAATAGTTTGTGGATGAACAATTTTCAACCCTTACGTCAAAATTACCTAACTCTTTATCTGTCTTTAAAGAAAAAAGTTTAAATTTGCATATTTTAAAGATACCGTTGGATTCTTCTTCGATGACATAACCTCCATTAATAAGCACATATTCAAGTGACTTTTAGTGACAAGTCGAATTAGGCATTCATTATTTATTTTTTATTTTTATTTTTTTCAAATCTCTTAATGAATTGTTAATTACACGTTCACGATAAAAAAAATACCATTGAAGCAATGCCGCTGTGAGATAAATACCTTGTGCATAAAGATATAGACACCCTTGAATATAATACACTTGCACAAGTCGTAAAAGCTACTAGAGTTCTTCCTCTGATTCTATAACACTTGTTGTGACTTGTGAGTATTAGACTATGTAGGTTGGCCCAAGTTCGAGTGTGAGCTTAGAGACCATTAGGATTTTTATGTGTGTACTATGTTTTTTTTTTTTTTTTTTTTTTTTTTTTTTTTTTTTTTGTTAACGGTAATTTTTTGACTTATTTCACAATGTAGGGTGTGAAGTCACACTTACCTTGACATAAACATGAGTCGCCTAAATATACTAGTTTCCACATGACTATCAAGACTATCATATCGCAAAGCGAAATGTGCTACTATACCCTCGACGATACTTTACACGAACACTATAATCTAACATAGTTGGGATAATTATCTGAAAATATATTTAACTTGTCACTTTTTCAAGTTTTGTATAGCCAACTTTACTTTTTGCTATTGTATACGTAAACTTAGAATTTCGATCTTTATGTGTTTATTTGTAACTGTGAAGTTCAATGAAGATGATGAGAGAAAATTGAGAAGTAGGAAAAACAATTATTCATTTCTTGATAGAATAACAGAATTACAAAGTATTTAAAAGAGAAACTTTACATCACAGTCCCTATACTATACAAACTTTACAAAAGAGACCCTACACTTCTTTACACTCCCCCTCAAGTTGTGAGTGGGGTGGAACAGAAACTCCCAACTTGGACAACAGATTATGATGATACTCCACTGAAACAACCTTAGTAAAGACATCAGCAGGCTGTGATTTACTGTGAATATAAGTGGGATTAATCTTTCCAGCTTTCAATTGATCTCTAACATAGTGGCAATCCACTTCAATATATTTAGTTCTAGCATGAAAGACTGGATTTGCAGCAATGTACAATGTTGCTTGATTGTCACAATACAAGTCAACAAGTTCAGTCCTTTGATTCTAAGCTCTTTAAGTAAACTTACAAGCCAAGTTACCTCACAACATGTCAAAGCCATAGATTTGTACTCTGCCTTTGCTAAAGATCTAGATACTACAGCCTTTTTTCCCCCCAAGACAGTGGAGAGTTGCCAAGTAGAATACAATATCCTGTGGTTGATCTTCTTGTCATGGGACAACTTGCCCAGTCTGAGTCACAATAAGCCTTAAGTTCAACAGTTGAATCTTTGGCCAATAGAATTCCTTGGC
Organism: Artemisia argyi; assembly: GCA_030686995.1. Lineage (NCBI taxonomy): Eukaryota > Viridiplantae > Streptophyta > Magnoliopsida > Asterales > Asteraceae > Artemisia > Artemisia argyi. The sequence continues at coordinate 44,328,204 of CM060708.1, forward strand.
TAGGTGCATTAAGAAAATATCTGAGAAGATGTTTAATTGCTTGCATATGGACTGAAGTAGGGGACTGCATGAATTGACTGAGAAGTTGTACTATGTAGCATATATCACGTCTTGTAACAGTGAGATAAATGAGTTTTCTTATAAACCTTCTGTACACCTCTAGATCCTGCAAAGGAGTACCCACATCAGCCTGCAATTTGAGATTCGGATCCATTGGTAACATGTATGGTTTATTATTAAGAACTCCTCCTTCTTTGAGCAACTCTTTTGTGTACTTGTGTTGAGAGATAAAGATGCCTTGAGAGGATTTACACACTTCCAATCCGAAGAAATAACTCAATTCACCCAAATCTTTCATGTGAAATGTTGAGCTTAACTGAGCTTTAAGACTGCATATCTGAGACTCATCCTTACCGGTGATTAATAGATCATCTACATAGACAAGTATAGCGGTTACTTCTTCACAAACAAAGAGTAGTCTGTTTTAGACCGAGCGTATCCAAAACTAATCAATGCAGCAGAAAACTTTGCAAACCATTGCCTAGGAGCCTGCTTTAGGCCATAAATAGATTTCTTTAACTTGCAGACTAGGTGTGAGTCCAAAAAAGGTTCACTTGTCACACATTTTCCTGGACCAGCATACTACAATGGCACTTTCATGTAAACTTCTTCAGACAAATCTCCATGTAGAAAATCAATAGACACCTCCATTTGGCAAGTATGTCAGCCTTTCAAGGCTGCAACTGCTAACAAAGACCTTATTGTCACCATTTTTGCCACTCGAGCAAAGGTTTCAGTATAATCCTCCCCATGCCTTTGTCCATTTCCTTGTATCACTAGTCTTGCCTTCTTTATGTCCACTGTCCCATCAGCCTCTAACTTTTTTTTAAAAAAAAATCCAATGAACTCCAATAGCCTTCTTCCCAATTGGTAGTTTAGTGACTTCACAAGTACCATTTTCATCCAATTCTTTTAGCTCAGAATTCATAGCATCACACCATTCTGGATCCTTAACAGATTCTTTGAAATTTACAGGGTCCTTTTGAGCCATTAAAGCACAAACAAAGTCTTAAAATCCAATAACAAGGGGTGTTTGGGAAACTTGGTTAGCTCTAGGAGTGTGAGTAAGAACAAAATCTTTCAGTTTTGATGGGATGTTAACTATTCTTGTTGACTTTCTAGTTGGAATTTGAGGTTGTGTGGAGACATTTGTGGTGTTTGGTTATGAAGTAGAAGATTCATGGGGTGTTTCAGATTGCACAGAAGGCTCAGATGCAGGCACATAAGTGGATGTATTGTTGTTTACAGGTGTTTGACCACTAGTATCAAACTCATTACAAGAAGAAAAAGGCTCAAATTGACATGGAAATGTGGTTGGCAATGTAACACCTGTTTCCCGGGTACAAATAGGCCCCACCCTAGATGGAATTTTCTAAGGTTTAACGTGATTGGCTCGTCAACGAATGTTACGTGGAAGTCAAACTTGATAGTTAAATGATAGTCAAAGAATGTATTGTATAGTTATGAAAGGTATTATGTGGCAAGAATAGAAAGGAAATAGACCTAAGGGACTTATGTTGTCATAAGTCAAATATGTTATAAAGTTAGTTGTGGCTAAATAAGAAGGAATGAGACTTGAGGGGCCAATCTTGCCAAATGGCCAAACTTGCCACCTAACTTAATATATCCAGGATTCTCTAGACTCTTCCTCCATTATTAGATAGAGGGTCGAGGTCCGGTTTTGGTGAAAGAAAAAGAGAGGGAAAAGTGAGATGATGGCTTAAGAAGAAGAAGATGATGAAGATTTATTGTCCATAGTCCTTCCTAGTTATGATCCCCACAAGTAAGTAATCTCATTTAAGTAGTTAGTTATTGGATTGATCATCATATAATCAAGATATGATTATATGATGATTAGAGATGTTTAGAGGTAAGATAATGGTTGTAGAGACCATTGGTAAGGTTATTTGGTCATGTGGTTAAAGTGTTTGTGTTTATGCCTAAGGGTGATGATGAAGGATGGTGATGAAGAGGATGCTTATGTTCTTGTTAAACTTAGCTTTGAAAGCTAAGGTAAGTAAACCGGTTATGATTTGATATTATAATGATTTCTTACATTTTGTGTTATATGATTGTCATGATGAGATGTTTTATAGTGTTTGAATGATGATGTGATGAAGAAGTAGATTTAAGGCTAGTTTGGCATAACTAGCAAAAGAGATTGAGAGTTTAGTTGGACTAGTGTAAGTGAGTAGGAAAGATTGAGATTTAATGATAAGGCTTGAAGTGGCCAAGGTATGTGCTATGTTAGTATTGCGATGAAATAAGTGGATTATGATGTTTAATGTGTGAATGAGTTATGATGTTTTATTATGATCGTTTTACTTACTAAGCCTTTGTGCTTACGGTTTAGTTGTCTAACCGTTTTGTAGGTTGGCACGTTTTTATGGATGGCTTGGATATATGGATTAAGGCTTGGTTAAGCGAGATTAGAAGGTTATGGTAAGAAAGTAGGAGCTAGGTAGTATACCAAGCTCAAGTGTCATGTTTGTGCCCCCGTGAGTCATTAATGTTATGTAAAGTATGGTCAAGTGTCTAGTGTATAAATTGGTGGTCAATGGACAAGTTATAGTATAGTTCATGTATTTACGGTCAAGTTAAAGGGGCGTTTGGCATAACGTGTAATTGTACACATTTTGGGATGTGAACGGGTCAATGGTCATGGATCAAAGTTGTCATGGTTTTTAATGTTAAATGAGTGTTTGGTTTACGGTTAAAGTGTTAATTTTATGGTTAAAGGTGATATGGTTAAGTGTAGTATGCAAATGGGTCAAAATGGGTGTTTCCACCCGTTACTTTGTAAAGCACATTTTTGCGGGTCATTATGACCAAGTTTATGCATATATTTGATGTTTATAATGTTCTAATGATTTCTGGAAGTTTTGGTGTTATGTCATGTTATAAAAGTCATTTTTTCGGAAAATTGGTCAATAGTGCACCAAAGGGTCATGCAGAAAAAGGAGTGTTTGGGACAAGGTTCATTTTAACCCATTTTGGGTCTAACGGGTCAAGAATTTCGGGAAACAAGGTATAATGTATATTTTAAGTTAAATGTGGATTACATGTGTTTAAATATAGATCCAAAGTGTTGATTTAGTGTTTAAAGGTGTTACGGGTCAATAGTGCACTTTAGGGTCCCTTAGTGCGCAAGAGGTGTTTGACAGTTTTCTTATTTTGTAGAAAATCAACTGTGACTTGTTAGAAGTTGTGTCACCTATCGTTTTAAAGGTTTTTGAGTCTAGTTTCATCTAAAAATGGTTCCAAGGTCTATACATTAACAAATTTTAGTCAATGGCCAAAGGAAAGATGGAATGTACGTAAAGTCAAGCGTTTCCGCGTAATAAGTTTTAACTTTTGGTCAAAGCGTTCACGGGGTGTTACAGGCAAAGGATTCAAAAACTATGTGCTACTCTCAGTAGCATAAGGAAAAATATTTTCATGAAACATAGCATCTCTAGACATAATTGTAGAATAAGTGAGAAGATTGTAAAACTTGTAACCTTTTTTATTAGAGGGTAACCTAAAAAGACACAAGGCACACCTCTTGGATCAAATTTATCTTTTGTTCTTGAGGGGTTACTAGCCACAGCAAAACATCCAAACACCCTCAAATGATCATAAACTGGCTTTTACTTGAGCAACACTTCATATGGATTTTTATTGTGAAGTACAGTAGAAGGAATTCTATTAATCAGGTATGTTGCAGTAGTAACATAATCACCCCAAAATTTTAGAGGCAACTTAGCATGAAATCTCAAAGTTCTAGCAATGTCAAGAATATGCCTATGCTTCCTTTCAACTCTCCCATTCTGTTGTGGCCTATCCACACAAGAGGTTTGATGTAATATTCCTTTGCTTTGTAAATAAGGCCCACACTGTCCCTTAATAAACTTCAAAGCATTGTCAGACCTCACTATTTTAACTTGTTTCTCAAACTGAGTGGAGACAAAACTGAGAAAAGACTTCAAATCTGCAAATGAGTCTTACTTTTGTTCAAGTAAATAGATCCAAGTACATCTACTACAATCATCCACAACTACCAAGAAGTACCTAAACTTACCATTCGTTGGCACCTTGTAAGGCCTCCAAATATCTATGTGAATAAATTCAAAAAACACAGTCCTATGAGACTCACTCACTTGATAAGGTAGCTTTGCAAATTTTTCCATAGGACAAGATAAGCATTTTTCCAAATGAGACTTTGAGACAGAATTAGGAAAATCATGCATATATTGCAGCTTAGAATCAAATATATGTCCTAATCTATGAAACCACAATTCATAGCTCTTATTCTTCACATTTACACTACTAGAAACAGAAAATGAAGATTTATGAATAGTACTCATAACCAAACTTGAAAATACACTGTCAACCTTATCTGCAGGAAGATTCACTAGATGATACAACCCTGATTTCTTCTTACCCAATCCTGTGATCTTCCTGGTGATCAAGTCCTGGACAACACAGAATTGTAGGTAAAATGAGACCACACATTGACTATCTTCAGTCAATTTTGGTACAGACAACAAACTGAACTTAAAATATGGTACCACCAACACATCTTTCAACAAAAGTCCATTGTTCAGTTTGACCTTTTCCACATGAGAAATTACCGAAGTGTCACCATTTGGTAATTTAATTTGAGGCTTAATTTGCAGCATGTATGGGTCAATTACACTATCATGTTCTGGTGTCATATGATCAGATGTACTGATGCGTGGGAATTGCACTAGGCTTTACCTCTCAAAGGATCTCGAGAAGCTTACAACCCCCACCAGGCACTGTACCTGATCGTTGTAGTATAGTATAGTGACAAGTACCGGGGGATTGATCGTTCAACTCAGGAATAGTGTCGCTAGGATTAGAAAGCCTAAAAACTAGGTCTAGAGGTGAGGGATGATTTTTTTTTGTATTTTTATATTTTATAAAAGCAAGTAAAAAATCTCGGTTTTTGGAAGGATGGGCGGAATTAGTTGCTAGTCAACTAACCCAATGACTAAATGCATTCAAAATAAAATAATAATAATGAAAATAAACTAATTAAACTAATATGGAGTGAACAATAAATGGGAGAATTGTTTTTACTTAGATTTCACTACTCCCTAGATATCTTTTACAGGTTAATTACTTGTTATAGTTGCGTAGATGACGGGTTATATTCCTTAATACCATTCATGGGGTGGCGTACTTACTTCCCCAATTCTATAAGCTCCTACTTCACTCCTATGTCGAGCCGGCTAAGAAGCTCCTAACATGGGATCACTAGAATTCGCTCATGCATTAAATACAACCATAAAAACCTAGTACACATCGGTTCATGTTTCTTAAGACGTTCAAGCAAGTTACACAATGGAGATCTTCCATTTTTCTTAAGCCTAACATTGAAATCATTCATCCATTACAACTATAAACAAGCAATCAACCTATAATCAACATCTAGGTTTCATTACATCTAAGCAAACACACAAAAGATCTAGCCTAGCATGTTAAAATCAAGACAAGCATAAGATATATTCAAACAACACATAGACATATTGAATGAATTGAAAGAAAACTTATCTCAATTGAACATGAGGGGTTTCAAGGGGTGAAAACCCTTGAAAATACTGTTACAAACGACCTAGGGTTTATTAGGTTTGGCCCTAGAATTCTCCACACAAGTTTTTTTTAATGAATGAAAAATATAAAAGTATATATAGATTTTGTGAGGTGACGGCGTCAAGAGTAAAATTCTGACGCCGTCATCTCGCCGCCAATAAAGTTCTCGGACTGCCTAGATCTAGATCTGACGCCATCATGTGTAATCTTGCTCCAGGCCGTCACCAAATTAACTCTTGATGCCCTACTTCTGACGCCGTCACGTTTTCTTTGGGCCGTCATCCATTTTGGTCTTGACGCCGGCATCTTTTCCTTCTTGACGCCGTCATCTACTGTTCCCAGCAAGGAAAATTAAGACTTTGCCGTTTTCTTCACTTTTATGCTCCAAAAACGTCCAAAATGCTTCCTTTTCCAGAATTCACTCCCAAAGTACCTAAAATCACAAAAGGAACGATTTAGGGCAATATTTGATTAAATAAATTCCAATTCCGGCTTAAATGACCCCCTAAAAACGGTTCATTTTTCGCCTCATCATGCACCAGTATCATAAATCTAGTCATCTAAATGTTCCAACATATCTAATTGACTGTTAAAACAAGCAATACCTGATGCAAATTGATGATCAATCTCCTCTTCAGCAAAACTAAAACCATTCATCTGTTGCACACTTTTGAGTAATTGCTCAAACTTTTAAGGAGTGAAACTTATACTACCATTTTCCACATGTGCTGCAGTCCTAGTCACACCCTGATTCTTCACTTGACCATGTCCTGGTTTAGACTGTTTGACTTGTGGCCCTTTGTACTTAGCATGCCAAGTAGGGTACCCAACTTTCTCCCAGCACTTCTCAGGTGGATGCCATTTGAAACCACATATACCATACTTGTATTTCACATTCCCTCTTCCATACAAAGCAGTTACTTCAACCCCGGAAGATCCTCTAAACAACATTCTTTGGGACTCTTCTTGTTGCAAGAGAGAACATGCATTTTCCACATTTGGTAAAGGAGTAATCATCAAAATATGACTTCTCTGGTGGCTATACTGATCATCCAATCCATTGAGAAACTGGAATAGTCTTTGCTCCTCCTTTTGCTTATTCAAAGCAGCCAAGAACACATATATTTCAGGAGTAATTGCACTGATCACAGGTAGAACATTCAATTATCCAATTAAACAACCAGACTAAGTAATTTCATAAGTGTCCTTGTTCAACTTGTATTTTCTTGATCCATCACTCATAGAAAACCTCATTTCTAGTTGTTGCCAAATCTCACTAGCAGTTCCAACAAACATAATGGATCTAGCTATCGATTCACTTACAAACCCCATAATCTAACAAATCACCATATTGTTACACATGTCCTATAACTCAGCAATATTTGGATCTGTAGTTGAACGAGTTACATTAACTTTGATAAACCCTAACTTCCTCTTTGTCAAAAGACCTATCTCAATTGCACGCCTCCATGCTTTGTAGTTATGGGCTCCAGAAAGCTTTTCTTGAACTGTGAGTGATACAGGCCTATCTAAAGGATGAAGATATAGAGGGGTTTGAAAAATTGCAGGTTGTGTAGCTTCAGCCATTGTTGATTGAATCAAGATTACAATAAACTTAGAAAATGATGAGAAAACGTGAAAACAGAGCAATCTAGCACACTAGACACAATCTAGCTCACTTGTGAATGATCCTAACAAACTTTTGAACAGTTTTAATGGTTAGAACTCCATCGATTACTCTCTGATACCATGTGAAGTTCAATGAAGATGATGAGAGAAAATTGAGAAGTGGAAAAAATAGTTATTCATTTCTTGATAGAATAAAAGAAGGGATAAATAAGGATTTGCCCCATGAAATTCACCATGCATTAAGCCTTGCCCTTGCTTTTTTTCCATTTCGCGTTTGCCCCATTGCGACTTATGTTACCTAAGCAAATCGTACAAACCAATACCATGTTGCCACGTGTCCTCGTACCAAGTACACTTTTCTAAGTGTGTGTAAGACACAAGTACATGTGTGTAAGTGTCATTTTTCTTACAACTAGTACTATATGTAAGTGTACTATTATGCAACTTGTACAATTTTCAAAAATAAAATATACATTATTTTTTTTATGCAACTTGTACAATTTATTTCGATTTGACATTTATAATAGTAATTGTACCTTTTGCGCGAATTGTACAAACTTTTTTTCACTTTGACATGTGCAATAGTATTAGTACTTTTTATGCGCTTTGTACCAGTGGCGCAGCCACATAGTGGCCGGGGGTCGCCCGACCCCCCGAAATTTTTTTGCGATGTAGGGGGATATAGTTTTTGTGTAGAAAAATTTCGGTATATTCGGTTTCGACCCCCCAAAATTTCGGTATTACCTGAAAAATAGTGTTAGGAAAAAAAAATTTAGATTCCGACCCCTCACTAAAAATTTTCTAGCTTCGCCACTGCTTTGTACAAATTTTGTTTTATTAGATAGGTGTACTTTTTATTTATGCAACCTGTACAATTTTTTAAGTGACTTGATCTGTGAAATAGTATTAGTACTTTTTATGCGCTTTATACAAATTTTGTTTGATTAGATAGGTGTACTTTTTATGCGATTTGTACTTGTTTAAAAAAATTTACTTTATGCAACTTGCTTTTTTAAGTAGACTTGATTTGTGAAATAGTTTTATTACTTTTTATGCGATTTGTACTTTTAATTAGTTTTTTAATATATGCAAGTTGTAAAAAATCTACAATATGCGACTTTGTGTTTCAAAAAATATAAAATTCAAAATACAAACTAACACAATCTAAATCAAACACACACACAAAAATTTGTAGCAGTTTCCCAAACACAAAACAAAAGAGCGAACCAAAAAAAAACAAGAACATATACCCGATCAAACTTCCCCAACACAATCAAACACATATTGCATTTCAATTTTTTTTTTCAGAAACCCTAACAGTAGCAGTTCCAGATATGTCAATTGCAACCGAGGTATTTGATGCAAAAGTGAGTGTCCGGTCTAAGATGCATTACCTGGTAAAGATTAAAGCTAAGTTGGAAGCCCACCCAAATCGTGATATTATGTTTAGGAATAGTGTCTTTGGGCATTGGTTAGATATCCCCCATAGCCCCAATGATAATCATTTGTTGAATTATGTTCTTCAACATCAAGTTTTTGTGCCACAAGTAAGTATTTCTTCCCCAGATTTAATTTACAAAATAGGTAATCAGGAACTTCATTTTGGTCGTCGTGAGTTTTGTTTAATTACTGGTTTTAGATGTGGCAATCTTCCTCCTGAAGATAGTAGGCAAAGTTGTTTTACTTACCGTGTGTTTCCTGAGAAGAAATCCAAAAAAACAAAGAGTGTAAAGGCCAGCAAGCTGTAGGCTGTTGTTCAGGATGAACAACGCTGGGTTGCATTGAACGATGAAGATGCTGTAAGGGTATGTCTTTTGGTTGTGTGTGAGCTTATATTTATGGGCCGCGAAGAGTTTTTAAACGTACCTCACCATCTATTGACACTAGCTGATGATTTCTTTGCTTGGAACGCATATCCATGGGGAGAATACATGTGGACATATTTTTACAAAAGAACAGTGAATGTCGTTCCTAAGCATGCCAATATGCATTTGGAGTTAAAAAAGCAAGAATCGAAGAAACAGGCGACATATAATCTGAATGGTTTTGTTTGGGTGTTAAAGGTCAGTAGTATGGGAAGACGTGTTTTTGTCTGTCTAATAATGTTTTTTTATATTAATATTCTAATTTTTGCATAGATTAACTAATTTTGTTGTTATTTTCATGATAAAATTAGATATGGATTCTTGAAACATACCCTAACAGCAAAAACTGGTGGTCGAAAGACACGGATGTAATTCCGCGGGGATTAGGTTGGTCGAACTTTAGGAGATTTGAAAAAACAGATTATGAGCGGTTGTTTATGTAGGTAATCATACTCACCTTTTTTTCCCTCTTGTTATAACATGTGTTGTTATACAAATAGTAAATGTTTAATCTTGAATTAATTAATAGGATCCAAAACCCATCATTGACCTTGTTCCAACTGAGAGAGAGCTGCAGCAACCATGGTTCATTCGAAGTCTTGCCTTTTTTAGAGGAGAGGATGTTCCTTTTATTCAAGCCATTCAACCAGTTGTTGTTAGATTGGCTAAGGATAAAGAGGGTTCACCTTTGATAGGAAGCGAGATTGTTTTAAAGGATGCGTCTCCCAAAGAAATTGTTGCTGGAAAAGAGGGTTTACATGATGTGGCCCTACCAGATTTTGGTGTTCGACAGGACATTGTTCACGAACCTTTTGTTCGGGATGATGGTCAGTATGTTGAAAAGTATGTTGTTACAAAATCACGTCAGTTAATGGACGCGTTTGAAGCACTGTGTAAAGAAGTTCTGGATGTGCAACCGGAACTTGTTTCTAAGGTTGATTAATTAAGGAAACTGTATGGTGCTTCTGTACGAATACCGGTTGAGCCTATTAAAGTCAAAGAAAAGGAATGTTTTGAGAAAAAGCATGAAGAAGTTACCCAAAAGCTGAATGATGTAAACTCACAACCACGTATTGGAATGGCTGGGTGCAGTAGATAATATTACTTATGAGGCATATACACAGCCATCCACACTTAGTCATTTGATTGATGCAATGGCTTATGTGACCGATCCACCTTCATTCACCGATGTTAATTGCCATGTACCCGATAAAGTAAGATAATTTTGTTAGTTAATTAAATTTAATTTGTTTTTTTTTATCAAATGTGTCTGGTTATGCATTTATAGTAACGTTATTTGTTATAGGCCAATCATGAGACGGATGATAAGCTGGATGTTGAGAGATAAGACCCAAAGCATTGTCTTGTGACAGATCCACCATCTGCGCATGTGGTTGATTGCGAGATGCCCGATAAAGTAATATATTGTTAACAGTTAATTTTTTCTTAATTTGTTTGGTTATATGTTTACATTAATGATAAATTTTACAGGGGAATGATCTGTTGAGTGATTACATGGATGTTGAGAGACAAGTACCAAATTATTCTTTGGATAATATGTCGGCTGGTTTTGAAGATGATAATGTCTCTAATACCGATGTCTCTGGAATGGCAAATGAAGAACAAAACCAAAACACGGTTGGTGCAGACGTTCTGTCAGAAGATAAGACACGGGTGAACCAAACTATGGATTGTGCTACATCGTTGGAGGCGAATACTAGTGACTTGATTGGTTTTAACCAAAAAAAAAATGATCTTGATAAGTTCATTGGAGAATTAACGAACAATGAAATGATGAAGCAATTGATGGCATCCCCACCCCCAAATGGTTTTAAAAAGAATGTGTACGGATGTATGCGGAGGCGGCGATAACCAGGTCCTGCCTACGTAACACCATACCAAAAGCAACCCGAAACAACTCCACAACCAAGAAAAAAAGGCTAAGATAGCCACAAAGGTGACTAAGCCATTGGAACCAGTAGAATGCCCAATCAATGATACTAGCGATGGTCCTAGAACGTTAACTACAGACGACATTGATTGGCAAAAACTACATGTGGAACCTTTTGTTCCAGGATCTTAAGCGACACAAAAAAGCAAACCCATGGAAAGTGAGTGTGCCTGGATATTTGAAATACTTGTTAAAAAAGGTGACAGTGAAGAGTCCATGAAAATGTACAAGTTTCCGTGGGGCGGATGTCATATTGTTGTTGATGATGAATTCTGGATTGCATTATTGGGATTGGACAAGATAAAAAGAGGTTGGCTGACAGACATGGTAAGTTACTAGTTTATATTGAATTACAGCAATCTTGCAATTGATGTTTTGTTGAATCCCTTTTTATTAAATTGTGTCTAAATCGCTATATTGAGTTCCATATTAGGTTTTTTTAATGGGGTTGTTTATTGGTTGTTAAGTATGACTAGAATGGTATACAAATTGTTGTATGTTTCTTCTTAATTGACTGTTTCTGTTCTAAAGACCTTTTGTCAATCTTAATTCCAAGTTTTGTATTTATGGCTTGTAAATATTCATATGCTTAAGTTATAAAATAGGATATTTTATTGCATTTTTTGTTTGTGACAACAGCATTTGGAAGTTTGGATAGACGTAATATGGCGATTTAGGCAACCTGCTATAGACTAGTCACTTTTTAGCTCTTTTTTTGCTTCAACTCTACTAGATGGTGGCATGCCTCTCTCGTACGCAACTTCCAATAGATACTCTGTGCCATTGACAAGTGTAGAGAAGATGTGTATATCAAATCATATATGGGGCTGTGTATTTATAAAATCCATAATATTAATGGGTTATTTTACTTAATTTTTAGTTATATTTCCCTCTGAATGAACCGGGCACTCACTGGGCGCTTGCGGAGCTGCAAATCAGTACAGGGAGTATCACAATTTATGATTCGTCGGCCCCGCGTAAGAGACAAAAGAATTTGCCAATACAGGAGAACAGAAGGTGGTGGTTAACTATGAGGGAAAAGTTGTCACGTCAACTTCCGTTGTTCCTGAATGAGAGTGGAGTTTTAGAAAGTAAGGGATTAGCATTGGGGTCGTACCAAATTACATTTGAGTTTTCAGAATGTGTTCCATGTCAAGCTGGTGGGTATGGAGACTGTGGTGTTTGGGTTTGTCTAATGTTACACAGGTTGATGAACAACATACCACTAGTGTTTGGTGACCCTCACGAAGTTTCCCTTGCGTTCCGTGAACGTATGGTTACTTATTTGTGGCAGAGGATGTGGAGTATATGTAACTGTTGGTAGTATGTCCATGGATGTTGTAAACAGCAATTGTATTAATAGTGTATCTTTAGGAATTTTTATGTTTGTAAACTTTAATCATCCTTTGAAGTAATTTGAACGTAAGCGTGTGTCCTTTCACAAAGATACTGCATAACCATTTTAAATTCAAAATGAAAGCGTGATACTTTCAACATTTGAATTAAAAAATTAAGCGGGATACTTTTAAAATTTGAATTCAAAATGAAAGCGGGATAAACTTCTAAATTTCAAATCTAAAAATCATCCTATAAATACCGATTCTTAGATGCTGAAATACACACAGATAATTCACATACAAATTACCAGAACTCATTTTTCTCCTTCATACGTAACAATGTCGCACAACACATCACCTGATAACGAATCGGTTTACAAGACACCACCGGAAGATAATTCCCCACAAAACACTCCACCAGAAGATTTATTTCCAATATTCCAATATGACAACCCACCACCTGCCACTCCACCAGAAGTTTTGTTTCCACCAGAAAATAATCCACCCCTAAACAATCAACCACCAAACTTTCCACCACAAAACCAACCCAATACCGCTGGGCTGACTGAAGAAGAACAGTACAAGCTTGATATGGAAGTCTTATTGGAGTTTGAAGCTGAACAAGAATGTCAGTTAAGGGAGCGTGAGGCGTATTTAAAAGGTAAAGAGGATTAGAGAAACCAAAGAGTAGAACGACGATGGAAAATGGGACTTCCACTTGTGCCATCGAGTGAGGACGATTCAAGTGCCTCCTATTCGAGTCACGAGAGCTATGTGTCGGATGATTCATTTAATTGAATCGTAGTTTTATGTTTCATGTTTACTGTAGTTCGTGTTATAGGTTTAATACGTGTAAAAATTTTAAGTAACTTTTAAGTTTAATGTGTGTTGAAAGTTTAAGTAGTAATGTAAGTTGTGTTCACTGGGCCAGGTTTGGCTTTCCTGATTGTCCAAAAAGTGTGGGCTTGCCTTGTTGAAAAGTCCAATACTTCAAAAAAAAAAATGGGTTTTTTTGTCATAATTGATTTATTCGAATAAACCCTAAAATTAATATTGAAAACATTCACAAAGATAATCTGTGACAGTCAATCCAATAAGAATGTCAAACAATAAAAAGGGAAACTCACTGTCCTTTAGATCAGATGAAGAGGAGTGGGATACAGTTTTGTCAAACCTGCATTTGTTTGACAAAATACTTGATGCGCTAAAAAAAATACCTAACGATCTAAGATCAAATAACCTTAAATGGCTTGGGGAAAAAGATTACTACTATGATGAGCTGGAGGGTGTTGGAAAGGAGAAGACAACACCTGCCGACGGAATGAGTGAGGATTTAGAAAAGAGAATAACAAAACTTGAAACTTTGTTCACATACCTAAGAGCAAGGAATGGGTTGGAAGGTTGTGGTTCTAGCGAAGGAGAATGAACACCGGGCACAGTTGAATTACATTGCAGTAATATAGTTATATGTATGTCTTCTTTTTATCGATGTTATTTCTGGTATTAACTTTATTTTGTAATCCTACCTTATGTATTTTAACTTTATTTGGTTAAACAAGTGAAATTTTTGTTATTCATGTATGTTTATGTTGTATATCAAGCCTAACCAATTCAAGGAAGCCATTCATGAGTTAGGATAGAATGTTATGTCCTTATTGAGAGGGAACATGACATTTAAGCAGCACATAAATATTCAACCCAGACACTCCCCATACATAGACACACCCATAGACACACATTTAATGGAAAACATGTCGGTTAAGCAGCGCATAAATACTTAACAATTATAGCATATAAAACATAAAACATTGACAGGCAATCTAATAAAAATTTGAGTCATTTTGCCTATATAGCTGACTCTCATGCTAGGTTTCATGTAACTTATGTTGCATAGTCTTCAACTGCTTCAATTCAAAAAATCTGCAACTCCACTGCACCCTTGTGTTTGTTGTATACCACTGCCACTATCAGGAACCGTATCCTTATTGAAAACCGTAACTATGTTTCTTTTAGTAATGTTAAGGTAATGCAAAGACTCTTTTGGAGTAAAAACTGAAACATTAGCAAGTACCAAAGCTGCCTCTTCGGTAAAATGTTTCCTTCCATAACCCCCTCTTCATTAAGGACTTTGTGGTGTACTGCACCACTAACTGAGCCTGTAGGATCCTTCAAAGTAACTGTTAGATCTCCAATTACATTTGGAGAAACAGACATCAGTATTGCAATAACTTGCTCAAGTTTACCTTTCTTCATAAATTTATCGATGTTTCCCAGACAGCCGTAGACAATCCCCCCCATTATTATGAACATAATCAACCGCGCTAACCCACGGTCCACGTGTAAAACACTCATTCTGAGCTAATTCATCATTTGCTTTCATGATGAAGGCTTGTGTTAGTGTTTGGGAGTCCTCCACTCCGTCCAGAATAAGCTGTGTTTTAAGCAGCTTTATTGATTGAACAATACCTGCAGGGCCCGGTATTATCCTAACCGGTTGAAAATCATTTTTTTCAACAACAAAGCTTTTATTTGACACATTTTTTTGGCTGCTTGTATTGTCCACACGTTCTTGCTGGTTGTTGATGGTGCGTTTGGTGGAGGTTAGGAATAGATCAGAATCGTCTACATCAAGCGATAGCTGCCAATATTCACTTTCATTTGGGTCCATCTTTTCCAACTGCTGCGTATGCAGACAAAAAATTAAAACTTTTGTAGTATTTACCAATTCACAAACTTTACCTTTAATAGTCCTATGATGCCAGTGTTAAGGACTGTTCACATTATTATGTGACTGTACTTATGATGCTTTAATTATGATTTTATGCACTGCGTAGTTGAACCAATTAAATGTATAATTGGTGGTTGGTGGTTAGGGAAGTTATTAGATGGTACTATTTTTATGCGACTTCAATTACTTAACTTCATATGGTTGTTAAGAAAATTTACTACTATATTCATTGCTATGTACTTCCCTCATTCGTCCTATATATGCTGCATAACAATACTCCAAATGAACAAACACGAACACCAGGTGCAACACAATGAGTTCTCAGAATTCCACCAATAAATTTAAATGTTTTCTCGTGTGTCAGCCATCAACATGGAAAGTGTTACTCCCACACAACATCAAGTAGTTGAATCTAGTTATTTATTGCAGAGAAAAGTTCACCATCAGCATAGATCATATGATATCGTTGTCCTACAAAATAGGTTCTGAAGTAATTGATGTTAATGATGATGAAGATGTTGAAAGCTTTGTGTGTGATTTTTCACATGTTACTGACCAAATACCAAAACTGTTTATCAAGTTGCATGAGGCGAAAACGTATTCTTCTTGTAAGTCTGCTGATTTTGATTTAAATAAGCCTTATATACCTGATGCATCATCACAAAATAATCCCAACAAATTGTTTACACATATGCCTATCCCTCCACTTGCACCTGAAATTGATATTAAAGATAATTATAGATGTAATTTGGAAAATAGAGTTCCATGTAGCATTAAAATGGGTGATAGATTTAATGATAAGGGAGAGTGTATAATTGCAATAGCAAAGAAAGCTATAATAGAAGGGTTTGAATTTTACGTTATTAAATCTTGTAAGAAAAGGTATAGTGTAAGATGTGCTGTTCCAGGATGCAGTTGGGACATTTACACATGAAAGTTTTCAGATTCCAATTTTTTTAGGGTCACCAACCTTCACCCTTCACACACATGCTCTAAAACACAATTACTACCTAACCATTGGAATGCTTCAAAGGTTATAATTGGTCACATGATCATAGAAAAAATGAGGGACAACATACGGGTGTATACATGTAAGGACATAAAGACAGATTTTAAAACAGAATGGAAAATAGACATTTCTTACCTTCGGGCATGGGAAAAATTATGCCCTAAAATTGTTGTACGGCTCCCATGATGAATCGTTTTCCCTCTTACCCAAATATTGTTACGACCTTAAGTTGGCAAATCCGGGTACCGTGACACACATTGAGACAGATGCAGAAGGACAATTCAAGATGTGTTTTGCAGGCTTTGGTGTTTCGATAAGCATAAATCACGAATTTTACCAAATTTATATACCATAGTATTTTTATTACATTTATTTTTAAACTCACTTATATGTTATTAACTAAATAGATCCGGAGTTTCTTAAATTATATGCGGCCGCTTATAAAGATAGATGCCGCGCACCTAAAAGGAAAGTACCTTGGAACCAACTTGCTTGCTGTCGGAATGGATGCTAACAATCAGATAATACCACTTGCAACGGGTGTAGCTCAAGGCGAGACTGTTGAATCATGGTCCTGGTTCCTGTCGAAGCTGAAAGAATGTATCGGTGAACGTGATGGTTTTGCTATTATATATGATAGGCATTACGCTATTACCATTGCATGTCAAACTGTTTTTCCCCGAGCCTTTCATGGGTACTGCTGTCGGCATTTGATGATGAACTGCAGATTGAAAAGTAAAAAGCATAAGGCCCTATTTTGGAAGACATGTAAAGCGTACCTAGAGTTTGATTTTCAAAACGCAATCTCTGAGATTAGAACGTTAAGACCTGAAGCGTACAGAAAACTTGAAGAAGCCGGTTTTGATAGGTAGTCAAGAGCATACTGTCCAGCAAAAAGATACAACTACATGACATCAAACAGCGCCGAGTCAATAAATTCGTTAACCAAGTTTGTACGCAATGTCCCAATAACAATGTTAATAGAGTATTACCGAGAGCTTATTCAACGGTGGTTCTATGAGCGTAGATACAACGGTGAAGGTAATGTTGTGAAAGGCACACATGTGTAATTGTTATTTTAATCTTTGTTTATTTCATTTTTATTTTTATGTTTTTATTTGTGATTTATCATGTATGTTTTAACAATGATTAATATGAATAACATTTCATATGCGAACCACCAGCGGCTGCGCTGACAGCTTGGGCTAGTGGTAAAGTTAACGACAGGATGATAAAAAGCACTAAATGGGTTGTCCGTGGTATTCAGCTTGCAAAAATTTATCAGGTTAGGGACACTAGATCCGTACACACAGTTAATTTGACAGAGGGTGATTGTAGTTGCCACAAATGGCAACTTTCCGGTTTACCGTGCGGGCATGTTTGTGCTGTGGCTAGATTTTGTCAAATGATTAACTGTAATCATTGGGCCAAGGGTTGGTTTTCCCAAACAACTCTGAAACGTACATATGAACAGTTGGTGCATTCTCTTCGAGACACGTGGGAAATTCCAGTTGACTTGCAAGTTGTTTTACCGCCTGCTCTTGTTAAGTGGCAACCTGGACGACCAAAGGCAAACCAACATATCAGATCACAAGGGGAGGAGCCTAGGATCGTACATTGTGGAAGATATGGTGCAGCGGGACACTATCGAGACTCTTTTCGTGAGCCATTGCCAAGTGAAAACGAAAGTATTTCAGTTAATTTATCTCTACTTAGTTTGTGTGTATGCTGATACTCATAACATAGCATTTGCACTCGTCCATGTACAGATGTGGCGTACACAAAATACGAATGATGACCGAGATTTTGCTGATGAAACGGATTACGAGCAAGATGATGATGCCCCAGTGGAAGATGCGATGGAATCTGAACACTATAATTCGCCTGCAGCTTACAACGAGTCGTCAATGGGTGACGCCACGGGGTTATCGCAACATTTATCGGATGATACTTACTACTATCCTCAGTTTGAGGTTTAACAGTATGTGTCCATGTAGTATTGATGCGTAGGGATTGCACCAGGCTTTACCTCTCGAGGGATCTCGAGAAGCTTACAACCCCCACCAGGCAGTGTACATGATCTATGTAGTATCATATAATGACAAGTACCAGGGGATTGATCGTTCAGCTAGGAATAGTGTCGCTAGGATTAGAAAACCTAAAGACTAGTTCTAAAGGTGAGGGATGATTCTTTTTGTATTTTTATATTTTTTAGAAAGCAAATTAAAATTTCGGGTTTGAAGGATTTGGGCGGAATTAGTTGCTATTCAAATAACCCAATACTAAGATGCAATCAAAATAAAATACTAGAAATGAAAATAAGCTAAATTAAACTAAAGTTGTGAGCAATATGTGGGAGAAATGTGTTTACTTAGATTTCACTACTCCCTAGATATCTTTTACACGTTAATTACTTATTATAGTTGCGTGGATGACGGATTGTATTCCTGAATACCATTCATGGGGTGGCGTACTTACTTCCCCAATCCTATGAGTGCCTACTTCACTCCTATGTCGAGCCGGCTAAGAAGCTCCTAACATGGGATCATTAGAATTTACTCATGCATTAAATACAACCAATAAAACCTAGTACACATCGGTTCATGTTTCCTAAGACGTTCAAGCATGTTACACAATGGAGATCTGCCAGTTTTCTTAAGCCTAACATTGAAATCATTCATCTAATGCAACCATAAAAAAGTAATCAACACATAATTAACATCTAGGTTTCATTAGATCTAAGCAAACACAAGATAGATCTAGCCTAGCATGTTGAAATCAAGACAAGCACAAGATATAGACAACCAACACATAGACATATTGATTGAATTAAAGAGAAGACTTATCGTAATAGCACATGAAAGGATTCAAGGGGTGAAAACCCTTGAATTTACTGTAAAATACGAGCTAGGGTTCACAAAGTTCGGCCCTAGGGTTTCTCCACACAAGTTCCTCTTTAATGAATGAAAAATAGAAAACTATATATAGATTTAAGAAGGTGACGGCGTCAAGAACAAATGTCTGACGCCATCATCTCACCGCCAAATGGTTCCTCAGACTGCCTAGATCTGGATCTGACGCCGTCATGTAGTCCCTTTTTGCAGGCCGTCACACAATTAACTCTTGACGTCCTTCTTATGACGCCTTCAGGTTTCTTCTAGGTCATCATGGATTTTACGCTTGACGCCGTCAGGAATTTCCTCTTGACGCCGTCATACACTGTTCTCAGCATGGAAAATTATGTCTTTGGCGTTTTCTTCACTTTTATGCTCCAAAAACGTCCGAATTGCTTCCTTTTCCAGATTTCACTCCCAAAGTACTGATACGTGGGAATCGCACCAGGCTTTACCTCTCAAGGGATCTTGAGAAGCTTACAACTCCCACCAGGCAGTGTACCTGATCGTTGTAGTATAGTATAGTGACAAGTACCGGGGGATTGATCGTTCAGCTAGGAATAGTGTCGCTAGGATTAGAAAACCTAAATACTAGTTCTAAAGGTGAGGGATGATTCTTTTTGTATTTTTATATTTTTTAGAAAGCAAATAAAAATCTCGGGTTTGAAGGATTTGGGCGGAATTAGTTGCTAGTCAACTAACCCAATACTAAAGATGCAATCAAAATAAAATACTAGAAATGAAAATAAACTAAATTATACTAAGGTTGTGAGCAATAAGTGGAGAAAATGTGTTTACTTAGATTTCACTACTCCCTAGACATCTTTTACATGTTAATTACTTGTTATAGTTGCGTGGATGATGGATTGTATTCCTTAATACCATTCATGGGGTGGCGCACTTAACTCCCCAATCCTATGAGCTCTTATCTCCTCCTATGCCATGCCCAGCACAACCATAGGGATTATAAACAGTGGCTCATGCATTAAATACAACCAATAAAACCTAGTGCACATCAGTTCATGTTTCCTAAGATGTTCAAGCATGTTACCATTTGGAGATCTGCCAGTTTTCTTAAGCCGAACATCGAATTCATTCATCCAATACAATTATAAACAAGTAATCAACACATAATTAACATCTAGGTTTCATTAGATCCAAGCAAACACAAGATAGATCTAGCCTAGCATGATGGAATTAAGACAAGAACAAGATATAGACAACCAACACATAGACATATTGATTGAATTAAAAGAATACTTATCTCAATTACACATGAAAGGTATCAACGGGTTAGAACCCTTGAAAAACCTGTAAAATTCGCACCAAGTTCGTACTTAGGGTTTCTCCAAAACTTCTCTCTTTAATGTGAAAATTAGAAAACTATATATAGGAAATAGGGTCTGACGGCGTCAAGACAAAGCTTGTGACGCCGTCACCTCGCCGCCAAAATATTTCTCGGATTGCCTTGATCTACTTTTGACGCCGTCATGTGTTATGCATTTCCAGGCCGTCATGAATTTTACTCTTGATGCCCTACTTTGTGACGCCTTCAAATCTGTACTGGGTCGTCATGGAAATTACTCTTGACGCCATCAGAAATTCCTTCTTGACGCCGTCACCTACTGTTCCCAGCAAGAAAAATTAAGACTTTGGCGTTTTCTTCACTTTTATGCTCCAAAAACGTCCGAATTGCTTCCTTTTCCATATTTCTCTCCCAAAGTACCTAAAATCACAAAAGGAACGATTTAGGGCAATATTTGATCAAATAAATTCAATTCCGGGCTTAAATGACCCCCTAAAAGTGGTTCATTTTTCGCCTCATCATATACCCTTACACTTGAGATTTGCTTGTCCTCAAGCAAATGCGCTTTTATTCTAGTCAAAATACAAGTTAGGGGTCATTTAACACTAATATAAAAGTAATTACAACAAATAATCGTTCCACTAAAGACCAATAGACAAGCACGGAGGTCATACACTAGCACCTCACAAATAGTGTTTAGATACTCACATCTCTCGGGTGTAATAAAGTATAAATTACAATATGGAAATGGAAGATATCTCTCACTACCTGTCATAGCAAAGCAGATTACCATAGGCTTGGGAAAGGATCAAACCTCCACCACTTGGCGTAAGCACCTAGGATAAACTATCAAAGAGGTCTTTTAAAGGGTTGTAACGTTAGGGGTAGGGATATGAAATACACGGTTTTGTTGGTTAAAGGAAGTTTTACTGGTGGCGAGCTAACAATCTTGATTAATTACAAGTAAAATGTGGCGTTGCTAAGCCAAGACTAGACTCGACTTAAGCTAATAATGAAAAATAACAAAAACATAAAATAAACATAGAATGAAACGGGATGGTAGTCCGTATGTTTTTTTTTCTTTTTTTCTTTTTCTATTTTTTTTCTTTTTCTTGTTTTTTCGATTTTTTTTTTTTTTTTTTTCTTTTTTTTTTTTTTTTTTGCATACACTCTTACCCTACCATCCAAAATAATACATCATAGGGAATGAACATTCCCCTTACACTTGAATTTTTACATACTTTACAATAAACTAATCTAATGACTCGAATTAAGAAAATCAAAACACTTGGAGTACTTTTAAGATTAACGTACATATGGGGGTAATAAATGATGTTCTTCCCCATTACTCCATAAAATAAGTACTTACCCATGAATCCCAATCGTCCCAAAATAATATGTACAAAGATATGACTCGACTTAGCAACCATGTAATCAATTAGATAGTTAACTTAGGGTTTAACAAATAACAATAATGCACTAAAGATGAGTGCATACACGGAAGGCTAAGGAGATTTGGTTGTACATTTAAGTGGGGTGTAACAAATTCTTCCTTTAAGTAAAATGCTTAAAGTTAGAAACGAAAAGATAGGCTCGGAGGGGTGTACTAGGGGTTTCGTGTACTAAAAATGAGTACAATACTAAGGGTGTGGGAAAAATTAGTTGACTTAACTAGCCAAGTAATATGACATAAATGGTCAAGTAATTATGATACGAGTTTAACACAAGGGTGATCCTAATGCCTCTTATCATGTAGTAAATCCTACTACACAAACGTAGTCTCACTAGCGGTCTCGGGATGCATCACTAACGCAAGTTCTAGAATCTAAATGCTACCGGTACACTCATAAGCACTAATAGTAAATGCTTTTCCTATCAAATCTAAAGGCGAACCTCACATATTTGGGTGGAAAATTTTTTTGAAAGTACGGTTATGTGCTAGTCATACAATCTCCTATCCATGAGACGCTTGCTATGGCTAAAGTTTCACTCCTAAATGTTGTAAAAAAATTTAAATTTGGTGCTAAAATTGCACTAACAAGTATTTCTCATAGTTTTATTACACATCTACCATTAGACAAAACAAACTCAAGCGAAAGTCGTATGTAAGGTATCATCATTTTACCCTCCCCTTACACTTAGGATGAACATTGTCCCCAATGTTCAAGTAAAGAATGTAAAAGCGAAAAAGTAAAAAGAATGAAATCAAATACTCCCCTGATTCGCTCGGTATGGAATAAGGTGGCCAGGTTAAATCTTCCTCCAAGAAAATGAACAATCAAAGCTTCCCTTCCAGAATATAAATCATCGTCTTGTCATACATAACCTGTAAATCCTGAGAAAAATAGACAAGACAACCTCGCGTAAAATCGGCGGCATCCTATATAAGTTACAAAATCCTAGAAAACAAGATAAGATATAATGCTTGTGGAATGAAGTTTGCAGATCTCCTGGAGATTATAAAACTTAATAATTCCCAAAAACCATAAGACTCCATTAGAAAAACAAAACCGGTAAAATTTCCAGATTTTTACACGTGACGCCGTCAAGAGTTAACTCGTGACGCCGTCAGAAGTGACCTGCAGAAATTCTTATGTTAAGTTTCCGGAAAATTTCTGGAAAAACTTGGTCTTACTTCCTGGAAAATCCTACAAAACTTCATTATGACTCAATACAAGCATTTAACTCTAACAAATACGAATATACATGTTCATTTAATATTGTGGAGAATCATGATCGGTTTGTTTCTAAAAAAAAATATTTGGGGTTTCCCCTTACACTTATCTTTTGCAAAAATACTTTTAGGTGGAGTTAAGACTAGGCCAAAACTACAAAGTAAAGTATTTCCACTATTTAATTTGGAAACATGATCAACCAACAATAAAAATAAAGCATGCATACGGAAGCAAATAACAAACAATCAAAATAAAATCACACAAAACATGGGTTGCCTCCCAAGAAGCGCTTTTCTTTATTTACGAGTCTTGTAGCTAGACTCAAGGTCATGGGTTAACGTGTATCGCTTATGCTCACATAACCAAGTGTGAGCCATCTAATAGTCGCCTCATCTTTCTTATAATCATCTCCTAATTCTAAGCATCCGCGATAGTATCTTTTATTCTTTTCATGAGTATACTTAAGTCCTTTTCTCTTATCATTCTCACTTAGCATCTCTATGGGCGGATACCTACTACACTTTTCCATGGAAAAATCCTTGAACCTAGGGTGTGTGCGGTGCATTTGATAGAAAAAATCTTCTTCCCCATCCGAGAATGTAATTAACCCTTCTATGAGTTTTTCATCAAGGTTGGTCAACTGTTTGAAAGGTTTTCCAAACACAACTTGGGTCAACTTATTATCAATAAACTCTCCTAGATTCTGCATAACCATGAACTCAACAAGATAAACCAAGCTTCCTACAAACACATGCAATGGTATTGCCCTAGCAATAATGTTTTCTCCTTTGTATTCTAACTCATCTACCATGATTTTATTGTATTCATTATGCGAGATTACGTTCATTGGAAGAGATGAGTTAAGATAGGCGTTAAAACTCTTAAATCCGATCTTACAAGGAAATTACATGTTAAATGAACTATCACACTCAATCCTAGTTCTAGGGTCGACATACCTAAGAGGGTTTATTTCCTCTTCCATTCTATCCTCATTAATCACATCACCATCATCAAGATCCTCGTCGGAGTCTGAATAGTAAAAGGGGCTAGCCCTACGGTCATCATCATGATCAGACTCCTCTAACTCAGAATTATTGTCAAAGTGGTGGTTGGGCGAGAGGTTAAGTGGGTTCTCATTCTCCACTAAAGGGAGTGGGGCGAGCATTTGGAAAATCCTACGATGAAAAACACGAATAACAGGAATCAAACGATCAATGTTATTGTTATCCATCGAAATAGTTTACGAACAAAGGACACAAAGAAATAAGATAGACTAAAGAAAACCTAAAAATAAAATCTTACTAGAAAGGAATCTAGCAAGTAGACCTAATAAAAAGAACTTCTAACCTAGACAATAACTATTCCCCGGGCTGCGGCGCCAAAAACTTGATACGTGGGAATCGCACCAGGCTTTACCTCTCAAGGGATCTTGAGAAGCTTACAACCCCCACCAGGCAGTGTACCTGATCGTTGTAGTATAGTATAGTGACAAGTACCGGGGGATTGATCGTTCAGCTAGGAATAGTATCGCTAGGATTAGAAAACCTAAATACTAGTTCTAAAGGTGAGGGATGATTCTTTTTGTATTTTTATATTTTTTAGAAAGCAAATAAAAATCTCGGGTTTGAAGGATTTGGGCGGAATTAGTTGCTAGTCAACTAACCCAATACTAAAGATGCAATCAAAATAAAATACTAGAAATGAAAATAAACTAAATTATACTAAGGTTGTGAGCAATAAGTGGAGAAAATGTGTTTACTTAGATTTCACTACTCCCTAGACATCTTTTACATGTTAATTACTTGTTATAGTTGCGTGGATGATGGATTGTATTCCTTAATACCATTCATGGGGTGGCGCACTTAACTCCCCAATCCTATGAGCTCTTATCTCCTCCTATGCCATGCCCAGCACAACCATAGGGATTATAAACAGTGGCTCATGCATTAAATACAACCAATAAAACCTAGTGCACATCAGTTCATGTTTCCTAAGATGTTCAAGCATGTTACCATTTGGAGATCTGCCAGTTTTCTTAAGCCGAACATCGAATTCATTCATCCAATACAATTATAAACAAGTAATCAACACATAATTAACATCTAGGTTTCATTAGATCCAAGCAAACACAAGATAGATCTAGCCTAGCATGATGGAATTAAGACAAGAACAAGATATAGACAACCAACACATAGACATATTGATTGAATTAAAAGAATACTTATCTCAATTACACATGAAAGGTATCAAGGGGTTAGAACCCTTGAAAAACCTGTAAAATTCGCACCAAGTTCGTACTTAGGGTTTCTCCAAAACTTCTCTCTTTAATGTGAAAATTAGAAAACTATATATACGAAATAGGTTCTGACGGCGTCAAGACAAAGCTTGTGACGCCGTCACCTCGCCGCCAAAATATTTCTCAGATTGCCTTGATCTACTTTTGACGCCGTCATGTGTTATGCATTTCCAGGCCGTCATGAATTTTACTCTTGACGACCTACTTCGTGACGCCGTCAAATCTGTACTGGGTCGTCATGGAAATTACTCTTGACGCCGTCAGAAATTCCTTCTTGACGCTGTCACCTACTGTTCCCAGCAAGGAAAATTAAGACTTTGGCGTTTTCTTCACTTTTATGCTCCAAAAACGTCCGAATTGCTTCCTTTTCCAAATTTCTCTCCCAAAGTACCTAAAATCACAAAAGGAACGATTTAGGGCAATATTTGATCAAATAAATTCAATTCCGGGCTTAAATGACCCCCTAAAAATGGTTCATTTTTCGCCTCATCAATTACCTAAAATCACAAAAGGAATGATTTAGGGTAGGATTTGATCAAATAAATTCAATTCCAGGCTTAAACGACCCCCTAAAAGTGGTCCATTTTTCGCCTCATCAAGTATAAACAATCAAGGATGGACTTCGAAAAAGTCATTGTAATGCATGTTGTACAATTTATGCGGATATTTCTATGCATTCTATATTAATTCTAGTTTTAAGGAGCAAGATAGTCCGGTCAAATTAAAATAGTCATAGGATAACTAATGAATGTAATCACAAAACCGTATTTCTTGGGTTAATGACTAAAAGTTACACCAACACATACTAGAAATACATAAACTTGACAAGAAAACTTTCATTCACATTATGTATCACACTTGGTCTAGTTATTTATGTGTTCTTTCAAAAAGACTTTTTTCAAACACGTCTATGATATTTCTGCATGGGAAACTAAACATAAGGTGTGAATTAATGACAATTAAATACCTGCATTGAATATTCACCTGTTCACTTTCCATTATACTTCTTTATAGACAGTTGCATCATGTCCTTAGTAATCCATATAGCCTAACTTTTCTATACCCTCTAAAAAACCCTAACTCTCAAAAGAATAAAATCAATGGCTTCAGAAACTCCTCTGATCTATCAACTGAAATAGATTATTGGCACACAGAAACTTCACGAATGCTTCAAGCTTCTGACTGTTCATGAGAAACTCGAAGACGAAGCCTTTATTAGGTACCTAGGGGAACGACGCAGTAAGTTGGAAGCCAAGATAAAAATACGAACAGCTAGAATGGCAGAGCTATGGTTGATCGACCACGATGATGAAGTAGCTGGCTGGGTTATATATGAAAACTTGCGTAAGGTTCAGATCAGGGAGCGAATAAGGTTGGAGGCGTTAACTGCTATCATGTCTGAAGTACGTGATGGGTTGAACGAGAAGGATGAGCAAATCGGCAGTTATGACTCATTTCAAGAATAGTTCATGTTTGATTTGGTTATTTTCGTTGTTTTGTATGGTCAGTTGTTGGGTTTGTAAGCGTTTAGGATGGGCGAGGTGTTGGTACTGATATATCGACGGTTTTGTAACCATCAACTGACTGTATCTTACAACTAATGTATCTAAACTGATCGGTCGCTATATTATATTATATAATATATGTTATGTTTAACACTATGAAGATGATATGTTTGTAGATTTATTGTTTTCATAGTCTTTAAATTGATACATATTACCTTACATTAGTTAAAATAAGTTTTCCATTACATTATCCATAACTTGGTTAAAGTGTTAAAATACTATTGTTATCCATTACATTATACATTGGGTGAACCATAAACACCTTAATGGTCATTTGGGTTTCACGCAAATTGACTATTAGCCTGGTTCCAACTACCCTCTTACCAGAACAAAGGGCAACAATCCTGCAATAAATATGGTTACAAATTAGTTAGTATACATCCAAGCAATGCAACCGTACACAAAGAGGTTTTTAACAAACTAAACTAGCACAAGGTATGCCTAATATATCTTTAATCAGAATAAACTAAATATATATACCTAATAAATATTCATTTAACATACTTTTTAACAGATAATCAACATAAAGAGACAACTTTAAAACACCAAAAAGCTTGTTAAACATAAAAGCCAAAAAGACCCATTCAAAACAACATATATATATATATATATATATATATATATATATATATATATATATATATATATATATATATATATATATATATATATATATATATATATATATATATATATATATATATATATATATATATATATATATATATATGTTAGCATTAAAAATATGTATTATGAAGTGATGGTCATTCTCATATTGTAACTTTGTGTCGTTTGTTAAGATTAGTAATAGTTTAGTCATTGGGGCCTTGGACTTGGCAAGCTAATATGTTATGTGCTATGTTTCATAAGCCTAGTTATCCAACCATGTAACCAAGTCCAAGCCCAAGCCCATAGAAAGCCCATAGGGCATCTCATGTTGTGAACTATATAAACACCTCAAAGGCTCATTTGAGGTGTGTGCTTGTATGTGTATTTGTGTGTGTTTTATTAATAAAAGCTCTCATATTTTCCATCTCTCTCTCATATATACGATACATACTATACTACATCAAGTCACCATCTTTCCATCTTTCCTTCTTATTGTGCTTATATTGTGTGTGATAAAGTTATGATATCTAAGGTCCTACAAGTGGTATCAATCGCCTAACAATGATTTAGGAGGGTTTTGAGTTTGTGTGTTTCGTTTCTTTAAGCTTATTATCACGTTTTTTTTTGAAAAATTCTTACTTTTCTTGTTTTTTCTTGGTTTTTAACACTTTTTTGATTACAAACTAGTGTTATAAACCTTATCTAACAAGAAAGTTTTAATCTTTTTGAAAATTTCTAGCTTAAAAAATTCGACTTTGGTTTTGTACTTGTTTTCGAGATCTCAAAAAGTTTCATAAAAATCATCAAGTTTTGAACTTTCTTCAAGTTTTGGTGTTTTTAAGCCTAGAAGTACAAGAATCTTGGATTACAAACTTCATTTGGGTGAACTTTTTGGTAAATCAAGAATCTGACAAAATTTTGAAATCCCACCACAATTTTCGAAATCACACTTTGACCAATTTTCGAGAACACCAGAAATCGACTCCGTTCGTGATCATAGTTGGATACTTGGTATTTTCTCTCTTGTATAAGAAAGAAATTACTTCGACTTGTGGCTAAGTTTCGAAATTGTATAATTTTGAAATTTGTGTGATTGGGTTTTCGAAAAAACAACAATTTTCGAGAACATTGCAAGGTTTTCGAAAACTGCAAAATTTTCGAAATCACAGTTTTTTCGAAAAATTCCAAAATTTTCGAGAACTTGAAAATTTTCGAGAACTTGGAAAATTTTCGAGAACTTGGACAACTTATCGAGAACTTGGAAAATTTTCGAGAACTTGGACAACTTATCGAGAACTTGAAAATTTTTGAGAACTTGGACAAAATTTCGAGAACACAAAGTTTCGCAATCCTCAGTTTCGAAATTAGCACAACAAACTTTCGAGAATTTTGACAAAAGTGAGGTTTTTGACGACCAAACTTCAAACGGCCATAACTTTTGAACCGTAACTCCGTTTTCGACGAATCAGCTGTCAAAACGACCGTGAGACCGAGAAGAAGGACACGTTGAATCATCTAAAGATCATTCAAGCCAAGCTTCGAGGCCCAAATCCACTCTGAACGGAAGTTATTGTGGTTTTAAGGTTTTAAGTCAAAATTTTCACCATAAAAACTTGCATCAACTCACTCCAAACCCTACTCCTATTTCGTTGGAACGATCCAAGTATCAACTTTATCCATCTACACTTCATAAAATGGCATCTCAGCAAGATATTCATGCAGCCGGTGCGGAAAACCGACCTCCTATGCTTGAAAAAGGTGGATATCTCCCATGGACAAGCCGCATGCTTCGTTACATCAAAACTAAGACTGATGGTAACCTCATGCTCAACTCCATTAAGAATGGTCCATTTCAGCCAAGACAAGTTCAAGGTGCCGGTGATCCAAACTCAACAAATCCTACTGAACCATACATGCGTTGACAAACAGAAGAAGATTACACTGATGAAGACAAGGCGCAGATCAAAGCTGATGATATGGCAATGCATCTAATCCAACTTGGATTACCTCGGGAGATCTTTGCTGTGGTCGACAGTTGTGAAACTGCTCATGCTATGTGGGAACGTGTTAGAAGGATTTGTCATGGAACAGAGATTGGACAACAAGACGTTAAGAACAAACTTCTTACTGAATGGGAGAACTTCACATCCACTAAAGGTGAACAGATTGAGTCATACTACACAAGGTTTTGCACGTTGATGAATGAGTTAATCAGAAACAAGTTGACACCTCGAACAATTGCAACAAACATCAAATTCGTCAATAACCTTCCAGAAGAATGGGGTCGTTATGTTACAATTGTTAATCAGACAAAGGACTTACATCAGGTGAATTATGATCAACTCTATGACTTTCTGAAGCAAAACCAAGCTGAGGCTAATGAAGTTAGGAAAGAAAGATTGGCAAAGAATCATGATCCTCTCGCACTAATTGCTAATACACCAACACCATTACAAGTGAACACTCAACAACCATCATCATCCATTCACAACTACATGCAACCATCATGCATTCAACAACCAACACCGGTCTACCAACAACAATTCTACCCACAACAACAAGAAGTTATTCCACAACAGACATACCCACAATTTCAAGAACCAGAATTTACTGACAATGATGAAGCTGCTGCAGCATTGACTCAAGCGTTTGCTTTTCTGTCAAAGGCATTCTAAGGACGCTATTCTACACCAACAAACAACAACCAAAGGATTTCATCGAATACTCGCAACAGGCAGATCGCTCAGCCGAGTTTCAATATGGGCAACGGAGGCCAAATGGTTGGAGTTTATGGGAATCAGCAAGGATATGCTACGGGATTTAATATGGGAAATCAGAATATGCAGAATACAGGTCAGTATGCAGGGAATCAGTATGGTCAAAATGCAGGGAATCAGTTGGGTCAGTTTGTTGGAAATCAGAGGGGTCAGAATGTTGGTAATCAGGCAATGGGTAATCAGAATAGAAATGTTGCAGCTCCAGTAGTTGGGAATTTGGGAAATGTGAATCAGGGTAATCCGGTAAAGTGTTTCAACTGCCAGGGTGTAGGTCATATGGCAAGGAACTGTCCTACTAAGCCAAACAAGAAAGATCTAGCGTACTTGCAGAAAGCAGTAATGTTGGCACAAAAGGCAGAGACAGGATTTCAGTTGAACGCAGAGGAGAATGACTTTATGGCTCTTATAGATGACATGGAAGATAGAGAAGATATCGACGCGAACTGCATATTCATGGCGAATCTTCAGGAAGCTAAGTATGACACGGATTCTGACACACTTCCTGTTTATGACACCAATGCACCATCTGAGGTATCTAACATCAACACATGTCACAATAATGATATATCTGATATGTCTCCTCATGAGGAACAGCATTTTGAGAAGCAAGCACCCACTTATGATACATTCCTAGACACGCCAAGTAGTAGCAATACTCCTTCAGCAACTCCAGATATGAATCATAATGGAGGCTTCGTTTCACAGCATGCTGCGAATGATGAGGAAACACGTGCTTTGTTTGAATCATTATTGAATAATTGTCGTATTGAAATTGAGAATGTGCAAAAGGTCAATCGCGATGTTAAGGCCGCGAATGTTAAATTGACCGCTGAGCTTGAGAGTTACAAATCAACCGTTAAAGCTTTTGAATTTCGTACCAAAAGATTGTCTGAATTAGAAACTGGTTATCAAAATTCCGTTTCAGAGAAACAACAATTGCAAATCAAGTTTGACACACTTGATGTTAATTCTTTCAAAAAGATAAAATCTTTAAACACGGAAATTTCTGATTTACAAAACCAACTTTCTAAACAAAAAACAGCTTATTCCAATCTTGAAAAAGAAATGGATGAGTTGAAAAAGGATTTTGCAAAGAAAGAAGACAAACTTTTGGAATAAATCGTAGAGTCAGAACACATGATTGCTCATTTAGAGGAATTAGTGGTTAAGTCGGGTCAGTCGAGTCAAACAATGAAAATGATTTCAAATCAAATTCATCCGATTTACCATACGAAACATAAAATGGCTCTTGGTAACAACACCCCTTGTAATCTCAAGAAAGCTCAGCAAGAACAGAATGTTTTGTACAATGGTAATGTGATTTATACCAAACATGATCCTCCCATCGTTCGGGATTCTGTGCTAACGATTGAACATGTCGAAGAGAGCATAAATAAAATGAAACAAAAGGATTTGAAACCCATTGATTACAACAAATTGAACAAACTTTCGGGAATCACTTTTGTTCCACAAACAGAACCACCTGCGTTTTCCATAAAACGACCATTTGTGAAATTCTTGTCTAAAAAGAAAGTTGTTTCCAAGTCTCTTTCAAAACTGGAACAAATTTCCTCTAACAACACTTTTAATACAAGTGAGGCTAGAGAAATTCTGGATGACGTTAAAAAGAGAATTCAAGAACTTCAAAACATAGTTAAATCTAAAACTTCCATCGATATTAACAACTGGCATTCTAGTTTTCACATCGAACAGAAAAAGGTGTTTCAAAACGAAATTACTATTCCACTGAATAACATCAGCGCGAGTGTAAAAAATTTTGAACTTGTTTTCTTAAAAGAAACGGCCGACTTTGTCAAGGACCACAAATCCCTGGTAACCGAAGCTAATGATATTCGTGAAAACATGATTGTTTTGGAAAACCTAAATGATTCTCTCTTCGAAGCTGTTATGACCACTGACATTATGTCCATCATTTTACAAACATATTCTGTTCAAGACGATGAACGACTAAGAGTTGAGACCTCCGCAATTGTTTCAAAATATGAAAATGCTCTTATAAAGCTTGAAAAAGAAAATGTGTCATATTTTAAACAACTTGATCGGAAAAAGGGAGAATGCAAGTATGACAAATTGTCGTATGAGCGTGACTTAAAGAAAATGAAAGAGCAAAATGATCTTTTGAGGGCTCAGCTTGAAAGTCAAAAAGGAAAGGGTGAGGAAACTAAGTTTGCAAAACCATTGACTTCGGAGAAACCAAATGTTTCAAACACGGTTCAAAAACCAAAAATGTCAATTTCAAGGTTTGCTCCAAAAGTCGATGAGAAAAAGGATTTGACAAAACCAGTCACTCCAACACCCTTGCCCAAGAAAAGTGAAAATGATAAGATTGTTGATAAAGGAAAAGCGGTTGTTGAAACTCCTAAAGTGTTAGCACCTGGCCTTTTTAGGATTAGTCCCACTAGTGCGTTCGCCTCAACATCTAAGACAAATGATAAGTGCATACAGGCTAATTCTAAAGAATCTAGGGATGCTAACAAGGACAACAATATAAATCCTAATGTGTGTGCCTTACCTTCTACAGGATTAGTAAGTACCTCTAGGAGCAGCAGACTAAAGCCTAAGAGCAATACAAGGAACAATAGAGTCTCGCCTGTCTCTAAGAGTAGTAGCAAGAATAAAGTTGAAGAAGTAGAAGAACACCCTAGGAATTTATCGCTTTGTAATAAGAGACATGTTTCATCTGAATGTAATGTCAAGAGTACTGTTTCTAATGCATGTAATGACTCTGTTTGTTTAATATGCAAGAAATGTTTAATTAATGATGTTCATGATGATTGTCTTTCTAAGAATGTGGATGTTACGCCTGAACAGAAGAATGTTCCAAAAAAGACCTAGTGCTAGATCCAGATCTTTAGAACGATTAGTTGCACGATTTAGGACTACCACTATTAGTCGAATGCCTACGAACTATCTTAAGTTTTGTATGTGAATTCCGACGGGTAGAGAGTTCACTCTTAAGGACGGCAAATTAGAAATAACTCAAGCTAAACAAGTAGCAACTGTCTATGAGTGTGATTCTGCTTTTACTCCTAACCCCATGGAACCAAATTCAACACGGTTTCCAAATACAAACTCTTCTGTTCTTGGCAGGTTATCGAAATATGTCTTTGGATCGTCGACTCGGGTTGCTCCAAGCACATGACCGGGAATTTAAAGCTGCTGATCAATTTTGTCTGGAAATTCATGGGAACTGTACGATTTGGAAATGATCATGTAGCAGCTATTCAGGGTTATGGAGATCTTCGGTTTGAGAATTTTTTAATCACTCGAGTTTACTACGTCGAAGGGTTGGGACACAACTTGTTTTCAGTTGGGCAGTTTTGTGATGCAGATTTAGAAGTGGCTTTCTGAAGAAACACGGTTTTTATTAGAAATTTGGTTGGTGATGATCTCTTAACTGGTAATCGTGGTACAAACTTGTACGCTATCGACATCAACCAAATGGCTTCTTCATCACCAATTTGTCTTATGACAAGGGCATCAGAAACTAAGTCTTGGCTGTGGCATAGACGTTTATCCCATCTCAATTTCGACACCATCAACAAGTTAGCCAAAGACAACATCGTCACCGGACTTCCTAAGTTCAAATACACCAAGGAACACCTATGTCCATCATGCGAACAAGGAAAAAGTAAAAGAGCATCATATAAACCCAAAACCGTACCTAGTTCGGAAGCAAGGTTACATATGTTGCACATGGATTTATGTGGCCCAATGAGAGTTGAAAGCATTAATGGGAAGAAGTATATTCTTGTTATTGTTGATGATTATTCAAGATACACTTGGGTAAAGTTTTTGAGATCAAAAGACGAAGCACCAGGCATCATCATCACCTTTCTGAAGCGTATTCAAGTTCTACTTCAAGCTCCAGTAAGGATTATAAGAACAGATAATAGCACAGAATTTACAAACCAGGAGTTACGAACTTACCTTGAAGATGTTGGAATCACACACCAAACATCAGTTGTTAGAACTCCACAGCAGAATGGGGTAGTTGAAAGAAGAAATCGAACTCTTGTGGAAGCTGCTCGCACAATGCTGATTTTTTTTAGTGCACCACTTTTCTTATGGGCTGATGCTGTTGCCACTGCTTGTTTCACTCAAAATCGATCCCTAGTACATCCAAGATTCAATAAAACCCCATATGAGCTAGTGAACAACTGTAAACCTGACATCTCTTACCTTCACGTGTTTGGCACTTTGTGCTATCCGACGAATGACAAAGAAGATCTAGGGAAGTTAAAAGCTAAGGGTGATATTGGAATCTTCATTGGATATTCAGAAAACTCGAGGGCATTCAGGGTATATAATAGAAGAACGAAAAAGATAATGGAGACGGTGAATGTGAAGTTTGACGAGATTTCACAAATGGCTTCTGAGAGACTCGCTCTAGAACCCGCGCTTAATCCAATGGCTTCTAAGCAAAACGGATTAGGACCCGCACCAAACCAGCAGACTTCTGGACACATCAGTTCAGGACTTGTACCTCAAGGAGCTCAGTCAACAAACACGGATAAACCTTCAGAACAAGAACTGGAAAATTTCTTCGAGTTAATGTTTGATGAATATTATGGTGGTACTTCGACAAATGCATCTCAACAACATTCCGCTGCACCCGCTCAAAACCATCAACCACCACCAACACCACCAGATGCATCCACAACAATCGAAGCTGAAGCACCAACTACATCAACATCATCTACATCTACTCAAGCAACTCCAGTACTTGAAACTGTTCTACCAAGAGTTGATGAGCAAAACCAAAACACAAATTTTCAAGAAGAACCAACAAATAATTCAAACGATGTTACGTTAGAAGAAGAAGAAGAAGTATTTGAAAACCCGATTGCAACAGACTCTGCTGAATCTTCTTCAAGGTTACAAGAACCATCTAACACACATTCGTTACAGCCAAGGTACCCTTCTACGTTTCAATGGACAAAAGACCATCCAATAGAACATATTATTGGTGAACCTTCAAAGCCAGTTCAGACAAGGAGACAACTAGCCACCGATCTCGAATTGTGCATCTACGTTTGCTCAATAAGCCTCAAAGAACCAAAGAACATTCGGGAAGCAATGGCAGAAAACCCTTGGATTGAAGCGATGCAGGAGGAATTTCTTCAATACCTGTTACATGATAGTTGGAAACTCGTTGAACGACCACTTGATAAACGTGTTCTTGATCTCAAGTGGTTGTGGAAGAACAAACTGGATGAGGAAATGACTGTTATTCGCAACAAAGCTCGTCTCGTGGCTAAAGGATATCCACAAGAAAAAGGGATAGATTTCGAAGAATCATTCGCGCCTGTAGCTAGACTTGAAGCAGTCCGGATTTTCTTAGCCTATGCAGCTCACAAAAACATCACAGTCTATCAGATGGACATTAAGACAGCTTTCTTAAATGGAACTCTGAAAGAAGAAGTGTATGTGAGTCAGCCAGAGGGATTCATCGACAAAGATCATCCAGACTACGTCTACAAGCTTAAGAAAGCCATCTACGGTTTAAAACAAGCTCCAAGAGCGTGGTATGACGAACTATCATCTTTCTTGCTCAAAAATAATTTCACAAAAGGAACGGTTGATGACACCTTGTTTATCAAAAAATTCAAAGATGACATTTTGATCGTTCAAATTTACGTGGACGACATTATTTTTGGATCAACCAATCCTAACCATTCAAAACATTTTGAAAATCTCATGAAAAGCAAATTTGAAATGTCCATGATGGGGGAACTAAAATTCTTTCTTGGTTTACAAATACATCAATCCCCACGTGGTATTTTTATCAATCAAGCTAAATATACGATAGAGATTTTGAAAAAACATGGAATGGAAAATTGTGATTCTGTTGGTACACCAATGGTCACTTCACCAAAAATAGGTGCTGATTTGTTTGGGAAATCTATCGATCCGAAGAAATATCGGAGCATGATCGGTTCTCTCATGTACCTAACTGCTAGCCGCCCCGATATTCAATTTGCTGTATGTTTATTAGCACGGTTTCAGGCAAAGCCTACCGAACTTCACCTCAAAGAGGTTAAACGGATCTTTCGGTACCTACGAAGCACCATTAACATGGGACTTTGGTATCCGAAGGATTCGGAGTTTAATCTAACAGCATTTTCAGATGCAGACCATGCTGGTGATCAAGTTACAGCAAAAAGTACATCAGGTGGAGCACAATTTTTGGGTGAAAAGCTTGTAAGCTGGTCTACAAAGAAACAGGACTGTACTGCACTATCAACCGCCGAAGCCGAGTATGTGTCTCTATCTACGTGCTATGCCCAAGTTCTTTGGATGTGGACACAGCTCACAGATTATGGCTTTACTTTTGACAGAATACCTATGTATTGTGACTCAAAAAGTGCCATAGCCATCTCGTGCAATCCCGTACATCACTCTAAGACGAAGCATATCAAAGTCCGCTACCATTTCATCAAAGAACACGTGGAAGAGGGTACTGTTGAATTATTTTTCGTTAAGACTGATTATCAACTCGCCGATCTATTTACTAAAGCCCTTCCAAAAGAAAGGTTTGACTATTTAGTTCGACGAATTGGCATGCGAAGCCTAACTCCTGAGGAGCTAGAACATCTTCTCGAATCTTCTTGAAAAATGTTTTCAAAACCGCTTCGCTGTAAATATTTTTGAAAAACAAAATACAAAATTTGAAAAACCAACAAAAACAAAATACAAAAATATAAAATTTCAAAAAATCCAAAAACAATATAAAATCAAAAAATCCAAAAATATTCTTCTCACGACATGTCTCTCGTATAAATCAATATTCTGTACGTTTCTTGAAATGTCATTCAACAATGATACGGACATGTACAGATTCTTGAGCGGGAGTTCTTTTTTTAATGTTTTTCTAAAACATGTCGTTTCTCAAAATTTTCTTCACAATGGCTTTCGTATACCTCAGTACGAAACCCGAACTAAAATGATGACTTCTGATTATTTTCAAATCAAGGACTCGTACGTTCAATGACGAACTCTTTTTCAAAATGTTCGAGTCTAAACAAACGAAAAAGATTTCAAGCATAAAACTCGTTTTCAAACAGAATTCCTGAGCACTTTTTCAAGATTGTTCAAAAGATTTCTCAAAAATCTCTCAAAATTAGTGCTCAAGAAAACTCCCTCTAAACCCTTAAAATTGATTTTAAATGAGCTATCATTAAGGGGGAGTATAAACAACTAAAATGTTCCGATTTCATGCAAAATCAAATCTGTCTTTCTTTCCAAAAAGCTTTTATTAATCAGTTGATATCAAAAATATCACGCTATGCTATTTTTGAGGGGGAGAAGACATGATTAAAATGTGATCAAAGATGTTTAAGATTGTGGCTGAATCTCAAAAGAGCTCGACTCAGTAAGTACCAATGAATTGACGAAGCTTAAAATGTCAGTAATCGAAAAGACTTGTCCTGGACGGGTAATAATTTCAAGCTAGTCTAACTAGTGATGTAAGCATGTCTCGAATAGGACTTGTCTGAGTAGAGTGTACCGTATCGAGAGACTTTCTTTGGACTTGACCAGGACGGGTAATAATTTCAAGCTAGTCTAACTAGTGATGTAAGCGTGTCTCGAATCGGTCATGTTCACTGAAAGTGGATCAATTCAAAAAGTGCAAACTCCTCCCGCATGTGCAAATTTCTTAAATATTCATGAGCACATGTGAAGCGGGAGTCCTTTAAAAGAAATGCAAAACTCTCAAAGTGGTAACAACAATGTGTTTTATTATCATAAACACTTTGAGAGATTTTCTATAAATGGTTTTATGGCAATGATAGGATAGTCATGGAGTTATAAGGTGACAAAGGTAGGAAAAACCGTCCTATGATCCGCCAGAGCCGGAGGGATCTACCCAAGGACAATTCCAATAGATTAGAATTAGAACTCCTTAGGTACGATTGAAAAAAGGAGAAAATGAGAAAGGAGAAAGAAGGGGTTGAAGAATTAAAAGGAAAAGTTGTGAAAAAGGGTGAAAAGAAATAGCCCTCCAAATGTTTAACCTTAGGGCAGACACCGGGTTCAACTCATAAGCTACTGGTTGTTACTAAGGTGACTCTGGTATTGAAGACAAAGACGTCATGGACCTAGTGACGCACTGCACTAAACCTTCTTAACCACTCAAGTTCTCTTAAAAGAGCTTGTTTCATTCTCACGGGGAACCAGTGTAATCTATCGACTTGTCTCTTAGAGATGGTTGATATTGAAGCAGGAGACCTCTCCCTAATCTCCGCATAGGAAACCAAATGTGCACTTATCGAGTCTAGAGCCCCGAGATTCATCAAAAGATCTCATAGGAACACATGATATTTCTACACTGGTTGTTCATCATTAAGGACGCCAGATGTAAACTTTAGAGTCCTACGCAGATCTTAGCAATCTGCCAGAACATTTATGAGAGGATTCTCTTTTGTGATTCTCAATGATTGAATGGAAATTCCTGCCAGGGTCAACATCAAGCAGCCCTGACAGCAGGTCACTTCGGTAAT
This sequence comes from Artemisia argyi, assembly GCA_030686995.1. Taxonomy (NCBI): domain Eukaryota; kingdom Viridiplantae; phylum Streptophyta; class Magnoliopsida; order Asterales; family Asteraceae; genus Artemisia; species Artemisia argyi. The sequence goes on from CM060708.1 coordinate 44,367,028, forward strand.
TCTTTATGGGTTACGCTTAGTGTTCGCGGTGGTTTCAAACGGTCTACAGTCGTGGAGTGATCCCCAGCGACTCACCCAGTCATTGAGCTACTAAGTAGGTCTCGTAAGCTCTCTCGAGAGTATCTGACATGGGAACGGCCTTGGTAAGGGTTAGAAGGAGTCTTCACACTATGCTGTTGACGATCTCTAATTCTTATCTGTAAGTACCGGATGTTTTATTGCTAACTGTTTATATGCAGGGACACTTCATCTCCATGGCGACAGATTCCACGTGCTCATACATACATCTGGAAGTTAAAGAAAGCTCCCTCAAAGATCTATACAACACAAAGTTCAAAGAAAGATTCTACGCCAAAAAGAAGAATCTACAAAGTATAAAGTCTAAAGATCAAAGTGACAGAAAGGGAACTACGTGCATATGAATATCAAAGTCCAAAGATGTATGAGCATGTTGGAATGGCAAACAACCACCACAGACGCAGAAGTGACGAAAGGCAAATAACTCCACATCACAAAGGAACAAAGAACGATGAAAAGTCAGTCATCAAAGATCACTAAGCATGAAGGAACAAAGACTAAAGACTTTTCTACAACGACACACAAAGTTAAAGACAAAGAACACGGAAGACCCACTCACGTGGAGCATCATTCGAATGACCACCCCTTAGGGGGAGATTGTTAGCATTAAAAATATGTATTATGAAGTGATGGTCATTCTCATATTGTAACTTTGTGTCGTTTGTTAAGATTAGTAATAGTTTAGTCATTGGGCCTTGGACTTGGCAAGCTAATATGTTATGTGCTATGTTTCATAAGCCTAGTTATCCAACCATGTAACCAAGTCCAAGCCCAAGCCCATAGAAAGCCCATAGGGCATCTCATGTTGTGAACTATATAAACACCTCAAAGGCTCATTTGAGGTGTGTGCTTGTGTGTGTATTTGTGTGTGTTTTATTAATAAAAGCTCTCATATTTTCCATCTCTCTCTCATATATACGATACATACTATACTACATCAAGTCACCATCTTTCCATCTTTCCTTCTTATTGTGCTTATATTGTGTGTGATAAAGTTGTGATATCTAAGGTCCTACAATATATATATATATATATATATATATATATATATATATATATATATATATATATATATATATATATATATTATATAACAGGAGGCGTTACACGTACATAAATCAACAAAACGCCACCTCATTGCCATGTAATTCATTATCTGCCATGTCATCACAATTAGATGCCACCTAAGCATATTTTTATTTTTATTAAAATTCGTATATGCCACCTAAGCAGTATTTTGATTAAAATTCGTATATTAAATTAAATCCGGATTTAATTAGTGTAAAAATTAATTGTAGTGTACAAGATTCGAACCTTGGATCTTTAGCTTAACATTCAAACGTTTCAACCAATGGAGCCAAGCCATTGATTGTGATCAAGGACCGAAAACAAAAATAATATACTAGACAAAAGAGCAATTTAAATTATCACACATATCTTTTCCTTAAATATTGTTTCTCAATATTAATTCGTTTTACGTTATCTCATTCATTCTCATAACCTAGAGACGGTTTTCTACGTGTTCTTTTCCAAAACCCTATTTTTTATGTAACCAGGATCGAAAACCAAGCTTTGAAAGAGAAGGTTTTTCATCGTTAGGCTTTTGGTTGATTGATATCTTAAAGTTGTCTCTTAGGTTTGAAGGTTCGTCTATATTTCGTTTAACCTTTATGGTAGCTTTTGAAATTAACTAACTGTTTTTTTATACAGTATATGATATTGAATATTGATGGTATGTGACGAGGAGGTTACTTTGATCGTTGTCGACAATTCTTTCATTATGTGGAGCACAGCATCTTTAGGAGGCTATTATAATCAACTTAAAGCTATTGAATTGTATTGTCATGCGAAACTTGAGGTCATTTAATTACTTTCCCTCTCTCAAATATATGTATGTGCCTGTCAATTAAGTTGTGAGTAAACAAAATCATAATAATAGTTGTATTTTTTTGTTTATAGTCTAATCCGAATTCGTGTGGCGGCCTGCCAACTACATACGAATGATAGCAGTTCAGTGACTACTGCCAAGTGTAGCTGCTGGTCTGAATTAGAATAGGCCAAACCCTATATATTGGAGTATGTCTGATAATCACTTTTGTGACTTTCGCAGGTATGATGTGGAGAAAGATGTTATTACAACTGTTTGTAAATCAGCAATGCGTTATGATCTGCAAAACGCACATCCAAATATCCACTTAGTTTTGCCACATTAATAATGTCCTGCTCACAATTAACACCAATCTCCAATTATTATTTGTATCTTCCTATTTTATCCTTCCTCTAATTTAAGATTTCTATTTTGAAGGATAAAATTCAAAGAGCAAGAATGGTAGAGATGCAAGAAATCCAAATCAACCAAAAGGTTGTTTTTGACTTTACTGGTGTTGCTTTCATATATCTCCTCTTTTTCTAACTATTTTGTGATATAATATATTCAGCTGAGAACTCTGGAGCAACTGCTAATTCTATATCTTAAAAAAATATCAGAAATGCAGTAAGCGCTTGATTTACTGCAGCTGCAACGAAAGCAAAGTTGTTTGCAGATCATGAAGAACGGGAAATTCAAAGGCTGTATGCTAATATCATTAATCATCAGGTATAGTTGAATGACCTATTTACCCGACGCTATCTCTAGAACATTTTAATGCTATTGATATTCGCCCAATAATTAAAAGATCCACACTTTTAAAGGCAATACCAAACAACATTTTTCCTAAGATAATTTATGGTAATAAACTTTGAATATGTTTCTATGATGCTGAGATGTCTCAGTTAGATGCAACACACATGATGTATTCACAGGTATGTGATTCGTGACTTATCGAATCCTACATTTAGCAAGTTTAAGCATATAAGTTTTTCCTAATAATATGATACCATTATCAAAAAAGATCAGTCACAAACCATCTCCACGATACGTTTTTATTGCATTAGGTAGGCTTGGTTTGTTCAACTTAAATGATATGGAGTAATAGGATTTATGTTGTTATTTCAGAAGAATTTACAACATTATGGATGACGGCCCTGCCCCAAAAACAGAAGTGTTTTCATACGCCCATAAGCTGATTAGTGAGAAATGGCCATCCAAGATCAAGAAAGTGGCGTCTCCAGCTACAAATAAATTTTTTACTGTTGAGGGGAGTTTAAGTTTAAGGGGAGAAAAATGAGTGGTGAATGAGCATATGAAGAATGAACTTGGACTGAGGTTGCTTCATCCAAGTTATAGGTCTGGGTTACTGACCATTTTTGATCAGTTGCACACTATTTCAAGTCTCATAATCAACAGCCATGGAAAGGGAAATCATGCGGCACAACTGTGCAAGTTATCAAACGTACAATCTACTCCGTATTTAAGTTTGTTCATCACGCAATACTCAAGTTAACCTTTGCGCCATCTCTCACAACTTCATGGTTCTTTTCTTTTTCAAAATGGTTGCTTATGTTTTCATTAATCTAAAATTTTTGTATATTATATTCTGTGCCCCATCTTTAGTTATGCCTTCTTATAAAATTTGTATCGCGTGCCTGCTGCAATGTATACACAACTACAAATTTACTGACTTTGTTCCGGTTCGACATTTAACTACTCATTTTCTTAAATTCATGGTCATGGAAAAGACCACCAAGAGGTAGGTCGGTTAGGTAACGGGTCACAGTGGGTTGAGCCCCTCTGAACGTTTATTTATTTATTTATTTTTATATAAAATTAGAATAACTACCAATACTATATTGTTACAAAAACTAATTGAACTTTCTGAGCAAATGCTAAATTTGGACACCGCAAGTGAAACGGAGAAGGGAAAGAATGCAGATAACGCATCTGATAGCGATGACGAAATCAAGAGCTTTCACAGTTCAAGTGTTACCAAGGCTACACAAATGGCTGCAGGGTAATCATTTTCTACCATCTCCATAATATATTCATAAAATCTTTAATGATATGATATTAATGGTTCAGTGATATTTTTCAGATTTGCAAATGCTTTAGCAGGTATGTCTGCAAGTGATATTGTTCAAAAAACTGGTGGAAGACTATATTCTCTTCACTCCGAGGGTGTTTATGTATGGATATACTGTTCTTTTATCTCTTCTTATTTTAATATTGCGAAACATTAGTAGGTATAAAATACTGTTATCTGATTATTTTTATGTAGAAACTCTTAGAAATGTGCTACATTGCAGTTGCTTAACTTCTGATTCTAGGGAAATAAGTTATAGAAAACGCAAACAAATCCCATGGCATTTGCTGTCATTACATTTTTCTTTAATTTCGTGTTTTATTACTACTGAGTTTACACGAAGTGTTTGCTACATGGTTTTGCAATGTGAGCAACTCTTTAAACCCTTTTGATGAAGATGATGCTTATGCACATGACGATGACTCAACAGATGAACATAATAATTCAGTGGTGGCACAAAATGCAACACACTACACTTATGGTACACACATGAGGAAAAGACAGACAATGAAATGGACAAAACAAGATGCAGAGCTCTTCTATGAGGTAAACTATTGATTGTCTATTTGCTTCAGTTATCATCAACAGAATCTATTCTATCCCAGCTGACTAGAGGTGGAAAATTGGGCAGGTTGGGTTCCATCCATTCCCTAAATACACGTTTGGAATGCAACTTTGTATGATATTTAAGGCCTTTCATGTGGAAACTAAACATCTCGAGGATATTTAAGGCCTTTCATTTGACGGCATCAAAAATAGGTAATACGTGTTCTTTGATTCAGGTAACACTATGTGCATTGGTTTAACTACTGAAAGGTAGTCGCACTTAATTTATGTTTTAATAATAAATAAGATTTATGCACTTAATATCTGTTTCAAGTTGTGGATTTTAGTCTCGAGTATGGGATCAACATACTGCAAAGTACTAAAGGTAAGTCTACCAATCAGTTGTTATGTTGTTCGATTGCTACATATACAATACAGTTGGTGCTTTCAGTTATACTAAATGTTTATGAACTATATCAAGATGGTGATGTTATTTTTTTGTTTTATTTCAAATATGTAGCGGATGATAAGTTTCCTCCTGCCTCAAGCACTGTGCCCGAGGATATCGAGCATTTGGTTATGGCCAGATTGAATGTTTTGAAATGTCGATGCGAGTCAGACTCGGTTAATTTGAGCACCAAGTCTTGGCAGATGGTGCTCATGCTGAAGCTTCAGATAATGAAAGTCAAAGCTGTGATTTAATGGCAGTACCATATTTCCAGCACCATGCTGGTAAAGGTAATTAATAATGACGCATATTTGATGGTCTACAGAAATAAACATCATGAAGCATAAGGGTAGATAAATCTCATGTCAGGGGGTTGGGTAATTGGTAAATACCAATGATTTGAAACCCAACCGGATACAAAACCGGTTGGATGGCTAATCATCACATGTTGTCTACGTACTTTAGCAGTCTAAATATAGTACTCATTATGCTTCACTCAGACAATTATCTTATGCAAAGTAGATGATAGCTGTTAACTGCCACAAGATTCTACATAGGTCAAGGATATGTTCCAAGACCAACGTGAAAAATACAACATGCTTCTTGATGTAATGAATGATTTTAAAGCACAAAGTTAAATAATTTTCTGTTCAAGGGATGCATATGTAAGTCGATTTGACCTGAACTGATAAGTTTTTAAATTCAGAGTTTCATACTACCGGTGTCATTGAAAGGGTTAAAGAACTATTTAGAGGTCACAATAATTTAATTTTTGGTTTCAACACTTTCTTGCCGAAGGGTTACGAAATCACTCTCATTGAGGATGAGGAAGAACTGGCGAAGAGAACAATGGAGTTTGAAGAGGCTGTAAGGTTTGTGAATAAAATAAATGTTTTACTTATTTTCTTATTTGGTGAATTAAGCAACTGTATCTATTCACTTGTGAATATAATTATGAACTATCTATGCCTGCACATATCAAATATACATCTGCAAACCGTAGTAACTGCACCTGTGTATAAACCAGGTATGATCATCTACAACATGAAAGGCCAAAGCACTTGATCCATTTAAGGAATAGTTATAGTTATTAAAATACTACCTTTTTCACATATTTCCCTTAATTCCGTGTGACAATCAGATCCAACTTTAACCTCTGATCTCTTTTACTGAAATGAATAGTATAGATTGGTATGATTGAATAAATCCTTCGAGGTTACAAGATCATCTATTTCTTGATCTGACATGGCACAATGTCTTACAAGATATTCATAAAATAGCTCTCCATGAACTATAAAACTACAAAGGCCAGCGAACCAAAATTGAAAATTCGACTATAGATGGGCTATATGTGATTTTATTTTGCACACTCATGCTTCATTTGGGTGCAAATGAGCCAAGATCAGTTGTACCTTGAATGGAATCATAATGCACCTGACTTTGTTAGTCTATACTCTAATCTTAAGATGTTTCGGTAGCTTAACGAGATTTTCAAATAATATATATTTAGTATCACCCATTGTAATGTTTAATTTCTCTCATGTAAACTTTAATGATTCCATCTTAGATTAGCATGTACTTGTCTGATACGCAATCCTTGGTTGTAGCGGAGTTGTGGCCTCTTTCGAGCAACCTATATATGTTGAGCAAGAATGAAGGTAATACTACCATTTATATTATGGTCCAAAATTTTATGATATTCATTTGATTTGATGATTAGGGAGGATAATATTTGGCGAGAGGAATGATCTGATGTTTATTTCTTTTCTTCTTTAAGGGTCTATTTGGCACAGAGCGGTGTGGATCTTTTTGGAGTGGTGAGCGGTGAGCAATGAACATTTTGATTTTTAGTCGTCGTTTGGCAAAGGAGCAGTGAGCTTTGCTATTTTTAAAATGCTCATTTTTCCAATGCCAGTGAGCTGTGGCGACATCCTTAAAAATAATTTTCCGTTAATTGAGACCATAAAAATTATAATTATATGTCATGTTTTAAGGAATTTCACGTTATGTTTTAAATAAACCAATTTTTAAATTATTGTAATGAGATTGTGAGCAAAAGAGTTTCATTTGATGAATGAAATCTTTATCCCTTTTGATACTAAGATGGCATTAAACTTTCACCGTACCCAATTCCTTATTGTGATGTGTTTTTCAATGATATTAACGTAAGTAAACGTAAAACATTGTCGCAAGTACGACTGCTTCTTAAGTGGTTAGTGGCCCTCTCTAAAGTGAAGAGCATGAAGAGATTAAAAATTGTTTTATTTTGAATTTGAATCTAAATCATATATTGTCTTCTTAAGAATAAATTTATACCTTTTCGCTCTTCTATAATTGTAAACCCTCAATTATTTTTCATTGTTAATGCATTAAAAATACAAATTTTTATGTTTATATCTTATTTTTCGTTAAATAATACCTTCTAATGATAATTATAAGTCATGCCCGCCCATCGTAATATCTTATTCTTCTAATGATATTTATGTCTATAATGTACTAATTTTCCATTGTAACCTTAAACCAATAAAGGCGAAGGCCTATCAAATAACAGTCATGAGCTTTTGTGTACTATCCAAAGAATAATTAAAAGTAAAGTTAACTTCTACTATCCAAGAATAATTATAAGTCATGCCCACCAAATTAAATAAAATCAACGTCTTTTATAATTATCAACTTCTTTTGGGTGGCTTTTAACCCATTTGATTAATCCAGATAAATCACAACCGTTACCATTCATAAGAAAATTGAAATTGCCATCTCTACTTTCCCAATATTTGGTCTCTAAGATCTGACGTTAGTTTTCTACAGGTACTTTTTGACTACATCGCGACAGAACTTGCTAAAGTCATAAGTTCGTTCAAAGCACATGCAGACGGAGGATCAAAACTCAGAAGCATACTTTGTTTATCCCAACCTTAATAGCCAAATAATATGACCTCAAGTTGCAATAAACAGTTATAGGTGCGTGCAACAATCAAGGTGAAAGCATCCGTGACCATTTGCTTCACTTCATCTGGAAGAGCTATTAGGTGCATGGGATTATAAGTTACTATATTTATAATTCAAATACATTGATAAAATGTCACCTAAACTGAACTATTATCAAAATGTGCAGGTTGATTGCCAAGTACAAGCATATGCTCTCTATTGTGTTACCACTATACACGTCGTTGTTAGTCAACCACCTCAGGTAAAAAGGCCAACCTCATCTTCAAAAATTATAAAACTTGACATCCATCTTACACATACATTTTTTTATGGGAATCAGGGAATGTTGTTTGGTTATCTGTTAAATGTCTCATTGGCTATTATGAATTTGGTTGATGTCTAAGGGGGCGTTTGGCATTAGGTTATGATCAAAGTGATTTTATATATATATATATATATATATATATATATATATATATATATATATATATATATATATATATATATATATATATATATATATATATAGGAGCATGGATTGATATATTTAACGGTAGAAAGGCAATGAGGACGGTCTATCATCCTTCAAGAGCAGTAGTTGGAAGTTCACATACAAGACCAAAGAGAGCGTTGTTGCTGACTAAATGTTTGTTTCTGTAAAACGACCAAACTTTATGTTAAGAGATGCTTAGGAGTGCTTCTTTTCAAATGCCTATCTGCTTGAACATCAAAGGTTTTACCCAAACTGCTTAGTTTCTTAGATGTGAGCAGATAAACACTATAATAAGCAATTTCAAATGTGCTTTTTAACAATTGCAATATTTAATCACGACTCACTCAATTACTTGATTAACGGGCATGTAAGATGAGAAAAAAGCTGATGTTGGGTCGTTTTACATAGTGTGTAGCAAACATATGACTAGAGTTGTATATTATTTAATATTTATTAGCAACAACTTAAGATGGGCACAATAAGGTAAGAGTTTACCAAATCATTGTAAACATCATTGTAGTGTATTGTATGCTATATTGTTTTCCACAACCATAGCAATCATAATTTTTTGCTGTTGTTTCTCACTTTGTTGGATGTTAAGTTTATATTACATGTTATACTTCCCTGTTCATTTAGTTCAGTGAGAGATTTTCAAAGTATGTCAACATCCTTTTGGTTATTACACAACATATATATTAATGATTAACACTATTAAATTATCCTATATGTTTGAATCATTAAAAGTTTATAAAACTTTCACCTAAATTAAAGCTAAGGTTTGGCACAGTGATGTCCAGCTTTTTTCAGTTTTTGACTTAAACTATACTGATTTTATTGGTTACTTCTACCTTGATATTTATGCAGGGTTAGTGTTACGGAGTATATGTTAATAGTAGGTCATCACTTAAATAGTACAATATGATTCACTAAACAATGGTTCACGACAGGTAGCCATCTCTTTGTTGTATTTAACTTTTTACACTTTGACATTAGCATTCTTCCTTTTTTGCAATCAAATGTATCAGTTTTTGACTTGGATTATCATTTCCCCATATAACCGCATCAGTTTTACTTTGATCGTTATAAACATTGTGTTATTCAATGTTATTGTATCATCCATGTTTTATCTTTTAACATTATATTAATGTTATTTAAAGATTTATATAAATGTTTAACTTTGTTGTTACTATTAGATTGATCGCAATGGAGGATCGACTTTATGGTCGGTTTCCTCAATTCATCCATTTACGGACGCGTCCCCCCATTATTGAGAGCGAATCATGCGGTCGGTCTCTCCTATATTTTCATTTGTTTGGTCGACTGATAAACCGAAGAAATGAAAGAATTTGTGTGTGTTTTTATTTTTTGTGGGGTTTCTTTTTGGTTGTTCGTGCGGTCTCCTTGCTATAGGTATTTGGTCTTTGTGGAGTTTAAGAGAGAAAGTTGAGTTGACGCTGAGATGACGGTCGCTTGTGCGGTCACCACTACGCTTAGTCTTACTATTTATGAAATTTAAACATTTAACGTTTTTTTAGTTATTTAATCACTTTATATCACGTCATCTTAAAGTTTATTTATTATATTTGGTATTGAGGGTAAAACATGTTCTTTATTTTTTTTAATTAACTCGGCTAGCTCAGTTGGTCACCAAGGGTAACCTTAGGGTGTCTCGGGTTCTAGTCTCATCATTAACCAACAGGGGCCCGAAATAAAATAGAAGCAATATTTGGGTAAAGCAAAGGTTCGAGGTTTGCATAAGCACAATTAGGTGTCACTGTGGGCTCGAATCACAAACTACCAACTAACCATAAAAAATACGTTTTTATTTTAATGCAACATATACCGAATTTGTTATAAGATAATGTCCCTTTCTGTTACAGAGTATTTTATTTGTCGTATTTAGTATTATCAAATGTACATAACCTATAACATTCGTCTGATATTTAAATCAATTTATTAATCCTAAAACATTTAAAAGCAAGAAATGATTGAAGGTTCTTTGTTGCGGCAAACACGTAAACTATCCAAACTCATCAATAAACGTCGTTTACAAAGAAGTCATATTTCTTTTATCTCTCTTCATTCATTTTAAATTTCTTCATGACCAACCTTTTTTCGTTATAGAAAATTATTACATAAGGTTTACAAGGGATCAAATCCTGAAGATGGTGGCTGTAGACGAACACTCACTTGGTGACAAAGACGGTAACTACACAAATTGCACCACAAACATTGTTTACAAACAAGTTCTTCATATGCTATAATCAATCTAAGTCCAGTGTTTCATGTTTTACACAGACTGCAACTTAATTTGTATGTCATTATAATTAGTCATTGCTTATAACAATTAAACTAAACATGTGTTCTTAAATGTATATATACCTTCTTTTACTTTGCTTTAAATACGTATTCAAGTCATTTGTTTATTTATTATTTTGACTATGACAAACAAAACAATTTTAGTCTCTCAATTCTTAGCAAACTCATACACTAAATAATGAATGTTACGCACTTACCAATGATAAAGTGTATACGAATGCATGCCATTATACAAAAACTATTATGTACAAAAAATGGAAAGAAAGACTTAGGCATAACATTAATAATATGTTGCCAACCTTATGAGGCTAAAAAATAACCAATACCAATAATTCTCGATTCCACATGAAATTTTAAACCGTTACTTAATTTATTCCTTGAAAAATTACAAGACATAGTAAAATATGACAACGATAATTACAAGTCGGCGGGCTTCAAAATCTAGTATATATATATATATATATATATATATATATATATATATATATATATATATATATATATATATATATATATATATATATATATATATATATAAAGGCTTAGAGATCCATAGCCTGTAGCTTTTCAATCAAAGTTAAGAGATCAGCCGACAGTTTCCGTTTCTTCCTGGCATTCTCAAGCAGCATTGAGATCTCTGTTAGGTCTTCTGTTTGCAGGCGGTTCAAATGATGAAGGCTTTGCAGGGTGGAATCAAAACCAAACAAGAGATCCAGCTCCCGAATCACGGACTCCCTACCGGTTACCCTGGACCTTATTTCATTGGCTTTTTTGCGCAGCTAAGCTTCCTCAAGTATGATAACATCAACTTCTCTCTTAAATTTAACGATCATCATGTCTTTCACAAGCCTTGAACCAGCAGCTCTAGCCAACTCATCGATCAAAGGCATTGGAGTGGTCAATTTTTTTAGAGAGAAATGTGTGTATTTTTTTTACTCAAAGATAGGGAATTGATTTGATAGAAAACCTTGAGACACCCATTTATAACAGTAAGCCATGATTACATACACTTCCCATAAATCCAAAAACAATTAATGTCCAACCTTTTATATACTTAAGTAGTTTGACCAAAATCTAAAACAAATAGCTAATAATATTTTTTATTTAATGAACCAATATAACCAAATAAGATTTAATCAATTTTAGATTATGTAATTTGTTTTAAATAAATCACCGATGCTAAATTATCGTAAACGAATCTCGTGCATCGCACGGGCCATGTTTTAAATAAATCACCACATGGCGTAAGCACCTAGGATAAACTATCAAAGAGGTCTTTTAAAGGGTTGTAGCGTTAGGTGTATGGAAATGAAATACACGGTTTTGTTGGATATAGGTAGTCTTTCTGGCGAGTTAACAATCTTGGTTTATTACATGTACAAAATGGCGTTGCTAAGCCAAGACTAGACTCGACTTAAGCTAATAAATGAAAAATAACAAAAACATAAAATAAACATAGAATGAAACGGGATGGTTGTCCGTATGTTTTTTCTCTTTTCTTTTTCTAATTTTTTTTTCTTATTTTTTCGATTTTTGTTTTTTTTTTTTCTTTTTTTTTTTTTTTTTTTTTTTTTTTTGCATACACTCTTACCCTATCATCCAAAATAATACATCATAGGGAATGGAAATTCCCCTTACACTTGAATTTTTACATACTTTACAATAAACTAATCTAATGACTCGAATTAAGAAAATCAAAACAGTTGGAGTACTTTTAAGATTAACGTACATACGGGGGTAATATATGATGTTCTTCCCCATTACTCCATAAAATAAGTACTTTACCCATGAGTCCCAATCGTCCCAAAACAATATGTACAAGGATATGACTCGACTTAGCAATCTTGTAATCAATTAGATAGTTAACTTAGGGTTTAACAAATAACAATAATGCACTAAAATTGAGCGCATACACGGAAGGCTAAGGCGATTTGGGTGTACATTTAAGTGGGGTGTAACAAATTCTTCCTTTAAGTAAAATGCTTAAAGTTAGAAACGAAAAGATAGGCTCGGAGGGGTGTACTAGGGGTTTCGTGTACTAAAAATGAGTACAACGCTAAGGGTGTGGGAAAAATTAATTGACTTAACTAGCCAAGTAATATGACTTAAATGGTCAAATAATTATGATACGGGTTTAACACAAGGGTGATCCTAATGCCTCTTATCATGTAGTAAATCCTACTACACAAATGTAGTCTCACTAGCGGTCTCGGGATGCATCACTAACGCAAGTTCTAAAATCTAAATGCTACCGGTACACTCATAAGCACTAATAGTAGATGCTTTTTCTATCAAATCTAAAGGCGAACCTCACATATTTGGGTGGAAAATTTTTCTGAATAGTATGGTTTTGTGCTAGTCATACAATCTCCTATCCATGAGACGTTTGCTATGGCTAAAGTTTCACTCCTAAATGTTGTAAAAAATTTTAAATTTGGCGCTAAAATTGCACTAACAAGTATTTCTCATAGTTTTATTACACATCTACTATCAAAGAAACAAACTCAAGCGAAAGTGTATTTGTAAGGTATCATCATTTTACCCTCCCCTTACACTTAGGATGAACATTGTCCCCAATGTTCAAGTAAAGAATGTAAAAGTGAAATAAGTAAAAAGAATGAAATCAAATACTCCCCTGATTTGCTCGGTATGGATAATAAGGTGGCCAGGTTAGATCTTCCTCCAAGAAAATGAACAATCAAAGTTTCCCTTCCAGAATATAAATCATCTTCTTGTCATACATAACCTGTAAATCCTGAGAAAACAGACAAGGAAACCTCGCATAAAATCGGCGGCAATCTACATATGTTACTAAATCCTAGAAAAAAAAAGATATAATGCTTGTGGAATGATGTTTGCAGATTTCCTGGAGATTATAAAACTAATAATTCAACAAAAACTTTTAAGACTCCGTTAGAAAAACAAAACTGGTAAAATTTCCAGATTTTTACACGTGACGCCGTCAAGAGTAAACTCGTGACGCCGTCAGAAGTGACCTGCAGAAATTCTTATGTTAAGTTTCCAGAAAATTTCTGGAAAAACTTGGTTCTACTTCCTGGAAAATCCTGCAAAACTTCATTATGACTCGATACAAGCATTTGACTCTAACAAATACAAATATACATGTTCACTTAATATTGTGGAGAATCATGATCGGTTTGTTTCTTAAAAACATATTTAAGGTTTCCCCTTACACTTATCTTTTGCAAAAATACCTTTTGGTGAAGTTAAGACTAGTCCAAACAACAAAGTAAAGTATTTCTACTATTTAGTTTAGAAACATGATCTACCAACAATAAAAATAAAGCATGCATACGGAAGCAAATAACAAACAAACAAAATAAAAATCACACAAAGCATGGGTTGCCTCCCAAGAAGCGCTTTTCTTTATTTACGAGTCTTGTAGCTAGACTCAAGGTCATGGGTTACTACGTGACCTCATCATTTGTTTCACTCTCTACTTCGTCTTCTAAACCAGTTTTGTACTCCGGACCTAGTTGCAAACATTCTTTGTAGAAACCAAGCATCCTATTCTTCACATACTCTACTCCTCTATGTCTATCCTCATCATTCCTATAATAAGCCGTTTGCTTGTGTTCTTTTTCTATATTAGAGAGAAGGCGGTATTGCTCAATCTTATAGGGCATTTGGTAGGCAATCTCATCATTCTCCTCCTTGAACCTAACTATCCCTAAAGTCGGATCATAACTCATCCTAGTGGCCTCAACAAATGGTTTTCCGAATATTACTTGGCTTAGGCAATCATCTATCACCGGACGAGTATCTTCTACTATCATGAAATCGATCTCATAAGTGAAATTACCTATAATCACATGCAATCCTTTTACTCTTCCTACAAAATTACTTATCAAATTCTTATTGGGTATCATCCTATAATCAAGTTGTTTCTTCATTACCCAATTGTAATAGGTCCTAGTCATGATGTTTAAAGGAGATCTAGGATCGATATAAGCTTTCCATATATGCATATGCCCGATGTTGCATGGTATGTTGATGTTAGAGGGGTCTCCCATTTTGATAAGCGGTGTGCCAAGGATATATGGTGTTTCGGGACTATCGAATAAATCCTTATGGTATTCCCGTTCTTCCTTGGTGGGCAACTTATCAAAGTGCTTTTCTATAGTCTCTACCTCCTCTAATTCCTCTCCCCTATTAACCTCAACTTCCCTACTTTCATCCCTAGTCTCGGTTTCTACTCCAACTTCATCCTTGTCACTTTCTTCTATCTCCTTATCTATTGGCTTAATGGTGACAACATTGACAAAGTGGACATGTTTGGATGATGAGGGGTCCTTAATTTGGATTCCGTTATTGGTGTCCCTAGTGTCCTTCCTAGGTGTAGTTAACGCTTGGTTGTTGAGGGCTTTCAACAAGTTGTCTATCTTGTTCGTCATCTTCGTTTGTTGTTGGTTGAATTCGGTTTCAAACCTAGCTATGTGAGCTTCTTGAGATGCCATGAACTTATACATCAACCCTTCAAGATTGTTGGTACTACCATAGTTGTTAGAAGGATTGTTGTTGAAAGTACGGTTGGAGGGTGAACCGTTTGGTTGGTAACGATTAGGTGGATTGGAAGAATTAGCTTGATTTTGTTTCCACCTAAGGTTTGGGTGATTTTTCCAAGAGGGGTTGTAGGAATCACCATAAGGGTTTGGCTCGGGTTTGAAAATGTACCACTTTTCTCCCGCTTCGTCGATACGCGAGGATGCGTAGTCCGCAAAAGCTGTTCCGGGGAGTTCCACACAATCACGAGTGTCATGGGGACCACTACATAATTCGCATGAAGAAGTGATTTTGTTCACTTGGCTTGAAGGCTTAGGAGCTTCGTAAGATTTCATGAGAAACTTGACTTGGTCCTCAAGTTCCATGATCCTACGGTCGGGAGTGCTAGAGTTGTTCGAAAGCAAAGATATTGCCTTGACCATTTTGTTCAAATCACGGGGATCATTCCAACTTGCGTTGTCATAGAGAGCAAGATCTTCTATGAGTTCCCATGATTGTACCGCACTTAGATCACGTAGCTTACCACCGGCCGATTGGTCAATGGCTCGCCTCGTGCAGAGTTCGATATGGTCATTAAAGATTTGCACTTGGAGCCAAAGATCTATGACATGATGAGGGACTTTTTGAAGTAAGTCCTTGAAACGAGTCCATGCTTCGTAAAGAGTTTCATTTTGACATTGTTGGAACATCAAGATGTCATTTCTAAGCTTAGTAGTTCTCCCCGGTGGGAAAAATTGAGCAAGGAAACGACTGGTGAAATCATCCCATGTGGTGATGGATCCCGCGGGTAAATGCTCAAGCCATTGACTAGCTTGATCACGTAGAGAGAATTGGAATAGGCGTAATCGGGTTGTCTTTCTAGTTGCAACATCTAGGTCTTGGAATCTACGATTTTAAGGAAGTCCTTGAGATGTTGATTTGGATCTTCGGAACGAAGTCCATGGAATGCACATCCGCTTTGCACCAACCGGATGGTGTCGGATCGCAAGGGGGTCACATTGGCTCCGGTGAGCTCAATTGTGACATTTCTAAAATTTCATGTCATTTATTTTAATAGTTTATTATTCAACTATTCTATTTTTTAACTAATTAACTTTATCGGAAGTTATCCGCGTACGTCATGACTCGTTCAATTAATTCAAGCGACACAATACTATGCCCACTCTACACTTTTTATGTATTATTGTTTCCTTACAATCTTATTGTAAAAGTCATAATTTACTTTTTCAAATTTTACGTAAACCTTGCACCTTTTACGTTTTACGCGATTTAAAATTGTGTTTTAAGGTATTAACAACGTGAACCAACCTAGACTATGATGATTTTAAATATTCTATGCATTTTAACCTATTTTCATGTTTACAATTAAATTTTATACTTGTCATTTCATTTTTACAGTTTACGTCACTTTTATTAAGAACCGGTGTCACTAAACGCGTTTCCAACTCAAGGTTTCAGTTTTAACGATTTTTAAACCCTTCGATAAACTCACCACTCATCTAAATTACTCAAATAAGTTATGACAATAAGTGATAACATTTTTATGTGTTTTACATTATATTACTACCCGATTTTACGTTACGAGTCTTAAAAACTTTACGTTTGCAATTACCGGGATCAAACTACACTCCGTAGCTCAAAAATATACATTATTAACTACAAAACCCCACTCACCACATAGGTGGCTGGTTTTTTTTGTGTTGTGTTAGCTACACATGTCATAAAAGTTTGATACCTAACTCCACTAAACTAAATACCACTTACAAAACCATATTTTTCCCATTCACTTCATTAGATACATGCAATACCACCATTTTTCTCTCATCTTTTCACCACAAACGACCCAAAACAGATCCAAATCACCCATTTCATCCAAATTTTCACTAAATTATTGATCATAGATTAAAGATCTTGAAGCCCTAGTCTTGTTCTTGATTTATTACACTCAAACACACATAAATCTCATCATTTATAAGGTGTTCTATTTGGAAGATTACAAGAGTATTTTTAAAGGCTTACAAGGTTTCAAGAGGCTGTGATTTTCATGGTTTTACAAAGTATTTTGGTGGTCAAAGATTGGGTTGATTTGGGTAAAAGAAAAGGTGCAAGTATTGTTGGGTTAATCTAGGTTTAGCGGTCCATTGATCTTGTTTTTCTTGTTCATCCACTTTTGTAAGGAAACCAATCACTCCCTTTTCACTTTATTTTTATTTTCATTCATGTATATATATTATTTCTTGATGTATTTTTATATTATATAAGTTATTTGGCTTGGTTAGGCTTGGTACATAAGCTAGAACACTAGAAAATCACTAAAGGACTAAACATGCAAACTGTGAATCTAATTCAGGGGTAAAAACGGAACAAACTGCACTAATCAGTAGACATTGGACCTAAACTAAAAATATGGGGTTGTAGGCCTATGTCTTACGGAAATTTTGACGGGTATTTCGTTGAATAACTCATTACTATGATTAAACTATAATTATTTTCGTGAAACATGTCACATTTTGAGTAACAGATTTGAAACGTGTATAAGTCATTTTTTTGTGAATAACCCACTGTTACTCAAAACATAAAAGTTTTAGATAACATCTTAAGTTAAACGTGGCCGAAAGCGGGGAATTAATCGGGTTAGTAAAACTCTATATATCTCACTTTTCGCGGGACAGTTGTAAATTTGAAAGCTGATGGACTGAGTAGTATGGGTAAATAAATAGTTTTACAAATGTAATCAAATTTTTGACTTAGTGGGACCCACAAAGTTTGTTAGTACAGACAAATACCTTTCTGGGGATATAAAGAACGTATATTTTTGACTTACGGTTTACAAGTAACGGAATTTCTATGATGAGCAAGTTATAAAAATTTCCATCAGCATTGAAATAAAAAGTATAAAAATGTTTACATTTTATATATCTTTTGGACTTTAAATATGTTTTGAACCACCTCATATATTTTGAACTCTTAGACTTAATTTGAACCTTTTTGACTAAAAATGAGACCCTTGGACTAAATTTGAACCTTAGACTCATCATTGGACCTTCATAACATATTTTGGACTTAGAAACAAATATAAATTTGACACTTGACTTTTATAAAGAATATAAATTCATATTTATAAATAACTCTTTAGTGTCAAACTAAAACTTGTTATATATGTATTTAGTATATGTGTACCAAGCACAATTAAGATCATAATTTATATAACATATAGCCATATGGCATAAATATTTATTTTCAAAAACTAAGACACGTGTATATCTTTTTAGGTTCATCGTAGAACTTTCGCGGCTTATTCTTCACTTGCTTGTTCGTTGTGCTATACTCATACTGTTCTGCCATACTTTCTGGCACTGTTGTGTTACTTGCATCACTTCAGTTTACGGTGAGTTCATAGCCTCGCATTTTACTTATTTAAACATTTTATAAACCTCGCGAGGGGGATACATGCTAGTTTTACAAACTGAATACAAGTAGTTTTTGGTATGCTTGACCCGATTACATGATTATAGACATTGAGTATATTTCTTGCCAATTAAGTCCCCATCATGAACCGTTAATTCCGTGGGAAACGCTAATATTATAAATATGCATATTGGCTAGGCGGGTCTGTCCGGGTGAGTAGCGCTCACTTGGAGCCTTTATTACCAAACGGACATATAATATTGAGAATTGAGGTAAATGGCAAATCTTACCTTTTCGGGGCACTATTAAACTAGGTTAAGGTTCGGTTTCATGAGCTCTATATTATAATCTGATTACTCGACATGTATTTGTTATATGTCTATTGATAAATAATGCTTGTATTCAACTTATTACTTATTAAACTCTATGAATTCACTCAACTTTATGTTGACTTTTTAGCATGTTTTATCTCAGGCCCGTAAGTGATTTTCAGCTTGGATGGGCGGTGCAAAAGAAATGGATATCTATTTTATGGCTCATGTTTAATAAAATTTCTCATTCGATAATGTTTCAAACTTTTAAACTTATGTAACTTTGGATTATGCTAAAAACTTTTGGGACCTTTGTTAACTCTGATAAATTATCGAATGTGAAGTTTTAAAAACGACTTTGTTTTAAAGTTGTTTACTATATTTGTACAATGTGACCAAATAGCACCCCATGTTGTATTCCGCTGCGTTCCTAATATGGGGGCGTTATAGAATGGTATCAGAGCACAAATTATAGTGAACTAGGTCTTTTTGTTTTTAAAAACCTAGACTATAATCATTTATTTTTTTTCAAAATCATGAGCTTCCATCATCTTGTCCGATATCCATGCGCGCCTACTCCTGAGCTTCCTATTTCTCCCTCGTATATATATATCTTAATCATACTATATTAGGGATAATTATAGGAGTACTATAATTATTTCTTAACTCATCCGATAATTCGTGAAAATAACACTCTTATATAAATACCCTTTTGTGCACTAAACTTGCTTGTTGTATTTTATGCTATTCATGAGCATTATAAACTTCCATCTGTAAATTTATATACATCTTCAAGTGCACCGTTACTATACGTATACATATAGTGAATATTACTATATGTACTTAAGATATTTTTTTTTCTTTCTGTTCTCTCTCGACTATCTTGGTTGATCCTGAAGCATTGATATATTTCTATATAAATTTCTCACATGAATACTAAACTCTTCTAACCATTGTGAGTTACACGATGGTCTCTCTTAGACATTGTATGCGATTACAATGGTCTCTATTATTTATCCTACATTGTATGCGATTACAATGGTCTCTATTATTTATCAGACATTGTATGCGATTACAATGGTCTCTCTTATCTATCAGACATTGTATGCGATTACAATGGTCTCTCTTATTTATCAAACATTGTATGTGATTACAATGGTTTCTAAACTCTTTCATAATCGTATGTTATATCATTTCATATGATAGTGAAACATGTTACAGTTTATCAATTTCTATTGGTTGTCTTACTCCCCGTGAACTCATATTTTCTGAGCATTTCTTGCTTATTTTCTTAAGCACCGCTACTGATACTATTTATCTAAAGACTATTTTTATACACTTGATTCTTCTCTCGACTATTTATGCCTAATTAATAGAGTGTTACTTCTTATTTGTATAAAGGTATTTATTATAAACGTTTTATCCGATTCTTTACACTCAGCCTCCAAAGCAACATGTCAAACTCTACATCTCCTAATTATATATGTTTCACCAAATTACTAAACAATTAAATACGTATTTATTCATTTTGATGACCCCTAAAACTTTCTCATGCATTGTGTGTGACACAGTGGTCTCATTTATTTTCTCAAAAATCGTGAGTAATGCTATGATCTTTAAAAATCTTTTCATGACCTTATACAACGGTGTTTTATATGAAACCCATCACATTCTAATTATTTACCATAGAAATTCACTACCATTTTATAAACAACTCCTTTATTGTCATATAAACTATCTTTCATTATATTACAAATGGATTTACTATTCCCCAAAGAATTACCCCATTATTATCTTATAAACTAATAACCTTATTCACTACTATTTTATAAACTGCTCTAACTAGTTCAAAATTTACTTTTTGTCACCTCTCTATAAATCATTTGGTCAATTACCTTGTAAAACTAGTTTACTACTATCTTCTAAACCATTTTCACTACAATATTAATACACTCCTTGCCACTCTCTTAAAAACTACTTTACCACCATCTTATAAACTTATCCACTGATGTACTACTATCAAATAAACTGTTTGGACTAGTTTTGAATAAACTGTTTTGTTATCTTAGAAATCGTTACCAAAATTTTCACCACCTTATAAATGATTTTGTTATTATCTTATGAATTACTCGACCTTGTTTTATTAACTAAAACCATTGATTTATTATTGCCTCCTGAACTATTTTGTTGTTATTTTATTGTTCGTCATTCTCCAATAATTCTTATAAACGGATTCATCATACAAAAGCTGAAGTTCAGTAACTTTCTCTACATTCATCAAGTTCTCTTTTGAAACCTTCATTGTTAAAGGTCCATGATTCTTGCCCGATGTGGACTGATTTAGAACTAGTTAAAACTTCCTTTTCTGCGTGCATTTTCCTTATTCGCTTGTGTTACATACTCATACTGCTTACTTATGATTGATTCTTACGTATGTACAAACTCATATCACTCTTTGTATATAAGATACTTGTGCAAACTCCATACTTGTCCAACAATGGACATATCACGAGTATAACTAAGTTAAGTATTTGAAAATTTTATCGAACCTCGATTAAATATAGTCTAGTCACCTATATTTAACCTTGGGACAGTGGAACATAGTCTGACTACCTATGCTCGACTTAGATTTTTCAAATACTAGGAATTGTTATATATGGGTTATGTCTAACTGATTTTCTATTTGATTTTCTAGAATCACAAAATTCCTATGTGAGTATAACAATTCAGCAGTATTCATACGATTGAGCAAAACAACTAAACAAATCCTCACTCTATCTTTATCGCGTATAGTCAACCTTACTCTGCACCATATTTCTAGACGACGAGAATCGAACCTCATCATTAGTTATTCTAGACTTCATTCGTAACGAGTATCCTCAACTTTTTACAAGTGAACCATTCAGTGATTAAGACGAATTGAGCGCCGGGACGTTGCTCTCTTAAGGAATACGTGTTGTGACATTTCTAAAATTTCATGTCATTTATTTTAATAGTTTATTATTCAACTATTCTATTTTTTAACTAATTAACTTCATCGGAAGTTATCCGCGTACGTCATGACTCGTTCAATTAATTCAAGCGACACAATACTATGCCCACTCTACACTTTTTATGTATTATTGTTTCCTTACAATCTTATTGTAAAAGTCATAATTTACTTTTTCAAATTTTACGTAAACCTTGCACCTTTTACGTTTTAAGCGATTTAAAATTGTGTTTTAAGGTATTAACAACGTGAACCAACCTAGACTATGATGATTTTACATATTCTATGCATTTTAACCTATTTTCATGTTTACAATTAAATTTTATACTTGTCATTTCATTTTTACAGTTTACGTCACTTTTATCAAGAACCGGTGTCACTAAACGCGTTTCCAACTCACGGTTTCAGTTTTAACGATTTTTAAACCCTTCGATAAACTCATCACTCATCTAAATTACTCAAATAAGTTATGACAATAAGTGATAACATTTTTATATGTTTTACATTATATTACTACCCGATTTTACGTTACGAGTCTTAAAAACTTTACGTTTGCAATTACCGGGATCAAACTACACTCCGTAGCTCAAAAATATACATTATTAACCACAAAACCCCACTCACCACATAGGTGGCTGGTTTTTTTTTGTGTTGTGTTAGCTACACATGTCATAAAAGTTTGATACCTAACTCCACTAAACTAAATTCCACTTACAAAACCATATTTTTCCCATTCACTTCATTAGATACATGCAATACCACCATTTTTCTCTCATCTTTTCACCACAAACGACCCAAAACAGATCCAAATCACCCATTTCATCCAAATTTTCACTAAATTATTGATCATAGATTAAAGATCTTGAAGCCCTAGTCTTGTTCTTGATTTATTACACTCAAACACACATAAATCTCATCATTTATAAGGTGTTCTATTTGGAAGATTACAAGAGTATTTTTAAAGGCTTACAAGGTTTCAAGAGGCTGTGATTTTCATGGTTTTACAAAGTATTTTGGTGGTCAAAGATTGGGTTGATTTGGGTAAAAGAAAAGGTGCAAGTATTGTTGGGTTAATCTAGGTTTAGCGGTCCATTGATCTTGTTTTTCTTGTTCATCCACTTTTGTAAGGAAACCAATCACTCCCTTTTCACTTTATTTTTATTTTCATTCCTGTATATATATTATTTCTTGATGTATTTTTATATTATATAAGTTATTTGGCTTGGTTAGGCTTGATACATAAGCTAGAACACTAGAAAATCACTAAAGGACTAAACATGCAAACTGTGAATCTAATTCAGGGGTAAAAACGGAACAAACTGCACTAATCAGTAGACATTGGGCCTAAACTAAAAATATGGGGTTGTAGGCCTATGTCTTACGGAAATTTTGACGGGTATTTCGTTGAATAACTCATTACTATGATTAAACTATAATTATTTTCGTGAAACATGTCACATTCTGAGTAACAGATTTGAAACGTGTATAAGTCATTTTTTTGTGAATAACCCACTGTTACTCAAAACATAAAAGTTTTAGATAACATCTTAAGTTAAACGTGGCCGAAAGCGGGGAATTAATCGGGTTAGTAAAACTCTATATATCTCACTTTTCGCGGGACAGCTGTAAATTTGAAAGCTGATGGACTGAGTAGTATGGGTAAATAAATAGTTTTACAAATGTAATCAAATTTTTGACTTAGTGGGACCCACAAAGTTTGTTAGTATAGACAAATACCTTTCTGGGGATATAAAGAACGTATATTTTTGACTTACGGTTTACAAGTAACGGAATTTCTATGATGAGCATGTTATAAAAATTTCCATCGGCATTGAAATAAAAAGTATAAAAATGTTTACATTTTATATAACTTTTGGACTTTAAATATATTTTGAACCACCTCATATATTTTGAACTCTTAGGCTTAATTTGAACCTTTTTGACTAAAAATGAGACCCTTGGACTAAATTTGAACCTTAGACTCATCATTGGACCTTCATAACATATTTTGGACTTAGAAACAAATATAAATTCGACACTTGACTTTTATAAAGAATATAAATTCATATTTATAAATAACTCTTTAGTGTCAAACTAAAACTTTTTATATATGTATTTAGTATATGTGTACCAAGCACAATTAAGATCATAATTTATATAACATATAGCCATATGGCATAAATATTTATTTTCAAAAACTAAGACACGTGTATATCTTTTTAGGTTCATCGTAGAACTTTCGTGGCTTATTCTTCACTTGCTTGTTCGTTGTGCTATACTCATACTGTTCTGCCATACTTTATGGCACCGTTGTGTTACTTGCATCACTTCAGTTTACGGTGAGTGCATAGCCTCGCATTTTACTTATTTAAACGTTTTATAAACCTCGCGAGGGGGATACATGCTAGTTTTACAAACTGAATACAAGTAGTTTTTGGTATGCTTGACCCGATTACATGATTATAGACATTGAGTATATTTCTTGCCAATTAAGTCCCCATCATGAACCGTTAATTCCGTGGGAAACGCTAATATTATAAATATGCATATTGGCTAGGCGGGCCTGTCCGGGTGAGTAGCGCTCACTTGGAGCCTTTATTACCAAACGGACATATAATATTGAGAATTGAGGTAAATGGCAAATCTTACCTTTTCGGGGCACTATTAAACTAGGTCAAGGTTCGGTTTCATGAGCTCTATACTATAATCTGATTACTCGACATGTATTTGTTATATGTCTATTGATAAATAACGCTTGTATTCAACTTATTACTAACTAAAATCTATGAATTCACTCAACTTTATGTTGACTTTTTAGCATGTTTTATCTGAGGCCCGTAAGTGATTTTCAGCTTGGATGAGCGGTGCAAAAGAAATGGATATCTACTTGATGGCTCATGTTTAATAAAATTTCTCATTCGATAATGTTTCAAACTTTTAAACTTATGTAACTTTGGATTATGCTAAAAACTTTTGGGACCTTTGTTAACTCTGATAAATTATCGAATGTGAAGTTTTAAAAACGACTTTGTTTTAAAGTTGTTTACTATATTTGTACAATGTGACCAAATAGCACCCCATATTGTATTCCGCTGCGTTCCTAATATGGGGGTGTTATATCAATGATATTTCGATAGCCTTGGTGGCTAGGTAGGGAATACTCTCCTAAGGTTCGGGGCCTAAGAGGTTCTAGTGGAGGGTTTTGTTGTGGTGGGATAACAGGTTCAAAGATGTTCCTATCGTCCATGATGTCGGGTGGTGAAGAGTTACGAACAAAAACACAAAGGAATAAGATAGACTAAAGAGAACCTAAAAATTAAAAATAAAATCTTACTATAAAGGAATCTAGCAAGTAGACCTAATAAAAAGAGATTCTAACCTAGACAATAACTATTCCCCGGGCTGCGGCGCCAAAAACTTGATGCGTAGGGATTGCACCAGGCTTTACCTCTCGAGGGATCTCGAGAAGCTTACAACCCCCACCAGGCAGTGTACCTGATCGATGTAGTATAGTATAATGACAAGTACCGGGGGATTGATCGTTCAGCTAGGAATAGTGTCGCTAGGATTAGAAAACCTAAAGACTAGGTCTAGAGATGAGGGATGATTCTTTTTGTATTTTTATATTTTTAGAAAGCAAATTAAAATCTCAGGTTTGAAGGATTTGGGCGGAATTAGTTGCTATTCAAATAACCCAATACTAAGATGCAATCAAAATAAAATACTAGAAATGAAAATAAACTAAATTAAACTAAAGTTGTGAGCAATATGTGGGAGAAATGTGTGTACTTAGATTTCACTACTCCCTAGATATCTTTTACACGTTAATTACTTGTTATAGTTGCGTGGATGACGGATTGTATTCCTTAATACCATTCATGGGGTGGCGTACTTACTTCCCCAATCCTATGAGTGCCTACTTCACTCCTATGTCGAGCCGGCTAAGAAGCTCCTAACATGGGATCTGATGAGGCGAAAAATGATCCGTTTTTAGGGGGTCATTTAAGCCCGAATCCGAATTTATTTGATCAAATATTGCCCTAAATCGTTCCTTTTGTGATTTTAGGTGTTTGGAGAGTGAATTCTGGAAAAGAGGCTATTTTGGACGTTTTTGGAGCATAAAGTGAAGAAAACAACAAAGTACCAAATCCGAGCTGGAATTACAAGGTGACGGCGTCAAGGATTTACTCTTGACGGCGTCAGAAAGGATGAATATTTTACCGAAGGTTGTGAAGGCGTCAGATGAAGAGATGACGGCGTCAAAATGACCAAGATTAATTTACCGAGGGTGGTGACGGCGTCACATAGGCCGTCACGATTGGATCTAGGGCGTCCGAGGAAGTATATGGCGGCGAGTTGACGGCGTCAGATTTTACTCTTGACGCCGTCAGGACGATTTTCCTATATATAGTTTTCTAGTTTTTTCATTAAAAGAGAGAAGTTTTGGTGAAACCCTAAAGACGATTTTGGTGCCTCTTTTACAGGTTTTTCAAGGGTTCCAAACCCTTGAGACCTTGTATTGTAATTGAGATAAGTATACTCTTAATTCAATCAATATGTCTATGTGTTGGTTGTCTATCTTTTGTTCTTATCTTAATTCTACTATGCTAGGCTAGATCTCCTTTGTGTTTGCTTAGATCTAATGAAACCTAGATGTTGATTATGTGTTGATTACTTGTCTATTCTTGTTTTGAATGAATGATATTATATGTTAGGCTTAAGAAAACTGGCAGATCTTCAAATGGTAACATGCTTGAACGTCTTAAGAAACATGAACCGAGGCGTACTAGGTCTTTATTGGTTGTATTTAATGCATGAGCCACTGTTTACAATCCCTATAGTTGTGCTGGGTCATGGTGTAGGAGGAGATAAGAGCTCATAGAGTTGGGGAGTTATGTATGCCACTCCACGAATGGTATTAAGGAATACAACCCGTCATTCATACAAGTGTAACAAGTAATTAACATGTAAAAGATATCTAGGGAGTAATGAAGTCTAAGTAAACACAATTTCTCCAATTACTGCTCACAACCTTAGTTTAATTAGTTTAATTTCATTTTTATTATTTTATTTTGATTGCATCTTAGCTTTGGGTTAGTTGATTAGCAACTAATTCCGCCCACTCCTTCAAAACCCGAGATTTTACTTGCTTTCATTAAAATATAAAAACACAAAAAATAATCATCTTCCATCTCTAGAACTATTAATTAGGCTTTCTAATCCTAGCGACACTATTCCTAAGCTGAACGATCAATCCCCCGGTACTTGTCACTATACTATACTACAACGATCAGGTACACTGCCTGGTGGGGGTTGTAAGCCTCGCGAGATCCCTCGAGAGGTAAAGCAAGGTGCGATCCCCACGCATCAAGTTTTTGGCGCCGCAGCCCGGGGAATAGTTATTGTCTAGGTTAGGATTTCTTTTTATTAGGTCTACTTGCTAGATTCCTTTCTAGTAAGATTTTATTTTTATTTTTAGGTCTTCTTTAGTCTATCTTATTTCTTCGTGCTTTTGTTCGTAACTCTTTACCATCCACCATCATGGCAACCAACGAATTCTCTAACCTTAGGATCACTAGGAGTCGTAGCACCACTAAAGACCTCGTCTTGCCTTATGCAGAACCCGAAAGAGAAATGTGTAGGCTAAGACGAACTCACTCAACGCCTGAACCATCCAGCATTGCTATCGACTTTGATGCACCTCTCTCTGAAGAAAATTCAGAAAATCACATCACAACCCCGAGCTCCCACAATGAGACGAACACTCCTATAATACCTCCTCCTAAGCGTCTCAAGGATTACTCTTCCCCAACTCCTCGTGGGTTTTCCAACGCCATTGTTTATCCAAACGAACACACCAACGAGGTCTTGCATGCAAATGATATTTGGCTTGTCAAAAGTGTTTGTAAGTTCCACGGACTTGATGAGGAAAATCCGATCCAACACATCAAGGACTTCCTAAAAATAGTGGATACCATCCATACGGGTGGGACTACTAGAAACACATCCCGACTGCGATTCTTCCCTTTCACCTTATACGAAAAAGCCCAAGAATGGTATGACAAACTCCCTTCCGAATCTATTTTCACATGGGAGCAACTCATATCCAAGTTCTATGAGAAGTTCTTTCCACCTGGAAAAACCTCAGCATTCAGGGATAAGATCCTTCGTTTCCGAAAGGGGAGGGATGAACACTTCCATAAAGCGTGGACTAGATTCAAAGATTTAATAAGACAAGTTCCACATCATGGCATTGAACTTTGGCTCTTGGTCCAAATCTTTTACGAAAATATCTCCTCTAATGACCGGAACGGAATCAACCAATCTAGGAAAGGAAGATTGGCCAATCTTAGTGCCGAGGAAGGATGGGACAGGATTGAAGAATATGCCCAAGACCTGGATGACACTTGGGATGAACCTGAGACGACTATCGACATTTCTGAAACCACCTCGGATCGATTGAGCAAAGTTCACAAAAGAATGGATTGCCTTGCTGGATCTCAACCACCTAAAATGCTGTCTAATCCTTACTTGATCTGCGATTACTGTGGAGGTCCGCATGAGGTGGAGGAATGCGGAGGAGCAGCCACAACTGAACATGCATGCTTATCAGGAGGAGACATTTATGCTGATCCCTCCCTTTTGCCTTTCTACCAAAATGATGATTATACCCTTTGGGGGAATCTGGTAAGGAAAAGAGAAGGGGAGGGAGGCCCTGAATTCAAGATCAGGAGCAATTTCGAAGATGACCTTGGTCACTTCACTCAAGAAAAAGACTTGCAAATGAAAGGGCTTAATGAGCTTTTTGACGAACAGCAGGAGGATGTCGGAGAATTTTTCAGCAAGCTTAACTCAGCCCTAGATAACCTCCAACCACCGTCAGAAAGAGGAAAAGATCCCATGCTCGCGATTACCACACGGGCCGGAACGACAACCAAGGACCCTCCTTACCCAAATTCGTCCCCAATCACACTCAATTCAGACAAACCTGGGGAGGAGGAGCAGGATGTCGTCATTGGCACCCCGGACCAACCACCAGTAACAACCCCCTCCCCATCAGCCCCTCCTAACCCACCTGTGAGAATTCCGTACCCATCCCGACTAAGGAACCAAAAAACGGAGAATGATAACAAGAGGTTCTTGTCATACCTAAAAGACTCGGTTGTCACCATACCTCTCCTGGATGCTTGCTATCACATGCCAAAGTATAGCACATATTTCAAAAAACTGCTCGCTAACAGGAAGAAGCTCGAGGGTCTTGTAACCCTAGGGGAAGAATGCTCAGTGGTGACCCATAAAGGGCTACCAAAGAAGGTAGACGATCCGGGCAGCTTCACCTTGCCATGCTCTATAGGTCCTCTATCAATCAAGAATGCTCTTGCCGATTTGGGAGCAAGTATCAACCTCATGCCTCTCTCTATGTTCCGTAAACTAGGATATTCCGGATTGAAGCCTACCCGTATGAACATCCAACTAGCCGATAGATCAGTCAAATACCCCGAAGGGATATGTGAGAACGTGCTAGTCAAAGTTGGGAAATTCAAATTCCCTGTCGACTTCGTAATCCTGGATATGGAGGAGGACGACGTGGTACCTATCATTTTAGGTAGACCATTTCTTGCTACCGCTCGTGCAGTCATCGATGTCTACGATGGCAAGTTGACTTTACGAGTAGGAGACGATAGCACAACCTTCGACATTAAAGATTCTATGGACCTCTCCCTCGAAGCGTCCAACCGGCTCTACTTTATTGGGGAAGTAGATGAGCTCACAGATGTCATTGATGATTGCATCGATGAACAAATCGATGAAGGCTGGTTACGGGACGAGAGCTTTCTGCCCTTGCTAGAGGTGGAAAAGACGGAGGAGGTTAATGCAGTCTCCTTCTACCCTAGACAAGAGGCAACGGAGCATCTCGAGCTCCGAAAGCCCGAGAACAAGCTCAAACCTTCTATAATCGAGCCCCCTGACGTTGATCTTAAAGAGCTCCCTAATCATTTGGAGTATGCCTTCCTCCAGGGAGAAAATCAACTCCCGGTAATCATAAACTCTTCCCTGGAAAAGGAACAAAAAGTTAAACTCTTAGAGATCCTGAAGAAATACAAGGGGGTACTCGCATGGAGTGTGGCCGACATTAAAGGGATTGACTCAACTTTTTGCACACATAAGATTCTTATGGAGGAAGATTATAAACCTACTGTGCAACCCCAGAGGCGAGTAAACCCTAACATTAAGGAGGTAGTGAAGAAAGAAGTGATCAAACTCTTGGATGCAGGACTAATCTACCCGATCTCGGATAGCCCATGGGTCAGTCCTGTGCAGGTTGTACCTAAAAAGGGTGGAATGACTGTAGTGAAGAATGACAAGGGTGAGATGGTGCCCCAGAGAACTGTCACTGGATGGCGGGTATGCATTGATTATCGAAAGCTCAACGATGCCACGAGAAAAGATCACTTTCCCTTACCATTCATTGATCAGATGTTAGAAAGATTATCTGGACACGAGTACTATTGTTTCTTGGATGGATTCTCAGGCTATTTTCAAATCCCCATTGCACCTGAGGACCAAGAAAAGACCACGTTTACTTGCCCTTATGGAACGTTTGCTTACAAAAGGATGCCTTTTGGGCTATGTAATGCCCCCGCCACTTTCCAACGTTGCATGACCGCAATCTTTCACGAACTCATGGAAGACAGCATGGAGGTATTCATGGATGACTTTTCAGTCTTCGGAAACTCCTTCGACCGCTGTCTTGCTAATTTAGAAAAGATGCTTAAACGTTGTGAAGAAACCAACTTGGTGTTGAACTGGGAGAAGTGTCATTTCATGGTAAAGGAAGGAATTGTGTTGGGGCATAAGATTTCAGGGAACGGGATAGAGGTGGACCAAGCTAAGGTTGAAGCTATATCTAAGTTACCGTACCCCACGACTGTTAAGGCAATACGCAGCTTTTTGGGGCACGCCGGATTTTATCGGAGATTCATCAAGGACTTCTCCAAAATTGCCCGGCCAATGACTCAATTGCTGGTGAAGGATGCTCCATTCGATTTTTCCCAAGAATGCAAAGATGCTTTCGACCTCCTAAAAAGGGAACTCACTCAAGCTCCAATCATGATCACACCCAACTGGGAGTTACCATTTGAAATAATGTGTGACGCTAGCGACTTCGCTGTCGGGGCTGTATTAGGTCAGCGACATGACAAGCTTTTCCAACCTATTTACTACGCTAGCAAAACCATGAATCCCGCCCAAGAGAACTACTCCACCACCGAAAAAGAATTACTAGCCGTAGTGTTTGCATTCGACAAATTCCGACAATATCTTGTCCTTTCAAAGACAGTCGTCTTCACTGACCACTCAGCTCTTAGATATCTGTTTGCGAAACAGGACGCCAAGCCACGACTGATTCGGTGGATCTTGTTGCTGCAAGAATTTGATGTTGAGATTCGCGATAAGAGGGGGGCAGAGAATCTAGCCGCCGATCATCTATCTCGCCTTGAAAACCCCCTGGATGAACATGATAGAGGTGAGATTAAAGATTCGTTTCCTGACGAACAACTAATGTCTATCCTTGATTCGGAACCATGGTACGCTGACTTTGCCAATTACTTCGCAAGTAGATGTAGGCTCGTCCCTGAACACCTAACTAAATACGAGAGGAAGAGGTTCTTTTCCCAGCTGAAGTATTACTTCTGGGATGAACCATTTTTATTCCGAAGGTGTCCTGACCACATTATAAGGCGTTGTGTTTCGGAGAATGAGGCAGTAAAAATCATGAGGGAATGTCACTCCGGTCCTTCTGGAGGGCATCATGGGATAAATGTTACTGCCCGAAAGATTCTCGATGCAGGATTCTATTGGCCCACAATTTTCCGTGATGTAAAAGATATGGTACAAGCGTGTGATGCATGTCAACGGGCTGGAAATATATCACGTAGGGATGAGGCACCTCAGAACTTTATACAAGTTTGTGAGGTATTCGATGTTTGGGGAATTGACTTTATGGGACCCTTTCCGTCCTCAGGGGGAAACGAGTACATCTTAGTCGCCATTGACTATGTTTCAAAATGGGTTGAAGCACAAGCCCTTAGGACTAATGATGCTAGAGTGGTCATTCATTTCCTGAAAAAGCTTTTCGCAAGATTCGGGATTCCGAAAGCTCTCATCAGCGATAGGGGGACACATTTTTGCAATGCACAAATGGAAAAGGTAATGAAAAGGTATGGAGTACCCCACCGATTCTCCACCGCCTATCATCCACAAACCAATGGCCAAGTCGAAAACACCAATAGAGCTATCAAAAGAATACTTGAAAAAACGGTTAGTCAAAACAGAAAGGACTGGTCATTCAAACTCGACGAAGCCTTATGGGCATTCCGAACTGCCTACAAAACACCTATTGGAACGACCCCGTTTCGCATGGTGTATGGTAAGGCATGTCATTTACCAGTAGAATTAGAACACAAGGCTTATTGGGCGCTTAAGGCATGCAACTTAGATTACACGACTGCGGGGAATAATAGGTTTATGCAATTACACGAGCTTGATGAGCTTAGATTAGAAGCCTATGAATCCTCCATCACATACAAAGAGAGGGCTAAAAGATGGCATGATCAAAGAATTAAAAAACCAAAAGAATTTTCAGATGGAGACAAGGTCCTGTTATACAATTCTCGGTTGAGATTATTTCCGGGAAAACTTAAGTCTAGATGGTATGGGCCGTTCACGGTGAAGAATTCCTCTAAATTTGGAGCTGTAGTGTTAGTTGATGACGAGGGTAGGGAATTCACGGTTAACATACAACGTGTAAAACATTACCAAGAAAATAACAATGAAATGATTAATGAGGAAGATGTGATGTTTGATGATGAAATCACGTAGTAACCCATGACTTTGAGTCTAGCTACAAGACTCGTAAATAAAGAAAAGCGCTTCTTGGGAGGCAACCCATGTTTTGTGTGATTTTATTTGTTTGATTGTTATTTGCTTCCGTATGCATGTTTTATTTTTATTGTTGGTTGATCATGTTTCTCAATTAAAATGTGGAAATACTTTATTATGTTGTTTAGCCTAGTCTTAACTTCAACCTAAAGGTATTTTTGCAAAAGATAAGTGTAAGGGGAAACCCCAAATATGTTTTTTAAGAAACAACCGATCATGATTCTCCACAATATTTAATGAACATGTGTATTCGTATTGTTAGAGTCAAATGCTTGTATTGAGTCATAATGTAGTTTTGCAGGATTTTCCAGGAAGTAGGACAAAGTTTTTCCAGAAATTTTCCGGAAACTTAACATAAAGATTTCTGCAGGTTCATTCTGACGGCGTCAGGCAATTGCTCTTGACGGCGTCAGGAGTCAAAAATCTGGAAATTTTACCAGTTTTGTTTTTCTAACGGAGTCTTATAAGTTTTTGTGAATTATTAAGTTTTATAATCTCCAGGAAATCTGCAAACTTCATTCCACAAGCATTATATCTTATTTTGTTTTCTAGGATTTAGTAACTTATATAGGATGCCGCCGATTTTACGCGAGGTTGCCTTGTCTACTTTTGTCAGGATTTACAGGTTATTTGAGACAAGAAGATGATTTATATTCTGGAAGGGAAGCTTTGATTGTTCGTTTTCTTGGAGGAAGATTTAACCTGGCCAACCTAAAATCCATACCGAGCGAATCAGGGGAGTATTTGAATTCATTCTCTTTACTTTTTTACTTTTACATTCTTTACTTGAACATTGGGGACAATGTTCATCTTAAGTGTAAGGGGAGGGTAAAAAGATGATACCTTACATATGCACTTTCGCTTGAGTTTGTTTTGTTTGATAGTAGATGAGTAATAAAACTATGAGAAATACTTGTTAGTGTAATTTTAGCGCCAAATTTAAAATTTTTTACAACATTTAGGAGTGAAACTTTAGCCATAGCAAGCGTCTCATGGATAGGAGGTTGTATGACTAGCACATAACCGTATATTCAGAAAAATTTTCCACCCAAAAATGTGAGGTTCGCCTTTAGATTTGATAGGAAAAGCATTTATTATTGGTGCTTATGAGTATACCGGTAGCATTTAGATTCTAGAACTTGCGTTAGTGATGCATCCCGAGACCGCTAGTGAGACTACATTCGTGTAGTAGGATTTACTACATGATAAGAGGCATTAGGATCACCCTTGTGTAAACCCGTATTACGATTACTTGACCATTTAAGTCATATTACTTGGCTAGTTAAGTCAACTAATTTTTCCCACACCCTTAGCGTTGTACTCATTTTTAGTACACGAAACCCCTAGTACACCCCTCCGAGCCTATCTTTTCGTTTCTAACTTTAAGCATCTTACTTAAAGGAAGAATTTGTTACACCCCACTTAAATGTACACCCAAATCGCCTTAGCCTTCCGTGTATGCGCTCATTTTTAGTGCATTATTGTTATTTGTTAAACCCTAAGTTAACTTTCTAATTGATTACATGGTTGCTAAGTCGAGTCATATCCTTGTACATATTGTTTTGGGACGATTGGGACTCATGGGTAAGTACTTATTTTATGGAGTAATGGGGAAGAACAACACTTATTACCCCCATATGTACGTTAATCTTAAAAGTGCTCCAAGTGTTTTGATTTTCTTAATTCGAGTCATTAGAATAGTTTAATGTAAAGTATGTAAAGATTCAAGTGTAAGGGGAATGCTCAAACCCCTATGATGTATTATTTTGGATGGTAGGGTAAGAGTGTATGAAAAAAAAAAAAAAAAAAAAAAAAAAAAAATCGAAAAAATCAAAAAAAAAGAAAAAAAAATGGAAAAAGAAAAAAAAAATAGAAAAGAAAGAGAGAAAAAACATACGGACTACCATCCCGTTTTCATTCTATGTTCATTTTATGTTTTTAGTTATTTTTCATTTATTAGCTTAAGTCGAGTCTAGTCTTGGCTTAGCAACGCCATCTTGTACATGTAATTAACTAAGATTGTTAACTCGCCACCAGTAAAATCCCCTTTATCCAACAAAACCGTGTAATTCATATCCCTACACCTAACGTTATAACCCTTTAAAAGACCTCTTTGATAGTTTATCCTAGGTGCTTACGCCATGTGGTGGAGGTTTGATCCTTTCCCAAGCCTATGGTAATCTATTTTGCTATGACAGGTAGTGAGAGATATCTTCCATTTCCATAATGTTATATTACTTTATTACACCCGAGAGATGTGAGTATCTAAACACTATTTGTGAGGTGCTTGTGTATGACCTCCGTGCTTGTCTATTGGTCTTTAGTGGAACGATTATTTGTTGTAATTACTTTTATATTAGTGTTAAATGACCCCTAACTTGTCTTTTGAGTAGAATAAAAGCTCATTTGCTTGAGGACAAGCAAATCTCAAGTGTAAGGGTATATGATGAGGCGAAAAATGATCCGTTTTTAGGGGGTCATTTAAGCCCGAATCCGAATTTATTTGATCAAATATTGCCCTAAATCGTTCCTTTTGTGATTTTAGGTGTTTGGAGAGTGAATTCTGGAAAAGAGGCTATTTTGGACGTTTTTGGAGCATAAAGTGAAGAAAACAACAAAGTACCAAATCCGAGCTGGAATTACAAGGTGACGGCGTCAAGGATTTACTCTTGACGGCGTCAGAAAGGATGAATATTTTACCGAAGGTTGTGAAGGCGTCAGATGAAGAGATGACGGCGTCAAAATGACCAAGATTAATTTACCGAGGGTGGTGACGGCGTCACATAGGCCGTCACGATTGGATCTAGGGCGTCCGAGGAAGTATATGGCGGCGAGTTGACGGCGTCAGATTTTACTCTTGACGCCGTCAGGACGATTTTCCTATATATAGTTTTCTAGTTTTTTCATTAAAAGAGAGAAGTTTTGGTGAAACCCTAAAGACGATTTTGGTGCCTCTTTTACAGGTTTTTCAAGGGTTCCAAACCCTTGAGACCTTGTATTGTAATTGAGATAAGTATACTCTTAATTCAATCAATATGTCTATGTGTTGGTTGTCTATCTTTTGTTCTTATCTTAATTCTACTATGCTAGGCTAGATCTCCTTTGTGTTTGCTTAGATCTAATGAAACCTAGATGTTGATTATGTGTTGATTACTTGTCTATTCTTGTTTTGAATGAATGATATTATATGTTAGGCTTAAGAAAACTGGCAGATCTCCAAATGGTAACATGCTTGAACGTCTTAAGAAACATGAACCGAGGCGTACTAGGTCTTTATTGGTTGTATTTAATGCATGAGCCACTGTTTACAATCCCTATAGTTGTGCTGGGTCATGGTGTAGGAGGAGATAAGAGCTCATAGAGTTGGGGAGTTATGTATGCCACTCCACGAATGGTATTAAGGAATACAACCCGTCATTCATACAAGTGTAACAAGTAATTAACATGTAAAAGATATCTAGGGAGTAATGAAGTCTAAGTAAACACAATTTCTCCAATTACTGCTCACAACCTTAGTTTAATTAGTTTAATTTCATTTTTATTATTTTATTTTGATTGCATCTTAGCTTTGGGTTAGTTGATTAGCAACTAATTCCGCCCACTCCTTCAAAACCCGAGATTTTACTTGCTTTCATTAAAATATAAAAACACAAAAAATAATCATCTTCCATCTCTAGAACTATTAATTAGGCTTTCTAATCCTAGCGACACTATTCCTAAGCTGAACGATCAATCCCCCGGTACTTGTCACTATACTATACTACAACGATCAGGTACACTGCCTGGTGGGGGTTGTAAGCCTCGCGAGATCCCTCGAGAGGTAAAGCAAGGTGCGATCCCCACGCATCAGGATCATTAGAATTTACTCATGCATTAAATACAACCAATAAAACCTAGTACACATCGGTTCATGTTTCCTAAGACATTCAAGCATGTTACACAATGGAGATCTGCCAGTTTTCTTAAGCCTAACATTGAAATCATTCATCCAATACAACCATAAACAAGTAATCAACACATAATTAACATCTAGGTTTCATTAGATCTAAGCAAACACAAGATAGATCTAGCCTAGCATGTTGAAATCAAGACAAGCACAAGATATAGACAACCAACACATAGACATATTGATTGAATTAAAGAGAAGACTTATCTTAATAGCACTTGAAAGGATTCAAGGGGTGAAAACCCTTGAATTTACTGTAAAATACGAGCTAGGGTTCACAAAGTTCGGCCCTAGGGTTTCTCCACACAAGTTCCTCTTTAATGAATGAAAAATAGAAAACTATATATAGATTTAAGAAGGTGACGGCGTCAAGAACAAATGTCTGACGCCGTCATCTCGCCGCCAAATAGTTCCTCGGACTGCCTAGATCTGGATCTGACGCCGTCATGTAGTCCCTTTTTTGCAGGCCGTCACACAATTAACTCTTGACGCCCTTCTTGTGACGCCTTCAGGTTTCTTCTGGGTCGTCATGGATTTTACTCTTGACGCCGTCAGGAATGTCCTCTTGACGCCGTCATACACTGTTCTCAGCATGGAAAATTAAGTCTTTGGCGTTTTCTTCACTTTTATGCTCCAAAAACATCCGAATTGCTTCCTTTTCCAGATTTCACTCCCAAAGTACCTAAAATCATAAAAGGAACGATTTAGGGTAATATTTGATCAAATAAATTCAATTCCGGGCTTAAACGACCCCCTAGAATTGGTTCATTTTTCGCCTCATCAAGTATAAACAATCAAGGATGGACTTCGAAAAAGTCATTGTAAGACATGTTGTACAATTTATGCGGATATTTCTATGCATTCTGTATTAATTCTAGTTTTAAGGAGCAAGATAGTCCGGTCAAATTAAAATAGTTATAGGATAACTAATGAATGTAATCACGAAACCGTATTTCTTGGGTTAATGACTAAAAGTTACACCGATACATACTAGAAATACATAAACTTGACAAGAAAACTTTCATTCACATTATGTATCACACTTGGTCTAGTTATTTATGTGTTCTTTCAAAAAGACTTTTTTCAAACACGTCTATGATATTTCTGCATGGGAAACTAAACATAAGGTGTGAATTAATGACAATTAAATACCTGCATTGAATATTCACCTGTTCACTTTCCATTATACTTCTTTATATACAGTTGCATCATGTCCTTAGTAATCCATATAGCCTAACTTTTCTACATCCTCTAAAAAACCCTAACTCTCATAAGAATAAAATCAATGGCTTCAGAAACTCCTCTGATCTATCAACTGAAACAGATTTTGGCACACAGAAACTTCACGAATGCTTCAAGCTTCTAACTGTTCATGAGAAACTCGAAGACGAAGCCTTTATTAGGTACCTAGGGGGAACGACGCAATGAGTTGGAAGCCAAGATAAAATACGAACAGCTAGAATGGCAGAGCTCTGGTTGATCGACCACGATGATGAACTAGCTGGCTGGGTTATATATGAAAACTTGCGTAAGGTTCAGATCAGGGAGCGAATAAGGTTAGAGGCGTTAACTGCTATCATGTCTGAAATATGTGATGGGTTGAACGAGAAGGATGAGCAAATTGGCAGTTATGACTCATTTCAAGAATAGTTCATGTTTGATTTGGTTATTTTCGTTGTTTTGTATG
This sequence comes from Artemisia argyi, assembly GCA_030686995.1. Classification (NCBI taxonomy): domain Eukaryota; kingdom Viridiplantae; phylum Streptophyta; class Magnoliopsida; order Asterales; family Asteraceae; genus Artemisia; species Artemisia argyi. The sequence continues at coordinate 44,405,605 of CM060708.1, forward strand.
GTCAGTTGTTGGGTTTGTAAGCGTTTAGGATGGGCGTGGTGTTGGTACTAATATATATACGGTTTTGTAACCATCAACTGACTGTATCTTACAACTAATGTATTTAAACTGATCGGTCGCTATATTATATTATATAATATATGTTATGTTTAACACTATGAAGATGATATGTTTGTAGATTTATTGTTTTCATAGTCTTTAAATTGATACATATTACCTTACATTAGTTAAAATAAGTTTTCCATTACATTATCCATAACTCGGTTAAAGTGTTAAAATACTATTGTTATCCATTACATTATGCATTTGGTGAACCATAAACACCTTAATGGTCATTTGGGTTTCACGCAAATTGACTATTAGCCTGGTTCCAACTACCCTCTTACCGGAACAAAGGGCAACAATCCTGCAATAAATATGGTTACAAATTAGTTAGTATACATCCAAGCAATGCAACCGTACACAAAGAGGTTTTTAACAAACTAAACTAGCACAAGGTATGCCTAATATATCTTTAATCAGAATAAACTAAATATATATACCTAATAAATATTCATTTAACATACTTTTTAACAGATAATCAACTTTAAAACACCAAAAATCTTGTTAAACATCTAAAGCCAAAAAGACCCATTCAAAACAACATATATATATATATATATATATATATATATATATATATATATATATATATATATATATATATATATATATATATATATATATATATATATATATATATATATATAAGGGCTTAGAGATCCATAGCCTGTAGCTTTTCAATCATAGTTAAGAGATCAGCCGACAGTTTCCGTTTCTTCCTGGCATTCTCAAGCAGCATTGAGATCTCTGTTAGGTCTTCTGTTTGCAGGCGGTTCAAATGATGAAGGCTTTGCAGGGTGGAATCAAAACCAAACAAGAGATCCAGCTCCCGAATCACGGACTCCCTACCTGTCACCCTGGACCTTATTTCATTGGCTTTTTTGCGCAGCTGAGCTTCCTCAAGTATGATAACATCAACTTCTCTCTTCAATTTAACGACCATCATGTCTTACACAAGCCTTGAACCAGCAGCTCTAGCCAACTCATCGATCAAAGGCATTGGAGTGGTCATTTTTTTAGAGAGAAATGTGTGTATTTTTTTACTCAAAGATAGGGAATTGATTTGATAGAAAACCTTGAGACACCCCTTTATAACAGTAAGCCATAATTACATACACTTCCCATAAATCCAAAAACAATTAATGCCCAACCTTTTATATACTTAAGTAGTTTGACCAAAATCTAAAACAAATAGCTAATAATATTTTTTATTTAATAAACCAATATAACCAAATAAGATTTAATCAATTTTAGATTATGTAATTTGTTTTAAATAAATCACCAATGCTAAATTATCGTAAACGAATCTCGTGCATCGCACGGGCCATGCTGCCTCGTATATTTAATTTTAAAATTGGTGAACGCATTACATTCAATGTGGTGTTATTAAAGTAAGGTGTACTTTTTCTTGTACTTCACCATTAAATAAATAGACCTAACACAACCATCCCCAACCCCATTACAAAATATCTACATCTTATTTGATCCCCAATCTAAATCTGTCTACAGTTGCAAACCCTAAGTATGTACATACCAAGGATCTGTCAATGTCGGTTGCCTACAGTATTGCGAACATCCTGGACACCAACTAACCCTGGACGCAGATTTCATTGTTGTCCAAAAATAGTAAGTATTCACAGTTTAGACATGTGTAGTTGCATTTCATGAAACTATAATGTAGATATGTTTACTTTTAACAGGGACAAGATAGTTGCGGGTTTAATGGGTTTTTTTGATCCACCAATGTGCCAAAGATCTGTGCAGATTATTCCAGGACTGCTGAGGAGTATCAATCAGGCTCAAGAGATGGAAACCACATATGAAAAAAGAGTCACAACATTCAAGAACCTTTTATTAATCAGTTGGTTGTTATTTGCTCTGTATTTCATGTTAAGCTAGACCTCATATTAATCATGCTAATGATTAATTGTTTTCCATTGTTATGCAAAACCTATTATATCTACCAGTTTATAGGCTAGCATACTAAATGTGTTCGGTTATGGTTATCAGTAAATATAATGTTTTCAAACATGCGATAGTGAGTCAAGAACATAACACTTACTTGTTGAATATCGACTGTTGACCATGGTTGTGAACGTATTGTGAAATCTGTCTTACAAGCTAGCAGGTAACGACTTTATGTTTTAGATAAAACCTAGCCAGTTGTTCACGATATGAAAGGGCAGCCTGAATAGGATCTTCCACATCCAACGATTTGCAATGCAACAGCCGGTATAAAAAAAATACAGACCCATATACCACAATCTCTGAAAACCCCACCTTGCTTAGGAACTCGCTCAGCGTTCTTAAATGAAATTGTATATTTTTCGGGATCGATTCCCTTTTTATGGAAGATATTTGTCTTTTCAAGCACATATGGAAGTTTAACCTGTTTAAAAATGTAACAACCAAATATGACTGATGTATCGACACTGAAGCATAAACTAATAATGAAAATAACTGATATATTTTAACAAAACACAGATCATAGAACACATTAACTTGGAAGTGACCACAACTTTTATATTGTAGCAGTTACTACCATATGTTGGGAATTATACTAACAGTTACCACGGCTAGTGAAGATGTTACAACTGCAGAAGATTGTACTTGCAGTGGAAACTTATTACCACTGCAAGAACAAATATTACCACTGCTTACTTGATAACTGTTAGAGAAACGCGCTTAGATAAACATAGAAAAGATCTTGTGTATATCTTATTCTATTAGTATTATACTTATCTTGTAGAAGAGGACTCCTTGTTGTATAAAAGGAGATCCTAGGTTATAGTTAGAATATATCTTTCTAATACGTTTTTCCTAGAGCTTCAAGGTGTAACCCTAGTGATATCATAGATCACTCGTATTATTATCATTAATAATATTGGAGCTATTTGTTTGTTACATACATTGTTTTCTCATACATACAACTGTTTCATTTGCAATCAATCTTCTAAGTATCATTAAGTAGATTCCGCATACTTGGTGGTATTACTCAAAGTATCAATATTAACACAAGTTCAAGGTGTTCACGATCCAACAAGTGGTATCTGAGCAAGGCTTTGATATTTTGATTTAGAAGACCCTATGGCAGATTCAAAAGAAACAATGGAGACAGAAACAAGCCAATCAAACATTGCTGCAAAGCTTCCTAAGCTTAAGATAAATGACTTTGAGATGTGGAAGCTTATGATAGAACAATTCTTTATGGTTCAAGACTACACATTATGGGAGATTATTATGTGTGGAAATTCATTCAAACCTGGTACAACTGTAGAGCAGGTTGGTGACAAGACAGTAACAAAAGTTAACACTGGTCCTGTCACTATTGAAGAAAGAAGTCAACTAAAGAATGATTTGAAGGCTAGAGGTTTATTATTGATGGCTCTACCCAGAGAACAAGTTCTGGCTTTTGGCAAATACAAGTCTGCAAAGACTCTTTTTGATGAGATCTGTGAAGTGTTTGGTGGTAATGATTCTACCAAGAAGACTCAAAAGACTCTACTGAAGCAGATTTATGAAAACTTTGGTTCAACAAGTAATGAATCTCTTGATAGCATATTCACAAGGCTACAAAAGATTGTTACTCAACTCACTGCTTTTGGGATTGAGGTGGAAAAGGAAGATCTCAATCTTAAATTCCTAAGAAGCCTACCTTCTGAGTTTGACACCAATGTTGCTGTTTGGGAAGATAAGCCAAATCTAGAGACCATGAAGCTTAATGATGTGTACAATAACTTCAAAGTTATTGAACAAAGATTAAAGAAAGCTGGAAAACTAAGAACAAGTTCTGCAAGTGTAGCACTCATATCATCATCAAGTAATGATAGTTCAGATGAAGAAAGTGATAGTGATGATGACAGTGGTAACATGATTGTTTCCACTGGTAATGGAAGTGTTTCCACTAGGAGCTCAAAGAAACAGGTTGCAGGACTAAGTGATGCTACTTTCTATGCCTTTATATCAAGCCATGTGGGTGGTTCAATTCTCAATCATGAGGATTTTGATCAAATTGATGAAGATGATATGGAGGAGATGGACATTAAATGGCAGGTGGCATTACTAAGCTTAAGATCAAAGAAGTTCTGGAAGAAGACAGGGAGAAAGATACATATAAGTGGCGATGAGACTGTAGGTTTTGACAAAAAGAAGGTGGAGTGCTATAATTGTCACAAGAAGGGGCACTTTGCAAGAGAATGTAGAAAACCAAGGAAATCTGATAACAAGTCAACTTGGTACAAGAAGGATAAGAACAAAGAACCTACAACAGAAGAGCCAAAGGTTCTATTGGCTATTGATGGAGTGAGCTTTGATTGGAGCTTTATGACTCAGGATGGAGAAGATGATTCAGAATCTGCAATGCTAGCTACTGAGCATGCACTCATGGCTTTCTCTGACACTGAGGTGCATACTGATAATGCTTGTTCTAAAAACTGTAAGGCCTTAAAAGAGTTAGAGATCTCTAAAACACAATATGATGCACTGATGCTAGATTTACATCATACCACTTATAATTTAGCAAATCATAAAAGAGGTCTAGGTGTTTTAGAAAAACAGATAGAGCATTATAGGGCAAATGAATCTAAGTTCAGTGATGACATTGCTGTTTTAAAAAGAGACTTAGATTTTTATGTTGAAGTGAATAAAGCTCTTAGGGAAGAGATTGAAAAAGTTAAGAAGGCTAGTGAGAACATTCAGATAACTAATCAAACACTAGACCATCAATCTAAGAGCATTAGCAAAATTTGGAAAGCCCAAGTTGTGAGCAAAGCTAAATCAGGTCTTGGATACAAATCTGTTCCACCACCTCTAAGAGGTGTTCCAGCACCTCCTGGCATTGACCTAGCTCACACAGGCTTAGAAGAATTTCAGGATCCACCTATGACCTATGGACCAAAATTTGTTAAACCAGTTGAAACTGAAAAGGTTCAGGTTGAGGTTGAGACTTTTGATAGTGCTAGTGACTCATCCCTTAAAGATGAATGTTTGAATGTTGAGTCTAAATCTAGTGTTCCTGAAAATGTTAAAGTAGAGGAAAGAAAAAGTATTCCTGAAGTTATCAAAGAGAAGCCTAGGACACAAACAAATCACACTAGGCCTACTACTAGGTATGCAGAGATGTACAGGAATAGGTCTAAGTCTCCTAGAGGGAACATGAGAAGTTGAAATCATGTTAAAACTAGGCAGTTTGGTAGTGATTTTGTGTTCAACAATAAGGCCTGTCATATTTGTGGTAGCTTTGATCACCTTTCCTATACTTGTAACTACCACATGGGAAGAAGGGAAGTATTTGTGAATACAAGGGTGAATGGACATAATTCTAATAAAATAACTCACCCAAACCCCCTAAGCAAGATGGTTCCCAGGTCTGTTTTGCTTACCACTGGCATCAAACCAATTTCCACTGCTAGACCAGCAGTTGCCACTGCCAGTAGTAAAAACAGAGTTTATCCTAAGTCCCCTGTCACTTCTTTTGTTAAATCTTATCAAACAAGGAAAAAGACTTATTTTGAAAAGAATGATCACAAGAATCACAAGTGGAGACCCAAATTTACTAATCCAGCAGTTTCCACTGCTAGGCCTGCAGTTACCACTGCAAGACCAAATGTTTCCACTGGTGTCTATGTAAATAAGAAAAGGGTAAACATGGGTAATGCTGTTAAGGTCTCAGCTCGTTGGGAATGGAAACCAAAAGGAACAACAACCTTAAACAATCCCAATGGTGTATCAATGACCTTTGATAGATACAATTATATTGATACACGAGGCAGATCCAAGTCATTTGTGGCTTGGGTCCCCAAAAGGTACTAATTCTTTTATGTTGAGTGCAGGGACAGTCAAAGACTACTAATGATTATGAATGACTTGATAATACTTTCTGAGTTTTACAGTGACTCACTAATATGTTTGCAAGTTGTTTGGTATATGTCTGTTCTGCAAATGTTAAGAGATTGCAAGTAGTGTGTTTAAGTCACCAAGAGCTGTAGCCAAGGGAATGTGGTCAAATAAGCTGAACATGGTTTCTACTGAAAAGATAATAATGCTGAAGGTCTTACACAAATTGATTAATTAAAGAAGATCTTTTCATTCATTCAAAGACACAAGTTACACCTTACATTCAAAGTTCCAACTGAATTACAAAGACCATTCCTAAAACATTTGGCTAAATGAGTACTACTAGCTTCTATCAATTATTACATAATACTTGAGGCTATGACAAGTACAATGAAGAAGCTGAAGATGAAAATGGAAAAAGAAGAGAAGGAAGACTGTGAAGATGCTCAAGTACCAAAGTCAAGAAAATACTCAAGAACTTTGTTTCTTGGCAACATTCCTCAATCATTTACTTCTGCTTCTCCTTTCCCTTATGTATGATCTGAGCCTTCTTGCTCTGTCCAATATGTTCTTGATGCAGAAGACCAGGTTCTGGAGCAGGAAGATCCAACACCAAATTTGATGATGGTGGGAGAGATGTATCTCTCTTACTTGATCTTGATTGGGATCTCTCTGGTGCGGAAGGAGGAAGAAAGGTTGGATCTTCATTCTCTTCCTCTGAAGATTCTTCATCAGAGGTCCAGATGAAAGGAGAGACAAGCTCTCTCTCAGCAGGATTAGAATCATGGCTTGATTCACCCTTTATGTGTGCATTCCATTGTTTTTCTTGCACATCCCATCGTTTCTCCATTTCTCTCTCATAGTCAGAATCTTCAAGCCCCCATGGATATGGTGGTACATCTTCTTCTGATGTTGGAGAAGAAGAGTGTTGATCAGAGGTTTCAGGGTTTGATGACATGGTTTTGGAAGAAAATTAGGAGTTGAAAGATTATTTGGAGTAAATTGGTGACTGAGATGTGGTGTTTGGAGGTGATTAAATAAGCCAAGGTTAGGTGTTATGCTAATTAATGAAGGTTATTTACTTCCATCTGTTTTGGTTGGTTGGAGTAGTAACTGTTATTTGACTTTTGAGAAGATATTTTTGTGTATAGTAACTTGGTTAAAAAGTTACTTGGGTTAATCTCTATAGGTTAAAATGAGATTTATTTTGTGTTGTAATTTACAACCCATATCATTGGAGTTATAAGGTGTGTATCATAGACACACAACAAATGGTTATTGATTCACCATGTCTAACCCACATAAGAATCAGCTAGTCCAAGAGCAAACGGCTTCTGGTAAAGACTTATCAAATCCGTTGATAGCTGATAGTTTGCTAAAAACTATGATAAGGGCAGCAAATTTTACATGTTTTACTTACCACTGCTCTTTGAAATTTTGTTGATTTTTACCACTGCAAGTTCACCGTTTCCACTGACAGTGTAAATTTTACCACTGGTGAACTAGCCGTTACAACTGTGTGTCAGTAATCTTATTTTTACTAGCCGTTGCAAATATAACTGTCTTTCCTTATTAATAGGGTAAAATTTTTGGGAATTATCTACTTACCAAACTTTATTTATTCTTTTCTAAAGATAAATCTTTCTATAGATAATTCACCATACGCGTTTTTCTCAAAACCCTATTAGTATAAATTGACCATTATACGGCTTGTTCTTTTATTCTCGATTACTAACACTTTTCACAAAATCATGGTGACTCTCAAGTTTGCAGATGAACACAATCAAGTGGCTTACCTACAAAAGTCCAACAACAAGAGTGGACCCGTTTTTCATCAGATTGTGGATTTCCTAAACACAACTCATATAAGGTATGCCTTAACTATGAATCCCACAATCTTTGTTTCTCAAATCAAACAGTTTTGGAACTCTGTGGAATCCATAACACTTGAACAGGGGGACATACATGAATCTGTGGAAGCTCTTAGAGCCACAGTGGATGGGGTAACTATTGATGTTACTGAGTCATCTTTAAGGAGAATTCTCCAATTAGATGATCTCAATGGTATCATCACATTACCTAATTCAGACATATTCAACTACATTGCTTTGATGGGGTATGATACATCTGACCAAAAAGTAACTTTTAAGAAAGGATGTTTTTGTCCCCATTGGAGATTTTTGATACACACTCTGTTGCATTGCCTAAGTCCTAAGAAAACTTCTTATGAACAATTTGGATCAACCATGGCTTACCCTTTAGTTTGCTTGGTTTCTGATAGGACTTTCAATTTTTCAAGGTTTATATTTAATAACATGAAAGGCAATGTAACAAGTTTATACAAATTTTTGATGTATCCAAGGTTTGTGCAAGCAGTGTTAAATGAATTTCAACTGCAAAATCATAATAGGATTTATGAAACTCCATGTCTTAAGCCAAAAGTATTTCAAAATATGTGTAAGGCTTCAGAATTTTGGAATTGAGTGATTCATCCTCTTTTACCAAACATGCTTGCAAAGATTTCACAGGTACAGGGTGAAGATGCAACAATCCCAGTTGTATCCCATCACACACCCACTATTTCTGTTCCACAAATTCAACATATCCCTGCTGTAACTCACACATATGAAAGGAGGCAAAAACAGCCAACTCCTTCCATGACAACATTGCATGTTGCTGACCCTTATGGTTTAGGAACAAGCAGTGGTGGTTCAAGGCTTCAATCTAGTCCAACTAGAGAAGAGCCTGAATCAATGCCTTATGATTCACCTCTCCCAACAGGTAACACAGTTGGAAGTGTTGAGGGCAGTGTGACACTAACTGAATTGATGGAATTATGTACCAAATTAGTCAAACAGGTTCAAACTCTGGAGAAAGATCTGGCACAGACCAAAGAACAACATGCCACAGAGTTGAATCTATTGAAGGCTAAGATTCAAAAGTTGCAGGATGAAGTTGTGAATCTCAAGAAGAAAAGACATGTTCAAGTTGTAGTTTCTTCTCCATCATCATCACATGATGATCTTTCTGCAGGTTCTGGTTATGGTTTGGGAACTTCTTCCAAACAGGGGAGGAAAACAGATGCAGAGATTAAGGGGAGGAGTACTAATTTTGATGATATGTTTGCTGAGCTCAATGATTCTGATAATGCTCAAGCAAAAGATGATGTAGCTGAGATTGAGGGGAGGAAATTAGATCTTGAAGATATGGTTGTTGATACTGGTTTTAACTCTGAAGATGTTCTTGGAACTACTCAACAAATTTCCACTGAAGTAGAACATGTTACCACTGATCAAATAATTTCCACTGCAAGTGAAAATGTTACCACTGATGTTCCATTAGTTACCACTGCAGAGGAAGAAGCTGCCAGAAAAAGATCAGTCAAAGGTAAAGCAATTGTGTTTGGTTCAGAACAAGAGCATACAAGAATGATTTCCAAGAAAGATCAAGCTCAAATTGATTTTGATGCAAGATTGGCAGAACAACTTGAAGCTGCAGAGAGAGAAAATATGAAAAAGCAAAAGGAGGATGATGTTGCTAGTTTTATGGAAGCACAGAGGTTAGGTAAACTTGAAGCAGTAATGGCACAACCACTCTCAGTGATTTCACCAACTATCTTACATGAGAAACCTCCTATGTTCTCATATGTGCCAACAGATGAAGAGATTGAACATATGATTAAATATGATCCAGTTGTAAAGAAGAAAGCTATTGATCTTGTTGCTAACAAGACTTTGACAGAAGAACAAAGAACAGCTCAATTGGCTGATTTCATTCAAATGAAGAATCTACAAGCACTGGATGAAGTTATTGGTAAAGTCAGAAAAGGTCAAAAGAAACAGAGACAACCTACAAAGGCACAGATCATTCATGAGATGAAAGTATTTTGCTGTCATGTTGGAACTTGGAAGATGGCTGATTTCAAAGGTATGTCTCATGAAAGAATTGAAGGCATCTACTACAAAACTAAAAGGCAAGATAGTAGCTTCAGACCTATTGATTTTGAAGAAGTTGATAGATTTAAACAAAGTAAAAGGAAAGCTTCAACAACTGAAGATCATGTCACAAAAAGGGTGAAAGTTCCTCAAGAGAAAGAATCTCAATCTGAGAAATGTGTAGAAGATCTACAAAGTGCAATTATCATTGTTGAAGAAGAAGATTTCTACCCAGATCCTTTACAAACAAAACATCAAATTATTGATTGGGAAGTGTACACAGCAAAGAATTTTGCTTCTACATGGAAAATTATAAGACTGGGAGGAGAATCTTCATCATTCATTCAGTTTGAAGATCTTCTTAAAGCATGTGACAGAGATGATCTTGATACTCTTTGGAAGCTTGTTAATGAAAGATTCAAGGCTGCTACTCTCAAGGATATGAAAGAAATGCAGCTCTGGGTTGACTTAAGAAGACTATATGAACCAGATCCTAATGATAAGTATTGGAAGTTTAATTCATCAAACTTGAATACTACATGGACATATTTTGATAAATGTGAGGTTCATCATGTTTCTACAACAGATAAAGTGGATGTGTTTATGTTTGCTGAGAAGGAATATCCACTTAGAGCTACAACTCTTTCTGCAATGTTGAAATCAAAGCTAAGAGTTTATGCAGATAATGAAATGATTAGAACTTTGATTCAAAAGATTCAAGATCAATATGCAAGAGCTGATAAAGTGTTGAGAAAAACAAGATAAGTGTTTGGAAGAATTCCCATATCCTCAGGTTTATTGTATACTTGAAGAAACTTGTTGATTTACCTATAAATCATAAGTTTAGGGGAGGATTGTTGGGAATTATACTAACAGTTACCACGGCTAGTGAAGATGTTACAACTGCAGAAGATTGTACTTGCAGTGGAAACTTATTACCACTGCAAGAACAAATATTACCACTGCTTACTTGATAACTGTTAGAGAAACGCGCTTAGATAAACATAGAAAAGATCTTGTGTATATCTTATTCTATTAGTATTATACTTATCTTGTAGAAGAGGACTCCTTGTTGTATAAAAGGAGATCCTAGGTTATAGTTAGAATATATCTTTCTAATACGTTTTTCCTAGAGCTTCAAGGTGTAACCCTAGTGATATCATAGATCACTCGTATTATTATCATTAATAATATTGGAGCTATTTGTTTGTTACATACATTGTTCTCTCATACATACAACTGTTTCATTTGCAATCAATCTTCTAAGTATCATTAAGTAGATTCCGCATACTTGGTGGTATTACTCAAAGTATCAATATTAACACAAGTTCAAGGTGTTCACGATCCAACACCATACAACTCAAATTATAACATACATACGTACTACTCTTACTAACTAGTATATAGAACCATCTTGTTCATTCAAAAGAATCAACGACTCCTTGTATGGCCCTATGTAGAAAGTACCATCATCTCCTTCAACATAAACATTATGAAACTGTTGTGACCAATGTTGGTAGACTTCTAGGGTGTGTTCAGATTGGAACGGCGTCTCCACCTCAATTATAGGTTCTTCAAAAATGGTAAATCCCAGTAACTTTAGGCAACAATGGCTCACAGTGGTGAAGTTTAATAAAATTCTTCCTGTAAGAGAAGCACCCTCCAACTCTAACATCCTAACACAAAACACGTTGTTGACATTTGAGAGGATGTTTCCATGAATAACAACAGCGCCTCTATAAGTAAGTATTGTGAAAGGGGTTGGTAGATGGACTCTTATACATTCAGGAATCTGGACTTCTAGAAATGTTTGAGTAATCATATCAAACGACATCAGCATGTAACATTTGTAGGAATCACCATCGGCTTCATCTTGAACAATGTTTTCACTAGCGACCTAGAAAATTTGACTACCGATTACTGCTTGCGAGGACCTTTTCAGATGTATAGATTCACGAGGAATATTTTGCGGTTCTATAGACCTCCAATGTTTTGTGGCAAATGAAAACACGGTAATAACCATTTGCCATGTCCGGTTGCAGGTAAAGAAATATGTAGAACGGTAGGATCCAGATTTTCGGGAGAAACACCAAAGGCAATAAAAGATTTACGACCTCGTTGATTTCTTAGCCAATTTGGGACTGTTAACCCAACAGATTTCCTTAATGATGGGTTCCAAATCACAATGGTCTTATAATAAGAATGAAAACACCAAACTCCTTTACTTGTACCGACTGGTGTAAGGTCAATTTAAGGGAAGTTCATATTGTCAAAAGATCGGGGGAAAGAAGGAACAATTAAATTTAGTGGGATTAAGGAAAGATCATCATCAACCAAATACAAGTAACCAAAGTAACCTTGGTTATAAGTTAAAGTAAAACGATAGGTATCACTCGCACGAGCTCCATAGCCAATAACGAAGTTTTGACTGTCTATACAATTCTTCCAGCTTTTAGAGACGGTTCGAAACTGAAGTAAAGCCTTTACGAGAAGTTTGTTCATGATGGAAACTTAAATTTCGAAAGGTATGTAGTCAGACATTTTTGGAGTTCAAGTTAGTTATGTGAGAGTTGGGTTTTGGAATCAGATTTTATTGTCAAAAAAAAATGTTTGGAATCAGGTTTTATTACAACAAAGAGTGACAGGCAAGCTTAAGGGTCGCATAACAAGAAGAGTATAAAATAGGAGATCATTTATTTCACTCACCCACCTTCATAGGTTAACCTTAGTTCTATTTATGGCAAGTTTGCATTTCATTAAATAACTTTTTGTTCACATAATAACTAATTTACTAACACATAATATAACTAGTTAAACGAGTTAGTATTACCTTTAAGCAATCCCGCAGCTTGACATACCATGAACGCCATGCGGTTTTGGATGTCTCACCGCTGTCATAAAATGTAACCACACCAGTGCGAATATCAAAGTGTGCAACAAGCCAGTGGCTGAACGGTTCGTTAATAGGAATTAAAACCTACACCGATCCAAATAGTTCAATGGGGTGTGTTAATATGTGAAATCATTATGTTAAAATACAAACTAGCATCGTACAGTTAGTATAATGAAAATTGTAACAATCACACATGGTACGTAGGTGTAAGCATTAAACATTCACATGCTCAACATCAGCCCATGGAATACTGTATGTTTTCCCGTTAGTGATGAGGCGAAAAGTGTACCGCTTTTAAGGGGTCATTTAAGCCCAAATTCGAGATTATTTGATCAATTATTGCCCTAAATCATTCCTTTTGTCATTTTAGGTACTTTTGAGGAAGAATCTGGAAAAGGAAGCATTTTAGACGTTTTTGGAGCATAAAAGTGAAGAAAACGGCAAAGTCTCAAATTTCCTTGCTGGAACAGTACCTGACGGCATCAAAGATCTGCACATGACGACGTCAAGAGTTACAAAAGAGGTGGATGTGGAATTACAACGTGACGGCCCAGAGTATTTTCAAGCTTATGGACCTGATGGCGTCACAAAGGCCGTCAGGGTCCAAACACTAGTGACAGCCCAGAGCATTTCTCCACATGACGGCGTCACAAATAGATCTAGGCAATACGATTTTATCAAGGCGGCGAGTTGATGGCATCACGATCTAACACATGACGCCGTCAAGATGTAATATCTATATATAGTTTTCTAAATTTCATTCTTTAGTGTGCAATTTTGAGGGAATAAACCCTAGCCCGAATTTTATCAGTTTTTCAAGGGTTCCAACCCCTTGATTCTTCCATGTTCAATTGAAGATAAGTATTCATTCAATTCAAATCATTCAATATGTCTATGTGTTGTGTGATTATATCTTACGCTTTTCTTCTCTTTAATATGCTAGGCTAGATTTTTCTTGTGTTTGCTCAGATGTAGTGAAACCTAGATGTTAATTATGGGTTGATTGTTTGTTTATAATTGTTACGGATGATTGTATTCGATGTTAGGCTTAAGAAAACTGGCAGACTTCCATTGGTAACTTGCTTGAACATCTTAAGAAACATGATCGGAGGTGTACTACGATTTTTGGTTGTATTTAATGCGTAAGAGAATTCTAATGATCCCATGTTAGGAGCTTCTAACGGCTCGACATAGGACTGAAGTAGGATCTTATAGAGTTAGGGAATATTGTACACGGCCCTACGACTAGTATTAAGGAATATGACCCATCATCCATGCAATTGTAACAAGCTAATCAACCTGTAAAAGATATCTAAGGAGTAATGAAATCTAAGTAAACACAACTTTCCTCATTATTGTTTCCACCACATTAGTTTAATAGTTTCATTTTCATTTTTGTTATTTTATTTTGATTGCATTTGTAGTTAATTGGGTTAGTTAGCTAGCAACTAATTCTGCCCACTCCTTCAAAACACGAGATTTTTACTTGCTTTCATAAAATATAAAAATACAAAAAGAATCATCCCTCACCTCTAGACCTAGTTTAGTAGGCTTTCTAATCCCAGCGACACTATTCCTGAGTTAACGATCAATCCCCCGGTACTTGTAACTATACTATACTACAACGATCAGGTACACTGCCTGGTGGGGGTTGTAATCTTCTCGAGATCCCTTGAGAGGTAAAACCTGTTGCGAGGGTGCAATCCCCACGTATCAGTTAGCATACCAAAGTGGCATGGAGTTTTGGAGGAGTAGTTGAACAAAGTAGCTGCTAACCATTGCCCAGTTAGCATTTCCAGGTCTTATGTGCCACATGTACCTCACCCAGAGTTCTATGTGTTGTTCAAAACACAAACACAATTAGGTGGGTTAAAAGAACAACAACACATACATTACAGTAATGTTACTTTATTTTGTTATTAATACAGTTAAATAAAGAGTTTATGTATGTTTAATAACCTCATCCACGATCCAACCTCTTCTAGGTGGATCTAAGCAAACTAAACTTTCCCAGAACCTACGGTCAACGCGAACATCTTCACACCATGGAAACTTACAATAAAGCGGTCCAGGCTGTCCAAGAAAGAAATCATAATCCTCACTTAAATGAACTGTGTTCATAGAGTTACATCGAGTAAGGTCCTGAAAAAAATAAACAATTATGTGAGTGTACAACACATCAACTTAAAACATGCATCGTCGGAAGGAGATAAATTGGAATGCAAATGTAAATATATGAAACTACTATTTTATACCTCTTCCCAAGGTTCAACATCTTCGAGTAAACCCGTCATATCTGGATCTACGATGCCGTATGGTCTTTTCCTATCAGACTTAAGATATTTTTCTGACCAATAATAAGATGATACGTCCCGTGAACCGTCCGTCCACTTTGTAGGTCCTAACTGCTGCTTGTACCTTCTCATATGAGCTGAATTCATAAACACTCTTGAACTCTTCATCTTCTCAGCTTCATACGTCGCCTTCCTTTCTTGTTCGGCTCTAATCTTTTTTCCTCCTCAAAGCGCAATCTATTCTCCTCTTCCAATATCTTTTCTTCTTTGACACGCCATTTTTCTTCATCATCCAATATCAACCTTAATTCATCTTGGAGAAAACATTCCTGTCAACAATGTAGATATATGCATAATAAGAATGGGAAAGTCGTATGCTAATTGTTTAGAGATTGGTTGAGTAAATTGCCTGAACAATAGCGTCATCAGGGTCAACTTCATTGGTTGACGAAAACAATTCAAGGAAGTCATGATTTAGTTCGTCACATAACTCAGCACTTAGGTTGCGGAAAACGTCATTAAACTCCAAATTATCTTGTGCAAATTAATATACTTAAAGATTTAAGTCTAATGTGAATGAATGGTAGTGGTAGCAATTAAAAGTGTATGCAAAATTATATTAATTATTACCGAAACACCTCCAATTTTCTCACGCCCGAGAACCTGCAAATTAATTAGTAAAATGGTTATACATACTTAACACAAACTAGAGGATTAAGATTCGTATCCTGCTATTTAGTTACGGACACTACCTGAATAATAGCTTCAAGTTTGAAGACACGGACATTCAATTGGCTAATCACATGATCCTTAAGCCTGATCTCGTTCTTAATACTAGTCTCAGTCCTTTCAACAATTGGCAAGTCACTACATCGGATACGACCACGCTTGTGTGCTGCAGCACACTTTTGTAGATACACATCGTAAGGATGTGACGCTCTATTTGTGGGAGCCCTAGGTAGGTATTCCATTGAAAATTCCCGAAAAATTATATACCAATCAAATTGCTGCTTGGATATAGTAGGTTTGAGATCATAAATAACCTTCGAGTCCTTGAAAATATAAGCCATTAATAAGATTTGTAGATATGAAAATATATGACAATAAAAGCAATAGATACAAAATGAATACCTTTCCGAATAAAAAACCATAATCAGATCGTTTGAAAATGTGGTTCCGGGACCACGCTAATCCCCTTGGTATCACATCTGGAACTTTATTCCACCATTGTTTGTTGTTTTCAAAAGACTCCAAAATCCAAATCTATGCATAACATAACGTTCCATAAAAGTAAGTAAACTAAAATTACAAACATTCACCTTGATTACATGTATATTGATTCACTAACCTTGAAAGCCCAAACAAAACCAGACAGCGTATACGAGGGAATATAGTTCCTAGAACTGTTTAGGCCATGCAGGTGAGACCATTTTTGCTTTTGTACTGCATTTAGCATTTGGTCATACAAATGACCCCATGGAAAAGCATTCCACTCTTCCAGGTTTTCAACCAACCTCAGCAATGTGTCTTCAACATGATCCGTCAACAAACGACCCATAAAAACCACCTCTAACAACAAAAGCAGACATACACGAATTGCGTCATCATCAGAAAGCTTACTAAACAACTCTTCGTCCTCAATGACACTTAAAAGATCTAAGTTGGAAACTTTTACACCTGCTCTGTTTGGAAATACCCGTGATAGAATTTTAACCTCCCTGGAAGTAAATAACCCAAAGGAGACAGTTCCAAAACGAAATCCTATTATAAATGAAAACTCGGGTCCACCAAAATGTAGACTGTGACCTTCAACAGAGTATACAAGAGGCATATCATAATGATGATCATCTACATGTGCTTGTTTTAGCAGGATATAATCAATCATATGCGGTTCAGGCTCAAAAAACTTGAGATCCAACCATTTTCCAAAGCACGTCATCATAAACATTTTCCTTCTCTTTTTATTCAATTTTTCTTTAACTAAACACAAGTATTTCAACTTGCTTCTGATTAGGACCTTTGCTTCATATTCCTATCGGATAAAAAAATAAATGACGTGTTAATAAAAGCTAATAAAACTGGAAAACAAACACCATATAACACATATAATTGATTCAGAGTATTGGACATTCGTAAACTAATTACCACACAACTCTAATTGATTATGTGCAATCCTATAACTGATTAGTACACAATTGTACTTTGAAACGTCACTTTTTTTTTTTTTTTTTTTTTTTTTTGCATAATAGCTGCACAAAACAAACACTATGCACAAACTTTTGTCATGAGAACGAGTTAGCAATGTGTTGAATGGGATAATGAGGGAGTCTGTTTAAACAAAGGTTTAAGGCATCATCAAATTGATGTTGCTTGAAACAGAGGTTTAAGACATTTTTTTCTACTACTTGAATCAGAGGTGTAAGGCATCAACAAATTGATGTTAGTCATCATTAACGTAATTAAATTATTAATTCACAACACATATCCTTCAAGCAACAAACATCATCTTTGTAAGCATTCGATTAAGGTGTTATGTATCATCATAGTAAAGATTAAATTAACAATAAATAGCATAGATAGTTAACAAAGCATAACCAAGATTGCATTAACGTACGAACAAGCATGTTACAAAAAGGGCTGATAACACAACCTAACTTGAAAACCTACGCTAATACAACCATACAACCAGCAACCTTAAAGATTTACCCTAGAAACACAGACCAAAAGCTTCACAAAAGAGAACCATGAAATACAAAAGATGCACGAGAGAGCACTACTGCAGAACCATTCACTGGTTCTGGTTGCGCATCTTCACCACAAAGGCAATCTTCCTCATTATCTTTATCTGGATCTCATTCATGGCACTCATAAGCATCCTGCAACAGGCTAGATTAGCATCATGTTGTTGCCTGAGAACCTAGGCACTCTCATATGCAGTGAATGATCCTGTCAACCGATTGAGTTCGCCTATGTACTCAGCCCTATCCTGAACCCGGAGAGACACCTCAGATGCCAAGGCGTGCAGGTTACCCACAAGAGCAAAGTCCCTTGCATTTTCACGCTCAAAGAGCGTAATCATCATATCCCTAAGGTAATGAGAGTTAGATGCACGGACCAGCTCAGCTAGCCTGGTCTATTGAGGTTGGCTTGCAGGTGGGTGCATTGGAACTGGTCGTAACACTTGAGGTTGGTCTTGAGGTGGGTGCATTGGAGTTTGTTGTGCCACAGATGTTATGGAGGTTGTTTCAAATGTTGGAAGCTGGTTTTGTTGGGGGTCATTTGCCGGATTTGTTAAAGACTTATTTCTTCTTAGGGAAGTTTACTACTTTTGTGATATGCAACTTAGACTCTTTGGCACCCTATATATAGTAAAAAACTAATGATAAACTAATACTACACACCATTCTATTAATGATACTCTACAGTTGGGTCATATCAGAGTTCTTAGTAGGACATGGAACTTAAATGTGCATCAAGTTGGGCTTTGAGATGGTAACAGCAATGTCAAATCACAATTAAACCCATCAATATCTAGGCTTGTTACAAACTTGGCTACTACACACTTGGTCATTGTGTTTAACTTGTTTTAGACTTATTTCTTCTTAAGGAAGTTTACTACTTTTTTGATATGCAACTTAGACTCTTTGGGAGGCTTTATATAGTTAAAAAAAACTAATGATAAACTAAGACACAAACCATCCTATTAATGATACTCTATAGTTGGTTCGTATCAAAATTGCTACTATGACAGGGGACTTAAATGTGCATCAGGTTGGGTTTTGAGAATGTAAGAGCCATGTCAAATCACAATTAAACTCACCAATATCCATTTGCAATGAATAAAACATATTTTAATTGCTTAAACGAGATGTCTGTACAGTTGCATTCAAACTAGGCTTATTTTCAACTTGGCCACTTCACACACTACCAAAAAAAACTATAAAATTAAAATGAAACATATATTCATACAACATACCAAATCTAAACCAACTTACATATACAAACACATTCACACTCAAGACACATGAGTACAACATAAACATTAACAAAATAACCACAAAAAACAGAGCAACAATTTAAACTAAATAAAAACCCATATCATGCAACTTATACTTTCACAGAGCTGCAGAGTAATGATCATAAAAAGGACAATACTAATTACTACTCCCAATCCAATCCAACTTAATTAAATAAATGATAAAAAGGACAATACCATTATGCAACTTACGCTTTCACACTTCCAACCATACAACTTGCTAATACACTGTATAACCCTAAGAACAGCCTAATCCATATACAAAAAATTAACTAAGCAAAAGGATAATGTTAGATTCTATTAAACCGTAGGCATACAAACTACTAATATAAAACTAAGACGGTCGTCGAGCAATTACCTTGGGAACCCACATCTTTTCAGTCGTTGTTGTAATGTTAACGATTAGATAAATAACAAATACAAAAACGGCTCTAAAGGTTTTTTATAATTTTTGTCGTTTGAGTTGCAAGGTTACAGAGTTGTGTGAAGCGTATCAAAGAAGAAGGAAAAATAAGGTCTACAATATTATGGGGGGGGGGGGGGGGGGGGGGGGGGGACTAGTGTACTCAACACAATACATTAAATATAATCTATTTATTAAATAAATATTTTCATAATTCAATTAAAATTTTAGATTTTTAATTCAAAATTTAAAAATTTTGAATTTTTGTTCTGAAATTTTACCACCAAAAAATAAAATAGTTACAATTTTTTTCTTAATTTAATATTAATTTAGTACATACTAAAGGGATGAGTACTCAACACACTATTTAATATAATATTATTTAAAGAGTACAAAGCCCATAACAAAGTACATATGTCAAATCGAATTTAATATAGTTAGAATTTTTTCCTTAATTTAATAATAATTTAGTACATACTAAAGTGAGAAGTACTCAACACACTACTTAATATAATATTATTTAAAAAATACAAAGCGCATAAAGTACATATGACAAATTTGCATAATAGTACAAGTCGCAATACATGCTATTTCACATGTCAAATCGAATAAAATTTTGTACAGTTCGCATAAGCGGTACAATTACTATTACAAATGTCAAATCGAAATAAATTGTACAACATGCATAAAAAAATAATGTATACTTTATTTGCAAAAATTGTACAAGTTGCATAATAGTATAAGTCATGTCAAATCGAATAAAATTTTGTACAATTCGCATAAAAGGTACAATTACTATTACAAATGTCAAATTGAAATAAATTGTACAAGTTGCATAAAAAAATAATGTATATTTTATTTGCAAAAATTGTACAAGTTGCATAATAGTACACTCACATAGTACTAGTTGCAAGAAAAATGACACTTACACAAGTGTACTTGGGTCTTACACACCTGTACTTGATTTTGGGGCAAAAATGGTCATATGAACATAATGGCATAAAATGCATAAGTCGAATTGGGGTAAAACCCTATACTCGAAGTCGCATGAGGCTAGGCTTAAAGCATGGTGATATAAAAGAATTACAAAAGTATTTAAAAGAAAAACTTTACATCACAATCCCTATACTATAAAAACTTTACAAAAGAGACCTACACTTCTTTACAGTAACCATTTTACCTCTATGTTTTTTTAACCAACCTATTAACAACAAAGGGTTGAATGATATTGCACTACACAAAATATATACAAATGTTAAAATTCAAAAATTTAAGTATACAACAGTAAAAAAATATTTGAGCACAAACACTCGAAAATCTGTCAAGTACATTTTAAGATTATCCCTAAGTTCATCTATCGTCTATATTTAGACTTCAACGGCCCAACGCTCATCCTCATCATTGGAAAACGATCTTGGTACCGCTGGACTACAAGCTCATTGATGGCAGTGAACATCATTAATTTCTTTTTTTCTTCCAATCTTTTCATGAGAGATTTTTAAATATACACACTCTGAGTATCGCTAAACTAATGTTGCTAAAAGAACTTGCCATATGTTGCTAGCGACGTGTGTGTGTATAATATTCAATATAGGATATTTCTACGAAATTTGTATGCATTAGAAATATTCAAACTTCACATTGTATGTATGAACTCGTACGTCTCTTCATAGACACATAAAAAATGTTATCAATAGCTACACGTAACCAAAAATGTCAAAATCCCATCAACTTCCGCACTATCTTTTATTTACGCGTTAATTAACATGAAAGTTGACTAGCAAATCAAACATACTTGACTTGACTAAAAGTTTATAACAACTGCTGAAATTATTAGCCTGAAGTCAAGTGCAATATTCAGGATCATGGTTTTTGTTAAAACATGTCTTTTGATGTTGTTACATAGTTTACTATGGACTATATCCACTAGCAATAGTGATACTTGTTGCTGTGATAAAGATCTTAAACGAGTGCACACCGATGTTTCTTGGACTCCAACGTTGTCAAATTTCGTCACTCGTGTGATATTTGTCATGATCCTGCTTGATATAGTCGTTTATAAGCTAAGAAAACTTCAGGAAAAATCCCTTGTTGAGGATAAGAAACACAAACAAAAATCGATGTCTTTATCATCAGAACATCAATGCCGCCGCTTTAGCCTAGCAGAGATTCAGTTAGCAACAAAGAGTTTTGATCAAGAAATGATCATAGGAAAAGGTGGATTTGGTAAAGTGTATAAAGGTTTTATTGATGATGGTGGAACAACTGTTGCGATCAAACGCTTGGATTGTGTATCTAAACAAGGAGCCAGTGAATTTTGGACAGAAGTCAAGATGCTTTCAAAGTTCCGTCACAGTCATTTGGTCTCTTTAATAGGATACTGTAACGAGTTTGATGAGATGATGGTTGTATATGAGTATATATCAGGTGGTGACCTTGCAAAACGTCTGCATAAAGTTAATGGAAAGAGTAAAAGGACTCCTTTATCTTGGGTAGAACGTCTCAAAATATGTATTGGGGCTGCACGTGCGTTGGATTATCTTCATACTGGGACAGGAGTCAAACACAGAATCATACATAGGGATGTTAAAAGCTCGAATATACTTCTAGATGAGAATATGGCAGCTAAAGTATCTGATCTTGGGGTGTCGAAAACTGGTCCTGTGGATCAACCGTGTACTCATGTGAGCACTGATGTCAAAGGGTCGTTCGGTTATTTTGATCCGAATTATTTCTTGACGCGTAGATTAACAAGGAAATCTGATGTTTACTCATTTGGGGTTGTACTATTAGAAGTATTATGTGGGAGGCCTGCTGTTGATCCAAGTCTTGGAGACGATGAACTCGGACTAGTTGGATGGGCCCAACGGAATATAAAACAAGGAACTTTGAACGATATAATGGACCCAAACCTGACGGGACTTACCCCTTGCTCAAGGGTGAAAATCCAAATTATTCCTGATTGTTTAAAAGCATTTGTGGAAATTGCTGTAAAATGTTTACAGACTCGTCCTAAAGACCGTCCAACTATGAGTGAAGTAGTAGTCGCACTTGAGGCTGCATTGGCATTGCAAGAAAGAGGGGACTATCTTGTAGGCAGTCATTACGACAACGGTGAACAAATAAGTTCAAGTTCATACATCAAGTCCGGAAAGATAATGACATTATCAAGAATGTTACGAAATATGTTGCCTGCCAAAACCCCTGTAAGATCTGGTAAGTTTTTCATCTATTTCTTTTGGGTTATTTGCATAGATTACCAATGTACTATTTCACATTGCCATGTTTTAGCCATTCTACTTGCCTTTTGTAGAGCCGAGTGCCCGAGTCATTAATATATCGTTTTGTGTCATTTTGTAACCCTTATTCTTAACAACTAGATGTATACAAAACCTAGGGCGTGCTTGGTAGAAGGTTTTGGGAGGTGAGTAATGGTTAAGGTAATGAAAAAAGGTGCTTGGTTGACTATAATGCAGTGACCCATTACCCAATAGTGGTTAATGGGCCATTACACAATAAAAAGTTCCTCATTTTTAAAATTCCGATTTTATGACTTTTTCTGGCAACTAAAGAAATACAATGACTAAAATGGGACAAATGAAAAAGCGTGCTGATTTGTTGATACTTAAATAACCAATATCTAAAATGTACACCTGTAACGTGTTTATTTTACTTCAGATGTTAAGGACGGATCGTCGCTTGGAAAGAAGAAAAAACAACATAGATGGTTTCTTTCCAGCAAGTTATCTAACAAAATTATACCGAACGTAAGTGGAGCTAGTTTCCAAGAAGTTGAAGTTGAAGATTCTGGTCTTAAAAAATTCAGCTTAGATGGACTTAAAGTTGTGACTAGGAACTTTACTGACGATATGGTGGTGGGTGAGGGAGCGTTTGGAAAAGTTTTCAAAGGTTGGGTTGAACCAGAAACATATGCTCCTTCAAAGGTTGGTTCAGGGATAGTTATTGCTATTAAAAAACTCGATCTCGATGGTTATCAAGGAATTGAAGAATGGCAGGTAATCTATATGATGTAAGAAAGTTTCTTTGATCAGTATATATAATAGTATGCAGCACTAATTATAAATTTAAATGATAATTAAATGCAGACAGAGGTGAAACTCTTAAGCAGGTTGAATCATCCGAATCTTGTCAAGTTATTAGGATACTGCTCGGAAGATAAAGAGTTACTCCTCGTTTATGAGTTTATGGAGAAGGGGGACCTCGATAGCTACATATTGAAACGTAAACCTATTTTGTACCTCGAATACTATGATATATTGTTAATCAAATGGACATTTAGGTTAAATTTTTGTCCACAAATGCAGAAAGATATGGACGATCACTTCCATGGTCAATGCGGGTCAAGATCATGATAGGAACAGCTCAAGGCATCGCCTATCTGCACACTAAAGAGAACCAAATCATATTCCGTGATCTGAAGACTTCTAACATATTGCTGGACAAGGTATTATGACATTATTTGAGTTTATTTCATATTGCACCAACTTACTTTCTAATTGTCTAGTTTTACAGTTTAAGTATGTGTCATTCAAAAAAGACTTGTCCCCATTTTCTTTTTCTTTTTTTTCAGGACTTCAATGCAAAAATCGCAGATTTTGGATTGGCAAGGCGTGGTCCGATAAATAGTGATACACATCTTTGCACACAAGTATTGGGAACATATGGGTACGCAGCCCCAGAGTACATTGCGACAGGTTCGTACATTCAAAGTATACACAACCAACAATTATTTTTTCAAATAACATACTATATTCAATTATATGTGGTATGTGCAGGTTATTTGAATGGGAAGAATGACATATATTCATTTGGAGTGGTGTTACTGGAAACTCTAACAGGCTTACGGGTTTTTGACAAGACTCGCCCTAAGAACGAGCAAAATCTGGTAGAGTGGATGAGGCCAATGTTACCTAACAAGAAAAAGGTTAAGAAAATAGTTGACCCGATTCTTGGTATTGACTACCCACCCCAAGCGGCTTACAAGTGTGCTCAACTTATTTTAAAGTGTACTCAACTGGAACCAAGAGATAGACCATCCATTGAACAAGTGTTGCAGAGCTTAGAACAGATTAGTAGTTTTAAAACAATCATATGACCAGGTTTTTGTTGGCTAGATATCCTTTATGAAACCTGATCTTTTGTATTTCACCAATGCGTTGATTTGGGTCATGTAGCATACAACAGGAATAAAAGAGTGATCATATTAATTATATGATTCAAATACCGGGAACTAGGTGAAATAATATTTCATAAGCTCAAATAAATCAAAACCCTTTTTACCTAAAGGTTTGTGTCCTTATGGTATCTTATGTGTGATAATGTTCCTCGACCAAATGGTTGTGAGCTAGTTGTCTTTAGAAAAAGAGTCAAAACTCCTTTTAAAGAAGAATATAAAATTTCACACCTCACTTATTGGATCTTTCAAGTTTGTGTCACATTTATCTTCACATAAACATCATGTCATGTTACTTGAAGATACTAGTTTCCACATAACTAGCTTTACACTTAACAAATTCACTTATTGTCTACGTACATGGACTTCAGCGCTCAACCTTTTTCGTCGAAGGGCAATCCAAATACCGCTAGATAGACTACAAGCTCATTGATAGCATTGAATATTATTGCTTTCTTTTATTTTGGAATCTTTACTTCATGAGAGATTTTAAATATACACCGAGTATCCGCTAAACCAAAACTTATAAAGATACACACATTGAATATTGCTGAAAGAAGTTGACATATATTGCTAGTCATGACGGGTGTGTGTATAATATTTCATAATATGATATTTCTGCGAAATTTGTATGCATTAGAAATATTCAAACTCACATTGTTTGTATGAACTCGTTGTTGGAAAAATGGTATTTGCAATTGAGTTTTTGCAAACTTTGGACATAATTTAATGTATGTATATGTTACATATATTTATGTTTCTTGGGGGGGGGGGGGGGGGGGGGGGGGGTTTGTTCTCCTCCAAGAGAGCTTTGCAACGAGCTAAAGTATGTCCAAAATAGAGCTAAGATGAATGAGATATCGTGTCTCAAAGTGGAACACAAAATATAGAAAATGGAAGTATCCCACATCGCTTAGAAAAGGAAGTGAAGACTAGTTTATAACGTAATCCTTGTACTAGCTTTTAAATTCCTTTAGGTGAGCTATGCTCCCACTCCTACGCGCGCAAAGGGGTACAGATTGTGGGATTTCTGGGCCAAAATGAGTTCGAAGCTACTGAACTCATGCGAGCCCGCGCGACCTGCGGACACGAATGCAGCTCTGAAACCTCGCCTACGTGCACATTTTTAGAATAGATTAATTTCGTGTTACAAGAGATATACAAATATTATGGCATATATTTTTCGTGTGTGAAAAGCTGTGCAAATCAGTTTTGAAAATAACTGATTTGTATAATTCTGGAAGATATATTATCTTGGAGGACAAGATAATTTTTCAGTATAAATATTTTTGCTGCAGATTCGGGTTGCTTAATTTCCAGTTTTCTGTAAATCTATTTTTAGAATAGATTAATTTCGTGTTACAAGAGATATACAAATATTATGGCATATATTTTTCGTGTGTGAAAAGCTGTGCAAATCAGTTTTGAAAATAACTGATTTGTATAATTCTGGAAGATATATTATCTTGGAGGACAAGATAATTTTTCAGTATAAATATAGCCATAGCCTCGTTCAGTTTTGACACATCCAGAAAACGTAGCTCATTATCTGTCGTGTTCCAGCAATCTCTTCGATCAGAAGCATACAAGAATTTCGTGATCTTTCAGGCAAGTAAGTCGAGTCCGGCTATACAACAGCTTTGAACGTTGTACCCTGGGAAACAGACGGCGAATCTGTTTTAAGGGAATCGTGTTTACACGAGCCTCGTTCCGTTACCTTTACTGCTTTCTTTTATTTAATCGTTATTAGAGTCTGTCTTCTGCTTCTACTCCATTCTGTCTGTATTTTATTTTCTGTTATTTACATTCTGTTAATTTTATTATTTATTGTAATCTGATTTATTAATAAAAGTGTACACCGTTTCCTACACTCATTTCATGTTGGTTGTTATTTGTAAAACAATTTCCCAGATTAGGGTTAAGATAATCAATAAAGGTACCGGATATTCACTTGAAATCGTGGTATCACTTTCCAATAGAAACTATTCGACCCTATGCCTGGGTTACACGAATATCTCTATGGGATAAGACCAAGTGATGTTCTTACTTTAGGCACAAACCAAGAACCAGAGGCGTATTGAAGTGTTTAGGGTTTTGTGTTAATCGTATAGTAAAACGTATATCCATGCAGAATGATGTGACCTCTATTTATAATAGAGAATACTCAAAACCCTAGCCCATGGAATTATGTATAATTAACGGCCCATTAATTATAACATAATACTTTCCAAAATAATAGGGATCAGTGGTTATCAGTGGAAACATTATCACTAGCAGTGGTAATGTTAACACTATCAGTGGAAACAATAACCCTTGCAGTGGTAACGTTAACACATCAGTGGAAACGCTAGCAGCAGAATCACATTATAAGCAGGATCATGCTATCAGCAGAATCTGCTATCAGCAGAATCATGCTATCAGCTGAATCAATACATAACCACTATTGAGTCAGGGGATTCAGTGACCAAATGGGTGTATACTCCATACCTCCAAACCCATTACCAGGTGTGAATTGATCCCTCAAGTGCACTAAATTTTCCAACAATCCTCCCCAAATTTAGTTCACTACCTTTGCATGAAAATTCAAACACAAAACCAAAACAAGTGCATAAATGAAAATATCCTGAGGATTGAATTTCCACATTAGTACATATACTTTCAAATATTCGAGAATCGGGGTGTTCTAAGAATTGAACCCTTCAACCCATTTGAATACCTTATGATAAATACACACAAGTTTTCAAACACTAAAATACTCCTGACACTATATAAGCCATGTGTCCATATCCAATTCATAAATGTTGTAAAAGCTAAAAGTCCAAAGCTTCCTGAAGCGGCAAAACTTCAACATTCACATAGGTGGTTCATCTTTAATTCATGCTCCTGCTTAGCACTTTTTCAAAGAAAATTAACCATTAAGAAGTGAAGACTTCATCCTCCTTTCAGCAGGTAACAAGCACAACCTTGGGATGTTTGTAATACATGTGCTTCAGTCCACTAAATGATCAGCTTTCCACATGGAACTCAGCTTCCAAGTTTCCTTAGAAGGGAGTTGGGTATCCTTGCATTCAGTGACTAAGTTGGACTTAAACACATCCCTTTAGCAGACTTCAAAACCAAGTCTCTAGCCAAACCCTTCGTCAAGTGATCAGCTAAGTTTTGTTGAGATTTAACAAACACTATAGATACCACCCCATTCATGATAAGCTCACGAATCATGTTATGCCTAACACCTAAGTGTCTAGACTTCCCATTGTACATCTGGCTATAAGCCTTTGCCAATGTAGCAGCACTATCACAACGGATAGAAATAGGTGCTATAGGTTTAGACCACAATGGAATCTCAAGAAGCAAGTTTTTCAACCATTCAGCTTCTTTGCCAGCAGCAGCTAAAGCCACAAATTCAGATTCCATGGTTGAACTGGTAATGCAAGTTTGTTTCTTGGATGCCCAAGAAATTGCACCTCCACCAAGTAGGAATACCCAACCACTAGTAGACGAATTGTTTTCAGTGTTACTGATCCAACTTGCATCAGTGTATCCTTCTAATACTGAAGGATAACCAGTATATGAGAGACTATAATCCATAGTTCTCTTCAAATACTTAAAGACCCTCTGAATTGCTTGCCAATGATGAGCACTAGGATTACTAGTATACCTGCTCAGTTTACCCACAGCAAAAGCAATATCAGGTCTTGTACAAGTCATGGCATACATCAAGCAGCCAATCACCCTAGAATACTTAAGTTGAGATACAGCTTTGCCAGTATTAGGCATTAGCTTCTCACTTGTATCCATAGGAGTACTCACTGGAGTACAATCAAAGTAATTAAATTTCTTTAACACCTTCTCAATGTAATGAGACTGAGATATAGAAATTTTGTTACTTTCATGTTTAATCCTTATGCCAAGGATAACATCTGCCTCCCCCATATCCTCCATGGAGAACTTTGATGACAAAAATTCTTTTGTAAGATCAACTTGATTTTGGTCAGTGCCAAAGATCAACATGTCATCAACATATAGACAAATGATGACTCCTTTACCAGATTCATCAAATTTGCTATATACACATTTGTCAGCTTGATTAAGTAAATAACCACTAGACAAAACCACTTCATCAAACTTTTGATGCCATTGCTTAGGTGCCTGTTTTAGTCCATAAATAGACTTAATCAGTTTACACACCTTGTTTTCATTGCCAGGCATGATGAAGCCCTGAGGTTGGTTCATGTAAACCTCCTCATCTAAATCACCATTCAAGAAAGCTGTCTTCACATCCATCTGATGAATAATCAGATTGTGAATTGATGCCAAAGCAATTAGCAATCTTATGGTACTGATACGTGTCACTGGAGCATAAGTATCAAAGTAGTCTATTCCTGACTTTTGTTTAAAGCCTTGAATAACTAATCTTGCCTTGAACTTTTCAACAGTTCCATCTACCTTCATTTTCTTTTTGAAAATCCATTTGCTACCTAAAGGTTTGCAACCAGGTGGTAGATCAGTCAACACATAAGTTTTATTGCCCATGATAGAGTCCATCTCATCATTAATTGCTTCTTTCCAGAAAGCAACATCCTAGGACTTCATTGCTTCTTCAAATGTTTTGGGATCATCCTCCACAATGAAGCAATAAGAGTATTGGTCAAAGACCTCACTCCTTGTACCTTCAATTAAGTATAATTGAAACTCATGTCCAAATGACTTTGGAGTCCTCACCCTATTGCTCCTTCTGAGCTCAGGTTCAGGTTGTTGTTCCACAACCTCAGCAGGAACCTCATCAGCAGGAACCTCTGAAACACCATTGTCATTGGTTCCATTTGGAATCCTTTGACTTGGTCTAGGGATAGATGAGAATCTGTTCTCATCAAAGAGTGCATCCCTTGATTCAATTATTGAGTTAATTGAAACAGACTCATTAGGTTCTATAACATAAAACCTATATGCCTTGGAATGCTCAGCATATCCAACAAAGATGCATTCAATGCCTCTTTCATCCAAAGTTTTCTGCTTTGGATCAGGGAGTCTTACAACAGCCCTACAACCCCATATCCTAAGATAATTTAGGTTAGGTTTCTTTTTAGTCCAAAGTTCATAAGGGGTAACTTTGTTCCTTTTGTTGGGAACCCTATTTAAAATATAGCAAGCTGTTAACATAGCGTCACCCCAGAACCCTTGACTCAGCCCTGAATAGGACAACATGGAATTAACCATCTCCTTCAGCACCCTGTTTTTCCTTTCAGAAATACCATTTTGCTGAGGAGTATAAGGGGCAGTCGTTTCATGGATTATACCAACAGACTGAAAATACAGAGTATCCATGTACTCACCTCCCCTATCAGTCCTTAATCTTTTGATCAGGGAACTTTGTTGCAATTCAACTTCAGTTTTAAATACTTTAAATTTATCTAATGCTTCATCTTTAGAATGTAATAAATAAACATGACAAAACCTAGAAGCATCATCAATAAAAGTCACAAAGTATTTCTTATTCCCCAAAGAGGGAGTAGCATGTAAATCACAAAGGTCACTGTGAATTAACTCCAAAACTTTAGTTTCACGTTTTACTCCTTGAAAAGGTTTCTTAGTTATCTTGTTCAACATACAAGTTTTACACTTTTCAGTGTTCATATCAAAGGCTGGAATTAACCCATCCTTAGACATATCTTGCATCCTTTTAAAATGTACATGGCCAAGTCTTGCATGCCATATGTTTGAATCGTAAAGTTTAGATGTAGATATAAAAGCAGAATCAATATTATCATGAACAATATTAAGTCTGAACATTTGATTACACAAATAACCAAAACCAAAAAACACACCATTTTTAGATAAAACAAACTTATCAGATTCAATAACCTGTAACGACAATTATTTAAAACACTACTAGAAACCAAATTCTTTCTAATATCAGGAACATGTAAAACATTAAATAAAGAAACAATCTTTCCAAAACTAAACTTCAAATCAACACATCCTTTTCCATGCACCAGGGCAGTTGACTCGTTTTCCATGTGAAGAATAGAACCATCATTCATTGACTTAAAGGTCTTGAACCAGCTTCTATTTTACACACATGAATTGTTGCTCCAGAGTCAACCCACCACGCAACATCATCATCCTGCACAAAGTAAATGTCAGATATATATGTAACATAATAAATCTTAAAAGACTTATTAATCACATTCTGACCTTTCAGAGAATTGGTGTTACCATTCCCTCCACTTGTGCCTAATCCATTGGATTTGTTTCCAATTTTACCACCCTTGCAATCTTTCCTGAAGTGTCCAGGTTTCCCACACTTCCAACAAGTCACCTTAGGTTTCTTGTTAAGATCAGATTTGGTGTTATCTTGATGCTTATGTTTGCCCTTGTTGTCATTGTACTTGGTGGAGTTGTTATGCTCCACCATATTGACAACTGATGGACCAGTAGCAGTGCTACTCTTTGGCTTGTCAATGTCTTGAGCTTTGAGTGAATCCTCAATGCGCAAGTGACTGCCCAACTCAACAAGAGTTAACTCCTCCTTCTTATGCTTAAGCAGATGCTTAAACTCTTTCCAAGAAGGAGGTAGTTTATCGATGATACAAGAGACTGAAATAGCCTCATCCATGTTCATCTTGTGTTGTGTGAATCGACCAAGTATACTAAGAAGTTCATTGTATTGTTCCATGACAGGTCTAGAATCAACCATTTTGTAATTGTTAAAATTACTTACAAGGAACTTCTTACTTGATGCATCCTCAGCCATATACTTGGCTTCCAAGGAATCCCATAGTTCTTGAGAAGTTTCAACATTCTGATAAATATCAAATAGAGAATTAGACATACCATTGAGAATTAAACCTCTGCGTATGTAGTCATCATTCTCCCACTTGCTCCTTGCCCTCATCTGATCCATAGTAGCATCATCTCCATGATCTTCTGGAATCTCAGTCGTGAGAACATATACCACATTCATACTTGACAATAAGAAGTGCATCTTCTTTTGCCACCTTCTGAAATCAACACCTTCAAACTTTTCCAACTTGGAAAAGTTAGCAGCCATTTGTCTCATAGCAGCAGCCATTGATTATCACTAATAGTTTCTATTGATTGTTGGTTGTTATTTGTAAAACAATTTCCCAGATTAGGGTTAAGATAATCAATAAAGGTACCAGATATTCACTTGAAATCGTGGTATCACTTTTCAATAGAAACTATTCGACCTTATGCCTGGGTTACACGAATATCTCTATGGGATAAGACCAAGTGATGTTCTTACTTTAGGCACAAACCAAGAACCAGATGCGTATTGAAGTGTTTAGGGTTTTGTGTTAATCGTATAGTAAAACGTATATCCATGCAGAATGATGTGACCTCTATTTATAATAGAGAATACTCAAAACCCTAGCCCATGGAATTATGTATAATTAACGGCCCATTAATTATAACATAATATTTTCCAAAATAATAGGGATCAGTGGTTATCAGTGGAAACATTATCACTAGCAGTGGTAATGTTAACACTATCAGTGGAAACAATAACCCTTGCAGTGGTAACGTTAACACATCAGTGGAAACGCTAGCAGCAGAATCACATTATCAGCAGGATCATGCTATCAGCAGAATCTGCTATCAGCAGAATCATGCTATCAGCAGAATCAATACATAACCACTATTGAGTCAGGGGATTCAGTGACCAAATGGGTGTATACTCCATACCTCCAAACCCATTACCAGGTGTAAATTGATCCCTCAAGTGCACTAAATTTTCCAACATTTCATACATATTTCATAGACACATAAAAAATTTGTACCAATAGCTACACGTAAAATAACCAAAAATGTCAACTTATTTTTTCCTCTTTGGCAACTTCCTCACTATTTTTTATTTAACATGAAAGTTGACTAGTAAACAGAGTTGAGTTGACTATCAGTTTATATTAACCTTTTAACAACTTATTTGCTGAAAACTGTTGATTTGAAGTCAAGTGCAATATCTAGGATCATGGTTTTTGTTAAAACATGTTTTTTGATGTTGGTACATAGTTTACTGTGGACTATATCCACTAGCAATAGTGATTGTTCCTTCTGTGATAAAGATTTTCAGGGAGTGCACACCGATGTTTCTTGGACTCCAACGTTGTCAAATTTAGTCACTCGTGTGATATTTGTCATGATCCTGCTTGATATAGTCGTGTATAAGCTAAGAAAACTTCATGAAAAATCCCTTGTTAAGGATGAGAAAAACAAACAAAAATCGATGTCTTTATCATTAGAACATCCATGCCGCCAATTTAGCCTAGCTGAGATTCAATTAGCAACAAAGAATTTTGATCAAGAAATGATCATAGGAAAAGGTGGTTTTGGTAAAGTGTATAAAGGTTTTATTGATGATGGTGGAACAACTGTTGCGATCAAACGCTTGGATTGTGTATCTAAACAAGGAGCCAGTGAATTCTGGACAGAAATCATGATGCTTTCCAAGTTTCGACACAGTCACTTGGTCTCTTTAATAGGATATTGTAATGAGTTTGATGAGTTGATGGTTGTATACGAGTATATCTCAGGTGGGGATCTTGCAAAACGTTTGCATAAAGTTGATGAAAAGAGTAAAAGGACTCCTCTATCTTGGGTAGAACGTCTCAAGATATGTATCGGGGCTGCACGTGCGTTGGATTATCTTCATACTGGGACAGGAGTTAAACACAGAATCATACATAGGGATGTTAAAAGCTCGAATATACTTCTAGATGAGAATATGGCAGCCAAAGTATCTGATCTTGGGGTGTCGAAAATTGGTCCTGTGGATCAACCATACACTCATGTGAGCACTGATGTCAAAGGGTCATTTGGTTATTTTGATCCGAATTATTTCTTGACACGTAGATTAACAAGGAAATCTGATGTTTACTCATTTGGGGTTGTACTATTAGAAGTATTATGTGGGAGGCCTGCTGTTGATCCAAGTCTTGGAGACGATGAACTCGGACTAGTTGGATGGGCCCAACGGAACATAAAACAAGGAACTTTGAACGATATAATGGACCCAAACCTGACGGGACTAACCCCTTGCTCAAGGGTGAAAATCCAAATTATTCCTGATTGTTTAAAAGCATTTGTGGAAATTGCTGTTAAATGTTTACAGACTCGTCCGAAAGACCGTCCAACTATGAGTGAAGTAGTAGTCGCACTTGAGGCTGCATTGGCATTGCAAGAAAGAGCGGACTATCTTGTATGTAGTCGTTACGACAACAGTGAACAAATAAGTTCAAGTTCATACATCAAGTCCGGAAAGATTATGACATTATCAAGAATGTTACGAAATATGTTGCCTGCCAAAACCCCTGTAAGACCTGGTAAGTTTTTCATCTAATTCTTTTGGGTTATTTGCATAGAAACCAATGTACTTTTTCACATTGCCATGTTTTAGCCATTCTACTTTCCTTTGGTAGAGCCGAGTCATTAAAATATTTTTTATGTGATTTTGTAACCCTTATTCTTAACAACTACCTGTATACAAAACTTAAAATAAAATTCTGATTTCAAGGTTTTTTTGGCAACAAAAAGACACATGACACAAAACCATCTTTTAATGACTCATATGTACAAAACATAAAATAAAGAAATACAATGACTAAAACGGGACAAATGAAAAAGCACGTTGAGTCGTTGATACTTGATGCAAATAACTAATATCTAAAATGTATACGTGTTTATTTGACTTCAGATGTTAAGGACAGATCGTCGCTTGGAAAGAAGAAAAAACAACATAGATGGTTTCTTTCCAGCAAGTTTTCTGACAAAGTTATACCGAGCGAACGTGGAGCTAGTTTCCAAGAAGTTGAAGTTGAAGATTCTGGTCTGAAAAAATTCAGCTTAGATATACTTAAAGTTGTGACTAGGAACTGTAGTGACGATATGGTGGTGGGTGAGGGGGCGTTTGGAAAAGTTTTCATAGGTTGGGTTGAACCAGAAACATATGTTCCTTCAAAGGTTGGTTCAGGGATAGTTATTGCTATTAAAAAACTCAATCTCAATGGCTATCAAGGAATTGAAGAATGGGAGGTAATCAACATGATGTAAGAAAGCTTCTTAATCGACAGTATGCAACACTAATTATAAATTTCATTGATATATGCAGACAGAGGTGAAACTTTTAAGCAGGTTGAGTCATCCAAATCTTGTAAAGTTATTGGGATACTGCTCGGAAGATAAAGACTTGCTCCTCGTTTATGAGTATATGGAGAAGGAGGACCTCGATAGCTACATATTGAAACCTAAACGTATTTTGCAACTTGAATACTACAGTATAATATATTTGTTAATCAAATGGACATTTAGTTGTCATTTAACATTTATGTTCACAAATTAATGCAGAAAGATACAGACTATCACTTCCATGGTCAATGCGGGTCAAGATCATGATAGGAACAGCTCAAGGCATCGCCTATCTGCACACTAAAGAGAACCAAATCATATTCCGTGATCTGAAGACTTCTAACATATTGCTCGACCGGGTATGATGATATTATTTGAGTTTAATTCCTATAGTACCAACTTACGTTTTAATTTTCCCGATTGATTGTTTCAGTAAGTCTGTGTCATTAAAAGATGACTTGTTCCGATTCTGTTTATTTTTTTCGCAGGACTTCAATGCAAAAATCTCAGATTTTGGGTTCGCAAGGCGTGGTCCGATAAATGGTGATACACATCTTTCTACACGAGTAATGGGAACATATGGATACGCAGCTCCAGAATACATTGCAACAGGTTTGTACATTCACAGTATACAACCAACAATTAATTTTTCAATTATAGCTTACTATATTAGTTATATGTGGTATTGTGGTATGTGCAGGTTATTTGAATGGGAAGAATGACATATATTCATTTGGAGTGGTGTTACTGGAAACTCTAACTGGCTTACGGGTTTTCGACAAGACTCGCCCTAAGAACGAGCAAAATCTGGTGGAATGGATGAGGCCAATGTTACCCAACAAGAAAATGGTTAAGAATATAGTTGACCCGATTCTTGGTCTTGACTACCCACCCCAAGCGGTTTACAAGTGTGCTCAACTTATTTTAAAGTGTACTCAACCGGAACCAAGAGATAGACCATCCATTGAACAAGTGTTGCAGAGCTTAGAACAGATTAGTAGTGTTAAAACAATCATATGACCAGGTTTTAGATATCCTTTATGAAACCTGATCTTTTGTATTTCACCAATTCGTTGACTTGGGTCATGTTGCATATAACAATACTTGTAACATACTTTTATCGAATTATCATTTAAAATTGTTTCGACTGAAATACTCTGTACGATCTCACTGATATCTTGTTTAAGTATTTTTAGTCTCTATGTATCTTTTGTGGCGGCAATCAGGTAATGTAAATGAGCTGTGCTACATTGTTCTGTGAGATTTTTCTTGTTCTTGAGTTGATATGTGTACGAGTTTGGATCTTTATCAAATCCAGTTTTTTCTCTACTTTGCTAGTTTAAAGGTACGGATTTTGCTACTTTTAGCAAGATTGAAATTGATCATAATTTTCTTCATAAAAAAATTAACTTGGACTGATAGCGTTCGCAAATCAGTACACAGATTAACCACTTCTCGATTGACCTGGTTTCTCAGATCCATCCATCTTGCCACCTTTATAAACACCCAATAAATCTGTTGAAATGAAAAATAAACAACCAACAAAGGCCGCATTCACTTGCTCAAGGTGAAACAGAATCTCGTTTTAATAAATAATATGTTTGCTCAAGGTACAACGAACATACTTTATAATAAAAAACCAGAACTTTGTTAATCATAATGTAGAGAAATGGAGCAAAACTTCTTTAGACATGTTAACTATGTAAACCAACTGAGTAGTCGATTTCCTTTTTTATAATGCCATTGGCTTCATTTGAATGTAACACGGAATATTTACATCTCTCCGCTAGGAATTTTCTATATAACTGTTCTATTAATTAGACTTTAACTCAACATCATCATCTTCGTTTGCTTCGTTCTTGTTGACACTATTATCATCCGGGAGAAGGTGTAGCAGTGGCAAAGGTAACAGTGAGCTGAGGTTGCATATGATTATAAGAAGGGCTAAATTGTCAAATCTGTCCTTGGTAATACCCAAGACCTGGGTCAAACCAGCACCAAAAAGACCCCCAAGGACACTCCCGCCATTTGATATAGACATGAGGGTTGCAAATAGAGTTGCTTCCATTCCCTCTGGACACAGTCTTGCTGCTAGAACAAGGACCGGCATGAAAGAAGCCTGTAACAAACAAACATTATAATCTACTACGATATATTTCCATACACGTCTTTGTAACATTAATATAGTAATATATATTCCCTTGGTCCCATAAAAAATGCAGTACTTTCTGTTCCTGGAAAATAGAAGTTTGTCTTTAGGGAGAACTCAACCAAATTACATCAATTTGCGGTAGAAGTGGCATAATGGACACGTTGGATAAACAGGTCAAAACAGGGTTTCCTAAGTTCAGCTTAAATCGGGTCAGGCCAGGGTACCACCCACTTCTTTTAATTTTGACGGAAGTTTACTGCATTGGGTACGATTAAATAAACATCATGACTATTATATCTAACTTTTTTGAATAAATCAAACTTGGAGGTTGAATTCTCTTTAATTACACTTACTGAGTAACAACCACTATAACCCCTTTCATTTTTTGGTTGCTTTTAGAACATGATCATTCGACTCGTCAGCCCAAATCATGACAAAATAATAAAATTGCTGTTCAAAATAATAAAATTGGCATCAATTTGACAAAATTACCTGACCAAGAACTGTTATGATCAAAGAATCCCCAATTGCAAACCACTCATCACTTATACCAAACTTCCGATTTAAACCAGTCACGAGAATAACCTACAACATGTGAAATACCAATTAATAGATTATGTAGCATCAAAGTATGATCGATAATGCAGACAAGATCTAATATGTACCTGAGTTAACCCAAGGGCAGTACCAGCTACAGTTGTACCAAGAAAAATTTTCCGTAACGGCACATTTTTCAGAAATCCGTTATAAAGTCCAACACCAAGAAGCGAAGCAATTGAAGTTACAAGCTTAACTCGCCCCAGAAACTCTGGTGTAAAACCAAGTTTATTCGTTCTGGAAGAAAATGTTAACATGTCAAAACAGAAGTGGACACAACTATAAAAGTCTTGCAAATGTTGTAGGGGTGGCAATTTCGACCCATTTACTATAAATGGCTCGATTTAGGTTATGCATTTCTAACAAGAGTTAAATCAAAATAAAAGCTAAGTAGAAAACAGGTCAAAAGTCGCCCAAATTGCAACTTCAGAGCATAAACCTCCTAAATCGTTTTATTGGAACATCATATACTTATTACAATTTATATTTTGTTTAGTCATATTTCATACTAAATATTAATTGGAAAACTGATAATTTTGGACCAAAAATGCTTCAGGTTGACCCGATTCATCCTATAGCCTTTTGACCTGTTACTCCACCCACCCATTTTGCCACCTCCAAATGTTTTGATAAAAAAAAAAAAAAAAAAAAAAAAAAAAAAAAGACATTTGTCCAAACGTACGTAAAGTAGAACATGGCAGATTCTGAGTGAGGAGTTGCCTGCCAAAGAAAAATAAATAATGTGGGAAGAAATACGTTGGGTTGTTTGATTGCTTGCCACAACTCGATGATACTATCTTTTGCAGTATCAATAAAGCTAGTACTGCCCCCCTGTCCCCTTAATGGACCACGGAAACGTTGCTCTTTCACTAATACTGCAACTGCAGATGTTAACAAAGGAAGCAATGCTGTAAGACCAAAAACAAACCTGCAAAATTAGCACCTAGTCAAATGTCAGAAAGAATAGTTGGTAGAAACTAGCAGTAAAAATTTTGACCCATTTTTATTTGTGAATGGTCGATTCAGGATTCTGTTTTATCTCTAACAAATTAAAATAAGTTAACCACTTGACCTAAAATGATATTAAAAAATATAAATTAAATGGATCAAAGGGGCAAATGGGTTGAACGTCACCAAACTGTAACATTTGATGCATAAGTGATAAAACCTCCTAAAAATTATCTTCAAAAATCCTACAATGTACTTCTATAATTGCATATTTGATACACCAATACTGTATAAAATCTACAAATTGGACTAAAGTATTCAGAGTTAACCCAACCCCACCTGAGCCATAAAATTACATGTTTTGACCCATTGAAATCAAATATTGACAAAAGAGTTATTTATATATAAACTGAAAACTTAGAATAAAGTATATACTATATAGGGTTAACCTGTCAGAAACAGTCCCTTAACCCTCAGGTAACGGTGTGACCTTCTACATCCTACATCTCCCATACCCCGCTATTGTTGTATATAGGGTTTACCCGGTATATCAAAGTTACATGTTTTGACCCGTTACCCAGCCCGCCCGAATCATCCATGTTTTCCACCTCTAGTACTGATTATTATTTCTCTTAAAGTGGGGTATTGTAAATACCTTACACCATAAGCATCGACCAGGGAGCCACTAAAGTAGGAGCTTACAATTCCTCCAAAGGCAGAGGATCCCCAACAAAGAGATTGAAGAGATCCTGATACACTTTGAGTCTCACCACGCGCTCTCTCTACAACCATAGAATCTACAACCTACACCATACGTCAGTATATGTGCTTGCAACCAAACTATCCAATAAAAAAGGATACAAACCCATATAATATTGAGCCATGTAATGATGACCTTTTAGTCTGTATATATTACAAAAAGTACAGGATGCTTACAACGTCTGAAAAAGCAACCGAAAGAGACCCAAGAAGTATGCAAAAAGTAGCACCATACTTGCCATCAACAAAACTGGCCATTAAACTCCATGAAAGTGCTCCAAGGAGTCCAGATAAAACTAGATATGACCTTCGTCGGTACCCAAAAAGTGGGACAGAGTCACTACAGAAGAAAATGGTATTAATGTAACAATATTGAGGATTATTTAATAATGTCACAGGGTTTGCATATGGGAATATAAATATATGCGCACCTGATAAAACCATACAATGGCTTAATAAGCCACGGCAATGCTGAAAAACCAGTTATCACAGCTGTCTAATTCATAAAGACTAGTTAGTCTTATCTCATCAAAACAAAAGGCAGCAAGTACTTTACATGTCTGATACAAATGACATAATTAACTGAACTTTTCATAACTTTTGACTAGAATAGGGAATAGTCTGCATATTAAGTTATTAACAACAAAAAGTGATCTTCTATATTCCTTTTGTGGATCAAGACAAGTGAAACATTTACCTGCCATAACTCCATTATCCAACTTTTTTCAAGTTTTTTCATATTTAATGTGCTAAATATGATTCCAAAGACTACATTGTTACCGCAATATTCCAACTTTTTTTAATGAAATGATTAAGATTATATGCATCTTAATACATTTCGATAAGGCTTTCAACCTGTTTGGCCCGTTCAAACTCTTTTGACTTGCTTCTGTTTTAAGTAGATCTTTCCACAAAACCCATTTGACCAAACAAATATAAATCAAATCAACTGATTGTAAATGCCAGATCCCGGAAACCTTAATACAAAATTATTGATGGTTCCTATTTCACAAATTAAGTGAAAAGCTAAAATATTACTAAAATATAACATACCTCAGCGGGATCTAGATGCAAATCATCCTTTAGATAAAAGCTAACAGCCAGTCTAGCAAGCCCCAAAACTCCTTGGACAAAGTATACCATGGCAACTGCAATATTATCAGGTGTAAGATCCACCCCAAAACAGCTAATTGTGCTGAGAGAGTATTTATTCTTCTGAGGAACACTTTTGCTCGAAGAGACTGCCCCATTTCCTGCAATTACAACTTCATGAGCTAATATATAAGAGGCTGAAAGAAACGTAAACAGTAAACGGATGAGGTTTTCCGTGTTCAAGTTACCCGGGGAGGGCGAGCTTTTTTGACTCAAAAGTACGCGGCCTCACCGGGTTAATCCCGAGAGGCTGAGACCCTTTCCGACCCTTCCCTGGCCACCCCCAAATGTACACACCCAGCAAGGTTTGAAACTTGACCTCTTGTGAGGAAACCAAGGATCTTAACACTACGCCATTGATTATTATTATTTTGTACGGACAGAAACTATGAGTATTATATGTATTAAATTAGTCATTTTAGTAAGCTTAAAATTTTTGCCAGGAATAATCTATGTAAACATGGTAAGGATGGAGGAAGTATTATGAGAATGAGAATTATGCTGAAGTTGATAACGATTGTAGACTAAATTTAGCATCCTAAAGAAGTCGAATGACATCACAAATGTCGGTCAAACACTCAAGCCTATTTGTTGGCTATCATGCAGGGTTTTTTTATGAATGTACATGAGTTGTAAAAGAGCCGTACATAAACACAAACGAGAGAGCAAGAATCCCTATTGGCTTATAAACCTTGCAGCAAACAATTTAATTCATAGCTGATGGTTCATTACTGTTACACGGTTACCCCTATCCAGTTTTAATGGCCTTAAAAAACAGCAATATAGCAGAAAATAAAAACACATAATACCTTAGTATAAGAAATTGAATTAACCAATCGCACTTCTAACTTCTAAGAGGGTTAAGTGGTTAACCTGTAGATTCTCTTCATCAAGTGAAGTTTTTACATGTTATCAATGGCTGAATGTCAATTTAGGACTAGTTGAGGGAAAGTTAATGGTAAACTAAACCTTTGTGACACATATAGAATACTTGTCTAACTTCACAAGCC
The DNA here is from genome assembly GCA_030686995.1 of Artemisia argyi. Taxonomy (NCBI): domain Eukaryota; kingdom Viridiplantae; phylum Streptophyta; class Magnoliopsida; order Asterales; family Asteraceae; genus Artemisia; species Artemisia argyi. The sequence continues at coordinate 44,447,061 of CM060708.1, forward strand.
AAAACGTGATTCTCAACTCATACGCTCGGACACTAGGAAGACTAAGGCAGATATAAATAATCAGAGATTAAGAATCTTGGTTGCAGAAAACTCATTATGGTGGGGGCTTGCCAAAGACAGAGTAGTATTGTAATGATAAAATTGATCCAAACACACTTACGTAATTATCTGTTACTAGTATCAATGTTAATAATCGGATATATCCTTATGAGAAACCATGTCCAACTTCACGAGAATCACGCAATGCTATTCATGAATCGCGCTAATCTGGGATCTTTGGAAAAGCTCTTAGAATATTAACAATGTGATCTTCAAAACGATTAGTGTTTACATTTAATCTTCGTTTACCATTAATTCGCAAGGGTCAACAAGTATATACTACCTTCTATAAGGGCTGATTTACACACGTTGAAACAACTCAAGAAGAATAATGTTCCTTAATATACATTGCTGGTTATCCATCACTATCTAAAAGAAACTGATTAGGCTACGCATCCCTCTCACTCAAGCTACTTATCATAAATGATGACATATCAAGCAAACCATTAACACCTACAATTAAACACAGGAGTTACAAAATGCATTTAGAGAAATAAGAATAAACGTATCGCACACTGTTGACTGTTTCCATAACAATATCGATTCCAATCACACTCTTGTCCGCTGTGTATTAATTTTCAACACACAACGAAAACTTTCTAATATTCGATTTCAAAGTCCACCCATGTAATCCTGCATGACTTATGAAACGAAATGTCAAACTGTATCTAGTTTTTCACACTATAACTATTCATGTTAGCCAAATCTATTTGTATTCATAAGCAATCGTCTATACAACTTCAAATTACACGATAATGCAACAAAGAAGTCAGTTATTTATAAAAAATAATAATAATAAAATAAAAAAATTAGAAAAAAAAAAAAAAAAAAAAAAAAAAAAAACCCAACCTACAATGCAACTAACTCCACTAACATAATCCTAATTAAGCTCAAATAATAGTCAATACATTTCCACATTATATTTATATATAAAATAAATAAATAAATAAATAAAATAATAATAATAATAATAATAATAATAATAATAATTATTATTATTATTATTATTATTATTATTATTATTATTATTATTATTATTATATATATATATAAAAATAAAATTAAAAAAAAAAAAAACACCTCTAACAAAGAGGTCAGTTATCTATCATCTCCGACCTAAAGTGAACTCGCGTTTTGTATTCGATTTATAGTAGAAGCCTTAGGGGTATTTTTTTTCTAAGCTTATTTTTAGGCTTATTTGCTTATGTGGTTTCAACTTATGTTAGCTCATTTTTTCCAGCTTATTTTACAACTTATGGGCTTATCTAAGCTTCTTATGATATAATAAGCTTATACAAGCCCACAGGTTGTAAAATAAGCTGGAAAAATGAGCTTATGAAACATAAGCTCTTAAGATCAAAAATATGATTATATACACAAACATTATATATAAAATATAGTTTAAAAATAACAGATTAGCATAATTATTTGAGCTCAATAGTGTTTCATAGTAGAAGCCTATATTATAAGTTTATAACCACATTTTCCTAAAACCAAATTACCAAACAAGACTATTAAGATACCTCAGTACCTCTTTTACTAAAACAAACTTATTTTCTTCAATCTTACGAAATTGAACCACGGGCACGGCGCCTTCATACATATCACACACGTGTGCGCGCCAACTGCAACCAATAAACCCCTTCCATGTGTCCCAAGCGCACATGAATACCCAAATGCGCCTCAATACCCAAGTGTGCTTGTGTTTGGGTTCTTACCTTTTCTAGGCCCAATGATATTATGTGAGATTTGGGAATCCATTTTTTATGCATTTAATAAACCCCTATTTTGTCTCTTATCCCCTGCAATCCTTCATCAAACCGCTGCAACCAATAGACCTCCATTTTCTAGCATTTAATTCGCTTACCTACTCCACGTCCCTTATTAAAGTCTTATCTTTTTCATCTTTTTCTTTTCCACAGCGCACTTAAACATTCAAACTTCCAGTCGCAAATAGGCCACTATCATGGGCTTCCATCTGTCGTTTTTAGAGTTCTAGGCATAAGATTACAGGCGAACATAAGGTTACAGGCGCACATACGCTTCCTAGCTCGCTTGGGGTTGTCGTTTAGAGAAGCGGACATATAACTTATGTGTGCTGGTGTGTTTGGTGTGCGTCTTCAGTGAAAATTTAAAAGAAGGAAGCGCGATGTGCCAGGTGTCCTACATCTAACAGATGATTGCCCAAAAGTTCATTTTGGTAAAATAAATGTGCATGGTCCATTTCGTATTCTAGTATCATAAAGGGTTCATTTAAAAATTTTCTCTTTTCCTATTCTACTCGGTTGCCCGTTCTCAACGTTTTGAGAATAGTAAGCCTAAACTACAAACATATATTGACCTCAGGGCTACGCATTTAGACCAGTCAGGTTATAAATATCTATACTTCATATAAATAGAAAACACATTTGCTTAAAACTGAAAATTTTTTAAAATGTATAGGGTGCGTTTAGTTAGAGAAAATTTTCTTGTTTTCTATCTCTGGTTTTGTAAAAAATTTGAAGGGAAATTTATCTCCACAAAACATTTGAAAATATAGAAAACGCCTTTAGTTGATGTTGTATTTTTTTATTTTGAAGAATGGGAGGGAGAGTTGTGGGTTACAAAGGAAAACAACTTAAATTTGTTTTGTAATTTTTCTTGTTAAGTTGGGAAATAGGGGATTTTATGTTTTGCAAAACATTTTGTTGAAAAATGTTTATTTGAACGCGATCTTTGTTTTTTTTGTTTTCTACAAAACATTTTGTGAAAAACAAGGGTGTTTTCCCCAACTAAACGCACCCATGTTTTTAAAGTAAAATACTTAAATACCTTTATTTATAAAAGGCAATGCAATATATTAAATTTAAATATTTAACTACAACTTAAACCATTAACTTTATTCACTATCACTCACTCCACACCCATGTATACATAAAAGAAAATTTGCACACACAAATTAACGCTATTATACACCATCGTCATCGCTATGCACGGGTACTCGTCTAGTTTATATAATATACATATATAGTAACTAGCACTAAACATAGTAGTAACAACTAATTAAACAGAATAATAAAGAATAATTAAAATATAAACACTTTATTCTTACGGCTTCTAGAAGTGATAAAAGGCTCATCGTCATCAGGTGGCATAGGTACAGTGACCGACATCTCGTTCTCCGGCGACGTTGATGAGGATAGTTTGCGGCGTTTAGTGCGACGGACTCCGGCGGAGATGACGGTGTGTGACGGGATCTGATGAGAGAAGATGACGTAAGCGAATTTTGAAGGATTTGGTGTTGAGAAAGAAATGGAGATTGGTGCTGATGAAGAAGATGATGATATCTTCAATATCATTTTTTTATTTTTTATTTTTATTTTATTTAAAAATGATTGTTTTTGGTAGTGTTGTCGTACTACTAGTTGCTAGTAATTTAACATGTGGATGTTGTTAAAAAAAATTAATATGTCTAAGGGGGATTATTTGGACCATATGATAGAAAAGGAATTTAAAATAATATTTTCTAGTATCACATCAACCTATCATTTCTCAAATTTTGGCTCATATGCTTTACTGGTAAATAGACTTATTATTTTTAGCGAAATTAAGGCTATGTTTGGCGCGGAGCTTTTTGGGGTAATGAGCGGTGAGAATGAGCTTTTTTATTTTTTATGTTTGTTTGGCATGAGAGCTGTGGGCTTTGCTATTTTTTAGGAAAGCTCATTTTCCCAATGCTTCTTTATGAAGCTGTGAGCTTTTTTGTCTACTGCTCACAGCTCACAGCTACTGCTCACTGCTACTGCTCAATGCTACTGCTCACAGCTACTTTTGCCAAACATAGCCTAACTATTGTTATCAAAGTAAGATTAAAAATTGAAATTATTTTTGTAATCTACATAAAGTAGCATTTAAGTTAGATTTTTTTTTTTTTTTTTAATTTAATAAGTTCTATTTGTGAAATAAAACTTATATTTATAGCTTATTTCAAAATTTTAAAAAAATAATAATAAATAAATAAATAAAATGGCATGATCCTTTTATAATTTTGTGTGCCAAAGTCTGGTGACATTTGGCCCGTAAAAAAGTTTCAAATAAAAGTTGGATTTGATTTAGGAATAAAAGCTGATGGAATAAAACAAAATTTAATATTTTACTCAGGTATATATTTTAGGGATTGTCTAACTAGTGCCTTTAGGGCACTGGTTAAGAAGAGGGAGGACCCATAAAATAGTATCAAAAATATATATATATATATATATATATATATATATATATATATATATATATATATATATATATATATATATATATATTTTATTGAAAAGGTGTGGGTCCCTGAGTATTTAAAATATATTTTGGTACTGTTTTGTGGATCCTCCCTCTTCTTAACAAGTGCTCTAAGGGCACTAGTTAGACAATCCCTAGAAATATAAAGTAGGAGGCGATGTTGATGCATGGCTCACTAAAGTAATTATGATACTCCTCGTTAAGCACACTATGGTCATGCTCGTTAATACATAGTTATGTCGCTTATGCTTGCGAGCCTTGTCGATCTTTATATATAATGCTTGGGCTCGACCTAGACTATTAAATGAGACTCATGCTCAGAATCATTTAGGCTCATCTGTTTTAAGCTTTTTACCGATCCTATACTAATGCGTTTCACAAATATTAGATACAAGTTACAATGTTTAATAAATCAATTTATCCAAAAAAAACACCAATTTTTTTATTAAAAATTCAGTGTTTGAAGACAAGTTGCTTAATAAATATTATAACTAGTAATTGCAATCAAAATATATATAAACCTTAACAATGACTTTATTCACCGGTATTAACCCTTCACCAAAAAAAGAAGGAAGGAAGAAGGAGAGAGGGAAAAAAAAACTTAACAATGACTTTGGATAGGAGCCAAGAAACATGTGTTACATTGATTGTTTGACATCTCATTTTATAATCATTTCCACCTTGGTCATTTGGTTCATGAGGCAATGTGGGATGCAAATACCCCGCTCTACACTATTGAAAACAAACTGAACCAACATTATTCGAATATAAATCTTAGGGTGGCAATTCTCGATACGACACGATAAACGATACGAACCGAAGCGAAGTTAAACAGGTTTGGGTTGAGCATAAATAGGTATGGGTCAAAAACAGGCCCGACCCGTCTAACCCGTTTAATAAATGGGTCGTGTTTGGGTTGAGTAAATATTAAACAGGTCAACCCGTGAACCCGTTTAAGTGTATAAGACTCTAAAAATATAATATATAACATGCCTTTTTATGTTGGATGTGGATTAAATGTATTGTGTTATATACTTACTATGATTGAATTACGATTATACCTCATATATCAAAGAAATTGACGGCTTATAACTGAGAAAATTGTCGTATAGTTATTTGTCTGTTATTTTTATCATATTCTAAATCCTTATATCAGTTTTGCATTTAAACTAGTTAAATCAACAAACTACCAACCTTATTCACTACTTAACCTATTTATTTAAACATGTTAAACGGGTCAAAAATGGGTTACACGTGTTATGCAGGTGTAGGTTAGGGTTGAGTTTCTTGACACGATTAATAAATGGGTCATGTTTGGGTAGAGGTTATACTAACCCGCCAACACGCGAACCCAAATAGGTTAACACGAACACGACTCGATTGTCACCCCTAAATTAAATCTTACAAATCTATAAACCAATTTAAACTAGATCACACACATAAGGTACTTTATACTACGTTATGAACTTGATTTCTAGGGGCAAAAATCTACATCGATAATCCAAAAACTAGAAATGTTACACAACCATTGCTACCTGAAACAGTTGAGCCGGGCCGAGGTCAAAAGTATCGGTCAAGTGTTACAATATTAGTCTCTATATTAAGCTTACGAATAAGTCTAGGGGTCTTAGTGTTAAACTCTATTAGCTATGTATGTGTCAGTTTGTTTGGCTTGTGTCCCAAGCCCAAGACCACCGTTTCTTTCCTTTTCATTGTATCAGCCGACTAGATTCCTAGGCGGTTTAGGAGTCGGTTTCTTACCCCCTCATTCTCTATAAATAGAGATGAGGGGGTGAGGGTTTATGTGCGCATTCTTTCAATACTAATCAAGGAAACGATTAGGGTTACTTACTTGTGCAAAGCTATTCTTTTCTGTCGACATCTTATCTTCGCGGTCGAGTTATCCGTGCTAGTAACCAGGGGTTGTAGGTTGGCGATTCCTACATCAAGAAACCAAACTTGAGTTTGAATATAAAGGCTCAATTGAGCGTGCTTCAAGTATTGTACTTGAGTCGAGGTCAAGCATATAATTATATCAACCCGACATAAATTGATTGCACCCTTGGGCACTAAGACGCTAATACATCTGTCATGTAAGTAATACGGAAACCAAAGGGGATGGTTGGCATTGGTGTGGGGTTGTAGAAGACTATCGAGTGATTGCGGTTTAAATGCATTGGCCGAATTACATATATTGTTACAATCTTGTTAAAAACGATTGCGGGAGTTGCATGATAATGGACTAATGGAGTATTTACATGTGGCATTTCAGCCACATTCCATTGTACCTATTGGCTTTTGGGTTTTATATAATTTACCGGGGAAATTCCCCTTTACCCAAAATGGAGTATTTACATGAAGTCACACTCTTGAGGATGTAATATTAATTTTAAAATTTATAACAAATATGTAATATTATCCTATTTTACATTTATCAGGACTTATGGGCTCAACTTTATTTGACCCGGTCCATTATACCAACGTCTATAGTAATATGGGTTATAACCTCTTCACCCGAACTGTTCATCACCACTCACACACCCAGGCTATTTTACAGATCCGACATGTGCAGCTACGGTGGGTTAACCCACCATTGTTTTAGGTCGCTCCGATCCGAATGTATAAGTATTGTGGCAGCTACAGTTGCCTGTGAGGGGAACTACAGGAACTTCCACAGTAAACCCAATATTTTAATACTTATGTGGTTGTGATTGAGCCATTTGTTACAATCCCAGCTGTTTTTTGTTTATAGATCTGGCCTTGGTTGGTGGCCTCATTTCTCATCAAAAAAATCTCCGATCAAATTTTAGGTGCGTGGGTTTTCTTCCATATTTTTTCCCTTGGTTTTTTGCTTATTGTCCTTATGTTTTTTTGTGTTAACTTTAAGATTTTAGCTGCTAAAATTGTCATGGTTGTTGTTGTTATCTGTTTTTATGGTTATGCCTTCATTAGGACTTTCTATTTTAAGTGAAGGGTTTTTGGTAGTTGGGATTGGTTAGTTAAAACCCAAAATAACTAAGTCATTGAATGAATTTCAAGTGCTGTAACTTATATAGGTTCTAGTTAATCATGAAATACTCTCATTTAATACACCCTGATTTAATAGCTTTTAAATGCTAGGTTTGTTCATCTCATTTAAGTCCCAGGTTTTTTTTTTGTATTTAATGATACCTTTTTTTTTTCAGAAAAATTGCTGACATTTTTTTTTTAATACTTTTGCCATCTTCTTTTTTTTAAACATAATTTTATCATGTGGTGCTTAATCATAATAACTGATTCTCAATTATTAGTTGTTGTTTTTGCGTTGTATATCCATTTTCATTGCATCCTATTTCTTTTGCTCCTTTTGACTATGAAACAAAAAAACAAAAACGATGCTCAAAATAGTGCCACCCAGCAACCTCAGCCACAAAAGATACCACACTCTAGCATTATACATGGCTGCCATGACTATCAAATGCAAGCCTTAAGTACACAGGGCATCTATTGCTCTGAGTCAATTACACCAGACTCTTATCATCGTTCTGGTGATACTCATGCCACACTTCCTGGTTGTTCATCTAGAGGTTAGTTTATGCTTGCGGTTTTCAACCGCTTATTGTTGAGCACCTTTATGCTACCCTACGGACTATAATGCTGTTTTTTTTTTTTTTTTTTTTTTTTGGCTTTTTGGTTCAGGCCACATTGAACAACACCGTCACTGTGTCACAGATGCTTCCATCCCGACAAATGACAGCCCTGCCAGAACTCAATCCCCGGCGTTGTTGGCCAAGATTTTTAGTCCTCAACGGTTGAAGCGGAGTAATCTAGTTGCTGCTCCTGGTTTGTGTCTTTGCACTGGTTGTTTGTTTCTGCCTCTGTTTGTCAATATTATTAGCTTATATTGAAACAATTTTTTTTTTTTTTTTTTTTTTTTTTTTTTTTTTTTTTTTTTTTTTTTTTAGCAACGGGCAGGCGCAAGAAACAGAGAACATCAGGTGCTGTGGTTCATGGTGAATTTCCTGGTGATCACTCACAAGGTAAGCTGCTAACGTCTATTTATCATTAGAGTCTCTATACATTTAAAAGACGCCCTCTTCTTTGCTGATGTATTATCAGTGATGAGAATCAACAACTTCTTTTGTTTTGGTCTTTTTTCCAGTGTCAGAAGGCATGCTTTTACAGCAAACCCAACAAACCTGTGCATCAAAAAATGTAGCCAACAATTCGCAGCTGCAACAAGATGTGCCATTAGGCAACATTTTTAGTTCTCATCGCCTCAAACGTGCTAACTTTCATAACAACTTTGGTATGTTTCTTTTTAATACTCTTTATAAATTACCAGTAAAATATTGCTACTTTATATTCAAACACCTTCTCGAATGCAGCTCTGCCTGCACGCAAGAGGAAACGTAGAACAGCAACCCATGCTTCTCAGAATAGAGGCATTGGTGCCTCCGTCCCTGACAATACCAGCTGCTCAGAACATGTCCCATGCCCTGCTGTTGCTACAACCCACCAGCGCCTCGAAGAACATGTATCTCAAGGTAATATCATGAACTGAATTACATGTTAGTTATGCGTGTTTCGTGCATACAAATAACAACTGCTGGTATCCTATTATCTTGGTCACGCCAGTAGATACACCAACTGAGGTTAACGCCGACTGTGTGCGCCAACAATGTCCAACAAGTAGTGTGCAATGTCTTTCACGTCCTGAAATTCATGATCATCGTACGCAACCAAATTCTAATACAAATGAAGGTAAGCACTATTGTTTTGCTCCTTCGCATTTTCAGTATTTTGTCGTTGTGTTGTTATTATTCTTTATAAGTGCAGTACAGTTTTGCATAAAAGAGTATTGTTATTTCACAGCAGCCCCATCTGTTGATCCTACACAATCAATCACAGGGAGAAAGCGAAGTGGACCAACGCAATTCTAGGCAATCAGGTTCTCATCCAAACGAAGGTGAGCAGCAACATTTGCTTTAAACAAATCAGTCATTTATGGTTCTCTCATTTGTTTCCTATCGTTAGGTTAAGTTGAAAATTCATTTTTTGACTGATGCAGATGTATCGCCTACCTATATTGATTTAGGCGACTGCAATGAACGTTGTCGCTATTGCAGCGCTGCATTCTAGCATGAAGAACGACTTAAAGGCCATGACTCTTCTGGTGGCCGACCTAAATATAATTTATGCTGTGGAGGTGGCAAGGTCTTTATGGAGCGTGAAGCACACCCACCAGAATATATAAGACATCTTCTTGCGGACGCTACTTTTATGCAGCATATAAGAGCTTACAATCAGATGTTTGTGATGACGTCCTTTGGAGCTAATATTGACAACACAGTTAACCAAGGAAGAGGCCCGTATGTCTTTAAAGTTTCAGGACAAGTTTACCATTCCATTGGTTCACTTTGTCCCACTGGCGATGATACTCCGTGCTTCTTGCAGTTGTATATATATGATACACAGAATGAGGTGCAAAATAGGATGAGTCATTTTCAGAGCTCTCAACAGCCTGCATTAGATCCAGAAATTGTGCAAGGGTTGATCCATTTTTTAGATGCCAACAATTAGCTGGTGCAGTTATTTAGGACAGCCAGAGACAAATGTGCCGAAGCTGATGTGCCAGAGTTTAAAGTCAGGCTTTACAGCGGTGAATGTCCACGCGGTTATGAATTACCTACAGCAAATTCTCTTGGTGCAATAGTGTTTCAGACTAGCCCAACAACTGAAACTGATTATGATGTTATTATTGAATATAGAGATGGGCCGGCAAAAAGGATCAACAAGCTTCATAAATCGTACATGTCCTTGCAGTTTCCGCTAATCTTCATCTACGGTCAACCAGGATTTCACACAAAGTTAATGCAAAGATCAATAAGTATATCTACAGACAACACTCCGAAAAGGGTGTCCATGAACGCTTTTTACACGTACCAGTTGCATCCGAGACATGACCAGTATAATTTACTTTTCCGGACTGGCCGCCTTTTTCAACAATACGTCGTCGGCGTCTATTGCTGTATAGAACAAAATAGGATGGATTTTTATAGAACACATCAAAACGACATTCGGGGAGAATATTTGTCAGGGTCATATGATGCAATTTCAAGAGGCGATCGGGAAGGCTCACAGGTGGGATCCAAAATTATTTTGCCCTCTTCATTCACTGGAGGTCCAAGATACATGTATAGCCACTACTTGGATGCATTAGCGATATGTCGTGTGCTTGGCAGCCCACAATTTTTCATCACGTTCACTTGTAATGTCAACTAGGGGTGGAAATGAGCCGAGCCGCTCGTGAAAAGCTCGGGATCGGATCGGTAAAAAGCTCGAACGAGTCGAGCCTAAACGAGCTCGAGCCCGAGCTCGAGCCTAAGTTGCAGCTCGTTTATTAATCGAGCTCGAGCTCGAGCTTTACATAAAAAGCTCGTTTGGGCTCGCGAGCCTAAACGAGCCTAAACAAAAATATGATATTTTAACTTATATACGAGCCGAGCTCGAGCTTATTAACGAGCTCAATAAAGATATATTATGAGCCGAGCTCGAGCTCGAGCCAAGCTTTAACTTTTCATGGCCAAATCGAGTAAACGAGCCGAGCTCGAGCCGAGCCCGAGCCTATATAATATTCCACGAGCCGAGCTCGAGCTTAAAGTTTAAGGCTCGAAACGAGCCGAGCTCGAGCTCGAGCCTTTTAAAACTTAAACGAGCCGAGCTCGAGCTCTGGCAGGCTCGGGCTCGGCTCGGCTCGTTTCCACCCCTAATGTCAACTAGCCTGAAATAACGCGATACATGGCATCATTTCCTCACTTGAATGCATCAGACAGAGCCGATATAATATGCAGGGTGTTTGAGCAAAAGATTAAAGCGCTGATCAAGTTTCTGAAAGAAAAGCGAACCTTTGGCCGTGTGACAGGAGGTATGCCTCTCCTCTTTGCAAAATTTTCCAGCTTCTAGGCCTTACAAATTTTTTTACGCATTCAGATTAGCATCACTATATATTTGCATGATACATTATCTTCCAGTATTGTGCTAATTCCTGTTTCTATGCGCTTTGCTATACAGTTTTGTACACCGTTGAGTTCCAAAAGCGTGGCCTACCGCATTGTCACACTTTTGTGGCTTTCTGCAGCAACCAGAGCACAAAATGCAGAAGATATCGACCAATATATTTCTGCAGAGTTGCCCGATCCAGCCGCCGATCCCCGCGGCTATAAAGTTGTTTCGGACATGATGATGCATGGACCATGTGGAAAAGCCAATCCGGCTGCACCATGTATGCAAGACGGCGAGTGTACAAAAAACTTCCCAAAGAAATACAACAATGAAACATTCTTTGATGACAAAGGGCGTGTGCATTACCGAAGACGAGACACAAAGATTTATGCCACTAAATACAGTCTAAAGCTAGACAACAGCTACGTGGTGCCATATAATCGATCATTGTGCTTGGCCTTCAATGCACATATCAATGTTGAATACTGTGGGTGAAGCATGCTTATAAAATATCTATTCAAATATATATCTAAAGGGACAGATCGAATATTTGCACAAGTGACCAGGTGTGTTGGTGATGCATCTACCTCAGCAGTGCAGCGGCGGCCATGCATTGATGAGATACAGAATTTTCTTGATGGTTGTTTCATTTGTCCTCATGAAGCATGTTAGAGGATCTTGAAATTTAAGATACATAGTAGAGAGCCAGCAGTCCAGATACTTTCAGTGCACCTTGAAAACATGCAGCATATGACCTTTCGAGAAGGAGAAAATTTGGAGTCAGTTGTGAATCGGCCAGGTCGTAAACTAACAACACTCACAGAATGGTTCACTTACAATATTGAAAATGAAGATGGCAGACATTTGACTTACTTGGAATTTCCATCACAGTTTGCTTGGTATGAAGATAGAAAATCATGGTCACGCCGGAAGAATAATAAATACTCTGTTGGCCGCCTTGCATATGTGCATCCAAGCTTAGGAGAGCTTTTCTACTTGAGAATGTTGTTGTGCCATCAAAAAGGGTGTAGAGGCTTTCCAGAAGTACAAACAGTCAACAGAATTATGTACCCCACATACCGAGCTGCATGTCAAGCTCTTGGATTGCTTGGTGACGATAAAGAATGGGACACAGCCCTTGAAGAATCATGTGTATCAGCATCATCACCAGAGCTAAGATTCCTGTTTGCCCAGCTACTTACTCATTGTGAGGTGGCAAACCCTGTTGAGTTATGGAATAAATATTGGCAAGAAATGGGCAATGATATTCCGAGGGTTGTTTCACAGTATGTGCGAATTCCCAACTACTATGTAAATGATGCAGAATTACAAGGTTATATATTATATGAGTTAGAAATTCTGTTAAGCAGTTGTGGCAAATCAGTTCAAAACTATGGGTTGCAACGACCTCCAAAAGAACTCCTTGATCAGCTAAACAACCGGTTGCTAATGGAAGAAAAGAATTATAATAGGCGAGCGCTAGCACAAGAAAGCAATGAGTCAGTACCCAAGTTAAATGCTCAGCAAAGGAGGATTTATGACCTCATCATAAATGCTTCTACAACATCTGTGCAAGAATTGATCTTTGTGTACGGTCATGGAGGAACAGGAAAAACATTTTTGTAGAAAACCCTTATCAGCACTCTACGATCTCAAGGTAAAATTGTCCTCGCAGTTACTTCCTCAGGCATCGCTTCTCTTCTTCTTCCATCAGGGCGGACTGCACATTCAAGATTTAAACTGCCGCTTGAACTCACAGACGAAACACTTTGCAAGGTATAAAAGAATACTCATATTGGAAACCTATTGGCAGAGACAGATTTGATTATTTGGGATGAAGCGCCCATGAATGATGTTTTGAGGCATTGGACAGAACCCTTAGAGACATACTTGATGCACCTGACACTCTCTTTGGTGGTAAAACAATCATTTTAGGGGGAGATTTTCGCCAAACGCTGCCAGTCAAAAAAGGGGCACCAAAAATGGAAATTATCGGAGCATCTATTGCAAAATCATACCTTTGGTCCCATTTCAGCCTGATGACGCTTAAAGAAAACATGAGACTATTTCGATATGATTTGAATCTAGCTCAGCAGAGCTTAGCACATTCATTTGCTTCATGGCTGCTTGATATTGGTAACGGTGAAATTGGCGATCCAGACGAAGAAGATAGCAGAAACACCGCGTGGGTAGAGATTCCTGAGAGATACTGTATAGAAGATGACGAGCACGGCCTCTCTAACCTCATAGATTTCATCTATGACCAAAGCACACTTCAAACCCCTTCAACGATCACTCTACAACAAAAGGCCATTGTGTGCCCAAAGAACGAAACTGCAGACATTATTAACTCACAAGTTCTATCAATGGTTGGAGGTGAAACTACAACTTACGCAAGCCATGATATAGCCATTCCTGTTAATGGTAGTGGCGCTGAAACAGACATGTTGTATCCTGCTGAGTATCTAAACACGTTTAGCCTGCCCGGTTTTCCCCCACATCAATTAGAGCTTAAACTTGGTGCACCGGTGATGCTACTTAGAAATGTTAGCTTGGCAGGCGGTTTATGCAACGGGACACGCATGATAGTGACACAGTTAATGTCAAGACTTATTGAAGTGCAGATAATCACAGGAACAAGAGTCGGCGAAAAAGTTTTTATACATAGAATACCTTTGATCCATACAGATCCAAATCTTCCATTCATTTTTAAACGCCACCAATTTCCAATTAAACTTTGTTACGCCATGACGATCAACAAAAGTCAAGGCCAATCTCTTAACAAAATTGGTGTTTACCTTCCGCAGCCGGTTTTTGGCCATGGCCAACTCTATGTAGCTCTTTCTAGAGCTACATCTCCTCATGGGTTAAAAGTGCTAATCAAACAACAAGAAAATCGAAAACCGCATGAGACTAAAAATATAGTTTACAAAGATTTTTTGAAAAAAATAAACAGCACAGATTCTTTACCCCAGCATCCTCACATCCTTTAGTATCTAGAATTTTATAGCTTGCTTAGTGTTTTTTTTTTTTTTTTTTTTTTATTTATTTTTTTTTTTTTATACTTTCTTTTTCTTTTATTTTTTATGCCTTCTTTTGCTGTGTTCTTTTTCAGTTTGCTATTTGCAATTGTCAAAACCTTCTTTAGATCTCTTTTGTCTCTTTATTAGCTATCTAACATACAAGTTTTACAATGCATAGACAAGTACATGACAATAGCATTTTAGATAATAAGAATGCATCCACTTTTCATGATTGTTGTCTTTAAGAATCACATAACAACTGCGTGTCTAAACCTTTGTTTTCATAAAACTATGCTAACATTTATGACATAGAGGTATATTCTATAGGCAGCTTCCCTATTTGATAATTGCCATCACGCTGCTACTTATATAATTTCTCTCTGTGTCAGGTCAGTTAATTCGTTCTTTTTTTATAACTAACTTTTATTTGTTATGTTTAACCAGTTAAATGGAACAAAGTACACCAACTGAGATGCAAGATTCACGTGAAGAGCAAATCAGTGAAACTACCAACACTGCACTTACTGAGGTGTGGAATGAATCTACCAGCACTACACATAGAGGTATATTCTATAGATGGTTGAAAGTAGCAACACACTGCCGGTTGCGATGATTGTTGAGTTAAGACCAACATCTTATGGGAAAGCGATTGAAGGTAGAGTCTGTAGAAAATGGGTCTCAACAAGCTATGCAAAAAAGACTGAAGGTGTATTTTCTCCTAAAAAAAAGAAACAGCGTTTTGTTGCATTTTGGTAGATCAAGAGGTACATCAAAATTCATGTGCCTTAAACAAAACACGTTAACCACTTAAATTTATATAACAACATATGCATATTTGCAGGGCAATGCTATACAAGCAAATATGAATGTCAAAGAGATTGATTACTTTAACCCAAAAATCAAAGTGGGCTGCACATACAGAATCTCAGAATTCATGTGTGAACCAACAAATCCTTACCAGCAAACAATCGACAACAAAACAAGCCTAAAGTTTGGGAAAATCACGAAGTTCGACACCATAACAGTCCCAGGCATTCCATACCACTACTTTAACTTTGTTTCGTACAACCAACTTCAGTCTAGAATTCCTAAAGAAGATGACACAGGGAAAATACAATATCCAATCGTGACAGGTCCTCTTTTTACTCTAATAATTTTGCCACAAAAAAATTTATAGAGATTGTAACACCAACCTACATGCAGATTTCATTGGATGCCTGCGATCAGTTGGTGAGGCCAAGTACAAACAAGAAACCAGCCAAGAGGAAACTATCTTCAGAAAAGTGGACATTGAAACCTTAAGGTATCTAACGTTCTCTTAAAAAGTTTTTATAAAAATATTAATGCCTATCATGATTTTCCATTTTTTTAACAACTTCCTCATATTGACAGCGGTAATATCATAGAGTTTACAATGTGGGATGACATGGCAGACAAGTTCGAAGATGATATGCCTGAAATAATCGAGAAGCCAATTATAATTGCAGTGACCTCTTGCCGAGTGACAAGATACAGAGGTATTCCATCCGTACTTTAAATAACCTTTTTTATAGAAACACCAATAAACATACAGATATTTCATCAGTACCTTTGTCTATGCAAATGATGATTTATTGATCGACTTTTAAACACTACCATGACAGATTATCAGCTGACGGCAACCTCAGCAACAAAGTATTACTTAAACCCAACCATACCAGAAGTGGATCAGCTGTGAGCACAGTAAGATGCTTAAAACCAATATCTCAATATGATTTCATGCTTAGTTAACAATTTAGCAAAATATATTTCTTATAACTTAACAAATAAATCAAATCAAACAGATACAAGGCAAAATACTAGGCCAATCCACCACTCCGCATCTGCAAAACACCATATGAAGACATTAAAAAAGAAAAGTTCCGAAACAGATTCCCTTTAAAAACACTTTTGAAGCAGGATCCAGAAACATACAGGGTAAATCTTATATGATGCATACAAGTTTTGGCCAAAAAATTTATCTGTGTGTCAAAATTTGCAACACCATTTGCAGGGAGTCAAATTTACTACCGAAGCAACAGTGACAAACATCAACATCAAAAGAGATTGGTTTTATATAGCTTGCACCAAATGTGCTAAAAAAGCAACAGAGGAAGATGGAATGTACCGTTGTTTGGATCATGGGATGCAAACAGAGCCATCCTATAGGTACATAAATCTTAATTCAGGTTTATTAAAAATTCCTACAAAAAATTAGAAGTATTTAAACAAAATAAAAAATATTTTGTAGTTTCACTTCCTTAAAAATATGCAGGTACAATTTTAAAGCGTTTATCACAGATCCGTCTGCAACGGCTCCCATCACTTTCTTTACTCCTAGAGCAGATGATATAACAGGATATCCATGTTCAGAATTGGTTGCAATGCACAAAGCAAAAGATCCACAGGAAATACCACCGAGATATTTGCAATTGAAGGGCAGAAAAATGTTTTTCAGATACATTTCAGCGAAACAGGCAAGACAACTGATTTTGTTCTTGACCAGGTTTTTGACAAAAAAAAAATAACCGTGAGAGCACACCCACACCAATAGAACTACAGACAGGTAACAACATCATTATTAAGAAGTTTTCCATCATTAGACATTACATTTATCTATGCAAATACTCACCACTTTCATCACAAATACTAGGAACACCACCAGCATCTCTTGCACTAACAGACAAGAAATATGAAGAAAAAAAGACTGCTGAAGAAACTAAAGCAAGACCAGTGAAGAGACAACTATTTCAAGATGAAGAGCCAAGTGAAAAAAAAAACAAAAAGGTAAGTGACATGAATTTATTTACCGTAAATACTAGCTTTTATTCAACTAAATATCTTACACTCAGCTACCATAACCAGTATAGTATTTTACACACATACATTGCACATACACATAACAAATAGCTTTATGAAACAAACACAACTTATATGACAATATAGCACAACACTTAGAAATCGATACTTCCTTTGAGCTTTAGACCAAACACATCCTTGGCACGAGCATTTAGATCCAGTTCATATGTCAATGTCACCATATGATTCACCTTTTCATCATCTTTCACTTGAACTTCTGTTAAATGGTCTGCCATATGTTGTGCATAAACATTCTCAACGCTTCTCAACTCTTCAATAAACCGAGCTCTTTCAGTAATAATACCAACCAATCTTAGACAAACCTCATTTATTTGTCTTGCCATTTGAATGTCTTCCATCGAAGATTGCTGACAATAGAAAGCTAACATCTCTCGCCAGTTACTAGAATTTGCATCAGCTTTCAGCTTCGCACATATAGGGCGCCTAAGCATTATACCTTTTTTATTTATGTAATGTGATTAAAATACTAAATTATGAAAAAAGAGCATAGAATGAGACTTTTAAATACACACACAACAAATAATGTTGTTTTTCACATGCATTTATCATACATGTTACACGTATACAATACCTAACCTTATAATTCAAACCTAATGGACAAATAAGTTACTATTTACATTGACATAAAGCTGATATGCATTACACATTAGCATAGACCTAATGTGCATCACACATTTACAATCAATGCTTTCAATTATAAGGTATATCAAATAGTTTTGCATTCACATAAAGCTGTTATGCATTGCACATTTACAGTCACTGCCCTGCTATTTCAGTATTTGGAAATCACTATTTATTCAGTCACTTTAAATTGCAGCCATACATTGACACCAGCCTTACTTTCCCCACTTACACACACTCACAAGAACTACTATTTGTAGAAATCCTTTACATTTCATACCTACCACCTATCTTCAATAACCCACTCATACAAAACCAAAATAATAATAATAATAATAATTTCTTAACACAAAAGCAAGGTTTTATTATCACCAATTATTCATACACATACATACAACATACATGACCAACATCAGCATACTTAACTAAACAACACACAACAAAATACAGTTAACTGAAAATCTACACAACCTTGCTAGCAACATGCTTCTAATCACTGGCTGCAAAACAAGTAGCCACTAACCCTTCAGATCCATCGTCCCTACATGACGCTCCTTTTCAACCCTTCCTTCACGAGCTAGATCCAAGACACCGACCAATGTAGCTACAATTTGTCGATCTCTTTCCTGTGTCTCAACCATACACTCCACTGCGTCAGGAGCGACATCATGAAATAAACCAAAAGATTGGCCCTCTTGAATTAATTGATCTCTTCTCTCGATATTAGTCTCAAGTTGAGCACATTTTTGCCCAATGTACACAATAAGATCCTCATTCTCTCTCCATTCTTGCACAAACACATATTTGAAGCAGTGTTGAAGCTGGTTGGAACCACACGCCACTTTTAAATGCTCAATATTTGGTCTTGCACCCATAATGGTTAGATAAAAGGATGATACAAACTACAGTAACAAATGCATCCTTATATAGCCAAAATAACAGCATAAAAAAAACAAAAAAAAAACAATAAAATATTATAAATAGTTAAATTCATAAAAAAAACACAACCTTTAATAAAAAAAAAACATAAATAAATACAAATGGCCACAATATTACATTCAAATCAAAACGTAAATAAACTTCTACTCACCAACACAACAACACCTAAAATCATAGTCACCACAGAATGTGTAAGGTGCCTAATGTATTCTCACATTATCTAATAGTAACTGCCATCCTTCCCTTTTAAACTCTTTTTTGCATTATTATTCTTATAGTTTTTTTATATTATGTTTATGCAGCAGCAGCTGACCCTTCAACTGCAAAAAAAGCAAGGACCAGAGCTGCCGCAAAAAAGCAAGACAACTAGGCGTTAAATTAGCACTGTAAATATTTAAACGGTTTGCTGCCGTTGTTAAAAACTAATATGTTTTGCACAATATTTGTGATCCACCAGCACAAATATACTACAAAACAACTACCTATAGCAGCCTGATAATCTTTTGTCACACACTTAAGCTTCAGCTGCACTATCTTTAGCTGCAGAACATCATATCTTTTGTATAGTTGTGACTATGTATCCATCCTAAGTATGGATATGCAACAGCTACATGCGTTGCTTTTTATGTACCATCATAACATGCAATGCATAACATCTTTATATGAATGCAACTTTGGAAACTTTAAACATTGTTGTTGCCATTCTTATTTTGCATCACTTCAAAACCCCTTCTTTAGCAACCCACCCCGCCGCAACGCGCGGGCTCTCCCCCTAGTTTGTTACAAAGTCAGAGAGATCGTTTATTCTTTAAAATAACGACATGACAAGCCACCATGAACATGTGTCTAGACTAGCCAACCTGGTAGGCTTTATAGTGTAAAATGACAAAGTCGAGATAGGATTAAACTAATGATGCATACATTCAATACACACGATTTTTTGAATTGTAAGAGGTTTTAAGTTTGAATCTCGTAAATTGAGACACTTTGGTGTTAGCTGTATTATTATTGTAACAACATTGAGATAAGAATGCCTAGCTTTACATTAGGTGTATATTTATTATAAGGAAAATGATTCTCATGCCTAAGTGATATGCCTAAAAATATGCCTAAACAACTCATTGTGTGACACATGGATTGCACTAAATCTTCTTTTTCATATCTACCATTGATCTAGTCAAGTGTCTCAATCTATTTGTTAAGCATAAAATTAGTCTTATGAGTTTGTCATGCCAATCATCACTCGTCTTGTGATTGTATTTGAAGTGTGATGTTTACTTGTCAAATTACGAAAGATGACTCAGATAGAGTTTAACTCGTACCAAAAATGTCACACCCCGCCACGGCGGAAACGCGCGGGTGTAACTTCATGGATATCATCACAACACCTGGTGTCAACATAGAGAACAACTACATGCACATAAATAGAGCAATGTTATGCTCATAGCTCGCACACGCCTTGGCTTAATTCTTTCCTTTCTACTCAACGCATCGGCCACCACAATCGCTTTTCCAGGATGATAACGAATGTCGCAGTCATAATCACTTAACAGCTCCATCCATCTTCTTTGACGCATATTCAACTCCTTCTGATTAAAAATATGCTGAAGACTCTTATGATCGGTATAAACCGTACTCTTCGTGCCATACAAATAATGTCTCCAATTCTTGAAAGCAAATACCACCGCACCAAGCTCTAGGTCGTGAGTAGTATAATTCTTCTCATGAACCTTGAGTTGTCGTGATGCATAAGCTATCACCTTTCCCCTTTGCATTAACACACATCCCAATCCTTGATTCGACGCATCGCAATATACGACAAAATCATCTGGCCCATCAGGTAATGTCAGAATAGGTGCATTACACAAACTATCCTTTAACGTCTGAAAAGCCACTTCTTGCTCATCTCCCCACTCATACTTTTTATTCTTCTGAGTCAACATAGTGAGAGGCTTAGCAATCTTTGAAAAATTTGCTATAAATCTCCTGTAGTATCCTGCCAGTCCTAAAAATGAGCGTATCTCAGAAGGTGTCGTAGGAGCCTTCCAATTCTTGACCGCTTCTATCTTGCTAGGATCTACATGTATACCTTCGCTATTCACTATATGACCCAAAAATTGCACCTCTTGCAGCCAAAATTCACATTTAGAGAACTTAGCGTACAACCTCTCATTTTCCAACAAACGAAGTATCAACCTCAAATGTTCCCCATGCTCTTCCTTCGACTTAGAGTATATCAGAATATCGTTGATAAACACAATTACGAATTTATCCAAATAGGGCCTACACACACGATTCATCAAATCCATGAATACCGCTGGTACATTAGTCAACCCAAATGGCATAACCGTAAATTCAAAGTGTCCATAACGAGTTCTAAAAGCTGTCTTGGGAATGTCCTCCTCATACACTCTTAACTGATGATAACCAGATCGCAGATCTATCTTTGAGAAAAATCTCGCACCCTGCAACTGGTCGAAAAGATCATCAATTCTAGGTAAAGGATACCGATTCTTCACCGTCAACTTATTCAACTCTCGATAATCAATACACATTCTAAACGAACCATCTTTCTTCTTAACGAACAAAACAGGCGCTCCCCACGGAGAATGACTAGGTCGAATAAACCCTTATCTTGAAGTTCTTTCAACTGTGCAGCCAACTCCTGCATCTCCGTAGGTGCCAATCGGTAAGGAGCTTTCGCTACCGGTGTTGCTCCAGGAATTAACTCAATACGAAACTCCACCTGTCGTATTGGCGGTAATCCGGACAAATCCTCAGGAAAAACGCCCGAAAACTCACATACAACTGGAATATCCCCCACTTTGAGTTCTCTAATCTTCGCACTCAAAAGGGATTTCGAATTCTTCTCCACGCTTTCTCCTTGTACTCGCAGCACACCACCACTCTCTAATGGAATTCGGACCACTTTCTCATGGCATATTACTTCAGCTTTATGCCTAGCCAACCAATCCATCCCTATTACCACATCAAAACTACCATGTCCTAAGGGTATTAAGTCAATCTTAAACGCAACACCCTCTAACACGATAACGCACTCACGTATAACTTTATCAACTTCTACTTCTATACCACTAGCTATTTCAATCAAAATACTAGGTCTAAGTTCACTAAACTTAACACCCAATATTCTAGCAAATTCAGCAGTAGCAAAACAATAATCCGCACCCGTATCAAATAACGTAGTAGCATAATGACCATTGAGAGAGAACGTACCAGTAACAACATTCGGGTCTTGGTGCGCCTCACTTGCATTCACTGTAAATGCCTTTCCCCTAGCTGCATTTCTATTAAACCCTTGTCCTTGTCCTCCTTCAATAGCCAACTGACTCCCAGGCTGTCCAAACATTCCAACAAGTTTGGGACACCAGTTTCGCATATGATCAACACTACCACACTCATAGCATGCCCTGCGATAAACCCCTGCGCCAACTGAGTTGATTGGAGTCGCTTGAGTAATCACCGCACGACATTCCCTAGCAAAGTGTCCAGGTTTGCCACACCTGAAACACCCACGACATGATGTGTTCTCGAGATGACAGTAACCACACTTAGCACATCTAGGGGTATTACCAACATTTCCCTTCTTCTCATTATTACCAGTCACAGCCGTAGAAGTTGTTCCCACATAACCCGCTGCCTTCATAGGATCCGTTGCTACAAACCCCTTTCCTTCTCTTGCTTTCTTATTGTCACCACTAAAACCAGCTGTCTTAGTAGTGTCAACTTCCTCTGGCTTCTTCTCTCCCGACTTTGCCAGTGTTCCACTCCTAACTGCTTCATCCGTCAGTGCCCCAGCCTTTTGAATAGCACTTAGAAGCGTTGTCGGCTCAGTCGCCCTAACCATCGAACGGATATGTGGAACCAATCCACGGATATACTTCTCAATACGCTTCGATTCAGGAGTTACTAAATGAGGAACCATCCTAGCTAACTCATGAAACCTATCAATATACCCCATATGATTAGCTCCAACCATAGTATGATTCCACAACTCTTCTTCCAACTTTTGCAGCTCATTGACTGGGCAAAACTCCTCCGTCATTAAGGCTTTGAAGTCCTCCCAAGTCATACCCAAAGCCGCAACTCGTCCCCTAGCCTGAAGTTGCGTGTTCCACCAGGTCAACGCCTTGTTAACCAAAGAACTAACTGCATACTTAACTTTCTGGCCCTCACTACATCCACTTATATCCATCACAGACTCCATTTTCTCTATCCATCGAGTGAGTGCAATCGCACCACCCTTTCCATCAAATTCCTTAGGCTTACAGGCCATGAACTCCTTGTAAGTACACCCGTTATTTCCGCTTCCGCCACTTCCAGCACCATCAGGATGAGCTTCACTGCCTATCTGCGCACTCAATTGAGTCACTAGTTCAGGCATTAAAGCTTCTAGCTGCTGGTTGATCATTTGCTGAAAGATAGGGTTGCTATCCCCAATAATAGGTGTCGACTTCTTGGACTTCTTGGGTGTCCGGTAAGCTCCGCTCATAGGTGACTTAGTGATAGGTCGTCTTGGTTTCCTTGGCGCCATTTCCTAAACACGCATGACAATAGAACCATTAGAGACCATTCACAAGATTCCACAATCTCCATAATCCTACTCAATCATCTACCACACATAAGCATATCACCATTGATTCAATGTAACATTGGCTGTAAGTCCACATATGTCGTGATACATTTATAATTGTGTTGGCCACCCACAATTTTAGATGTATCCTTCCACCTGTGTACTTACTTCCAAAGCCACACCTAACAATAGTAACATCTTATAACAAATAGCACGCAATCAATACTAACCAAAATATACTCCCACAATACACATAATATACACACCATAAATATCCAAACTCGCCCAAGGCTTCTCATTAAAACACGGGATAAATCCCAAAAATCCGAAGGAATTCACATTCCAACATACAATCAATGTCAAAACAACTCAACAAAACCATAAAACATTAAAACATAACATTAAAAACAAGTCGTACGCAGTTCGAGTCCTATCTAAGACCTAAAACGGTGTACGTGCAGTGGACTCTAAGTCTGAATCCACTTCCTCCTCCTCGCTCACCCACCCATTCCTATTTCCATGATTCGGTGGTAACCATCCTCATGATCTCTTAACTCTTCATCTATCATATCCACAAAATCATACAATCCTCGGGGTCTCGCCCAAACTACCCCATCATCTTCCAAAAACTGAGGACACTTGCACGGGTACTTGGTGGTGAAGCCTTCCTTATCAGCTACCTTTGTCTCATATCTCTCCACCAATTCCCCATTCACATTCTCCAGTGTCATCTTCTCCTCAATCACACATGGTACCATGCTAGCGGGGACCAATATCCTCCTGTTGGTTCTCTTCATCTTCCCAACTCTCTTGCATCCCTTAGCAACTACAGTAGCCCAACGAAGTGTCTTTCTTGTAGGAGGTGCCATTCTATAAATGACACACGCACGTTGCTAAGTACAGGGTTCGATAGACGTTCAAAAACTCAATAAAATAACTCATAGTTTAAGAAAATAAACATGTAAGATATTATACTTACACATAGGTCCTAAATGCAACTATATGAGGGACTCCTAAGCTATAGTCTAGGTTAAACCACCTAATTCTCTATAACCAAGGCTTTGATACCAATCTGTCACACCCCGCCACGGCGGAAACGCGCGGTTGTAACTTCATGGATATCATCACAACACCTGGTGTCAACATAGAGAACAACTACATGCACATAAATAGAGCAATGTACCAACACACAGTGTTGTAACAATACCTGAAAATAAACAAAATAAAATTCAAAAGGTAACTTCAATAAGTTTGAAAGTACCAAACATAAAACATAAATGTATCAAATCCAAAACCAAATAAAATCAAATCCCGAAACATAAATAAGTCTCCATGCAACTAAGTCTCGCCTAATTGCTGCCTTCAACTTTGGCCTTAGAATGCTCACCTGAAAATGATGCTTAAAATGTCAATATAACGTTGGTGAGATTCATAGGTTTTAGACTCAACACACAAGGCAACCGAATTTACTGTGATTACAAAATATAGCTGGACAAATAATTATAGTTATCATAAAGCTACATGCATTTGCAAGTCAATTTTCCACACGCAAAGGCAACAACACTCATAAGGCAACCATTAGGGCGGCTCGTGTCCCCCGATCCCATAATCATCAATTAGGTCGCATGCGCGAGCAACATGATAAGCATCCTCCTAATTGGATCCCAAAACATATCATCAATTAGGTCGCTATCCTAATTGGATCCCAAAAACATATCATCAATTAGGTCGCTAACCTAATTGGATCCCATAAACATATCATCAATTAGGTCGCTAACCTAATTGGATCCCATAAACATCCACACAAGCAAATAATCACACATAGCATACATACGATAACATTATAAGTCCAAGCTCTTTAATACCACACACATAATCACAGTAAACCAAAACATTTAAGACAAGCATCATTCCCATCCCAAGTTTAAAACAAAGTAAAAATATGGGACTATGAACTCACCTTAAACTCCGCAGCTCCACAAAAACCATTCACAATCTATAGCACACAAAAATAATCCACATT
This sequence comes from Artemisia argyi, assembly GCA_030686995.1. Taxonomy (NCBI): domain Eukaryota; kingdom Viridiplantae; phylum Streptophyta; class Magnoliopsida; order Asterales; family Asteraceae; genus Artemisia; species Artemisia argyi. The sequence continues at coordinate 44,472,511 of CM060708.1, forward strand.
ACACAAGGTCAAGCTAAAAGCTACAACCCATGTAATACACATATGATGGATGTCTAAGACTCATATGACCCACCATGGATCTCCTAGACACCATACTAACCACTACCATAACTTAATACTCACTAAATCCCTTGCACTCTAAAACTCAGAAAACGCAGAATTTTTGAGTACATTCACTCACATGAAATCACAACAAATAAAGCTTAACAACTCACACCAAAAATTTAACATGGTCTCTCATAAGCATAGAAGCTAATCCCAGAAGGCCATGGACCAATAACACACACAAGTACTCATAGAAAATTCAAACTTGTCAACTACTCAAATTCGGATCTGAACGCACACCAAAAAGTTTTGATTTTTAATAATTACTTTCACAAGTTTTTATCGTGAATCCTCTTCGTGGTAGTATAATATAACCTAAAACTTAACTATTCCAGAAGACCAAGTCAAAATACCACTTTTACAACCACATGCCAACCTCAAACTTTTACCCAAAATCTGTCCCAGTTTGACAGCTTTGACACCTTAAAAAAGAAAAATCAGAAGACCGACTTCCCGACCTCAAAATTGATCGTGGCTGGACTTTTTGGAAAACTCTTTCATTATACTAGAATTTAGACCTAAAATTTGTGATCTAACTCATAACCATCTGTTATGTACACTCACATCTTTACAGCCTTACAAATCTGTCCAAACCCTAACTCAACAACTAGCATGTTTTACGCTCAATTCCCTTAACCATTAACCATAATATTAACATCTAATCATCCTAATATGTTTTACTTCAATAATTTACAGAAGTATATAAACCCTAGATTCCATCATATTAATTATTACATGAATCATAACAATAATTGATTAATTACACATAAGGGTTAAAGATTTTACCTTGATTCTTGATTATTGTTAGACAATTATGAAACCCTAATTCTTCCTCTTGGATCCCCCTTTGTGTCGAATTATTATGCAGGAAAAAGGGATAGGGGAGTTTTGATTTTGTATTTATAATTAATTTAGATAATCCCTAAGGCTTAGAGTTGTATTTGGTATCAAATTTGGTTTCCATTTTTCCCCCTACTACCCTTAATCGGCCGCCCCCCTCCTAATAATATTTATTTATTTATTTTTATTATTTACTTTATTACACTCAAAACCTCATACTTTTCATATTTTATGTATTCCCATAACAAAACCTAACGTCTTTCGCGATAAACCTTAATTTTACGACAAACCGGAAAATATTCATTTTCAAAATAAAGTTTCCAAAAATAGATTTTTACACACTCCATAAGCATTTCCTCACAAAAACAACATCCCCGTAACTTACTAACGCTCAATAACTTGAACGAAGACTCGTTACGCAAAAACTCAAAACGCCAAATATACACAAGTCATTTCTACACCACATAAGTGATCAAAATGAACTTTCCCAAAATCAACATCATCAAAAATCACAACAACAACCACAACGCGAGGGGATTTAGTGCTAACTCAAATACTAACCATACTATAACACACAATAACACCCATATAACTACCCAAACACACCAAACAAAGTTAGATTAACTCGAGGCTAAAAGTCTAACTAACCTGCTAAAATCACGGTTGTTACAAAAAAAGTATTGAAAATTATACATATAGCGGTATTTGATAGCGTATTATCAGAAAGAGAGCCGTATTTTTACTGGATTTAGATTTCAAAGCTTTTCACTAGTATTAGATACAAATTATAATGTTTAAAAACAAATTATCTCAAAACATCAATTTTGTAAAAATAAAATTGATATTTTAAGACTGATTTTGTTTTATAAATATTGTAACTAGTAATTGCAACCAAAAAATAAACCATAACAATGACTTTGGTTAGCCAAGAAACATGGGTTTCATTAATTGTTTGGCATCATTTTATAATGATCTCAACCTTCGTCATTTGGTTCATGAGGGCAATGTGGGATGCAAATACCCTACTCTAGTCACTACTGAAAAAAAATTGAACCAACAGTGTTCGATGAGAGAACTGCAAAAATCATCCTTAAAGTTTGGCCAAATTGCACGTTTCATCCCTAAAGTTTGTAAAGTGCAAGGATCGTCCCTGTGGAGAAAACTTTGGTGCAAATATCGTCCCCACAGGGATGATACTTGCACCAAAGGTTTCTCCCAAAAGGACGATACTTGCACCAAAGGTTTCCCCACAGGGACGATCATTGCACTTTCCAAACTTTAGGGATGAAAAGTGCAATTTGGCCAAACTTTAGGGACAATTTTTACAATTCTCTCTTGTTCGAATAGAAAACTTACAAATCTACAAAGCAGTTTGTTATGAACTTGATCCAAATATTGGAAATGTTACCCAACCATTGCTACCTGAACGTTAAACAACAACTTTTTTTTACTCCATTTTTAATATATGGATTCAAAGCAATTAATAACTAAATTCACTTAACCAACCATGACCCCAACAAAGTTAAGTCAAGCCCAACTCAATATATCGAGTCGGTCAATATTTTTCTTGAATAGTCGAGCCGGGCCAAGCTCATAATGTATCGGTTAAGAAACCAAGCTTGAGTTTGAAAATAAAGGCTCAATTGAGTATGCTTGGAGTATTGTAACTGAGTCGAGCTCAGTCTTAGAAGTATATCGACCCGACTTAACTTGATTACACCCTTGGGCATTAAGATGGTAACATACATGTCATATAATTACTAGGGAAAACGAGGGGGTGTTTGGCATTAGTGTGGGGTTGGATAAGACTTTCTAGTGATAGCAATTTAGATGCGTTGGCCGAATTACATGTATTGTTACAATCTTGTTAGAAACGAATGTGGGAGTTGAATGATAATGAACTAATGGAGTATTTACATGAAGTCACTGATGTAATGTTTGTTTTGTTTTATATGAAAGGAACTTATGCAATATGTTTCTCGAGTCTCAACGCCTTTTAAATTTTAATGTTAATAAGTATGAGAGATTGTTGGTTTTATAATATAGCGAAGCACGCCTTCATCCTTCTTTGAATATCGAATCATAAAATTCATTTTTTGTGCAATTATGCAACACAATCTAAACACTGTTGTACATCGAACATAGCCTTGGAAGAAAGTAGAACACATATCATTTCCTTACTATTAAAAGACCACTACAACACAACTGGAGGAATAAGTTTTTGTCTTATGCTGGAAGGCTTCTTCTCTTTGTTGCAGTCCTTGAATCCATTCATGTATACTGGTCATCTGTTTTCTTAATTCCAGCTAAAACCATTAAGGAGATTAATAAAATTCTGAAGGGATTTCTTTGGAACCAAGGTGAGTCTTCTAAAGGAAAGGCTAAAGTTGCTTGGGATACTATTTGTAGACCAAAAGATCGGGGGGGCCTGGGTCTCAAAGATTTGCAAAAATGGAATGAAGCAATGTTGGCTAAGCATATCTGGAATATTGCTATTAAAAAATATACTTTATGGACTCAATGGGTGCATACAGTGAAATTAAGAGGCAAAAGTATTTGGGAGATAAATATTGATGATGGGGATAGTTGGGGTTGGAAAAATCTACTCAAGATCAGGGACAAAATAAAAAATCATGTCAAAAATCTGGTTAACAATGGTAGAGATACTTCAATGTGGTACGATAATTGGAGTGAGATGCGTCCTCTGATTCAATACATAACCCATAGAGATATATATGATGCTAGACTCCCTTTGAATATTAAGGTTAGTGATATGATGCAAAATGGGAAATGGAAATGGCCACAAGATTGGTATGATAAGTTCCCTCTAATAACTAATATTGAAGACCCATAATGATTGTAATGATACAGTGTGTTGGATTAGTAAGAATGAGGAGAAAGTTAGTTTTTCAGTCAAAACTGCAACAATTGATTTGAGTACAGAAGTGCCAAAAGTAAGCTGGTGGAGATTGATCTGGTATGCATAATGCATACCTAAGCATTCATTCATTTACTGGTTAGCTATACAAAATAGATTGAGTACTCAAGATAAGATGGCAAAGTGGTGTCTCTACACTGTCAATAGATGCCCATTGTGTCAAAATGATAATGAAGATTTACAGCATCTATTCTTTCAATGCAAATTTTCTTCTGAGGTATGGAGTAAAGTAAAGGAAATGGTTGAGATCCACTATTAGGTATGTAATTGGCAAGAACTGATTAGAAGATTTGCTAATGATTGTGTGAATAAGAACATTGGATGGGTTGTTAGAAGATTGACACTTGCAGCATGTGTCTATTTCATTTTGCAAGAGAGAAATGGAAGGATCTTTAAAGATGTACATAACAGCAGTAAAGAGGTCTACAATAGAATTGTGGAAAATGTTAAGTACAAGCTAAATGGGATAACTGTGAAAGATAGTCTGAATGTGAGAAATGTAGAAGCTAAATAGAAGATTAAATGCAAAAGATTGGTAAGTAAAGATTGAGCCAGGATGTATGCTTATGGATAGTATTCCTTCTAAATAGCTTTGATGCCTAAACACTATATGATGATCTGTTTGATGAATGCAGGGGTATTTGGGTTAGAAAAATGGTTATATGCAGTTTTGGTTTTTTACCATAGCAGGCTCAGATCTTTTCTCATAGATCTTGGAGTCTATGTTTAAAACTCACTACACATTGATGGCCTTGTATCTTTTTTTTTTTTTTGAGTTGTTTTCTCTACTAAGCTTCAATGACAATTTCATTAGGCGTTTGTTAGGTAAATGAGATTGTGTTGTTAAGCTTTCTAGGAAAATATCTTAATAAAAAGTCCATAAAGTAGGTTTCCAATGTGAGTAGGGTAAGTGAGTTTGGTGGGCAGTGTATGAAGATAGGAATAGCGAGGAGTGAAAGATGAACCTACTTGGTCCTATATATACACTGCCAAAGGAGGTAATGGTGGTACTCACTGTAAGGAGTGTGTTCCTAACTATGTGAAGCCATTGTAGTAAATCGAAATGTAGCATAGTTGGTATAGCCCTTACTGCGGAGAGGTTATGGGTGCCTAGTGATGCCATGCTCTTTTTCTGCCTTGGTTATTGTGGTGGCAGGTTGAATGATCAAGGTGGAGAGAGCTTGAAAATATTAAGGTGAATCTTATATAAGGCTGACAGAATGCTTGTTTGAGAATGATGAACTTGTTTCAGCATGATGCAGGATGTATAGTTTGTTATCAGTTAGTATGATGTACTATCAGATATACTTGTTTCTGGGTTCTGTCCAAAACAGAGTATATATAGCTAGCATTGTACAAATTTTGGAGTTAATAAAATATTTCACCTTTGCAAAAAAAAAAAAAAAAAAAAAAAAAAAAAAAAAAAAAAAAAAAAAAAAACCACTACAACAATTGCATCAACCTGCTATATATAGCATGAAGAATCTTTTTTTTACAAGTTAAACAACATCAAACAAATGCAAATTTACCACAACGACCCGATATAAACAAAATGCACCATTGCAATTTTACAGTACACTGATTACAAAGATGACGCGATGGTCTTTGATCAGATTGCTTGTTTGATGAAAGCTTTGTCTTCATCAATTTTCTTCTTCTCTTGAGGATCTTTTGTTTTCTCATTTCTTTTCTCCTCCAACACACATCCAAAGATCTCTATCGGCTCCCATCCATGAGGATCGATTTCTCCGGCTTCGGGCCCATATTTCTCTTGCTTTTTTTTATTAAGGTAACCTATAAAACATCAGGAATGACAGTTTGTTAGAGAAAAGATTAATACTACTTGGATAGAGGCTTTAAAATAATGTGTTATGTTAACAGAAACATTTTTCAAGCAAAGGGAATAAGTTCTAAAAATATAGTTTGCGTAATCATTTAACTATATATGCATGGCTCACTAAAGTAATTATGTAACTCAAATGAAACTCGGCTTATTAAGCACACTATGTTCGATCTCGTTGATACACAGTCATATCTCTCGAGTCTTGTCGATCATTATATATAACGAGGCTTAGGCTCGGACTCTTTTAAGCTCAATTCATTCGAACTATTAAACAAGGCTTCGGCTCAAACTCACTTAAGCTCATTTCATTCGAACTTAGTCAAAAGCTCATTTCATTCAAACTTAGTCAACTTTTAACGATCCAATCTTAAGCTTTTCACTAGTATTAGATACAAATTATAATGTTTTAAAAATCAAATCATCAAAACACATCAATCTCTTTTCATAAAATGAAACTGATGAATTTAAAGGCCTTGATTAATAAATATTATAACTAGTAATTGGAGCCAAAATATAAACGATGACAAAGGCTAACATAAGAAGCCAAGAAATACGTGTTTGATGTAATGTTTGGCATTTCGTTTTATAATAATCTCCACCTTGGTCATTTGGTTCATGAGGCAATGTGGGATGCAAATACCCCTACTCTACAGTCTACACTACTGAAAACAAACATATTCACGCAAATGAGGAGTTTATAGTACGTTATGAACTTGATCACAAGGCACCAAATCTACACCAATAATCCAAAAACTAGAAATGTTACACAACCATTGCTACATGAAGCGGTTGACCGGGGCGAGCTCAAAATGTATCGGGTAAGAAACCAAGCATGAGTTTGAAAATAAAGGCCCAATTGAGCGCACGTGAAGTATTGTAACTGAGTTGAGCTCGAGCTTATAATTGTATCGACCCGACTTAACTTGAATACACCCTTGGGCACTAAGACGCTAACACATCTGTCATGTATGTAATAGGGAAAATGAGGGGGGGGGGGGGTTGGCATCGTGTACAGAGTTTGATAAGACTTTCGAGTGATTGCACTTTAGATGCGTTGGCCGAATTACATGTATTGTTACAATCTTATTAGAAACGAATGTAAAAGTTGAATGACAATGGACTAATGTAGTATTTACAAAGTCACTTATGTAATGTTTGTTTTATTTTATATGAAAGGAACTTATGCAATATGTTTCTCGATGCCTTTTAATGTTAGCAAGTTTGAGAGATCGTTGATTTTTGATATGGCGAAGCACGCCATCATTCTTCTTCTCATATCGAATCATAAAAACTCATTTTGTGAGCAATTATGTATGTATCAATATAAGATTTGTTGTACATGGAACATAGGCTTGGAAGAAAGTAGAACACATATCATTTCCTTACCTGTTAAATGACCACACCAACAATTACATCAACCTTCTATAGCATAAAGAATTTTTTTTTTCTTTTTCTTTTTCTTTTTCTTTTTCGATATAAACAAAATGAGCAGTTGCAAATTTACAGTGCATTGATTACAAAGACGGCGGGGATGGTCTTTGATCGGATTGCGTGCTCTTTTATTTTCTCCTCCAACATATATTCAAATATCTCTATCTGCTCCTCATCCATGGGGACCGAATTCTACGGCTTTGGAAAATATCTCTCGTCTTTTGTATTTAGGTAAATAATAAAAAACCAAAGTATAATGTTAACAGAAACATTTTTCGACCCCCTTTGGCATCTCATTTTATAATCGTCCCCACCTTGGTCATTTGGTTCATGTGGCAATGTGGGATGCAAATACTCCTATTTTACACTACTGAGAAGAACAGAATCAACATTGTTCGAATAGAAATCTTACAAATCTATAAAGCAATTTAAACTAGATCACAGTACTGTTGGCGTATGTGTCCGAACGGTACACACCCTTCGGACTTCTCGCCCGGCTCCGGTAATGAACCCTCCGGATTCTGTACCAAATCCGGAAGGTAGAATGAAGACATCATTCTATCCGAGGGCCTCTCTTTTACACGAAGGGAAATAGCATTAATTACAGTCATGCCACCATCCCAGATTTTCAGGGATTATGTTACCCACGTGATCTGACACCTACCTACTAACACTGTGCGCTCCTTCCCGAGGCAGAGCAGGTAAGAGAACAAGGTAGTATAAATACCCTCACCTTATTTATGTCACACAACTAACACAACTAATACACACACATTGCATTTACTCTCACTTACTCCTTTACTCTACGTATCATACATACTTACTCTCACACCGGAGGTTGGTCCTGGGATAACACCCGGGGCGAGCCTAACGTGTGATTCTTGTGTGCAGGATTCTACACCTATCCGAAGATCCCGCACAAGAAGTAATTCCTCGCAAGATTTTACCTTAACAAATTGGCGCCATCCGTGGGACCTGTTATTCATTCTACCTGAGAAAATGAATGGTCCTCCTCCCCCACCCTTCCATACCCCACTTTCTTCAGCCGGAGGGAGTGGAGCAAACACCAACCCAGATAACACAAACAACCATAATAACCCGGAGAATGATTCCCCAAACCTTCAAGAGTTAATCCTCGGGCAAATGGCATTCCTGACCGAACTGATCAGGAAGCATAATGCTTTAGGAGAAAATGTGCTTAGACCGATACGTCTGGATTTCGGGGATGAGGGAAACGAAGTTGCCCGGAGAGATAAGGTAGTTGAAGTGGACGAAGATTTAAGTAAGCCGTTCAAGGAGGTATCGCGGTCACCGTTTACTAGCCGAATAGTAGAGTTTTCCGGAGAGAAGTACGTAATGCCTCTAAACATGAGGTTTTATGATGGATCCACGGACCCGAACGACCATCTCATGTGGTTTACTGGGGCAGCGAACCAAGGGTAATGGCCGATGCCAAATTGGTGTCTTATGTTTCAGCAGACTCTTGATGGTGCGGCCGGGGGATGGTTCGAGCGACTGGAGCCTGGCAGCATCAACAGCTGGGATGAGCTAAGGGAACAATTTTCCACTCGATTCGCTCTCCGTAGGAAGTGTACCAAAGATCCAACGGAGATTACCAAGATCGTCAGGAGAGCTCACGAGTCGTTGGCGGACTTTAAAGAAAGATGGACTGATGAAGCCAGTTACATCAGTGGGGTCCCAGAGATCATGCGCATTTCGGCTTTCATGAATGCTCACAAATGCCCGGCATTGGCGAAGAAATTTTCGGACAGGGTACCTCGTTCGGTAACAGAAATGTTTGCTAGGGTAGATGACTTCATCAGGGCAGAAGATGCATACCGAACCACTGAGTTGCCCCAAGGGGAAGGGTTTGAAGCGAGTAGGAAGAGAGGTTTTAAGGATGACAAATATAGGAGCGAAAAGAAAAGTGAACCTCATCACAAAGATGCCTATCACCCATACGTGGCCCCCAGGAAGGACTGGGGCCGCAATGATTATCATCGCACAGATCGTAGGCCGATGGAAACCTTCAGGGAGGGACCGCAGCGTCTCGGCCTAAACGCACTCACAAAACCTCATAGGGAAATCTTGGCCACGGAGCGTCATCTAAATTTACCGGCACCCAGGCCAACAGGCAGCAAACCCACACGAGAAAACATGGGTAAGTTCTGTGAATATCATAAGGAAGCCGATCATTTAACCAACCACTGCCAGGAGCTGAAGAAGCAATTAGAAATGGCGTTGGAATCCGGAAGACTCGATCACTTGTTGAGATAGTGGAAACAGAGAGATACTGTCAGAGATAGAGAGCCGACGAAAAACTATGACAAAGGGAAAAACAAAGTGATCAATATGATAAGATCCTCCGGGGGAACGAAACGGAGAAGCTACAGCCATGAGGAGGAATGGTTGAAAACCCCAATTACTTTCCCTCCGGTTATGACGGAGGATTTGTCTGATGAGCCCCTCATCGTTGAAGGAGAAATCAGTGGATATCTTGTACGTCGGATATATGTGGATGAAGGGTCCTCAGTGAACGTGATGTACGAGCACTGTTTCAATAACCTTAGTACCGACATCAAAGATAGGCTCAGAGAAACCAGTACGTCCTTTGTGGGCTTCTCCGGAGAAACAAACAAACCTCTGGGGAAGATTGAGTTAGAAGTATGCTTCGGTGACCACGGCATGTACCGAAGAACAATGATGAATTTCTGTGTGGTTAGTTCTCCGTCACCATACAACGTAATCTTAGGCAGAATGGGTTTGAAGGAAATAAGGGCCATACCATCTACCATTCACTCAATGATCAAATTCCCCAGACCCAAGGGAGTAGCAACCCTGAGAGCCTGTCCGTCGATGGTATCCGAATGCCAGAAGTTGGAGGAAAGGCAGATGAACGAAGAATCTCAATCCGAGAGTCCTCCAGAGGTAAATGACGATGGGGAAAAGACAACGGGAACCGAGGAAGTTTTAGTAAACCCAGCTTATCCGGAACAGTTAGTAATCATCGAAAAGAACTTCTCAAGAGAGGGTCGGAAAAGCCTTATTGAACTATTACGGAAAAATAAAGATATATTTGCATGGAAACCGTCGGATATGACCGGAGTCCCTAGATGGTTGATCAATCATCGGCTGAATGTTAAAAGACGGACACCCCTGTAGCTCAGAAAAAACGAAGTCTCTCTGCGGAGAAGAATCAAGTTGTGACGAAGTAAGTGGAGGAATGGTTGAAAGCAGGGATCGTTAGACCCGTCAAGTACCCGACATGGATCTCCAATCCGGTTCTAGTGAAGAAGTGTGACGGAAGTTGGAGGATGTGCATCGACTTCAAAAACCTCAACTCTTCATGTCCGAAAGATTATTACCCGTTACCGGAGATTGATTGGAAGATAGAGTCGATAGTAGGCTTCTGATACAAATGCTTTTTGGACGCCTACAAAGGATATCACCAAGTTCAAATGGCTGAAGAGGATGAAGAAAAGACAGCATTTTACACGGAGCAAGGTACATATTGCTATACCAAGATGCCCTTCGGACTCAAGAATGCCAGAGCAACCTACCAACGTTTAGTAGAATCGGCTTTCCAAAGTCAAATCGGCAGAAATTTAGAAGCTTATGTGGATGACATGGTGATCAAAAGCAAAAACGAGAAAGAAATGTTAGCCGATATTTCTGAAACCTTTCACAATCTCCGGAAAATAAACATGAAGCTAAATCCGAGGAAATGCTCCTTCGGCGTTGAGGAAGGAAAATTTTTGGGCTATATTGTAACATCCGAAGGGATAAGGGCAAATCCAAAGAAAACGACGGCGATTGCTGAAATGAAATCTCCGTCCACTTTGAAGGAAATGCAAAGTCTAAGTGGGAAATTGGCAGCTTTGAACCGTTTTCTAGCAAAATCCGCCGAGAAATCCCTTACGTTCTTTGAAACTCTGAAAAACATCACGAAGGAAAACAAAGACGAGTATAGATGGACGGACGCGGCGGAGGAGGCTTTCCAATCCCTCAAGCGGTTGATCCTAAAGCTCCCATTGTTAACCACACCCAAGCTAAAGGAAGTTCTGTATGTGTACCTAGCGGTCTCTCGCCGAGCAATAAGTGCCATTTTACTGACCAAGAGGGATGGAAGACAATTGCCGATTCGTTATGTCAGCAGGACGTTACAAGAAGCTGAAAAGAATTACATGCCTATTGAAAAGTTGGTCCTATCGCTCCTACATGCGTCTAGACGATTGAGAAGGTATTTCGAGGCACACCCAATCAAAGTTATAACTGATCAACCCATAAAGCAAATTTTGAACAAAGTCGAAGCATCAGGGAGGCTTACGAAATATGCCGTGGAGTTAGGGGCATACGACATAACGTACGTGCCGAAGAATTCCGTTAAGGGGCAAGTGCTTGCTGACTTTATTTCGGAAGTATCTGTTGAACTTAGAGGAAAGGGCGATAAGCAAATAATGAAGGAAATATGTGATGTGTCAAGCTTGGCTGAATGGGTACTGTATACGGACGGAGCGTCGAGCAAGAAAGGCTCAGGAGCCGGGCTAGTTCTGATTGGTCCTGACCATGTAGAACACACCTACGCGCTCCGTCTAAACTTCGGAAGCACCAATAACGAGGCGGAGTACGAAGCACTCCTCGCTGGTTTACGTATAGCAAGAAAAATGAATGTCAAAGCTCTCGATGTCAGAGTAGATTCCAAGCTAGTTGCAAGCCAAATAAACGGAGAATTCGTGGCCTCAAAAGAAAGCATGATACGATACTTAGCAAAAGCAAAGGAGCACATCGGACTGTTCAAAAAGTTTAAAATCCGTAATATTCCGAGGTCTCAGAACCAAAAAGCTGAAGTCTTGAGCAAGTTAGCTTCAGTAGCCTTCAACCATCTCACCAAAGAAGTCTTGGTAGAAGTGCTGGAGAAACCTTCGACACACGAAGAAGAAATTAAAGCCATCGTAGAGGAAGAAGGTGACAATTGGATGACACCGATCATCAGATGCTTGCAAAACGGCATTTGGCTGGAAGATCCCAACGAGGCAAGAACTCTCCGGATGAAAATCCCTCACTATGTCATGGAAGGAAATGTCCTGTTCAAAAAGTCCTACCTGGGTCCAATGGCACGTTGCATCGGACCCTTGCAAGCAAATTATATCATCCGGGAGGTTCATGAGGGTGCATGTGGTATGCATTCCGGTCCAAGGACTGTTGTAGCAAAGCTTATCCGGCAAGAATACTACTGGCCAACTATGCATAAAGACGCTCAGGAGGAAATAAATAGATGTGACTCCTGTCAGATTCACTCCCCGGTACCGAAACTACCTAAGACTATACTGACCTCTATCATGGCCCCGTGGCCCTTTTATGAATGGGGAATGGATGTTCTTGGTCCACTGACGGAAGCCCCAGGGAGGGTGAAGTACGTAATCGTAGCAATAGATTACCTCACCAAATGGATAGAAGCAAAACCTCTAGCAAAGACGACGGGTAAGGAGGTGAAAAAGTTTGTCTGGGACAACATAGTTTGTCGGTTCGGACTCCCGACTATTATTGTCACGGATAATGGTACGAACTTCGTAAACGATCCCTTTAAAAGTTGGTGTGCAAAACTAAAAATCAAACAGATAAACATGGCCGTGGCACATCCTCAAGCAAACGGTCTAGTTGAAAGAGCCAACGGAAGCCTCATGCACGGTATAAAGACAAGGCTAGGTAGGGCGAAGGCCGGATGGGTCGATGAGCTACCCAACGTCTTATGGGCATACAGAACGACTTTGAAAAAAAGCAACGGCGAAACGCCCTTCAGCCTCACGTATGGTAGTGAAGCCGTCATACCGGCCGAAATTGGGATGCCAACACACCGTACTATGATGTTCAACCCGGACGAGAATGAAGAAGAGCAACGTCTAAACTTAGATTTGCTACAAGAAAGGCGAGAAATGGCAGCAATACGAGAAGCAAAGTACAAAGCCAAAGTTGAGCAATACTATAACCAAAGAGTTCGCCCAGTATCATTCAAAGTAGACGATTTTGTCTACAGAAGGAACGAAGCCAGTAGAGTGGAAAGCCAGGGGAAACTAGGCCCGAATTGGGAAGGCCCTTACCGAGTGATAGAAGCATATCACAATGGATCATACAAACTCGAAACGATGGAAGGCCGAAGTGTCCCCCAAACTTGGTACGCAATTAATCTCCGGAATTGTTTTTGATGAACTTGTAATGTAAGAACTTTGCTTTGATGATAATCCACACTTCTCCAATCAGGAGAAGAAATTTTCCCTATCTACCTATGTTTGGTTTTATTAGTCCAACGGGTCGTTATCTTACACTGTTGTTGCTATTTCACATTAATATCAAACGGGTCGTTATTTTACACCGTTATCCAACGGATCGTTATCTTACACCGTTGTTGCTATTTCACATTAATATCAAACGGGTCGTTATTTTACACCGTCATCCAACGGATCGTTATCTTACACCGTTGTTGCTATTTCACATTAATATCAAACGGGTCGTTATTTTACACCGTCATCCAACGGATCGTTATCTTACACCGTTGTTGCTATTTCACATTAATATCAAACGGGTCGTTATTTTACACCGTCATCCAATGGATCGTTATCTTACACCGTTGTTGCTATTTCACATTAATATCGGATGGATCGTTATTTTACACCGTCATCCAACTGATTGTTATCTTACACCGTTGTTGCTATTTCACATTAATATCAAACGGGTCATTATTTTACACCACCATCCAACGGATCGTTATCTTACATCATTGCTAATTCACATTAATATCGGATGGATCGTTATTTTACACCGTCATCCAACGGATTATATTTTACACCGTTGTTAATAATTCACAATAATATCAAACGGTTCGTCCTAAACAAGCATTCAGTCCTATCATTCAATAACACATATTCGGAAAGAACAGTAAAAAAGAAAATACGAATACAGACATTCATCAAAACAAGTTCATGCTATAAGTCCAAAAGACGTTCAAATTACATTTATACCACAAACGACAAAGTACAAATTACACACATCTGAACATAAAAAGGAAGCCCTATTTCAAAGTATCCTTCGGATCAGAGGATCCGGCTGTGGGGCCCTTCGGGGGGATCTCCCCGGTAGGGACACTCTTCTGTGGGGGGGGGGGGGGGGGGGGGGGCAGAACCTTCAGGAAGAAAATTCATCAAGTCACCCAACGGAAGACGGTAAGACTCGGACACCTTCTTAACATACGGATACTCGGCATCGAAGATCTTGTTAAACTCATCTTTCCATATTGCCGGGGCATCTCTATTCAGGTTCTTAACCTGCCCAAGTACCCTCTCAACATCCTCTTCTTCACGGCTCACCTTCACCCCATCTTTGAAGTCAGCCTTCACACCGTCAATAAACCCAGCTATATAAGAGAGACTGTACACCCGCCCATACTCTTCTTATACTCACGGCTCTAAAAAAGCCGGCGGCAAACGGCCGGAAGAAGCTCCTTCACCGTGTTGTGTTGGACGACTTCTGATTGAGCAACACTGGCAGTTAACTGTTTGTTCTGTTCTTGCAGCTGGCTAAGCTCGGCAGACTTGCTCGACAGTTGCCCTTCCAGCTCTTTGATTTTAGCGGCTTGAGATGAAGCCGTGGACAGCCATTCATTCTTATCCCTCTCCATTTCCTCCAACTGCTCAACCACCCTCCTGACGGGTAGAAGCCGCACTCACTTCGTCCTCCAGGGCACGAAACTCTTTAAGCAATTTGTCATGGCTGGCCACACGGGCATCACGCTCCTCTTCAACCTCTTTCAGCCTATCTGATAAATCAACACAACCCCTATGAGCCTCCGTCATCTCCCTATAATCTCGGTTCAGTTGGCTAAAATGTTGCAAAAGTTCAGCCTGAATAATAATCCCTGAACCAACATTAATATATGCTTGACGAACTAGTTGGTTGTTGTTGAGCTCAGAAATAGCCTCCTGTTCGGCCGGTGTAGCAAGATGATCCATCATCTCCCGGCAGGCCCTGAAAGAGTTCATACGAACGTCATCACGAAGAGTCCACCCAGGAACGAAGTATCCTCCGGTTTGATCAGTATTTCCTGAGAATAGTTGACACGTAAAAAAAAAAAAAGAGAGAAAAGAGAAGAAAGAAAGAAAAAATATCCATAGAAAAAGGGTAAAATAACATGCCAGCTTCTACCGGCGGGGACCTCTCTGAAACGGGTGGAGAGCGGGAGACAGGACGCTCAAAATGAGCCGTATGGGCTGTAAAACCTACAGATAAGGAAGTTAACAGATGATTATAGGACGCTGCAAAATAAATAAAAGGGCAAAAATCACATACCATGGGAATGAGACTTCGGAGAATGTCCAAGATACTCTTCTTCGTTATAACCGGCCCCCTCGGCCAACTTGTCCTCCGGCCTCTCCACAGCGGGGGATGGGTTCTCCTTTCCTCCATCAACTGTAGTTTTTTCCTTCCTAGAACCGCCATCAGGTCGCGGTTCGGCTTGATTGAGAGGTGTAACATCCAAGGTTTTATCCTCCGACGAAACGACCTCTTCGGCTAGCAACTTCTTCCTTTTCTTCGGAGCGTTTTTGCTATTGACAACGGTCTTTCTCTTCACGGCGGGGTTCTTTTCCTTCTGCTTCCTTTCCTTTTCTTCCCGAGCAGCAACCACATCATCATCAGCAACCTCAACCACTTTCTGCAAGTTGCTTTTCATGGGGACCTTTTTCTCTGGCGATAGTGGTTTAGCGGTCCTGTCAGGACGCGCATGACCTTCAGGAAAGGGATCTCCTTTGCTAACAACGGACCCCTCCAAATCCGGAAGCTCCAAGTACTCAGACATTGTTATAACTGCAAAAGAGTAGGCAAATAAGAACAAGTCAAGAAAAGGACCAAAGACAGTTAGGAACAAAAATGAATCATTACCACGCCCCTCGGCATCCTTTATAACCAGTCTGTGCCCAGTAATCCGGAAAACATTGCAAAGTCCGTATTCATACAAAAGACTCGAAGGTGTCTTCCGAAGAACAATCTTCTTCTCGGCAATTTTCCTGGCATCCCTCACAGAATAACCCTCCGGAAACTTGTCTGATATCTTAGAATCCCTATGTCTCCATGGCATGGCGTCCGGAATTGCCCTACGGTCTATCAAAAAGAAAAAATCTTTCCAAAACTTCAACCCCGTTAGCAATTCCTCAAAACATTTTAGCGCTCTTTTCCCAGTTCGGCTTTCAAATGAAAACCAATGGCCCTGCTTACACAGCCGGTAGAAAACCCTAAAGAGAGGAACGGTGGGTACAACGTCTAAACTATAACACCGAACCTCGAAAAGAGTAACCCTATTCAAACCGATAGGAACAAGCTGGGAAATATGTACTCGAAAATACCCTATCACAGCTAGAAGAAAGGAAGAGAAAGGAATTCTAACCCCTCCTAATTTAACCTGCTGCACATATATCCCTATCTTACTCTCCGGCAATTCATTGATAGTAAACCCATCCGGTGGCACCATGGGATGTAAGTCAGTTGGGATACCGTAATCTATGTAGAGCCGATCTAACGTATGTTGGGATAACTTAGAAGTATGTACATGCATGTCGAATTTGCCTATCGGTTTTGCCTTACTGGTTGTAGGACCTTCGTCCGGAATATTCATCTCCCCAGGCTCACTATTAGCCATAAAAAAGGAGAAAGGATGCCAAGGGAATGTGTATATGCAAGGAAAATTACAAAATAAAAGTAACGCACCTCGGTAAAACCTCGAAACAATAGATGTAATACGCTCCGGCAACACTACAGTGCAAGTGAAATAAAATATACGGTAAGTGCAAAAACGAAAGGTTTAAGGGCACTATTTATAGGGAAGGCCTTGAAGAGCGTGAAAAGTCATGTCGAACAGTGTACCAATGACGTGGCATGATATGGACCGTCCAATCTCTGTGTGAACGCAAGATTAATAATGGCATCCAGCTGTCCAACTAATAATATTATTTTAATCGGCCCATGGGCCACATGGGTTGAAAAGCCCGACATAAGCCTCGTTATGATGAAAACGCCCCGGCCTTCTAAAAGTATTGAACTATCAGCTACAACCGATACTCCAATACTAGGGGGGACATGTTGGCGTATGTGTCCGAACGGTACACACCCTTCGGACTTCTCACCCGGCTCCGGTAATGAACCCTCCGGATTCTGTATCAAATCCGGAAGGTAGAATGAAGACATCATTCTATCCGAGGACCTCTCTTTTACACGAAGGGCAATAGCATTAATTACAGTCACGCCGCCATCCCAGATTTTCAGGGATTGTGTTACCCACGTGATCTGACACCTACCTACTAACACTGTGCGCTCCTTCCCGAGGCAGAGCAGGTAAGAGAACAAGGTAATATAAATACCCTCACCTCATTTATGTCACACAACTAACACACACACATTGCATTTACTCTCACTTACTCCTTTACTCTACGTATCATACATACTTACTCTCACACCGGAGGTTGGTCCTGGGATAACACCCGGGGCGAGCCTAACGTGTGATTCTTGTGTGCAGGATTCTACACCTATCCGAAGATCCCTCACAAGAAGCAATTCCTCGCAAGATTTTACCTTAACAAGAAGTAATCCCTCACTTGACCGTCGGTGGGTGGTCCCCGAGGCTTCGGCCTCGGGACCCCTTCTAACGGGTTCTTTTATATTTGTAGCACGCTTTCAAGCTCGGGACAAAGACGGAAGGCACGTGAGAGCTGTCAAGATCTACCCGACAGAAATATGCTTCAACCGTGGGACCCGTTATTCAATCTACCAAGAGTTAAAAATGACGGGTAACATTTTCAGTCCGCTTTCCAAAGCACCTCCGTTGTCCACCCGGTATTGGACGTCCGGTACGGACGCTATGTACAGACGGGATGGACCAACTAAGGGTTGCTCGGATGTACTGTGTCGTTCGGACGAGCCGTGCTCTTCGGAGGTACTGTCTCGTTTGGATATATTGGTGACGGATTTGGTTCGTTGGACATGAAAAGCGAAATGGTGATTGCTGAGGCCCAGATTCATGAGTTTTTACACTGGTTATATGGGTTGGTAGCTTCTGGATCAAAATTTGTGAACTCTTCCATGTCGGCTACACGTCGGTAAAATTCTAACTTTTATACTCTTCACTGTCTCGTTTGGATGTACTGTTGAAACCCATGATATTGTCATCTTGCTATGCTTTCCATTATAAGTCACTTAATTAAGGTGCCTCTTTTCAACCATCATCAGTGTGATATGCAACAACATGATACACATGATCTAGTTTGCATTTAGTATTAAACCTTGCACCAGCACAAAAGCCATCTTTTCATATTATAAATGTACAACTAGTGAAGCGCTAATTGCAAGTTGGCATATTTGCAAAGATTGAATAAAGAGGGCATAGGTGAATAAGTGACCTATAGGCTACCTCTAACATTTGCCTTTCCCGAAAGGACATAACGAAGCACAAAAACAGTGAAATACTTTGACTTGTTTGTGCGAAAAATATTAATTTAAATGTTATGTATACATGCACTGTTAAACACGAGAAAACCTAAGAGGCAAAAATGCATGACAATACGTTCTTTAGTCCTTGAAAAAGCTATAATTATCGTAGGCAAATATTAGCTCATCTCAAAATTATGTATAAACACTTTTTAGCTCATCTCTATGCATCCTAACCCCTAATGTTCTATACCTTTGCAAGAGATGCCAAATAATAACTAAAGACTTTGGACATCACTTTACACCATGGATATACTATGGCAACACACTATTTAATATTGATATAAACCAATGCCTTGTGGTTACATGGATTTGACTTTGTAAAATTGATAAGCCAAAGATTGGCGAGTGTATTCTAAAGCCAAATTTGCTTACATCTATACTACATTATAAAGCATTTGAGACTTACTACAAAAGGAAGTCTTAAAATTTTAAGACCAAAAACATTACTATTAAAAGAAAAGTAGAAAATTAATGTAAAATATGAAAATTTAAATCTAATTTAAACCATATGTAACCCCCCTTTCAATAATTATAAATTTTAATGAAAGTGTTTATAAGAAAAACTCATTATTAACCATCAATTTAATGCTAATATTTGAAAAATAAAAGTGTTAATCATTTACAGTATTAATAATTTAGACGTTCTACTTTTGAAAAATATATTTCTAATACTTTATACTATTAGGAACATGCTAGATAAGGAAATTTAAAATGAAAATTTATTCGCCACAAAATTGTCATCGGGTACCCGCCGCCGCATTGCGCGGGTACCCTTCTAGTGTATACACATGTATGTTAAAGATATATAAGAAGGTCCAAGGAAATTTTTTATTTATTCTCATTGATCTTGCAAATATGTTTTAAAAAGGTATACATATTTGTAGAAATGTCACACAACCATTGCTGCATGAGCATTCAAACAACATTTCTTTTATACCATTTTTAATCACAATTTATAGAGGTATTGTAAGAACTAATTAAATCAAAGCAACTAACAACAAAATTCACTCAGCTAACCATGACCCCAACGAGTTAAGTCAAGCCGAACTCAATATATCGAGTCGGTCAATATTTACCTTGAACAGTCGAGTCGGGCCAAGCTCATAATGTATCGGTTAAGAAACCAAACTTGAGTTTCAAAGTAAAGCTTAACCACACTTGAGTTTGAAAATAAAGGCTCAATTGAGCGTGCTTGTAGTAATAAACGTTGGCCGAAACTCAAGGCCACATATGATGAGGCCAGACATAGTTCCTTCATGACTTGTAAACTTCATATAGATAGAAAGAGAGTCATCCTCGAAATTATGATTCGAGTTAAATTTCCACACTTGAATCTCCATCCATCCATCTTCCCTTTGTTTTGGAACCCGTGTGATATCATTTATATTCAGTGGGCTTGGGGTAATAAAATAGAAAATTTCAGCCTCTTCGTTTACTTGGTGGAGTAGATCTCGTACCTTCACCGGAGTATGCAGCCCCTGACATTCTTCTGAAAGCTTGAATACAAGATAACATGTGTATTCTGTATCGGCCGACAACATTTGACTTCTAATCGTGCAATTAATATAGAATACTTGTTGTGGCAAAAGCTCAATCACCTCTTGAAATCTGCATGTTCGATATATATTATGATTACATACTAGAAAAAATGTAAATTTTGAAGACACAAAAAGACAAATCCAAGATGTGATACTTTTGTCAACCATTTATACACGAATATTCAGTATTTTACCATACAACAAAGAAGATTGGCTTTAAATTAGCAAATCTAGATGTGCACATTGTGAATGTACAATTAGAAAAGTTTACTGCTCAAAGGAAAATATGCAAAATCTAGTTCAAAAATGCAAACCTTGACTGGAAAAAAGCAAACCTTGACTGGGATGATGGTTTTGAAGTAAAGAGATCCTCATTAGAAAATTTGTATAGAGCTGCCTTTGCCGAAACCACAAGAAGTTTCTTCCCGTTTACTTCGCCCAACCAAAACAACTCATCATAGTTTCTGTGTATCTCAAATATTTCTTCAAAGTTAGTTGGCAATTGTTGCACGCGATCCACATTGAAGTCTGATTCCAAGACATCCTTCAACTTTCCGATCTCTTCATGTTTCACCTGTGTACAATCATGTTAAATATGAAGCACAGACATGATTTTATATACAAACAAAGAATATAGAATGGAGACAAGGGATATTTCTAAACTCACTTTGTCAATGGCTAGAAATTCAATGCCTTCGACATAAATCGCACCATCTCCACAATAGCACGATGAAAAGCTCTCTATTAGAAACGTAAGCATGACATCTTCGTTTTGATTTAAGAATCTGTGCAACTCAATCATCATCCATTCTTCGTCTCTCTGTTTTGCAAAATATGCATGCAGATTTTCGGAGCCTACTCTATACTTTAGATTAACATACATTGGTTTAGTTGAAACTTTTCTTGAATCAGAGAGTTTGAAGAGTAAATAGACCCCATAAACAGCATTCGGAGATAATAATCGAGTATCCGTCTTAATTTCGATGTTCAAATTGGAAACATCTGACATCTCCACTACTGACTCAAATCTGCACATGTTATAAATATTTAAGTCCGAGTCAGTCATAATCATTATTCCCCCGGATGTACACTTCTACTTTAGAATTTAGTATTTCTTTAAACTAAAAAAATTGAGATAACAATTTCTTTGGGAATTAGGAAAAGACTTAAATTCAAAACAGAAACTTATTGTATCAATAAATATATAATTAATTAACTATGATTCATGGCCGTGCAAACAGATGGCCCAAAACAGGGCATACCTCAACCACGTTTAAAAAAAAAAAAAAAAAAAAAAAAATACAGAATCAAGCAACATAGTACATATCGACTACAAGCAACATGTAGATATCATACATAACACCCCAGATTCCAAATCTGAGACTATTAGAATCAGTTAAGAAGACTCTAAAATCTCATATATGAATTCCATAAAAGCATACTTTAAGTATTATATAGGAAGAACAGTCATTTAAGTTAACATAAAATACAGATTTTCCTCCAAAATGGGCACTATGTAATCCAATTCCTATCCAAAATATAATTTTGTCTAAAGATTGAATTTCCATTCCTTTTGATGAGCCAAAAAGTACATGTCATGCAACCTTAAGCTTGATCATTTTTACCTAATTATTATGTTTTAAACTTATTAAAGTTTTTTGTGTGTTTTCAGTAAATATCAAAGTTCAACGTATAAATAAAGTAAAGCTTGAAGAGACTTTAGAGTTGATATATAAAGATACAAGAAGTTGTAGGACTGAACGTGTACGAGTTACAAAGCATCTACGATTACTCTTCTTCGAGTATAACAATTCTGTATTATATCTGTTTACGAAACTCAGTTGTTTATATTTCTCATTCTAAAAGTTGTTGATCATATTAGATTGTAGATTAGAGCAGAAATTTATGCATCTAACAACAATGTATATGTACCAAGAGAGGTAAAGAGAATAACCTTGTTTCTGGAAGAGATTTACACTTATGTGGACAGCTGTTTTTGTAGGAAAACATTGTTGCTGAAACCACTGCATTTCTTTCTCCAATACCATCGAATGACAGCAACTTTCGTTATACAACAAAAAAACAAGTTAGACTCTATGTTATGATGTGTAAATGCATGCCTGATTTTGATTCATCCCTAATAAACTAAAGGCTACATAGAACACAAGATGCACAAAATATAACTGAGATTTGAGAATGAACTGATTACCACTTTGTCCTGTTTAAGGAGGATTCCTTTAGAAAAGATGTTGTAAATATCCTCTTTCTTAATGGTAGAATAATCTTCAGGGCACTTTGACATCTGGATTATTTCTTTGTAGTCTTTAGGCAATTTCGACTCCCATATCTCATAATCCTCCTGTACATTAATTAAACAATTAATAAGCTCATATTTCATACATTTACATTTCAATAGTTGAAGAAACAACTAAAGACCTTCTACTAGACATAGACAACACATTTTTTTTTTCTGGATCATGGAAACTTGTTGTCTTTTTCGTTTTGACATTTGATTTATTTATCATGTTTTATGGTTCAACAGCACTTGTTTGAACAATAGAAGTGCACAACCTATTTGAGTATCCATAAATATAGTTTTAGATCTGTATGTGAAAGAAATGGTAGCCTGATTTGAAATAATTATAAAAACTTACTTGGAATTCCAATGCTTTCTTAAGTTGTATTATCACTTCACCTGCTGTTGGCCGACTTTCTCTCCTGTGATGTAAGCATTGAAGGGCAATCCTTGTAAATGTAGTATATGACTGTGGCACAATTTGTTCTTTGATACCCTCAAACACCAACTTATCAAGTTTTCTGACATGATAGTGTTGTTTAGCCAAAAAGGGTAAATAAAGATACTCATCATCTAGTTCTATGGATGATAGTTTCCCACACAATATGTCAAATAAAACCGCACCCAGTGAGAATATATCAGATTCTTTAGTTAAGAAGCCTGTTTTCGAGTGTAGTGGATCACGATAGCCAATTGTGCCTGTAATATTGTCGATGACATAGTCCGCATCCTGATTTGTTGGACAAACGAAGGAGAGCCCAAAATCAGTAATGTTTGCTTTCCAATCATCAAGCAGTAGTATGTTGCTGCTTTTGATGTCCCTATGTATCACCATTTCTGGACTCGAACCCTTTCCATGAAGGAATTCCAACCCGATTGCAATATCGATGCATATTTTAAGCCGCATTACCCACGTAAGACTATTATCGTTCAGGTACTTATCAAGACTTCCTCTGGATGCATACTCATAAACAATAATTTTCTCATCCTCTTCATCACAGTAGCCTACAAGACCAATGACATTTTCATGTTTATACTCCATAAGGATTTCTAGTTCTGTCATAAATTCAGCTTCTCCTTCAGCAGACTTCCTATCCAAGCGCTTTGCAGCAAAGATGGTAGGTCCATGAGAGTGAGTAGCTACTCCTTTATATACTTTCCCAAAATCTCCTTGTCCAATGACATTGTCTTGGCTGAAGTTTTGTGTCGCTAACTTTATGTCTTTAAGTGACAGTTTGAGGTCGTCTTTGTGGTTCTCCTGTGAATCACCAGACAGTCAGACAGTCGTCAATGTAGTAAGTCAAAAACAAACTGAAACTACTTGCCATACAGGATTCTGTTCAATCAAAATTTAATTTTTTTCAGTCTCCAAGTTCATGTCAAAGTTATGGTTGCAAATCAAGGTTTGTTGTTGCAATTTCTACACTAAACAAAAAAATATATATACATGGAAGAAAAGAGTGAGGAGGTTTACCGGCGACTCATTAGCACGTTATAAATTTAAATTATTATGTTTACATAAAAGTTTAAGATCAAAACAATAAATCCCAATTTTTTTTTTTTTTTTTTGGGTAAAGGGTTTATACCCGGTGAAATAACTTAAACAATAAATCGCTTAGGACATTGTGAGATTGATTTGTTGTATATAGTGAGATAGTTAGATACCCTTAAAAAAAAAGATCTAATAATGGGTAACAGTTTGAGAAAATGTTGTTTACACAAAGTATAAGGTATGATATGTCACATTTTACTATCAAGAATATGAAGAAATTAATAAATTGTCTTTTAAATTAGTTACTTACCTGAGAGTTTAACGCTTTTTTGAGTTCTTGGATGACAACTTCTATTGTTGGACGCTGCGCTTGAGTTTCTGCGACACATCGAAACACGATCTCTAAAAAGATGTCCAAAGACTCTTTATTGGGTCCTTTACTTAAAGAAAAGACATGTTCATCGGTCTCCTCCTTTATCTTGTGATCAACAATTTCCATTATTGTTCCCTTTTCAAAATGATCTCTTGCAATGGGTGCAATTCCCTTGTCATTCACCTTAGTGTATACAGAATCATAGGCCAAACTCCCGGTCAAGATCTCAAGCAACACTACTCCAAACGAGTAAATGTCTGATTTCTTATTCAATCTACCATCCTTCTCATATTCTGGATCCAAATACATATATGTACCTGCAATCCTATTGGTATAGATAGTGCTGGCCACTTGATCTGCTGGGTAGAATTTGGAGAGTCAAAAATCCGCAATCTTTGCCTTCCAATTATCTCCCAACAGAATATTATCGCTCTTGATATCACGATGTATCATCTTTTGCTTGCCTTGATCTGTGTTGTTATGAATGTATTTCAAACCATGTGCAATATCAAGACATATATTTAGACGTTGCACCCAATTAAGATTAGTCATTCTATCAGTGCTTCCCAAATAGCTTTCAAGACTACCTTTCGAAGCATGCTCATAAACCAGGATCATTGCACCGTTACCTTCATAACAAAAGCCAAGAAGAGAGATTACGTTATCATGCTTACAAGTAGTTAAGAGTTTCAATTTCTGAAATGAACCCTTCTTCTCCTTCTTGATTGTGTATGCGCTTTATGGCTACCGTGCTTCGTTTTCTTTGTAAATCGCACTTGTTCACACCTTCTATCGATGAGGAATTACTGCTATCGAAATGTTCAAGATCTGCTTTGTATACTTTACCGAATCCGCCTGACCCAATGCAATGTGCGTCGTTAAAATTCTCGGTAGCCTCCTTTATAACATCTAGTCCAATCTTCAAGTGTTCAAAGTTATTCTCCTGCAACATTATGCAGTCATGCATCACCACGTTAATGCTAGTAAGGATTGGAGTGAAATAAAAAAAAAAAGTTTTTATAGTTGATTAACATTTAGAAAGTATGAAAACATTCAAAAGCAACAGCTGATTTGTTTCAAGTTAACTAGTAGGAAAATGATTTTATCCCTAAAATTAATGTCGAAATTGAAAATGAAGATTTCTTGTCTTTAAATTAATTATTACTCGTTTCCTTCTTGGGTGCCTTTTGTAAAATTGTTTTGCTGTTTCTAGAAAAAAGGAAAACTCAAAAGAGTAACATTATATTAGTGGTTGTTGAAGGGACAAAACCATAATGAAAATAGAAAAGACAAAGTGGGTCATATTATGTGAAATTAGGAAAAGAATAGTCATACCACAAAAAGATTGTTGACTTTAGAAAACTCTCAGCTTTTGGGTATGATCATTTTAAAATGCATAATCTTACCTTTATTCATTTGTAAACGGTAAACACTAATATGATTGCCTATTCAAGTATTTCACAAAAGTGATTATGGTATAATAAATTTAAAACATTTTTATTTTGAATACATAATTTCAATTTGAAAAACACATAACACTCTTATTACATCATTACTTTTTTATGAGTTACATCATTGTAAAGATCTTCTCTATGCATTCAGAATGAACCCACTATTAATATTTTATGTAATAAGCTATTTCATACTTTCATATTCACCACATACATTACAAAAATTTAGTTTTATATAATATTTTTAGTTATAATTTAATATTATAATCTATGAAATATAAAATACAATGTTGAAAAAGATAATAATGTAAAATCAAAATCACATGCATATAGTTTTTTACATTGATTACTCATATTTTTGTGAAAAAAAAAATGTGTAATGAGGATAAAGTGGTTAAACGTTAAACTAGAAAACAACACTTAATAATATTAGTAACTCTTGTTTATTAATTAGGATAACGCATAATGGTCCTCAAATTAAAATTTTAAGGAAATTAATTACCTTCAAACGATTGGATGATGTACTGTCAATTGGATTTTCAAGTTTCCACTGGAGTTGCAAAGCTTTCTCAAGTCTATTGACAACCTGATCTATACGCGGACGCTTTGCTCGTTCCTCTTGTATGCAGTAAAATGCCGTCTCTGAGAAGATTTTGTATGCTTCGGGGTCCATCTGTTCTCGTAGATGTGGATCAATCATATCATCTAAACGAGAATTGGCCAGTTGACTTAATAACCCCTCTCCCAACTCTTCATCTGGAAGAACCGCACTCCTTCCACACAAGACTTCAAATAATACAACACCGAACGAATACACATCTGACTTGTGGGTCACACCCCCAGTTCTTTTATATTTTGGGTCTAGGTATACATTCTTAACAATATCACGAGTAAGAAGAAGACGCTGCCTCCGAGCTACTGTATTTTTCAACGAAAGCTCAAAACCAGATAACTTGGGTTCCCATTTGTCATCTAGTAGAATTTTCGAGCTCTTGATGTTGCAATGTATGACACTAAAATCACGTCGAACATCGTAATGGATGTAACTCAATGCATTTGCAACACCAACACATATCTTCAACCTTTGCATCCATTTGAGGGTCTGGTCCTTCAGATATTTATCTAGACTTCCATTAGCCTCCTCCTTGTATATGATAAACTTACTCCACTCGTCCTCATAAAACCCAATAAAAGACACTAGATTCTTATGTTTGAGACTAGAAAGCATTGAAATCTCCGTCCAAAATGTTTTTCTCTCATCATCTACAAATTCAGAAGAGAAACACTTCACAATAATATCGATGAACTTTTCGGAACGCAAGAGACGGCCTTTGTAAATCCATCCAAACCCAAAATTTTTAATGAAATCTTCATGATCAAAACCGTTAGTTGCGGATTTTATATCTTCATATCTGAGGCGTAAATGTGAAAGATCTTTGAGGGAAGACATTGTCTTTTTGCTGGTATGGGATTCAACGCCTCTAAAGACAGAGGTCACTGAGCCCTATATGTAACAAGACACCATTACCATTTGTGCAAATTCACAGGATGAAACATTAAACTGAGGTAAATTACTCAATTATAAAAATTTATCAAAGAACAGAAAATGTTGGGAGATACTTAAAAAAGAGGATCTTGTGTATTACACTCGAGAATAGCTAGATGATAGAACAATAGCCGTCAAATGTGATTTTCCCCAACTTTAGACACAATGTGGCCAATCATTGGCTTCAAGCCAATGTGGCCTATCATTGGCTTCAAGCCTTCAACAAAAGGAGAATCTAAATTCTTGTTTGAAATTTCCATCAGTGACTTACAAAAAGAGTTATAAGAAAAATTACCTTCTCTTGACTGGATGATGTACCTTCAACTTCGGCCGCAATTACCAAGTGTTCCTTTAGCATCATAAAGGCAGTAATAAGTAGACTATCATTATTAATTATTAATAATAAGTTATCTGAATATAATAGTCATTATGATATACAGATTCGAAGAGAGAAAAAAATGCCTTACATGCCTATTTTCGCCAGCCATTTGGAGTTCCAATGCTTTCTCAAGCCTTGCGACAATCTCATCTATATTTGGGCGTTGCAATTGTTCTTCATTCAAGCAGCCATACGCTGTTTCTACGAAAACGTCAAATGATTGCGGATCCATTTGTTTCCATAGATCCGGATCAATTATACTATCGAGTGTTTTCTCGATATAATGAAAAATGGCCACGGGAGCTAGATACTTATTATCTTGATCGTCACTTACTGATTTCCTACCGCACAGTAGTTCAAACAATACTATCCCAAAGGAGTAGATATCTGACTTGTGATTCACATTGCTAGTGTCTGCATATGTTGTGCATGTATACCCTTTCCTAGACCAAAATGAATCAGTATGGAAAGAATGGTGTCTTTCAGATGCTTTAATCTTCATGGAATGCTTAAAATCTGCTAACTTGGGTTCCCGGTCATTATTCAATTGAATTGCATCACTACTGACGTTTCGATGTATAACGCTAAAATCGCGTGGCTCGTCATAATGTATGTAGCTCAATGCATGCGCAACACCCACAGATATCTCCAATCTTTTCACCCATGTCAACAACACCGGGTCACTTAGATAGTTGTTGAGCCTTCCCTCGGACTCGTGCTTGTAAATGATGGTCTCTGCACCAACTTCATTACAAAACCCAACAATAGAAACAAGATTCTTATGCTTGAGATTAGATAGCATCGAAATCTCCGTCCAAAACTGTTGTTCTTTTTCATCATCCCATTCTCTATTAGATATCCTGTGAGCATGGATGTTAATCAACTCACCTGACCACGAGAGTTGTCCCTCATATATCTTTCCAAAGTCACTTTCTCCAACATCATTTTCTTCTGCAAAGTAGTTGGTGGCGCATTCTATATCTTCAAGGGGGATTCTTAGGTGAGCAAGGTGGTTGGGTGGAGAGTGTATCTATCACAAAAACAGAGTTTAGGTTACAAAAGGATGTGAGATGCATCATCATTATCATTATTATGTATACAAGTGACTTCCACCAAAAGTCCCTTCTTTTAATCCTCTTTCTAATCTATAAAGCCCATTGATAATTAATTTAAACAGTATATATTTTCAGTCTAAAATGCAATAGGTTGACTTTTTTCATGAAGCCAACTATATAACATTTATACCAGTAATACTTTTTTACAATAAAGTTGTTTTGCTGTTTGATTTTGGGGATGTTACATAACCTTTTGCCCCTGAAGATATTATTGTCAAAGTCATATCCTATATATCTTTTGGTGTCAAAATAGTAGCTATTATTGTTTTTACACCAAATTGCTAATTATATAGGCCAAACGCCTGCTACATTTTTCTTAAAATAACAGAGCAAAAATGGTGACTATCAACGGGCTATTAATTATTGTGATAGAAAAATGAGACAGAAAAAAGAAGTCTTACAGGCCTGTTTTGGCGTGCGAGTTCCAACGCTTTCTCTAGTTTTGGGACAATCTCATCTATATTTGGGCGTTGCGACGGTACGTCATTCAAGCAGTCATATGCTGTTTTCGCGAAGATGTCAAATGATTGCGGGTCCATTTGTTTCCCTAGACCCGGATCAATTATTTGATTGAGTTTTTCCTCTCTATAATGGGCAATGGCCGCCAGACCCAAATACTTATTATCTTGATCGTCGATTACTGATTTCCTGCCACACAGTAGTTCAAACAATACTATCCCAAAGGAGTAAATATCTGACTTGTGGTTCACTCTTCTAGTCCGTAAATATGTTGGGTCTGTATACCCCACCCTACCCCAAACTTCGTCAACACAGAATGAATGATGCCTCTTAGATGCTTTAATCTTCATGGAAAATCTAAATTCACGTAACTTGGGCTCCCAGTTATCATTTAATGAAACTGTGACACTGCTGATTTCTCGATTTATTACGCTAAAATCGCGTGGCTCGTCATAATGAATATAACTCAACGCTTGCGCAATACCGACAGAAATCTCCAATCTTCGCACCCATGTCAACGAAATTGGGTCACTTAGATAGTTTTCGAGACTTCCGTTGATCTCACGTCTGATAATGATGGTTTTCACATCATTCTCATCACAAAACCCAACTAATGAAACAAGATTTTTATGCTTGAGAGTAGAAAGCATGGAAATCTCCATCCAAAACTGTTGTTCATTTTCATTATACCATTCTTTATTATACCTCCGAGCATTAATTTCAATCAACTCACCGGACCACAAGAGCTGTCCCTCGTAAGCATTTCCAAAAACAGCTTCTCCGATTAAATTGTTTTCATTAAAGTTGTTGGTGGCGGATAGAACATCTGCAAGGGGGATTTGTAAGTGAGCAAAGTCATCATGATTGACTGAAGACATCATGTATGTATCTTGAGCAAAGTCGTTATGATTGACTGAAGACATCTTCGCACCCATGTATCTGTTTGTATATCTGAACAAGAAAAGGGTGTGTGGGTTGTTTACAGAAAGAAGTGAAGTAGTGTTTGGGTGATATACATAAATCTGTTCGGTTTCTGTTTGTTTATGTTGAAAATGTGAATAAGTGTGAGGGTCGGTGGAGTTCTATTTTTTACATTATCATAGCACGTGACTTCTCACAAACTCCCACATTATTCAACTACCGTAAACAATGCGCTCCGTAATAAATAAATAACGCGTTTAATAATACTCCGTAGGGATTAACATTACTGTTGCCAACATTAGACACCATCTGTGCTGCATAGAGTAAAATAATTTTTACATTTACATTTAGTACCCTTTAGTTATTATCACTTTACACTAGTAGCCCTTCATTTTTGCCTTGCAGCATGAATAGTAATACATTTAAAAACAGCACTAGTGGTAATGAAAGGTGTCTAATATAATAAGAGTGTATGCAATCAAGACCGCTCTCTCACTTTTCACTTCAGCATCACATAACCATTTAGCACATCACCGCTTCCCTCACCTTTCACCCGCAATAGTCATCACTCCTTCACTTTTCAAATATACCCTACAAAAACCTCACACACACATACACACTCACAAATCAAATAAATAATAAAAACTTGCACACGTATCGGCTGGTTACCATTGACACCACTCACTTGACTTTTTCTCCCAAACTCATGTGAGTGAATACTGAATAGTGACCACAATGGTGTCAATGATGAGGAGTTGAGGTGGAGAGTGACACCTCTCACACCCATTGCACCTAGCCTAAGGTATTTTGTACGAATATGATCACCGGTATCGCTACATAGTTAAGATAAACTAACACTGTGTTCTTGAGTTTTGTTAGTAAAATAATATAAAGTAAGCATTTTCCTCCCAAAATTGGGAGGAAACATTTTCCTTTAAAAATCTACCAATTCACACTAACTTTCAATCCTTTTATTTTGATTGGTAATTAGTGTGACTACGATTACAAAAATCGTATTAGTACAATTGATAACCTAGTTTTATTAACAAAAATAATTTTTAAAATTTGATGCAATACAGTTTGGGCCATTAAAGATGAAATATAACCCGATCGGCCCATCGAAGTAAATGGGTTGAAATTGAATGACAATGGATTATTAGAGCATTTACATGAAGTCAAAGTCTTGAGGGTGTAATATTTGTTTTAATCTATATGAAAGGAGAACTTATGAAGTTTTTGCTACAAAGTCTGAGAGATCGTTTCTTTAATTCTTTTTTATGGTATATGCCAAGCACACCATCATATTCTGCTTGAATAAAGTTCATTTTGTGAGCAGTTAGAGCAAGAGGTGTGGTGATGAGGCATCACCTCCTCATTTGGGGCCCACGGGTGTCACATCACCCCAACACCTCTTCACAACTAATACCTCCTCACTAGGGCTTTAAACGAACTGAACGTTCAGTGAACATTTCATGAACTGTTCGGTAAAAAGTTCGTTTGTGTTTGTTCGTTTATTAAATGAACGAACATGAACAATATTTTACGTTCGTTTAGTTAAATGAACGAACATGAACAAAAGTCTTGTTCGTTCATTTATGTCCGTGAACGTCCAATTAAGCGTTCATTAAAGTTCGTTTATGTTTATTTATCTATTTATGTTCATATATCATATATTTTAATTTTATAATTTAAAAATTGGTTTGTTTAAACAAAGCAACTACTTATAAAACAATATATTGTGAAGAATTCAATAAAGTTTATGTTTGTTTGTCTATTTTCATTTATGTTCGATCGTTTATGCTCGTTTAGCGTTCGTTTAGTGTTTTAATGAACGAACATAAACGAACATGAACAATTCATTTTCTTAATAAACGAACATGAACAAGAAAATTCGTCCGTTTAAGCGTCCGTGTCCGTTTATTTGTTCGGTTAAAATTAAATGAACGAACATGAACAGGGCTCCGTTCGTGTTCGTCCGGTTCGTTTACAGCCCTACTCCTCACTCATAATTAACCTCAACTTACTCATTCGGGGTCCACCACTTACAACTTTATTTTTTTATTCATTTCACTAAATAAATCAAATTCATTTCACAAAAATTAAAAATAATACTACATACTAATTTTTTTTCTTCAAATAGAAAAGTTACAATACGAAATAAAAAAAAATACAATACGAAAAAAAAAATACAACACATACTACTAATACGAAGATTAAACATTTTATTCAGTATCATCGTCATCGAGACTTTTATGAATTTAGTATTCATATAATTGATTAATACGGAGTAGTTAACTAATATTCATACATTTATAAACAGACATGATTTTTAATTGGGCCAGGCCCAATAAACTGTGTTTTAGGGTTGCACATCTTTATTCTCTTCTTTCTCATGCACTGTGCCTCTTCTACATCCGGCTGCTGCAACTAAACACGCAAAACGCAAGACATCAAAAAACACAAAACGCACAAATGCATAACACACAAACTCAAATAAACACAAGACAAACAAACACTTAAACGCAAAACCCAAAAAAAAATACAACACAAATACAAAAGTATAAATTGCACCAGTGGTGTGTCAGGTTTCAAGCTCGTCGTCTGCGTGAGGAGCTGAGCTACGGCGAGGCCACCTCGGTGTGGTGGCGAGCTACGGCGAGGCCACGTAGGCACGACGAGGGTGTGCAACGAGGCCACACCTCTCCCTCTTATGTAACACAATCTAAACATTGTTGTACATTAGACATAGGCTTGAAAGAAAGTATAACACATTTCATTATCATGCTGTTTGATGACGACAACAACAATTACATCAACTTGCTAGCACGAACAATCCCTTTTTCACATGTTAGACAACATCAAACAAATACCATCTAACCATAACGATCCGTCATAAACAAAATGTACAAATCCAATACTATGATTCGGATGTACTTCGATAGGATTAATTAATTCTTTGAGCATAGCTTTTTCTTCATCCGTTTTCTTCTTCATTCTCTTGGGGATATTTTGTTATCTCTTTTCTTTTCCCCTCCAACACACATGCAAAGATCTCTATCTTTTCCCATCCATGAGTAGGGGTGTTCAAAAAACCCGAGAAACCGACAAACCGAGCCGAACCGCTCAATCCGAAACCAAAATAACCCGAAACCGAAGAACCGAAACCAGAAAAAACCGAAACCGAAAAAACCCGCTTATCACGGATCGGTTACAGTTTTTATATTTAGATATCCGCGGTTAACCGAACCGAACCGTGTATAACATACATAAAGATTTTTAACTAAATATTCAAAATAGTTGTACAAGTGTCGATTATATTATTGCACTACTCTTATTGTATAACAATTTTTTTGCTCCTAATGGAACATTTACTAAACATCTGTGTGAAAATTAATTAATGTGATTGTAGCTAATAAACGTTGAATAAATATTTTTGTTAATGTATTATGTATGTTTATTTGAATGCAATTATTGTAACGAAATAACTTTAATATTACTTTAATGTCTTCAGTATTATTTAATAAACTAAAATGAACTTTTACGTTTTATATCATGTTATCGTTCATACGTTTAGACATCTAAAATGGATAACCGTGAACCGAACCGTGGGTAACCGCTCATTTCGGGTACCCGTATGTCCGGTTACCCGCCTAGCATGGTTCGGTTTCGGGTAGTAAAATGAATTACCCGCCCTGCGATGGATAGTTTAAATATTCCCACTAACCGAACCGAACCGCCCCGTGAACACCCCTATCCATGAGGATCGATTTCTCCGGCTTCGGGCCCGTATTTCTCTTGCCTTTTGTATTAAGGTAACCTATAAAACGTCAGGAATGACAGTTTGTTAAAGAAAAGATTAATACTATCTGGGTAGAGGCTTTAAAATAATGTATTATGTTAACAGAAACATTTTTCAAGCAAAGGGAATAAGTTCTAAAAATATAGTTCGCTTAATAATTTAACTATATATGTTTGTGACAACCGACGGAGCTCTATCTGCTGATCCATGGGCATTGGTTTTACTCGCTGTGACGCAGGAGGCGAAGTTGACGCATGGCTCACTAAAGTACGTAATTATGTAACTCAAATGAAACTCGGCTTATTAAGCACACTATGCTTGAGCTTGTTGATACACAGTTATATCGCTTAAGCTCTCGAGTCTTGTCGTTCATTATTCATAAAGCTCCGGCTTGAGTTTGACTACTAAATGAGGCTTAGGCTCAGACTCATTTAAACTCAACTCATTCGAACTTTGTTCGAATTTTTTAACGATCCAATCTTAAGCTTTTCACTGGTATTAGACACAAATTATGATGTTTTAAAAATCAATTGATTAATAAATATTATAACTAGCAATTGGAGCCAAAATATAAACCATGACAAACGTTTACATAGGAAGCCAAGAAATATGTGTTTGATTTACTGTTTGGCATCTCATTTTATAATGATCTATAAACCATGACAAACATTGGTCATTTGGTTCATGAGGGCAATGTGGGATGCAAACTCCCCTACTCTACACTATTGAAAACAAACTGAAACAACATTATTTGAATATAGAAATCTTACTAATCTATAAAGCAATTTAAACTAGATCACACAGATGAGGTACGTGAGGGCAATGTGGACTTGATCTACAGAGACAAAAATCTACATTGATAATCCAAAAACTATAAATGTTACACAATCATTGCTACCTGAAACAGTTGAGCTAGTCGGCCCGAGCTCAAAATGTATTGGTTAAGAGACCAAACTTGAGTTTGAATATAAAGGCTCAATTGAGTGCGTTTGAAGTAATGTAACTAAGTCGAGCTCGAGCTTATAATTATATCGGTCCGACTTAACTTGATTACACCCTTGGGCACTAAGACGCTAACACATTTGTCATGTACATAATAGGGAAAATGAGGGGAGCGATCGGCATTGGTGTGGGGTTGGATAAGACTTCCGAGTGATTGTAGTTTAGATGCCTTGGCCGAATTACATGTATTGTTACAATCTCGTTAGTAACGAATGTGGAAGTTGAATGACAATGGACTAATAGAGTATTTACATGAAGTCACTTAGGTCTTGAGGGTGTAATATCTGTTTTAATCGAGATGGAATGAGCTTATGTAATATGTTTCTGAGTTTCTCTCATCTTTTAATGTAAAATGTCTGAGAGATCAGTTATTCTTTAAGTATTATTTATATGCCAAGCACACCATCATTCTGCTTGAATCACAAAAGTTCATATTGTGAGCAATTATGTAACACAATCTAAACATTGTTGTACATTGAACATAGGTTCGGAAGAAAGTGAAACGCATATCATTTTTCGATCAAAGGGAACAAGTTTTAAGAATATCGTCCGTGTT
Source organism: Artemisia argyi (assembly GCA_030686995.1). Classification (NCBI taxonomy): domain Eukaryota; kingdom Viridiplantae; phylum Streptophyta; class Magnoliopsida; order Asterales; family Asteraceae; genus Artemisia; species Artemisia argyi. The sequence goes on from CM060708.1 coordinate 44,508,124, forward strand.
AATCATTTAGTACATACTTTTGACTTGTTACATGGGTACTATTTTTGCAACTTAACAATAGGAGTTAAACGTGACACTGAATCGCTATACAAAAACAAATGCATGTGAGTGTGTTAAAGGGAAATATAAACAGGGACGAAGCCAGGACTAAATATAACAGGGTGCACAAAAAAATTTGAACAATAATACTAGAAACGCATTTCGATGGACCGGGTGCATTTAAGATGATTTTATGAAAAATCGGTGTTTTTTTTCAAAAATTAACACTATATCCGCGGGAACCCCCAGCTCCGTCCCTGAATATAAATGTAGTTAAGTTGTTTACCTCTGATAGAACAACCGATGGAGACACCGATGTAAATGATGACGATGTGAAAAAGTGGTCGTCAGATGAATGTGTACAAGCGTCCGAATGACTCATTGGCTAGAGAAGCAGATTAGCCATAGATGATGATGATGGAGCCTTCATTTGAGGCTTATGACATCTTTATAGATGTTGTCTTCAGTTGTTAGAAATGTTTGTTAGGAAACTTTATACTATATATTTAACCAATAATTCTTTGTTTAAAAACAACGAATTTCAAAATAGTTTAAACCTTTGAGTTTTTTTTTTTTTTTTTTTTTTTTTTTTTTTTTCGATCTCACGTATTCAACGAATTGTCAGTGATACACATGTGATGGAGTTGAGCAAACAATTGATAGTCGAGTCGATTTAGGTTGAGATGAGCTAGAACTTCTTCAATCTATGTATGACTAGAAAGTACAACATGTATCATTTCCGCATTGTTTAAGACGGCAATAACAATTACATCAACTTGAAAGTCTGAGTTCTGCACAGGTTATACAAAAAACCATACTAAAAACAAAATGTACATAAAATTACAATACAATGATTACAAAGATGGGATGGACTTTGTTTCGATGAAGTGTTTGAGTAAACCTTTTTCTTCGTCAAAATTCTTTTTAACATGTCTATGTTTTCACTTTCTTCTATAAACTCTTTTAGGCTCAAATTGTTTGAGCTTTTTACCAATCCAAATCTAAGTTTTTCACTAATATTAGATACAAATTACAATATTTTAAAAATCATAATATCACAAAAAATCATATTTTTTTTGAAAAAATCTAATCGTTTGTAGCTACTATGATTGATTAATATTATAACTAGTAATTGCAACCAAAAAATACGCCAATAATGACTTTGGTTAGAAGCCAAGAAATATGTGTTTCATGGATTGTTTGGCATCTCATTTTATAATCATCTTCACCTTGGTCATTTGGTTCATGAGGCAGTGTGGGATGCAAACACCCCTACTCTACGTAAACTTATAATGGTGTCATGTACATGGATCTGATTTACTGCTAATTGATCAGAATTGTAACATCAACGACTTGAAAATCTATGTTCATATAGCCAACATAAATTCATAGTATAAAACCTTAATAGGTATTGTATTGATGTTATTGTAATTGTATAATGTACATTAGATAGTGTATGTATATATACTAATACTATTGCTTGAAGACCAAGCAACTACCATCTATACAATTAGACCAACCCATGTAATCTAGTTTGGCCTAATACGCCCCCACAAGCTAAGAGCGGGTAACGACCTGTAGCTTGGATCTTAGAAAGAGGAATCTCGGAGTTGGTAGTGGCTTTGTAAAAATATCTGCAATCTGATCATGTGTAGATATGTGTTGAACCCGAAGATCTCCTTGAGCAACCTTTTCCCGAACAAAGTGGTAGTCTATTTCCACGTGCTTTGTACGCGCATGAAAGATAGGGTTAGCTGACAAGTATGTTGCACCAAGATTGTCACACCATAGTATAGGCGTTGAAGATGAACGTATGTCAAGCTCATGAAGAAGAGCTTGAGGCCATGTGAGCTCAGCAACTGTGTCAGCAAGAGCTTTGTATTCAGCTTCTGTAGAGGAACATGAAACTATATGTTGCTTACGAGCGGTCCAAGATATATGGTTGGAACCAAGATATATAGCAAATTCCCCCGTGGACCATCGATCATCTGAATCCCCAGCCTAATCAGCATATGAGAAAGCTTTAAGAGAAGTATCGGGACTACCTTTCCATAGGACATCAGTAAAGGCTTGAAGGGTAGAACCACAAGAACGACGTATGAGCATACCATATTCAACTGTACCATGAAGATAATGTAAAATCCGTTTAATGGCAGACCAATGATTCTCGGTCGGATGCATGTATTGACATACCTTGTTAACAGCAAAAGCTATGTCAGGCCGATATAGGGTAACATATTCTAAAGCACCCACTACATGCCGATATATACTCAGATCAGAGAAAGCAACACTGTCATCTAGACTTAGTGAGCTCGAGGCAACCATGGGAGAAGACATAGGATTGCAGCTAAAAAGACCAGCCTTTTGTAATAGCTCCAAAATATACTTCTTTTGAGAAAGCATAATACCATACCCATGAGGAACAATTTCAATACCCAAGAAGTAGTTAAGTGCCCGAGATCTTTTAATGCAAAAGCTGATCCAAGTTGGCAAATTATATTGTCGATAGTGCCCCTGTCATTACCTGTAACGATGGTGTCATCCACATATACCAGAATGTACAAGAGTGTCTTCCCACGTGAATTAATAAACAAAGATGGATCCGTTTTGGAGCCTTTAATTCCAAGATCAGAGAGAGCCTAGGAGAGTCACTCAAACCAAGCACGCGGGGCCCGCTTTAAGCCATAAAGAGACTTATGAAGCAAACATACATGATTTGGTCGTTGTGGATCAATAAAACCTGGGGGTTGTTTCATATAAACCTTCTCCTTGAGTTTTGCCATGAAGAAAGGCATTTTGAACATCTAATTGGTGTAGCGACTAGTTGTTAGTAACCGCAAGTGACAAAACAGCTCGTATAGTTGTTGACTTAACAACCGGGCTAAAGGTCTTATGAAAATCAATACCTGGTTGTTGCCGAAAAAATTTGGCAACGAATCTCGCTTTGTAGCGACTGATAGCACCATTTTTGTGTCGTTTTAACTTGTAAGCCCAATTGCCATCAACAACATTGGTGTTAGAAGCACGAGGTACTAAATACCACGTTCCATTTTCGACGAGAGGATCATACTCTTCTTTCATAGCTTTACGCCACTCTGGAGACTTGTTGGTAACGGTAACGAGGTTGGTTCAGTGATGGTAGTGGGGAAGACGGTAGCATGGTTTGCGGAAGGATTGTAAGGAACCCGTTGTTTGGGATTTTGACGAAGATTAGCAGGACGTTGGCGAGGTACAGGAGGCGGTGGCGGTGGTGGGGTTGGTATCGATGTAGCCGAGACAATAGATGGTTGGCCAGGAGAAGTTGGACTCAATTATGAAATTGATGGAGATGATATTGGTGAGCGTGGTGAATTTGGACTTGAATGGTCTGTAGTAGGAATTACATAAGGTGATTGATGACGTATAGTCTATATTCGGGTTACGAACCCGATTAATAAACATCACTAACGCCCAGGTCCACCACGAATGGGCTATCGTAACAATGATTTGGGCTACCATGCTAACGGTTTGGACTCACGAAAGCCCAAACCCAAATACATTATTTATGGTCTAGATAAGGATCTCTTATTTATGGGATAAAGATCCATAGACCGGATAGGCGTGATACGCCGAAGAGTAAGGAACACGAAATCTACAAGGATTTCGTGCCTATATAAAGAATATCATAATTCTCATTAAAGGTACGATTTACAACCCTAACTCTTCTATACAACCCTAAAACCGATTACTTACTCTCACGCCGGAGGATAATCGTGGGAGACAATCCCACGATAAGCCTAATGGTGTTTGTTTGCTTTCTTAGTGCGTAGGTCTCAAGCATTAAGATCTGATTGGTACGAGAACAGGAACCCAAACAAGGAACACCCAACTTTTGTATCAACAAGTGGCGCCATCCGTGGGACCCTACACTAAGAACTAGAATGACGAAGCATGGAAACACTAGCCAGCGGACTCCGCTATCGAAAAAAACACATGGTGAATCTCAAAGGCAGAAACACCAAGGTGATTCGAACTCTAAGCAGGCCCCTAGAACAACCAGTGCACCCAGCCACCAAGAATCAGGCCCAAGTCTGATCCTCCCAGCGGTAGAATTCCCGACAGGGACTACCCAGGCTACTACAGTGGCCCCTAACACGGAGGATCTGCAGCGCACTCTCTTCACCACTCCCCATCAAACGGTACCCATCATCGATGCCACTGAGCCGCCATGCGCGCCTAATCGAGACAGGGGACCTAATTCAGAAACAGGTATCCTTGCGGTAGAAGAGAGCGCACCCGAATTAGTACTAAGTAGTTTTGTGTCCCAAAACTACGAAACCCTAAATGCCCTCATGCAAGAGGAAGCAAGAAGAAGGTCAAGTCTGAGCCTGCAAGCCCGGCTCAACTTTGGCCCTGAGTACGAAGCATCCCCATCGTGCTATCAGAAGGAGGGGCGTGAAAAGGATAGCCGCCGACTTCCAGTGTTCGCTAGAGTCGGAAGAAAGGGTGTAGATGATGAAGCATCTGATTCACAGTACTCAAAGGAGTATGAAGATAATGGAAGGCGTGCCAATGTCCATGCTAGACTTGGTAGCCGCAGAATCCAGGATAGACTTGGGCAGCAACGCTCACCGAGCGAGAGCCGTTCAAGGTCTAGTAGCAGAAGAGTTCATGATAGGCTTGGGAGACAGCCCTCCCCAAGTGAAAGCCCTCCAAGCTCAGATTAAAAGGGTCAGCTCACCCTCAAGCGATTCCTCGGACAATGAGGACAAAGAAACAGGACATTGGAAGTCCAGGAGAAGACATCATGATATAGAGGATGAAGATATATCTCTTCCTTGGCGCCGCCAAAAGGTTGACGCATTCACACGGCGCATCAGCGATTACTCAGATGAAAAGAGAAGGCGCATGCCCGCCAATGTTAAAACATATGATGGGACAGGTGATCCTGATGACCACCTAAAAATTTTTGAATCAGCCGCTACTATCGAAAATTGGCCACAACCAGTGTGCTGCCACATGTTTAACTCCACATTGGTAGGAAATGCGGGAACCTGGTTTAGCAAGCTTCCACGAAGAAGCATAAACGGGTTTGAAGAATTGCAAAAAGCATTTCGTTTGAACTTCACTCAAAGAAAGAAGTGCACAAAAAACCCTGTTGAACTGGCTAGAGTAAAACAACGCCAAGGGGAATCCACAAGCGCTTACGTGGAGCGCTTTAAGGATGAATGTATACATGTCAAGGCGTGTCCTGAAGTGCTAAAGATCTCAGGGTTCATGAACGGGATCAATAACCCAGAACTTATCAGAAGGTTAACTGATAAGGTTCCTCAAACCTTTGATGAGCTCATGAAGCGTACAAGGTCCTTTATTCAAGGGGAAGCAGCTGCTGCGGATAGCAAGAAAGGTTACTCAAACTATAGGGCCCAAGAACAGCCCAAGAGACAATCCAATGATCAGAATAACAACTGCAGCAAGAATTACCGCAGTCAGGGAAGCGTACGAGATAACGACAAATATTCTCCACTCACAAAGACCCCAAGGGAGATATTTGTGACAGAAGGTGCAAACTTCCCAAAACCTCCACCAATGCGCACCCCCGAGGATCGGTGCGTAGGGAATAGATACTGCGAATACCACGGAAAAAAGGGCCACACAACTAACGAGTGCGTCCAATTGCGCCAACTAATTGATAAATTAGTGAAAGAATGTAAAATGGATCACCTCGTTAAAAACATTAAGGAGGGGAAGGATAAACAGAAGAATGGGGCCAAGAAAGAGACAATTAAAGAAAAGGCTGACACCATCTACATGATACAATCATGGCAGTGAAAGTCACGGCAAAAGGTCAGCCAAAAGTTTTTCCATGGAAACGAAGTCTCTTTCCCCACTCTGACTGCGGATAACGCAGTAGTGGAACCGCTCACTATTGAGATACATACGGGGGGTCACGATATCCATCGCATGTATGTTGATGGAGGAGCATCCGCAGATATCATGTATGAACATTGCTTCAAAAGGCTGCGACCTGAGATACGAAGTCAGTTAATTCCGGCCACGACGTCGCTGACTGGCTTCACAGGAGAGAAGATATGGCCCGTGGGGTAATTACGATTACTTGTGGTCGTAGGTAATGAGCAACACTCCACAGCAGCCTGGATGAACTTTATGGTAATCAAGTCTCCTTCGCCATACAATGGCATTATTGGAAGACCAGGAATATCAGCCATGCTTGCAGTACCGTCCACGGCACATGGGATGCTTAAATTCCCAGTAGAAGGAGGCATTGTCACCCTCTACAATACCACTGTGACACCTAAAGAATGCAACACGGTGACAAATGAGACGGCGCGCATTCCAGAATAGCGCGCAGATAAAGTGCCAAACCTGAAGGTCGCAATTCACCCTGATTACCCGGATCAAGAGATATCGATTGGGGGATCGCTGTCTGACAAAGGCAGAGCGGCCGTGTGCGCACTTTTGCAAAAGAATCTAGATATCTTTGCATGGGAACCAAAGCACATGACTGGCGTGCCGCGGTCAATTACAGAGCACACGCTAAAAATCCGACAAGGATACCCTCCAGTACGGCAGAAGAAGCGTGACCAGGCTCCAGAACACGCAAAAGCCATCCTAGAGGAAGTACACAAACTTGTAGACGCAGGCATCATGCGGGAGGTCTACTACCATGACTGGCTTTCCAATCCAATGATGGTTAAAAAGAGTGATGGCAGCTGGAGAATGTGCGTGGACTTCACTAATCTCAACAAAGCATGTCCACAAGACTGCTACCCGCTACTAGAGATAGATTGGAAGATAGAATCACTGTGCGGATACCCATTTAAATACTTTCTGGACGCATACAAAGGGTATCATCAAATCCAAATGGCCAAAGAGGACGAGGAAAAAACAGCTTTCCACACATGCCAGGGCGTCTACTGCTACACAAAAATGCCTTTCGGCCTAAAGAATGTAGGCGCTACTTACCAGCGTCTAGTAGATAATGCATTTGAAAAGCAAGTGGGCCGCAACCTGGAAGTATATGTTGACGACCTCGTCATAAAGAGCCACACCGAAGAAGAACTGGTACGCGACATTCAAGAAACATTCAGGACGTTGAGAAAGATCAACATGAAGCTAAATCCCAAGAAATGCACCTTTTGCGCTACAGAAGGTATGTTTCTGGGATACTTGATAGAGCCTGAAGGCATCAAGCCATGCCCGGAAAAAACAAAGGCTGTCATCGATCTTTCCTCACCCCGTACATTGAAAGAAGTCCAGTCTTTGAATGGAAAATTCGCAGGGTTGAATCGATTCTTGTCCATATCAGCGGATAAGTTACTTCCTCTCTTTAAAACACTCACTAAGTGTACAAAAAGGGAGATTTTTGTTGGACTGCGGAAGCGGAAGAAGCTTTTCAGTAGCTTAAACAACATATAGCAGCGCTTCCCACACTAGTCGCACCCCGACCAGGGGAAGAATTGATCATGTACTTATCTGTAACCCATGGAGCAGTCAGCGCGGTGCTATTGACAGACAGGAACTCCATACAAACACCAGTATACTTCGTAAGCAAAGTACTCAAGAAGACCGAGATTAACTACACCGCAATGGAAAAGCTGGTCCTGGCTTTAGTATTCGCAGCTAAAAGACTACGCAGATACTTCCAAGCACACCCGATAGCAGTAATCACGGACCAACTTATCAAGCAAGTCATCTCCAGACCCGACGCATCAGGAAGGTTACAAAAATGGAGCGTATTGCTAGGTGAATATAACATCTCTTATAGACCGCGCACTGCGATTAAGGGACAGATACTGGCGGATTTCATCATTGAAAAGCCAGATACCGACACTCCATCATCCAGCAGCAAGGTAGAACTACAAGAACCATGGATTCTATTCACTGATGGATCTTCGTGCATAGATGGGTCAGGCGCAGGCCTTATCCTCACCAACCCAGAAGGAGTGGAATTCACTTACGCACTGCATTTTGAATTCACAGCCATGAACAACGAGGCAGAATATAAGGCCCTAATCGCTGGATTACGTATTGCAACTCAAATGGGTGTACGCAACCTAGAAGCAAATGTGGATTCCCGATTAGTGGCCAATCATGTGTTGGGTGAATATGTCGCTAAAGAGGATAATATGATCCAATACCTCGACAAGACCAAATCCCTAATCCAGAACTTCGACAGGTTCACCATTAAACAAGTTCCTAGAGGGGAAAATAGGAAAGTGGATGAACTCAGCAAGATCGCATCTACAAGCTTCGCACACCTGTCAAAACAAGTGTTGGTGGAGGTCTTGAAGAACAAGTCCATCTCGGAGATGGAGGTATCGACAGTGATAGAAGAGCAGGATCCTACGTGGATGACACCTATCATCGAGTTCATATACAAGGGTATATTACCCCATGAGCAGAAGGACGCTCGACTGATACAGCGCACAGCGCAGAGGTTTGAACTTCGAGACGGTATCCTATATCGACACTTATTTTTACAACCATGGTTGCGGTGCGTTGGCCCTCTCCAAGCATATTACGTACTCAGAGAGATCCATGCTGGTTCATGAAATATGCACTCAGGACCACGGTCCGTTGTGGCGCGAGCCTTGCGGTCTGGATACTACTGGCCCACTATGCACCGCGATGTACGCGACGTGATAAAGAAATGCAACGATTGCCAAGTTCATAGACCTATCCCGCGTCGACCACAACAAGAGCTAACGCCTATCACTTCACCATGGCCATTCTATAAGTGGGGTATTGACATTGCGGGCCCCTTCCCTGTGGCAACAGGAGGACTGAAATTTCTTATTGTGGCCATCAATTACTTCACCAAGTGGATCGAGGCAAAAGGAGTGGCGACAATCATGGGTAATCAGGTAAAAATATTTGTTTGGGAAAATATCGTATGCTGCTTTGGACTACCAGAGGAAATCATCTCAGATAACGGAAAACAATTTCGTGATAACCCGTTCAAAGACTGGTGCGCGAACCTGAACATTACACAACACTTCGCGTCTGTCAAACACCCACAAACTAATGGATTGGTTGAGGGCGCAAACAGGAGTCTCTGTGAAGGGATTAAAGCGCGCTTGGACAGACATAAAGGAAGATGGGTGGAAGAATTGTCACACATCTTATGGGCGCACCGCACGACAATCAAGGTTAGCAATGGAGACACTCCCTTTGCTCTTGTCTATGGGACGGAAGCTGTTATACCAGCCGAAATTGGGATGCCAACCATCCGTACTACGGAAGTTAATGTTGCAACCAATGACGACGAGCGGCGCATAGACTTGGACTTACTGGAAGAACGACGCGAACGCGTAGCTATACGTGAAGCAAAAGCCAAGTCAAAAATGAAGGGATTTTACGATGCTAAAGTTCGAAGCACCTCATTCAGACCTGGCGACTTCGTGTATCGTGCTAATGACGCAAGCCACGCAGAAGATACAGGAAAGCTTTGACCAAAGTGGGAAGGGCCCTATGCGGTCATTGAAGCACTAGGACAAGGAGCGTACAAGCTGTGCGACATGGACGGCCATGAGCTACAACGCACATGGAACATTTGCAATCTCAAGAGATGCTATATTTAGGAGAGGCTACGGCCATGCGCACGGATACTTTTGCACCTTAGTGAGTGCCCAATAAACATCCGTGTATTTACATTCTTGTTTCTTTTGTCTAGACAAATGTTCTTTATTTTCTCTTTTTAAAAACTTGCAAGTATTAATAAAAATGTCGTGGTTTCTAGCTAACTCCACGACGCATTTAACTTTATTGCCTACATTTTACTTATGTCTCAATATTGTTAATTTATACCTTTGCCTACATGGCGTGCATGCATTAAGACCCATGATGGCAGAAAGGATGAGTAAACCTAATAAATAACTCGTTGAGTAAGAGGGTTGCAAACCCATCAACATTAGATCACGTATCCTCGTTAAACACCTTATTCTCAAGACGTTGGAGTAAGCTCAAACGCGCATCCCACGATGAATGCGCAACAATGCACACAGTGCACGTTTAACGAATTAGGAGTCAAGACTCTTGGTTCCTTAATATGGTATTTGCAGTACGCTGCAAATTAACACATACACTCATGAATTTTTATTCAAACAAATTTATTAAGTCATGAACTTAATATAATTTTTCCTAAGATCACTTAGGTCACAATTTGACTCTTGGAAACTCTTTCATGTAAAGACAAATAATCCAAGTACAAACAGGATGATGCACATATGCATATAAACCAAATTTATTCTTCATTATAGACTACGAGTTTACATCAAATATAGACTTTACAGGCACATCCGCCACAAAATGTAAATCTATCAAAAAAACAAGCTAAAATAGCCTATATACTATGACAACGTTATAGTTTGGGGCTACCCTCTCGGTTCGCAGAACTCCCAGCCTCTTGGAGCTTCCTCAACAACAAACAATCTTTGGGTGACACGGTCGCCACGCTAACAGGAACTCCATCTGACCTGGGAATGTGCGCTGCACCGACACCACAAAGGATGGCCTTCCCTTTCGCACCCTTCTTCTTTGCGGCCCTCTCCAGATGGGCCTCTCAGCAATCCTTCAAAGGGATCTCTTTCTCAAGGGCGAAGGGGTTGAGGATGTCGCACGGTCGTGCGAACACAGGAACTTGTAGCTGCGACTCATCCGGCTTCAAAAAATAATCAGGTTGAGCCTCCGCATCCTCTAGGATGTGTCTCCCTAGGATTAACCCCTCCATAATTACCTTAATGGGGTAATCCTGGTCACGCTCCAGTTGCGCTATTCGCGGAAGCTCAAATAGCTTCATCTTCTCCATTGTAGCAACAAGCTCCGCATAAGTATCAGCATTATAACCGGGAACTTCTGCGAGCGGCACTATCAGTGTCTGACCCTCATGCAGCTCCTCCATAGCTTGAGCCTTGCCACGTGTCAAGGCACACTCCACAACCTTCCCAAAGGCCTCCACACACTCTTGGGACTATAGTGTGCCCATAGCAGCCAACCGGAGACCATGACTGATCAACCACCTACGAACACAACATCCTCATTAGATGATAATTCAAAAGAAATCAGATGGTACAAGTCCGCGTAAGCAAAGGAACGGAGAATACCTGCGCTCAGCAATGGTGGATAACAGATGCGGGTACAGCTCCTCATCATACTCTATGCTGAGCTTGCGCAGCTTACCCTCTTGGCGCTCCAACGTTTCATTCTCAAACTTAACCAGCTTATCCAACTTGGCAAAATGATTGCTTTTGTTCTGCTCTACGAACTTCAGATCCCAATGACAATTGCCCTTGTACTCCTCATACGCAGACTACACTCGGCTCACTTGGGCAAGCAGGGACATCTTCTCTTCAGCCAGTTTTTGAGCATAGAAGTTTGTAGACTCCACCTCAGCATGCGCATCTGCCAACTGCGCCTTCAGCCGCGCAATCTCCTCATCCTTCTGCGTGCTGGCACTCTCTTCACCAACATACTTGGTCCTGAGTTGGCCAACCAAGGAAGCTTGGTGTGCAGCAGCCAAGTTGAGCTCCTCTATCAGCTCCTCAGTAGATAAACCCTCGCAGGCCTTTGAAGAACCCTCTACTTGAGACTGATCCACTTTAGGAGGCGATTGCTCCATGTGCGCTGCATCACCCCCTGCAACTTCGTCACTACACACAAAGAGCAACAATTCAAGATATTATATTAAAAAAAAAAAAAAAAAAAAAAAAAAAAAAAAAAAAAAAAAAGGAGAAGACATTAGTACTTACGCAGGAACGGAGGTCTCAGTAGTCTCCCGCACAGTTGTGGAGGGCGACACATTCTCTTCTGATGATACGTTCAGAGAAATGACGTGGCGTCTTCTCTTAGACGTACCCGCGCCATCACCACCAGGAAGCTCTTTGTGCTTCACTCCATGGTCACCTCCTCCTCGGAATCACTCTCGATCCTGAGTATCTCCACACTATGCGCCGATTCTGGGTGCGCAGACTCTGGGGATTGTACCCTCAAATTTGGCACGGTGGTCACTGGAGTGGCCTCTAGTATTCCCGGGGAAGCATTCCCTGGCTCTTCAAGCTCCAAAGCCAGTGCACCCCGCAGTCGCATCCAACACTGGCTCCTCATCATCCCTCAATGGTCGTACTCCTACAGCTAACTGTGTAGGTTTCTCCAGCTTCACCACTGCAAACAGATCCATCTCTGTGCAACAAACAACAAACAAACGCAATGGGTTACACAAAGTTACAATAAGATAAAAGAGGGCTTACACTATAGAAGCGAAGGAAAGGAAGGACAAGCACCCACCCCGGCCATTTTAATCCAGAAAGGTTGGCTCCTCATCAGGACCCTGGAAGTAGTTGCGAATGATTCCCATGTGCACCAAAAACTCTTCCAGATAAGAGCTGATGGGGATGCGGTTGGTATTTATGATCTCCGCATCCTCTGCATTGTAGGACCCGGGGTTTGGGCGCTCATCCTTCAGCAAATATCTTTGAGTATAAAACTCAAAATCCCATGGAAAAAAGGCCGCATCAACCCAGAAGAAGTATTCCCTCCAGTGCCTAAGCGCGTCCACCTTCTCAGTATAACATTGAAGGGGCCATGCGCGCTTCGAAAATGATACCCACCCATTTGACCACGTCGTGTGGTAAAACGCGCGGAAAAGACTAATGGTTGGGTTAATGGCGAGTAAACAAGGGTTTACCTCAAAATTGGTAATTTTCGCCGCACCTATACAGTGCAGCTGAGATATATGTAGGCGATAAAAACTGAGAATATCGCACAAGAATAGGGATATGGGCACACGCTGATTCGCAAACTCAAAAAAGCATATGTATACCCCTATCTTCCCCTCAGGGAAGTCTGCAATAGAGGCGTCCGCCTCCGGTATTACCGGATTCAATGCAAGGGGAATAAAATAATCCGAGGTGAACTGACGTAGCTCATCCTCGGTTATCTTGGAAGCAATCTCGGATAATTGTAGAACCATTGTTACAAAAGGCGCACTCGCTGTTACCTAACAAGTTGTTGCTTTCTGGAGAGCTATGAAAAAGGTTTAACAATGGTGGAATTGAGAATTTTCATTGTGATCATCACAGTGAAAAGGAGGTGGTGGTTTTATATAGGGTTACCACGTTCATGGATGATTGACACATGTCACCCACTCACTTAAATCGTGTGGCTAGAATACCATGGGGTACAAGCACTTTTTCACGTTTTCCAAGGGACACGTGGACCACCTCCCCATTTACCGAGGTATTTTTGAGACTTTTTTGGACTAAATACATGGTCCAAGATTTCGGCGGTAAATATTTGAATCTTTCCCCGCCACGCTTACCGCTGACATTATTAGTCTAGTATATGCAGCCATAACCCGCGCACACTAGACTGGGGGGACATGATGACGTATAGTCTATATTCGGGTCACGAACCCGATTAATAAAGATCACTAACGCCCAGGTCCACCACGAGTGGGCTATCGTAACAATGATTTGGGCTACCATACTAACGGTTTGGACTCACGAAAGCCCAAACCCAAATACATTATTTATGGTCTAGATAAGGATCTCTTATTTATGGGATAAAGATCCATAGACCGGATAGTCGTGATACGCCAAAGAGTAAGAAACACGAAATCTACAAGGATTTCATGCCTATATAAAGAATATCATAATTCTCATTAAAGGTACGATTTACAACCCTAACTCTTCTATACAACCCTAAAACCGATTACTTACTCTCACGCCAGAGGATAATCATGGGAGACAATCCCACGATAAGCCTAACGGTGTTTGTTTGCTTTCTTAGTGCGCAGGTCTCAAGCATTAAGATCTGATTGGTACGAGAACAGGAACCCAAACAAGGAACGCCCAACTTTTGTATCAACAGTGATTCTGAGGAGTAACAGGGAGATGTTTTTGAAGGGGGTGGGGAAGTTGTTTTAGGGGTATTAAAGGGAAATTGTTCTTCATTAAAATGAACATGCCGAGCTATATAAAGACGCTTGGTTGAGATGTCAAGACAACGATATCCATGATGGGAGGTGTTAGCATTTAAAAATTATATTAGAAAGTGATGGTCATTCTCATATATTGTAACGTTGTAATGTGTCGTAGTTTTTGTTATTAGAATAGTCAATGGGCCTTGGTCTTGGTAAGCTAGTATAATGTTAGTTAAATATGTAAGCCTTTAAAAGGATAAGTAATCCATGTCCATTACCAAGCCCATGCCCAAGCCCATAGAAAGCCTTAGGGCATCTCATGTAACCAACTATATAAACACCTCAAAGCTCATTTGAGGTGTGTGCTTGTGTGTGTATTGTGTGTGTTTTCTTGAATAAAAGTTCTCATCTTATCATATCTCTCTCTAACCATACGACATACATATACATATATCAAGTCACCATCTTTCAATCTCTACTTCATATATGCTTCTATAGTTGTGATAAAGTTGATAGATATAAGGTCCTACAAGTGGTATCAATCGCCTTACAATGATTTAGGTGGGTTGAGAGTGTGTTTGGTTCCTTTTTTTTAGCTTTATACACGAGTTTTCATCAAAAAGTTTCTCACTTATCTTGTTTTTCTTGGTTTTTAACATTTTTTTGATTACAAACTAGTGTTATAAACCTTTTCTAATAAGAAAGTTTCAATCTTTTTGAAGTTTCAAAGCTTAAAAAATTCGATTTTGATTTTGTACTTGTTTTCTAGAACATAAAAAACTTTCATAAAAATCATCAAGTTTACAACTTTCTTCAAGTTTTGGTGTTTTTATAACTAGAAGTACAAGAATCTTGGAATACAAATTTCATTTGGGTGAGCTTTTTGCAAAATCAAAATTCTAGCAAATTTTCTAGAACACAAAGACTTTCATAAAAATCATCAAGTTTGCAACTTTCTTCAAGTTTTGGTGTTTTTATAACTAGAAGTACAAGAATCTTGGAATACAAATTTCATTTGGGTGAGCTTTTTGCAAAATCAAAATTCTAGCAAATTTTCTAGAACACAATAAACTTTCATAAAAATCATCAAGTTTGCAACTTTCTTCAAGTTTTGGTGTTTTTATAACTAGAAGTACAAGAATCTTGGAATACAAATTTCATTTAGGTGAGCTTTTTGCAACATCAAAATTCTAGCAAACTTTCTAGAACACACTTGTACCATCTTTCTAAATCACAAAGTTTCGAGAATACATTTGTACCAAGTTTCGAGATTACACCTCGTTGATCCTTAAGTGCTACCGTTGCTTACTCGTTGTTTCCCTTGCTTGTATAAGTGAGAAAACACTTCGACTCATGGTATACTCTCTAAATTGTATAATTTAGAAAGTTTTGGTGCTAAGTTTCTAAAACACTGAAAAGTTTCTAGAACACTGAAAAGTTTCTAAAACACTAAAAAGTTTCTAAAACACTGAAAAGTTTCTAAAACACTGAAAAGTTTCGAGAACACTGAAAAGTTTCGAGAACACTGAAAAGTTTCTAAAACACTGAAAAGTTTCGAGAACACTGACAAGTTTCTAGAACACTGAAAAGTTTCTAGAACACTGAAAAGTTTCTAAAACACTGAAATTTTTTCTAGAACACCTTTTAGAAATTTTTTTCTAGAACACTTTTAGAAATTTTTTTTCTAAAACTCTTTTAGAAAATCTTTTGGTGGTCAAAGTTTTGAAAACTGTTGGTGGATTAAAAGTACGTTGACCAAGAAAAGTAACCTTCACCAAATTCAACTCCTATTTCATTGGAACGATCCAAGAATCAACTTTATCAATCATAACTTAATCAATGTCTTTCCTCAACAATCTCTTTCCATCAATGGACATGGACTCTATTGTTCAATTCTTTGCTCCATATCCTAAGATCGAGAAGACGATGACTGAGACTGAGCAAATATTGAATGAGACTGAGAAGACATTAACTGATACTGAACAAGACATTGAAGAAAATGAGCTACCAGATTACGTAAAATATATTGAGCATATGAAGCGACGACCATTGACTGTAAAGGCACAAAATGGTGAAGAATCATGTGAACATAACTCAGATGAACCTGAAAATGCAGAACCTTCCTATGACTCCGACACACCAAAAGAGAAGTTGACTATGCAAGAAACACAAGCTAAGACTGTTGAACCTAGTTACGATCTCTTTGCACCAACTGATACGGAACTTCCAGAACCAACCTTTTCCCCATATTCTGAGAATGTGAACAGAAGCAGTTGGAAGATCAACTTGCCTACAAGGCTAGGTTTGATGAAGCAATGTTGAGACAAAAGCAGCAAGCACTTAAGGTTCAAGCAGAAATGTTTCCAACTGACTTTACTCGGAATCAAGGTACACTAGCAAATGAACATGTTATTGAGAATCAACATAGATATGCTATGAGTACACAGATGGGGATTCAGATAAGGGAATATGTTGGAGATCCGATGGATCAGTTTGTGAGTCATAATGTAGTTAATCAAAATGGGAATGATTGTCTTATGACTTCAATTCAAAAACCTACATCTAAAATTCACCGCCGTGATATTAGTAATAATTACAATGTCAATGCAATGACGAAGGTAGAAAAGATTCAGTACTTGTTGATGCTAGCCAATAAAGAAGAATCAGGAATACCGTTGACTGCTGAGGAAAATGAGTTTAGAGCTACAACAAGAATTAATGACAATTCAGCAGACCTTAATGCAACCTACAACTTTATGGCAAATCAACAGGCAACAACATCAAGCAGTGATTTTGATCTTCCTCCTACTTATGATTCAGATCCATTCCATGAGGTACCAAATTATGGTAATGATGCTAATCCGTTTGCTCATGAGAAGCCACATTATGTGCCACCTGAATCTAATTATGATACATATGTGGGGGAACAAGTTAATAGCAATGTTAACTATAACTCCATACATGGATCCTAATGTAGTTCAAGTTGCACAAAATGGTGCTAATGATGAGGAAACCCGTGCTTTCTTTGAATCATTATTGAATAATTGTAGCATTGAAATTGAGAAAGTGAAAAAGGTCAATCGCGAAGTTAAGGCCGCGAATGAGAGATTGACCACTGAGCTTGAGAGATACAAGGAAAATTCAAAAAGTTTTCAAATTCACAAAGAACGCGAGTTAGAACTTGAAATTGGTTATAAGAAGTTACTTGTTAAAGATAGGGAATGGAAAAACAAATTTGATACTCTTGAAATTAGTTCAACAAAAACCATTAACTCTTTAAAACAAGAAATTTCTGAATTAACAAACTAACTTTCAAAACAAAAAGCAGCTTATACCAATCTTGAAAAAGAACGAGATGAGTTGAAAAAGGACTTTGCAAAGAAAGGAGATAAACTTTTGGATGAAATCATAGAGTCAGAACACAAGATTGCTAAACTAGAAGAATTGGTGGTTAAAAAGGGTCAGTCAAGTCAAACAATGTATATGATTGCTAATCAAACTAATCCGATTTACTACACAAAACATAAAATGGCTCTTGGGAACAAAACTCCTTGTAATCTCAAGAAAGCTCAGCAAGAACAGAATGTTTTGTATAATGGTAATGTGATTTACACCAAACATGATCCTCCCGTCGTTCGGGATTCTGTACAAACGATGGAACTTGTCGAAGAGAGCATTAATAAAATGAAACAAAAGGATTTGAAACCCATTGATTACAACAAACTGAACAAACTTTCGGGTATTACTTTTGTTCTACAAACAGAACCATATGTGTTTTCCATAAAACAACCTTTCTCAAAAATAGTTTCTAAAAATGTAGTTGCTTCCAAATCGCTTTCAAACATGGAACAGATGTCTTCAAACAACACTTTTAACATAAGTGCTGCAAGAGGATATCTTGATGATCTTAAAACCAGAGTTGGGCAGCTTAAAATGACTTTAGAATCTAAAACGAGACTAAATGAGATCAATTGGAATTCCACGGTTCATTTACTGCTAAAAAAGATTCTTGAGAGTGACTTTGCTCCTCAAATTAATAGCATTCATGCTCGTGTGATTCATGTTGAAAATGCTCTTTTAACTGAAACAGTTGACTTTATCAAGGACCACAAATCCCTGGTTAAGGAAGCTAATGCAAATCTTGAAAACAACAAACTTTTGGAAAATCTAAATGATTCTCTTTTCGAAGCCGTAATGACTACTGATATAATGTCTATCATCATACAAACATATTCGGTTGAGGACGATGAAAGACTGCGAGCTGAGACATCTGAAATTGTTTCAAAATATGAAAATACTCTTGTAAAACATGAAAAAGAAAACATGTCATTTTTCAAACAACTTGATCGAAAATCAGAGGAATGCAAGTATGACAAACTGTTGTATGAGCATGCCTACAAGGACATGAAAAAGGAAAATAATCTTTTTAGAGCTCAGCTTGAAGGCATAAAAGGGAAGGGTGTGGATACTAAGTTTGCAAAACCATCGATTTCGGAGAAACCAAGTGTTTCAAAAACGGTTGAAAAACCAAAAATGTCAATTTCACGGTTTGCTCCAAAAGTCGATGAGAAAAAGGATTTGTGAAAACCAGTCACTACACAACCTTTGCCCAAGAAAAAGGAAATTGAAAAGATTGTTAAAAAACAAAAATTACTTGTTGAAAGAAACACAAATGTGAGTGCACCTGGCTCTTCTAGGAATAGTACACCAAATGTGACTACAAAACAGTTAAAGAGTCTGTTGGTTCTAATGACATGGTCCACAATCACCATCTAGAAGAAGCTAGGAAAAAGGCACAACTTCGAAAAGACGGAATTTTAGGTACAAAACCTAGTGTGATGAATTCTACAAGATTCCAAAGCAATGCTAGTAGTAGTAAACCATTACCTAGGAACAATCAACAAAACACTAGGGATTGGCTTGCATCTAAGAGTAGTGGCACAAAATAGAATGCTAGGAACGTAGAATGCAACACAAAGAATTCTAAAATCTCATCGAACAACAAACAATTTCCAAAAGACTGTAGTGACAAAGTTAAAGTTGTTGTGTTAAACAAGGATATTGAATTTGTTTGTCCTACATGTCATAAATGTGTTTTTTCAGCTAACCATGATGCATGTATTGCACAATTTATCAAGAAAAGAAAGTCAAGTGTCAAGGCACAATCCACTAAGACACCAAATAGAAACAAACCCGTTGACAACAAGAAAATGGATAAGAAACCTACTAGGTGGATACCGAAAGGATGTAGTTTTTCCAAGACTGAGACTTCCGCTGCATCTGATAAGAAAACTACGTCTAAATCTTACCTTAGGTGGATTCCTACGGAAAAAGTTTTTAAAACAGTTGGTCTTAGATGGATTCCCACAGGGAAGATTTTTTATAGTTGCACAAAGACTAATGATAGTGTACATCATCATGATAAGGAAGTAGAAACCACTACAACTATTGATAGCAAACACCCTCAATATGAGGAAACATGTACTTCTAACACTGTTATTTGTGCAAATTCTTCTTCTGTGGATGCAGGTACTTGTGAAAGTGTTGAGAATTCATACACCCATTGTAGAAAAGAAGAATTTTATGCCAACTTCGCATGTGGAAATCCTTTTCTAACTCCACTTTTAACTCCACTTTTACTTGTCCAAACTTAATTTTTCTTTCTTCAAATTCTCTTTGTAATTTTTTTTTGAAAAAACAAAATACAAAATCTAAAAAACCATCAAAAACAAAATACAAAAATATAAAATTTTCAAAAAATACAAAAATAATATAAAATCAAAAAATTCAAAAATATTCTTCTCACGACATGTCTCTCGTATAAATCAATATTCTGTACGTTTCTAGAAATGTCATTCAACAATGATACGGACATGTACAGATGCTTGAGCGGGAGTTCTTTCAAATGTTTTTCTAAAACATGTCGTTTCTCAAAAGTTTCTTCACAATGGCTTTCGTATACTTCAGTACGAAACCCGGACTTAAATGATGGCTTGTAAGTACTTCAGCTTACAACCCGTGCTTCAAAGTGAAATATTTTCAAAACTTAAGTCCGGGTATAACAACTCGAAAAGATTTCAAATAAGGGCTTAATTGGATGGCTTCTGGACACATCAGTTCAGGACCCGCGCTTTAAAGAAAGGAAAGTGCTTAATCAAAACAAAGATTTCAAATATTTTTTTCGAGCACTTATCCTAAAATGAGAACCAAACTCTTATCTGGCTTGAGTTTTCTTTAGAAAAACTTTCAAAATCTTTAAGCTCAAGACCATGATTGTTGATCTAATGATAAATCAGATTTTCAAAATTCTCTTACATTCTGAGCACCACCTTTTCAAGATTTTTCAAAAAGATTTTCAAAATCTATCAAAATCGGTGCTCATCATCAAAATGACTTGTGTACACCTTACAGTGCACAACTCAAGTTTTCAAAGAAAGGAAAGTGCTACGCAAAAATGATTTTCATCAACAAAGTGCACGTATCCTAAAAATGGACACTGTTGTACGCCTCAGTGCAACATTCCTATTCAAACAAAGAGAAGTCTTTGTTGTTCAAAAAATCTTGATGCAAAATTCATCAAATCTAAAATGTCTTTCTCTTTCAAAATTTTGCTCAAGAAGACTCCTTCCCTCTAAACTTTAAAAAGTTTAACATTCTCAAAAACATATGCGAGTTTTGAGGGGGAGTATTTCAAAAACAAAAATGTTTCAATTTCATGCAAAAACAAATCTGTCTATCTCTCCAAAAGCTTTTTCTTAATCATTTGATATCAAAAATATCACGATATGCTATTTTTGAGGGGGAGAAGACGTGATTACAATGTGATCAAAATGTGTAAAGATTGTGACTGAATCTCAAAAGAGCTCGACTCAGAAAGTACCAATGAATTGACGAAGCTTTAAATGACAGTAATCGAAAAGACTTGTCCTGGACGGGTAATAATTTCAAGCTAGTCTAACTAGTGATGTAAGCGTGTCTCGAATAGGACTTGTCTGAGTAGAATGTACCGTATCGAGAGACTTTCTTTGGACTTGACCAGGACGAGTAATAACTTCAAGCTAGTCTAACTAGTGATGTAAGCGTGTCTCGAATCGGTCATGTTCACTGAAAGTGGATCAATTCAAAAAGTGCAAACTCCTCCCGCATGTGCAAATTTCTTAAAAATCTATGAACACATGTGAAGGGGGAGTCCTTCAAAATTGCAAAACTCTCAAAGTGGTAACAACAATGTGTTTTATTATCATAAACACTTTGAGAGATTTTCAATAAATGGTTTCATGGCAACAATAGGATAGTCATGAAGTTATAAGGTGACTAAGGTTAGGAAAAACCGTCCTATGATCCGCCAGAGCCGGAGGGATCTACCCAAGGACAATTCCAATAAAGTAGAATTAGAATTCCTTAGGTATGATTGAAAAAAGGAGAAAATGAGAAAGGAGAAAGAAGGGGTTGAAGAACTAAAAAGAAAAGTTATGAAAAAGGGTGAAAAGAAATAGCCCTTCGTATGTTCAACCTTAGGGCGGAAACCGGATTCAATTCATATGCTACTGGTTGTTACTAAGGTGACACCGTTATTGAAGACAAAGACGTCATGGACCCCCTCCATATGTTCAACCTTAGGGCAGAAACCGGGTTCAATTCATATGCTACTGGTTGTTACTAAGGTGATACCGGTATTGAAGACAAAGACGTCATGGACCCAGTGACGCACTGCACTAAACCTTCTTAACCACTCAAGTTCTCTTAAAAGAGCTTGTTTCATTCTCACGGGGAACCGGTGTAATCTATCGACATGTCTCTTAGAGATGGTTGATATTGACGCAGGAGACCTCTCCATAATCTCCGCATAGGAAACCAAATGTGCACTTATCGAGTCTAGAGCCCCGAGATTCATCAAAAGATCTTATAGGAACACATGATATTTCTACACTGGTTGTTAATCATTAAGGACGCCAGATGTAAACTTTAGAGTCCTACGCAGATCTTAGAAATCTGCCGGAACATTTATGAGAGGATTCACTTTTGTGATTCTCAATGATTGAATGGAATTTCTTGCCAGGGTCAACATCAAGCAGTCCTGTCAGCAGGTCACTTCGGTAATTCTTTATGGGTTGCACTTAGTGTTCGCGGTGGTTTCAAACGGTCTACAGTCGTGGAGTGATCCTCAGCGACTCACCCATTCGTTGAGCTACTTAGTAGGTCTCGTAAGCTCTCTCGGGAGTATCCGAAATGGGAACGGCCTTGGTAAGGGTTAGAAGGAGTCTTCACACTATGCTGTTGATGATCTTTAATTCTTATCTGTAAGAACCGGTTGATATATTGCTAACTGTTTACCTGCAGCTATACATCATCTCCATGGTGAAGGATTCCACATGCTCATACATGCATCACAAAGTCAAAGGAAAGTTCTCACAAAGATCAAAGCAAAGTAAGGTTCAAAGAAAGATTCTACAGATTGTGAAAGAATCTACATAAGTAAAGTGACAAAGATTGGTGTAAAAGAACGGGAATAACAAATGCATGTATCACAAAGACTAAAGACGTATGAGCATGTTGGAATGGTGAACAACCACCACAGACACAGAAGTGACAAAAGGCAGATTACTCCACAACACAAAAGAACAAAGAACGATGAAAAGACAGTCATCAAAGATCACAAAGCATGAAGGAACAAAGACTAATGACTATTCTAATACGACACACAGTGGTCAACAACAAAGAACAAAGAAGACCTAATCACGTGGAGCATCATTCGAATGACCACCCCTTAGGGGGAGATTGTTAGCATTTAAAAATTATATTAGAAAGTGATGGTCATTCTCATATATTGTAACGTTGTAATGTGTCGTAGTTTTTGTTATTAGAATAGTCAATGGGCCTTGGTCTTGGTAAGCTAGTATAATGTTAGTTAAATATGTAAGCCTTTAAAAGGATAAGTAATCCATGTCCATTACCAAGCCCATGCCCAAGCCCATAGAAAGCCTTAGGGCATCTCATGTAACCAACTATATAAACACCTCAAAGCTCATTTGAGGTGTGTGCTTGTGTATGTATTGTGTGTGTTTTCTTGAATAAAAGTTCTCATCTTATCATATCTCTCTCTAACCATACGACATACATATACATATATCAAGTCACCATCTTTCAATCTCTACTTCATATTTGCTACTATAGTTATGATAAAGTTGATAGATATAAGGTCCTACAGGAGGGACTGTAGCCAAGAAATACACACGGAGTTGAATGAAAATCCATTTTATGATGATTGTATGGACGAAGATGGGGAAAACCTAGGCACCCGAAGACTCGAAGAAAAGAGTAGTCGGGAGACCGTTTGAAGAGATGTTCAAAAGGTGACTTGTTTGTCGATGTGCGGGAGGGCATGCGATTGATTAGGTAAACGACGGTATCAAAAGCATAATGCCAAAAACGTTGAGGAACAAATGATTGAGCTAGAAGAGTAAGACCAGTTTCCATAACGTGGCGATGGCGACATTCAACAAAGCCGTTTTGCTCACTTGTTTGAGGACAAGATCGCCGGTGAATAATTTCTAGCGAAGAGAAAAAAGGAGCTAAATTTCGAAACTCACCACCCCAATCAGTTTGAACATTCTTTAATTTTATAGTGAACTGGCGTTCAACCATTTGCACAAATGATTTAAAGGTGGCATACACATTGGATTTTTGAGCTAAATGATAAATCCACATGTAACGAGAATGATGATCAACACACAACATAAAATATCTATGACCTTCAAAAGATAACATCGGTGCAGGACCCCAAACATCACAATAAACCAAGTCTAAAATATTATTACTTCAAAATTCGGATACAAATAAAGGTAGTTTGGAAGATTTTCCTTGTGGACAAGAATTACACAAACTTGGCAAACATTTATTTGTAACTGGAAGAGAAAAAATAGAAAGCATATAACGTAAAAGACGCTGATGAGGATGTCCGAGCTGCCTATGCCAAATGGTTGGAGAAGCTCGTACAGCCGAAAAAGAGACTTTCTTGACTGACTTCAATTGAGGAAGATTGATGGGGTAGAGACCGTGTTTACTGGGACCCGTAAGAAGGGTGGTGTGTGTAGACTCGTCCTTCACAACAAAATAAGAAGCGTGAAATTCAAAAAAGACATCATTGTCATGACAAAATTTTTGAACAGAAAGGAGATTATTGGTGATTTCTGGCACATGAAGAATATTATTGAGAGAAAATGTTTTTTGTGGTGAGTAAACTTTAGATGAACCAATAAGTGACTGTTTGTTCCAGTGTCTGAATGCCAATTAGTAGAGGCAGTAGAAGATTGAGAATGGCTATTTGCAAAGTTAGCGGATGGCCGATTGCGAATAGTAGAAGGGTCATAATTAGGGCATTGTGATGGAATGTGACCAATACCACATCTATTGCAAGTGCCATACACTGTATTCTGGGTGGATGCCAATCAAATCGACGACCATTACCATGACTGCGGTTGTTGTTGTTGTTGTTGTTGTTACCACGAGAGTTATTGCGATTGCTATTGTTGTTGTTGCCACGATTGTTATTGTTACTCATGTTGTTGTTGTTGTTGTTGTTATTGTTTGATGAACGAGCACCATAAAAGGCTTGTGGACCCGATGGTGCAATGGGTGACACTTGGAATCCAAGAGCACTTAACTGGGTAGCCAACTCTGAAAGCTGAGCTTGTCGAGGTTCTGGTATGCTTGATGAGCCCACTGCATAGTTTGCAGTAAAAGATGAAGTGATAGACGGAGCAGGTGCACGTGTTTTTCCAAGCATATAATGAATGAAGCTCGCTAAATGCAGTTGGACTTTAACGGGCAGTGATGGTGGTTTTAAGGCCATTATACTCTTCACGAAGACCAGAGACAACAAGCATAACAAGATCTTTATCTTTTACAGGTTCACCAATGACGGCAAGTGCATCAGCATATTCTTGAGCACGATTTAGATAAGCATCGGGAGTTTCATCACCGTGCATCTCTATTCTCAAAAGTTGTGTCTTGAGAGTATATTCCCTGGATGTGGAATGAGGTGCATATGCCTTTTCAAGAGAAACCCAAAGGTCACGAGAAGTTGTCCCTTGGACATGGCGAAACGAAGCTTCTGATATGGTAGAGATAATTAGCATTCGAACGTGAGCATCATTAGATATCCAAACTTGATGATTTGGGTTGTCCTTTGGAACAGTGGTACCTTCAGTAAGTGGTAAGGTTTTTGATGGGCACGGTATGGAACCATCCACATAACCCATCAAATTATTTGTGATGAGGAATGGTTGAATCATAGTTTTCCAATAACCATAATTTGTAGGTGAAAGGGTAAAAGCAAACTTACAAGAGTTGTGAGTTGTTTTATCAGATGTGCTAAAAGCAGCAATCATAGCCATTAATTAGGGTTCTGGCAGGGCAGTGGTGACGGCGGCGGTGATCGGAAAACCAAAATTGTTTTGGGGTTTTGTTGAAAATTATATGAGGATCACAGTGATGTTGTTGGTTTAACGTAAATCAATGTCGTTTGACCTGAAAAAGCAAAAACGTGGCCGGATTTTGTCAATTCTGTGAAGTATTATGGCGGCGCGTGGGGAGCTTGACAGGTCCAACAGTTAGGATACTGATAGGGTTTGGTTAGGAATTAAATTCCGAACAAGATGAGGTGGGGCGTGGTGTTGAGGAGATAAGCGGATGTAGGCTGCCTTGTGGTCGGAAAGTGTACCGGAATTGTGCTGGAAAAAAATTCTGGTGTTTTGGCTCTAATACCATATAAAACCTTAATAGGTATTGTATTGATGTTATTGTAATTGTATAATGTACATTAGATAGTGTATGTATATATACTAATACTATTGCTTGAAGACCATGCAACTACCATCTATACAATTGGACCGACCCATGTAATCTAGTTTGGCCTAATACATAGCAAGAGCACTTAAACTTGACTTAAACTATTATATACATGCATGATGCATACATAGATGTAGTTAAGTTGTTTACCTCCGACTCTATAATCGATGTAAAGATTTACGAAGAGTTGAAGTGGTTAGTTGCTTAACTTGTAGTTGTACATGCGTCGTATGATCTCTCCTTCATCGGTAGTGGGACTGGAGTAGCAAATTGAGTAGCCATTTACGATGATGATGATGTGGAGCCTTTGAAAGTTGTTGTTTTTCGTTTGTTACATGTGACAACGATACGAAAAATAAATCTTTGGGACTTATTTCTTTTCTGTTGGACCTTAGATATGTCAACTTTAACACAAATATAAGCACTAGATGAAGTAAAGATGGTGACTTGATGCAATATGTGTGGCGTTAATATGAGAGAAAAAGAGTATAAAGATGAAGAGAACTTTTATTAAAAAACACACACAATACACACACAAGCACACCTTACAAATGAGAGGTAAGGTGCCTTTTATAGTTAGAGAGAAAGGCCTCATGGGCTTTCTAATGGACTTGGGCTTGGACTTGGTTACATGGTGGATAACAAGGCTTATGAAACATAGCAAATAACATATTAACTTGCCAAGTCCAAGGCCCAATGACTAAACTCTTACTAATCTTAACAAACGACACAAAGTTACAATATGTGAATGACCATCACTTCATAATACATATTTTTAATGCTAACAATCTCCCCCTAAGGGGTGGTCATTCGAATGAAGCTCCACGTGATTAGGTCTTCTTTGTTCTTTGTTGTTGACCATTGTGTGTCGTAGTAGAATAGTCTTTAGTCTTTGTTCCTTCATTCTTTGTGATCTTTGATGGCTGACTTTTCTTCGTCCTTTGTTCGTTTGTGATGTGGAGCAATCTGCCTTTCGTCACTTCTGCATCTGTGGTGGTTGTTCGCCATTCCAACATGCTCATACATCTTTGGACTTTGATATTCATATGCACGTAGTTCCCTTTCTTTCACTATGATCTTTAGTCTTTATACTTTGTAGATTCTTCTTTTTGGCGTAGAATCTTTCTTAGAACTTTGTGTTGTATAGATCTTTGAGGGAGCTTTCTTTAACTTCCAGATGTATGTATGAGCATGTGGAATCTGTCGCCATGGAGATGAAGTGTCCCAGCATATAAACATTTAGCAATAAAACAACCGGTACTTACAGATAAGAATTAGAGATCGTCAACAGCATAGTGTGAAGACTCCTTCTAACCCTTACCAAGGCCGTTCCCATGTCAGATACTCTCGAGAGAGCTTACAAGACCTACTAAGTAGCTCAATGACTGGGTGAGTCGCTGGGGATCACTCCACGACTGTAGACCATTTGAAACCACCGCGAACACTAAGCGTAACCCATAAAGAATTACCGAAGTGACCTGCTGTCAGGGCTGCTTGATGTTGACCCTGGCAGGAATTTCCATTCAATCATTGAGAATCACTTGTGTGAGTTCTCTCATAAATGTTCCGGCAGATTGCTAAGATCTGCGTAGGACTCTTAAGTTTACATCTGGCGTCCTTAGTGTTGAACAACCAGTGTAGGAATATTATGTGTTCCTAAGAGATCTTTTGATGAATCTCGGGGCTCTAGACTCGATAAGTGCACATTTGGTTTCCTATGCGGAGATTAGGGAGAGGTCTCCTGTTTCAATATCAACCATCTCTAAGAGACAGGTCGATAGATTATACCGGTTCCCCGTGAGAATGAAACATGCTCTTTTAAGAGAACTTGAGTGGTTAAGAAGGTTAAGTGCAGTGCGTCACTGGGTCCATGACGTCTTTGTCTTCAATAACGGTGTCACCTTGGTAACAGCCAGTAGCATATGAGTTGAACCCGGTGTCTGCCCTAAGGTTGAACATTTGGAGGGCTATTTCTTTTCACCCTTTTTCATAACTTTTCTTTTTAATTCTTCAACCCCTTCTTTCTCCTTTCTCATTTTCTCCTTTTTTTCAATCAAACCTAAGGACTTCTAATTCTAATCTATTGGATTTGTCCTTGGGTAGATCCCTCCGGCTCTGGCGGATCATAGGACGGTTTTCCTAACCTTAGTCACCTTATAACACCATGACTATCCTATTGTTGCCATGAAACCATTTATGAAAAATCTCTCAAAGTGTTTATGATAATAAAACACATTTTGTTGACACTTCGAGAGTTTTGCATTTCTAAAGGACTCCCCCTTCACATGTGCTCATGAATGTTTAAGAAATTTGCACATGCGAGAGGAGTTTGCACTTTGAACATGACCGATTCGAGACACGCTTACATCACTAGTTAGACTAGCTTGAAATTATTACCCGTCCTGGTCAAGTCCAAAGAAAGTCTCTCGATACGGTACATTCTACTCAGACAAGTCCTATTCGAGACACGCTTACATCACTAGTTAGACTAGCTTGAAATTATTACCCGTCCTGGTCAAGTCCAAAGAAAGTTTCTCGATACGGTACATTCTACTCAGACAAGTCCTATTCGAGACACGCTTACATCACTAGTTGGACTAGCTTGAAATTATTACCCGTCCAGGACAAGTCTTTTCGATTACTGACATTTAAAGCTTCGACAATTCATTGGTACTTTCTGAGTCGAGCTCTTTTGAGATTCAACCACAATCTTTAAACATCTTTGATCACATTTTAATCATGTCTTCTCCCCCTCAAAAATAGCATAACGTGATATTTTTGATATCAAATGATTAAGAAAAAGCTTTTGGAGAGAAAGACAGATTTTGCATGAATTTGGAACATTTTGTGTTTTTGTACTCCCCCTTAATGATAGCACATTTAAAATCAATTAAGGGTTTTGAGGGAGTTATCTTGAGCACTTATTTGAAAGATTTTGAGAAATCTTTTGAACAATCTTGAAAAAGTGCTCAAGAATTGTATTTTGAAAAACGAGTTTATGTTTGAAATCCTTTTCGTTTGTTTATACTCGAAATTTTGAAAGAGAGTTCGTCATTGAACGTACGAGTCCTTGATTTGAAAATAATCAGAAGTCATCATTTAACGTACGGGTTTCGTACTGAAGTATACGAAAGCCATTGTGCACAAAATTTTGAGAAACGACATGTTTTAGAAAAACATTTTAAAGAACTCCCGCTCAAGCATCTGTACATGTCCGTATCATTGTTGAATGACATTTCTAGAAACGTACAGAATATTGATTTATACGAGAGACATGTCGTGAGAAGAATATTTTTGGATTTTTTTTTTTTTGATTTTATATTGTTTTGGTATTTTTTGAAAATTTTATATTTTTATATTTTGTTTTTGTTGGTTTTTCAAATTTTGTATTTTGTTTTTTCAAAAATATTTACAGCGAAGCGATTTTGAAAACATTTTTCAAAAAGATTCGAGAAGACGTTCTAGCTCCTCAGGAGTTAGGCTTCGCATGCCAATTTGTCGAACTAAATAGTCAAACCTTTCTTTTGGAAGGGCTTTAGTAAATAGATCGGCGAGTTGATAATCAGTCTTAACGAAAAATAATTCAACAGTACCCTCTTCCACGTGTTCTTTGATGAAATGGTAGCGGACTTTGATATGCTTCGTCTTAGAGTGATGTACGGGATTGCACGAGATGGCTATGGCACTTTTTGAGTCACAATACATAGGTATTCTGTCAAAAGTAAAGCCATAATCTGTGAGCTGTGTCCGCATCCAAAGAACTTGGGCACAACACGCAGATAGAGACACATACTTGGCTTCGGTGGTTGATAGCGCAGTACAATCCTGTTTCTTTGACGACCAGCTTACTAGCTTTTCACCCAAAAATTGTGCTCCACTTGATGTACTCTTTGCTGTAACTTGATCACCAGCATGGTCTGCATCTGAAAATGCTGTTAGATTAAACCCCGAATCCTTCATATACCAAAGTCCCATGTTAATGGTGCTTCGTAGGTACCGAAAGATCCGTTTAACCTCTTTGAGGTGAAGTTCAGTAGGCTTTGCCTGAAACCGTGCTAACAAACAAACAGCAAATTGAATATCGGGTCGGCTAGCAGTTAGGTACATGAGAGAACCGATCATGCTCCGATATTTTTTCGGATCGATGGGTTTTCCAATCAAATCAGCACCTATTTTTGGTGAAGTGACCATTGGTGTACCAACAGAATCACAATTTTCCATTCCATGTTTTTTCAAAATCTCTATTGTATATTTAGCTTGATTGATAAAAATACCACGAGGGGATTGATGTACTTGTAAACCAAGAAAGAATTTTAGTTCCCCCATCATGGACATTTCAAATTTGCTTTTCATGAGATTTTCAAAATGTTTTAAATGGTTAGGATTGGTTGATCCAAAAATAATGTCGTCCACGTAAATTTGAACGATCAAAATGTCATCTTTGAATTTTTTGATAAACAAGGTGTCATCAACCGCTCCTTTTGTGAAATTGTTTTTAAGCAAGAAAGATGATAGTTCGTCATACCACGCTCTTGGAGCTTGTTTTAAACCGTAAATTGCTTTCTTAAGCTTGTAGACGTAGTCTGGATGATCTTTGTCGATGAATTCCTCTGGCTGACTCACATACACTTCTTCTTTCAGAGTTCCATTCAAGAAAGCAGTCTTAATATCCATCTGATAGACTGTGATGTTTTTGTGAGCTGCATAGGCTAAGAAAATCCGGACTGCTTCAAGTCTAGCTACAGGCGCGAATGATTCCTCGAAATCTATCCCTTCTTCTTGTGGATAACGTTTAGCCACGAGACGAGCTTTGTTGCGAATAACAGTCATTTCCTCATCCAGTTTTTTCTTCCACAACCACTTGAGATCAAGAACTCATTTATCAAGTGGTCGTTCAACAAGTTCCCAACTATCATGTAACAGGTATTGAAGAAATTCCTCCTGCATCGCTTCAATCCAAGGGTTTTCTGCCATTGCTTCTCGAATGTTCTTTGGTTCTTTGAGGCTGATTGAGCAAACGTAGATGCACAATTCGAGATCGGTGGCAAGTTGTCTCCTTGTCTGAACTGGCTTTGAAGGTTCACCAATAATATGTTCTATTGGATGGTCTTTTGTCCATTGAAACGTAGAAGGGTACCTTGGGTGTAACGAATGTGTGTTAGATGGTTCTTGTAACCTTGAAGAAGATTCAGCAGAGTCTGTTGCAAACGGGTTTTCAAATATTTCTTCTTCTTCTAACGCAACATTGTTTGAATTATTTGTTGGTTCTTCTTGAAAATTAGTGTTTTGATTTTGCTCATCAACTCTTGGTATGTCAGTGTCAAGTACTGGAGTTGCTTGAGTAGATGTAAATGATGTTGATGTAGTTGGTGCTTCAGCTTCGATTGTTGTGGATGCATCTTGTTGTGGTGGTGGTGGTTGATGGTTTTGAGCGGGTGCAGCGGAATGTTGTGGAGATGCATTTGTCGAAGTTCCACCATAGTATTCATCAAACATTAACACGAAGAAATTTTCCAGTTCTTGTTCTGAAGGTTTATCCATGTTTGTTGACTGAGCTCCTTGAGGCACGAGTCCTGAACTGATGTGTCCAGAAGTCTGCTGGTTTGGTGCGGGTCCTAATCCGTTTTGATTAGAAGCCATTGGATTAAGCGCGGGTTCTAGAGCGTATCTCTCAGAAGCCATTTGTGAAATCTCGTCAAACTTCACATTCATCGTCTCCATAATCCTTTTTGTTCGTCTATTATACACCCTGAATGCCCTCGAGTTTTCTGAATATCCAATCAAGATTCCAATATCACCCTTAGCTTTTAACTTCCCTAGATCTTCTCTGTCATTCGTCGGATAGCACAAAGCACCAAACACGTGAAGGTAAGAGATGTCAGGTTTACGGTTGTTCACTAGCTTATATGGGGTTTTATTGAATCTTGGATGGACTAGGGATCGGTTTTGAGTAAAACAAGCAGTGGCTACAGCATCAGCCCATAAGAATAGAGGTGCACTAGAGAAAATCAGCATTGTGCGAGCAGCTTCCACAAGAGTTCGGTTTCTTCTTTCAACTACCCCATTCTGCTGTGGAGTTCTAACAACTGATGTTTGGTGTGTGATTCCAACATCTTCAAGGTAAGTTCTTAACTCCTGGTTTGTAAATTCTGTGCCATTGTCTGTTCTTATAATCCTTACTGGAGCTTGAAGTAGAACTTGAATACGCTTCAGAAAGGTGATGATGATGCCTGGTGCTTCGTCTTTTGATCTCAAAAATTTTACCCAAGTATATCTTGAATAATCATCAACAATAACGAGAATATACTTCTTCCCATTAATGCTTTCAACTCTCATTGGGCCACATAAGTCCATGTGCAACATATGTAACCTTGCTTCCAAACTAGGTACGGTTTTGGGTTTATATGATGCTCTTTTGCTTTTTCCTTGTTCGCATGATGGACAAAGGTGTTCCTTGGTGTATTTGAACTTAGGAAGTCCGGTGACGATGTTGTCTTTGGCTAACTTGTTGATGGTGTCAGAATTGAGATGGGATAAACGTCTATGCCACAGCCAGGACTTAGTTTCGGTTGCCCTTGTCATAAGATAAATTGGTGATGTAGAAGCCATTTGGTTGATGTCGATAGCATACAAGTGTGTACCACGATTACCAGTTAAGAGATCATCACCAACCAAATTTCTAATAAAGACCGTGTTTTTCCTGAATGCAACTTCTAAATCTGCATCACAAAACTGCCCAACTGAAAACAAGTTGTGTCCCAACCCTTCGACATAGTAAACTCGAGTGATCAAAAAATTCCCAAACTGAAGATCTCCAAAACCCAGGATAGCTGCTACATGATCATTTCCAAAGCGTACAGTTCCCATGAATTTCCATATGAAATTGATCAGCAGCTTTAAGTTCTCGGTCATGTGCTTGGAGCAACCCAAGTCGACGATCCAAAGACATATTTCGATAACCTGCCAAGAACAGAAGAGTTTGTATTTGGAAACCGTGTTGAATTTGGTTCCATGGGGTTAGGAGTAAAAGCAGAATCACACTCATGGACAGTTGCTACTTGTTTAGCTTGAGTTATTTCTAATTTGCCGTCCTTTAGAGTGAACTCTCTACCCGTCGGAATCCACATACAAAACTTAAGATAGTTCCTAGGCATTCGACTAATAGTGGTAGTCCTAAATCGTGCAACTAATCTTTCTATAGATTTGGATCTAGCACTAGGTCTTTTTGGAACATACTTCTGTTTAGGCATAACATTCACATTCTTAGAAACACATTCATCATGAACATCATTAATTAAACATTTCTTGCATATTAAACAAACAGAGTCATTACATGCAATAGAAACAGTACTTTCGACATTACATTCAGATGAAACATGTCTCTTATTACAAAGCGATAAATTCCTAGGGTGTTCTTCTACTTCTTCAGCTTTATTCTTGCTACTACTCTTAGAAACATGCGAGACTCTATTGTTCCTTGTATTGCTCCTAGGCTTTAGTCTGCTGCTCCTAGAGGTGCTTTCTAATCCTGTAGAAGGTAAGGCACACACATTAGGATTTATATTGTTGTCCTTTTTATCATCACTAGACTCTTTAGAATTATCCTTTTTGCACGCATTTGTCTTAGAAGTGGAGGCAGACGCATTAGTGGGACAAATCCTAAAAAGGCCAGGTGCTATCACTTTTGGTGTTTGGACAACCGCTTTTCCTTTATTAACAATCTTTTCACTTTTCTTAGGCAAGGGTGTTGGAGTGACTGGTTTTGTCAAATCCTTTTTCTCATCGACTTTTGGAGCAAACCGTGAAATTGACATTTTTGGTTTTTGAACCGTGTTTGAAACATTTGGTTTCTCCGAAGTCAATGGTTTTGCAAACTTAGTTTCCTCACCCTTTCCTTTTTGACTTTCAAGCTGAGCCCTCAAAAGATCATTTTGCTCTTTCATGTTCTTTAAGGCACGCTCATACGACAATTTTTCATACTTGCATTCTTTCTTTTTTCGATCAAGTTGTTTAAAATATGACACATTTTCTTTTTCAAGCTTTATAAGAGCATTTTCATATTTTGAAACAATTGCGGAGGTCTCAGCTCTCAGTCTTTCATCGTCTTGAACAGAATATGTTTGTAAAATGATGGACATAATGTCAGTGGTCATAACAGCTTCGAAGAGAGAATCATTCAGGTTTTCCAAAACATTTATGTTTTCACGAGTATCATTAGCTTCGTTTACCAGGGATTTGTTGTCCTTGACAAAGTCGGCCGTTTCTTTTAAGAAAGCTTGTTCAAAATGGATTACCCTCGCACTGATGTTATTCAGTGGGATAATAATTTCGTTTTCAAAAACTTTTTTCTGCTCAATATGAAAACTGGAATGCCAGTTGTTAATATTGATTGTAGTTTTAGAAGCAACAATATTTTGAAGTTCTTGAATTCTCTTTTTAACGTCATCCAAAATTTCTCTAGCCTCACTTGTATTAAAAGTGTTGTTAGAAGACATTTGTTCCATTTTTGAAAGAGATTTTGAAACAATTACTTTCTTAGAAAACATTTTTGAGAATGGTTGTTTTATGTAAAACACAGATGGTTCTTTTTGTGGAACAAAAGTAATTCCCGAAAAGTTTGTTCAATTTGTTGTAATCAATGGGTTTCAAATCCTTTTGTTTCATTTTAATTATGCTCTCTTCGACATGTTTTATTGTTTGCACAGAATCCCGAACGACGGGAGGATCATGTTTAGTGTAAATCACATTACCATTATACAAAACATTCTGTTCTTGCTGAGCTTTCTTGAGATTACTGGGGGTGTTGTTTCCAAGAGCCACTTTATGTTTCGTATGGTAAATCGGATTAGTTTGATTTGAAATCATTTTCACTGTTTGACTCGACTGACCCGACTTAACCACCAATTCTTCTAAATGAGCAATCATGTGTTCTGACTCTACGATTTCGGCCAAAAGTTTGTCTTCTTTCTTTGCAAAGTCCTTTTTCAGCTCGTCCCTTTCTTTTTCAAGATTGGTATAAGCTAATTTTTGTTTAGAAAGTTGGTTTTGTAAATCAGAAATTTCCGCGTTTAAAGATTTTATCTTTTTGAAAGAATTAACATCAAGTGTATCAAACTTGAGTTGCAATTGTTTTTCCCTTGAAACGGAATTTTGATAACCAGTTTCTAATTCAGACAATTTTTTGTTATGAAATTCAAAAGCTTTAACGTTTTCTTTGTAACTCTCAAGCTCAGCGGTCAATTTAACATTCGCGGCCTTAACATCGCGATTGACCTTTTTCACATTCTCAATTTCAATACGACAATTATTCAATAATGATTCAAACAAAGCACGTGTTTCCTCATCATTCTCAGCATGCTGTGAAACGAAGCCTCCATTATGATTCATATCTGGAGTTGCTGAAGGAGTATTGCTACTACTTGGCGTGTCTAGATATGTATCATAATTGTATGCTTGCTTCTCAGAATGCTATTCCTCATGAGGAGACATATCAAATATATCATTATTGTGACATGTGTTAAAATTTGATACCTCAGATGGTGCATTGGTGTCATAAACAGGAAGTGTGTCAGAATCCGTGTCATACTTAGCTTCCTGAAGATTCGCCATAAATATGCAGTTCGCATCGATATTCTCTCTATCTTCCATGTCATCCATAAGAGCCATAAAATCATTCTCCTCTGCGTTCAACTGAAACCCTGCCTCATTCTTTTGTGCCAACAGTAATGCTTTCTGCAAGTACGTTGTGTCTTTCTTGTTTGGCTTAGTAGGACAGTTCCTTGCCATATGACCTACACCCTGACAGTTGAAACACTTTACCGGGTTACCCTGATTCACATTTCCCAAATTCCCAACTACTGGAGCTGCAACATTTCTATTCTGATTACCCATTGCCTGATTACCAACATTCTGACCCCTCTGATTTCCAACAAACTGACCCAACTGATTCCCTGCATATTGACCATACTGATTTCCTGCATTCAGCATATTCTGATTCCCCATGTTAATTCCAGTAGCATATCCTTGCTGATTCCCATAAACTCCAACCATATGGCCTCCGTTGCCCATATTGAAACTCGGCTGAGCAATTTGCTTGTTGCGAGTGTTCGATGAAATCCTTTGGTTGTTGTTAGTTGGTGTAGAATAGCGTCCTTGGAATGCCTTTGACAGAAAAGCAAACGCTTGGGTTAATGCAGCAGTAGCTTCATCATTTTCAGTGAATTCTGGTTCTTGGAATTGTTGGTATTGTTGTTGTGGAATAACGTGTTGTTGTTGATGTGGGTAGAACTGTTGTTGGTAGACCGGTGTTGGTTGTTGAATGTATGATGGTTGCATGTAGTTGTGAGTCGAAGATGATGATGATTGTTGTGTGTTCACTGGTAGCGGTGTTGGTGTAGTAGCAATTAATGCGAGAGGATCATGATTCTTTGCCAATCTTTCTTTCCTTACTTCATTAGCCTCAGCTTGGTTTTGCTTCAAAAAGTCATAGAGTTAATCATAGTTCACCTTATGTAAGTCCTTTGTTTGATTGACAATTGTAACATAACGACCCCATTCTTCTGGAAGGTTATTGATGAATTTGATGTTTGTTGCAATTGTTCGAGGTGTCAACTTGTTTCTGATTAACTCATTCATCAAAGTGCAAAACCTTGTGTAGTAAGATTCAATCTGTTCACCTTTAGTGGATGTAGAGTTCTCCCATTCAGTAAGAAGTTTGTTCTCAACGTCTTGTTGTCCAATCTCTGTTCCATGACAAATCCTTTTAACATGTTCCCACATAGCATAAGCAGTTTCACAACTGTCGACCGCAGCAAAGATCTCCTGTGGTAATCCAAGTTAGATTAAATGCATTGCCATATCATCAGCGGCGATCTGCTTCTTGTCTTCCTCTGTGTAATCTGCTTCTGTTTGTTCACGCACGAATGGTTGAGTAGGAGGTGTTGTATTTGGATTACCTTCAATTTGAACTTTTCGTGGCTTGAATGGACCATTTGTAATGGAGTTGATCATTAATTTACCATCAGGCTTTGTTTTGATGTAACGAAGCATGCGGCTTGTCCATGGGAGATATCCACCTTTTTCAAGCATTGGAGGTCGGTTTTCCGCACCAGCTGCATGAATATCTTGCTGAGTAGCCATTGATGAAGTGTAGATTGATCAAGTTGATTCTTGGATCTATTCAACGAAATAGGAGTTGTGATTAGTATAAGTTGATGCAAGTTTTTATGGTGAAAAATTTGATCTGAAACCTTAAAACCTCAATAACTTCTTCCCGGAGCGTTTTTAGGCCTCGAAACTTCGCCTAAATCGATAAATCATTTAGCGTGTCGTTCTCCTCTATCTCACGGTCGCTTTGACAGCTGATTCGTCGAAAACGGAGTTACGGTTCAAAAGTTATGACCGTTTGAAGTTTGGTTGTCAAAAGTCAAAAACTTATGCATAAACCCCTGAACTTATGCGTAAACAGTGATTCTTACGCTTAACTTAGAATCTTACGCGTAACTTGGAATCTTATGCGTAAGGTTAAGATTATGCGTAAAGTGTAAGGTTAAGTGTAAACACTAAGTTTATGCGTAAACTTGAACTTTACGCGTAAGCTGTAACTTATACGTAAGAAATGTTTATGCGTAAGGTTAAGAACCAAACAAATCTCTCAAACTTGTCCAAGCTTGAAAGATATCCCGTGTCGAAGTATTCCACAAACTTATCCAAGTCAGGGAAGTACTGAGTAACAACTTATGCGTAGGAACTTCTGCGTAAATCTTATGCGTAAGAACTTATGCGTAAGATCTTATGCGTAAACTCCAATCTTAGGCGTAAAATCCAACTTTAGGCGTAGAAACTCAACTTAGGCGTAGGATCTTATGCGTAGGATCTGATCTTGTGCGTAAGAAGAGGGTTTTGACCAATGTTGTGCGTAGAAAAGGGGTTTTGACCTCAACTTACTCGTAGAAAGTACTGTAGACAGCTGTAACATGTACTATACTCAAAATCTTACTCGTAAGATGACCCAAACAGCCAAAAACACTTTTTCCACTTGATTCTTTTGATCAAATCTTTCCCAAAACACTTAGAATCACTAAAGCTTCAAGAAAAACAACAACTTTAACACTAAAACACTTAAAGATCAAGACTTTTTAAAGAAAAAGTGCACTTTTACAAGAAAAAATGCAACTTTTTAAGAAAAAACTTGAAAAATACGATTACCACACACTCCTAAATCATTGTTAGGCGAATGATACCACTTGTTGGACCTTAGATATGTCAACTTTAACACAAATATAAGCACTAGATGAAGTAAAGATGGTGACTTGATGCAATATGTGTGGCGTTAATATGAGAGAAAAATAGTATAAAGATGAAGAGAACTTTTATTAAAAAACACACACAATACACACACAAGCACACCTTACAAATGAGACGTAAGGTGCCTTTTATAGTTAGAGAGAAAGGCCTCATGGGCTTTCTAATGGACTTGGGCTTGGACTTGGTTGTAACAATTCGCATTTTCAGGTTAATTACTTTTCCCGGAAAATTTCACTATTCACTTTTACTATTCATTTTTCCCGAAATTTTCCCGAAACTTGATTTTTGTTTCTTGGCCTCGAGTGATAAATCATTTCCATGGCAAATTAAAAGTTTAACTTTCATAAGCTCATTTTCGTGAAAGTTATTAAGGAATTACACGTTTTAGGGTAAAACGACATTCAGAAATTCTACGCACAACGAAACTCGACCGCGTTAAGTGACCCCGCATCAGAAAAATGTTTGACACACTCATGATTTATTTGAGAATTAATCGTGACTGAGAAAAACATGACCACAATAAGCCTCGGCCGTGAAAAACTGGAATTTTCAGTTTTTAAGCGTTTTTACTCAGCCGTAACCTTAGCCTATACCTGCACCGCATTTCTAAGACGATTTAAGTTTTCAACTTATTAGAAAAAGTCAACATATTTTTCCCTCCTCCATTGACCAAAAATCATTCCTTGATTTTATAAGTCATTCCTTGATTTTTAGGCTTTCGGTTTGATGTCTAAAAGACATTTAATACCAACCGACACTAGACTAAGCCCAGTCTAGACATTATAAGTCATTTTAAATCATTTTTATCACATTAGAAAAGTAACATTTTACTTTTCTCAATTTTACGCAATATTCGTACATTTTACGTATTACGCGTTTTAGACCCGTATTTCCAGTTTTTAGCAGGGTTTTACACCCAAATGGAACCTATCACTCATTTTATATTTTATTATGGAACATATGGACATGTTTAACAATACTTTCAAGTTCCATAATTTTACGACACCCGATTTTACGTTTTGAGGCTTAATCATTTACGATTGGCATTTCCCGGAGTCAAAACTCATCCAATACTTGGATAATATCATCCAAGACCAACTCATCCCTTCCTATCCACTCCAAACCGCCACTAGGAGGGGGGATTCACACTATGTGGCTTCATCTCATGAATTTACCCCTAGATCATCACTAAATTACAACTTAGTCACCAAGTTTTGGTAATTTCCTAGTTATTTCCTAACCTCCTCATTTGGACTATAAATACTCCCTCCCCCCCTTCCTTGTGCCGTGCATCCCCAACCCCAAAACCACTTCACACTTAGTTTATTTCCTTCTAATTTCTTGCAAGGTTCAAGTGCTTATTCAAGTAGAAACCCTAGTTTGATCATAAGTTACCAAAAATCTTCCAAACCCTAGAATACTTGGTGATTTCTCTTGAGTTTAAATCCACTCAATTCACCTCAACTTTCATTACATCTCTTTCAAGAATACCAAGGGTAGAAAGATTGCATGAAGTGAAAAAGGGTTGAAGCAAGTCTATCAAAGTCCTATCCTTACATGTTAACTTCCTTTCATCTTTGAAAGCCAAAAGTTGTGAGCCAAACCCTAACTTGATTCTTGTTAAATAATCATGTTCATGTTATTTACATATTATTTGTGCTATATTATATCTTGTATTAATGTCCATGATGTATAAAAGTGAGTAAAACAAGTTATTGTACATGATTGATAAGACAAGTTCATAAAACAAGTAAACTAGTGACTTTGTTGGTATAACCTGATCAAAATGGTAAAAATATGATATTGGATTATTACATATTGTAGTAGAGGACCTAACAAGGAAAACATAGCAATTTGAACCACCTAAAACGAGTACACGAGTCAAAAGTTATGAC
Organism: Artemisia argyi; assembly: GCA_030686995.1. Taxonomy (NCBI): domain Eukaryota; kingdom Viridiplantae; phylum Streptophyta; class Magnoliopsida; order Asterales; family Asteraceae; genus Artemisia; species Artemisia argyi. The sequence goes on from CM060708.1 coordinate 44,548,135, forward strand.
GATTTGAAATTACCAAAACTTTGCGGCAAAGCTGCCAAAACTTTCTGTTACAGAAACCTTAAACACGCAAAAAGAGGCATTTCTGGTCCGTTTCATGAAAAAGTTAAAACACGAAAGTTGTCCGGAATCACGTTTTCCTTTAAGTTTAAAGAGGCTCGAGCCTTGAAAACACTTTCTGAGTGAGATATTTCTAAATTTCTTAACAGCTATTTACCTATATACAAGTCACTATATTATGGTTATACTTTAAAATGAACAAGAGGTCTTATGACCAATAATCAAGACCACCACCATGGCTAGAGCCAAGGTTGTGTCTCATGACCTTGAAACAAGGACTAAAGGTCATGGCTAGGCCATGACGAAATGACCATAACAACTTACATAGGCGTAAACATGAAACAATGAATTAGGCGATAACATGAACAAGCAATTTGGATCTACTTCACCTAAAAGGAAACCATGAGATATTACCAAGAGAAAATGGTCATTCAAGACTTATGAAACTACCCCTAATAACAATCTTCATGTACTAATAAACTTTCCTAAGTTTATTCAAAATATCGGACATGTAACTTTTCGGATCAAAACTTATATTTATATATTTTATCAACTACTACAATAGTAGGGAGCCTCATGTGAGGAGTTCATTATGTAAGCCATCGAGATGAGTTGTGGATTTACGAATTAAAGTGTCCTGGCTCCTCGAACGCTTACTAACATGACTTCTGAATTATGTCAGCCCGAACGGTAGTAAACGATATATAAAACATACATGTTTCATAAATCTTTTCTTTCAAAGACTTACAATATACATCATACCACATCATGGACTAAATGCAAGATATATATATAGGCACTCATTCATATTCTTTACTCCGATCCTAAGTCGCAACATTCTATTATAGGTTGCTCGTAGAAACCTTCACGATTCAACCGTTACATTCATTACTTGCTATCTTACTTAAGGTGAGTTCATAGCCCCATTTTCCATTACTTAATTGTTTTACAAACCCTTGTGGGAAATACATGCTATTTTAACCGAGCACAATGTTTCTAAATTGTATGCTTGCCTGATTGTTTTATTATCACTAAGTACCAACCTTGCTAAACCGAGATCCCTTATTATGAATCATTTAATCACTAGCAATAGTGAGCGCAAATATTGTGAATAGGCCTATTGGGATTGACGAATCCCATTTGTGTTGACTAAGTTCAAACAAATGCATTAATATTTGAGATTTAGGTATGTTAGCAAAGTACCTACTGGGATAAATCTGCCGATCGATATTGGTACACGTTAACGTTATGGTGTCATAAGCTTAGTGTATAATAACTGTTCCGGGCGTATAATAACGTAGCCTACCTGTTTTGTTTTCCAAACATTGGTGTGAGCCTATAACTCACACTACCAACATATTGTGTTCAAACAATTTAACAAACTCTATGAATATCACTCAACCTTTGTGTTGACCTCTCAAGCATGTATTTCAGGTTCATGACGATCAAGGATGGCATGGAAGGACACGGATACTCAAGAGGGCTATAAATTTACTTATCATTCAAAAACTCACTTAATGTGATTTGTAAACATGGAACCAATTGGGACCTCATTTTGTAATCTCTGATATTTATATAATTTGAATGATAAATCTTTTAAAACAACTCAATTGGAGTTCGTTTTCTATTATTGTGACTATTGTGCCGTCGAGTAACACCCAGTTTGAATTCCGCTGCAACCATGAATTGGGGGTGTTACATTGGTTACATGGTGGATAACAAGGCTTATGAAACATAGCAAATAACATATTAACTTGCCAAGTCCAAGGCCCAATGACTAAACTATTACTAATCTTAACAAACGACACAAAGTTACAATATGTGAATGACCATCACTTCATAATACATATTTTTAATACTAACATTTTCGTTCTCCCATGTTCGAAAAAAGTTTCTATTTTTTCAGTATTATATTTAAACGTGAAATTAGTATACACTCTTCCAATTACTTTTGTTTAATTCCTCGACTCGTCTTTTGAAATATAATGCGTACGCCGTCTCATTGATACGGTGTAATCTAGCTAATTGAGTAAACTATAGAGCTACTTATCAAGTCGATTTACATTGAGTTGAGCTCGACCTACTTGAATAGACTTTTGATTAGAGTCAAGTTATTTTTTGGTACGTCATTATATTTACATGATTATTGTACCATCCAAAATATGAGTGGACCAAACTCAAATTATCAAGTTAACTAATATTTTATTATCATCAACTGAGTCGAACCCAGTCGAGCTCAAAGTATCTATTTAAACAACAATCCCGAGGTTGAAAATAAAGGCTAGAGGGAGCTTCGAGTTCTGTAGGTCAAGCTTGAGCTTAACATTGTATCGACTTGACTTAGCTTAGTTGGGAAAACGACAGAGACATGCGTATAGGGGTGGATAAGGGTGCGTTTAGTTGAGGGAAAACACCCTTGTTTTTCACAAAATATTTTGAGGATAACAAGGAAAACAGAGATCGCGTTTAAATTAGTGTTTTCCAATAAAATTCTTTGCAAAACACAAAATTAATATTTCCAACTTTAATACACAAAACTACAAAACACATTATTTTTGTTTTCACAAATTTTCCTTTAAAATACCCCAAATCCGTTTTCGTCAGTTGTTTTACGTTTTCGACGGACTTTTTATGTTTTCGTCTGATTTTATACGTTTTCATCTGATTTTCTACGTTTTCGTCCTTTTTTTACGTTTTCGTCAGATTCTTTACGTTTTCGTCCGATTTTTACATTTTCATCTGATTTTCTACGTTTTCGTCTGATTTTTTACTTTTCCATCCGTTTTGGTCCGATTTTTAACCTTTCGTCCGTTTTTTCACGTTTTCGTCTGATTTTTTACGATTTCGTCCGTTTTTTTTACGTTTTCGTCAGATTTTTTACGTTTTCATCCTATTTTTTACATTTTCGTCTGATTTTTTACATTTTCATATGTTTTTTGACGTTTTCGTAAGATTTTTTACATTTCGTCAGATTTTTTACGTTTTCATCCGTTTTTTACGTTTTCGTCAGATTTTTTACGTTTTCATCCGTTTTATACGTTTTTGTCAAATTTTTTTACATTTTCGACTGATTTTTTACGTTTTCGTCAGATTTTTTACGTTTTCGTCTGATTTTTTATGTTTTCGTCAGATTTTTTAAGTTTTAGTCTGTTTTTATTCGTTTCCGTCAGATTTTTCACGTTTTCATCCGATCTTTTACGTTTTCGTCCATTTTTTTTTACGTTTTGTCAGATTTTTAAAGTTTTCGTCTGATTTCTTTATGTTTTCAGCCATTTTTTGTAAGTTTTTGTCATATTTTTTACGTTTTCGTTTCATTTTTTACGTTTTCGTCCGATTTTTTACGTTTTCATTCATTTTTTTTACATTTTTGTCTTATTTTTTACATTTTCGTCCGATTTTCTACGTTTTCGTCTGTTTTTTTAAATTTTAGTCAGATTTTTTACCTTTTCGTTAGATTTTTACATTTTCGTCAGCTTTTTTACGCCTTCGTCCATTTTTTTACGTTTTCGTCCTTTTTTTAAGTTTTCGTCAGGTTTTTTACGTTTTTGTCCATTTTTTACGTTTTCGTCTCATTTTTTACGTTTTCGTCCATTTTTTTTACATTTTGATTAGTTTTTTTACGTTTTTGTCAGATTTTTCACATTTTTGTCTAATTTTTTATGTTTTCGTGATATTTTTTACGTTTTCGTCAGATTTTTTCCGTTTTCGTCCTTTTTTTTACGTTTTCGTCTAAATTTTTACGTTTTCGTTTTCTTTCGGTTTTTTTACGTTTTTACCTTTTTATTAAGTTTTCGCATGATTTTTTACGTTTTTACTTTTTTTATTAAGTTTTCGCATGATTTTTTATGTTTTTTTTCTTCAGTTTTTAACGTTTTTGTACGTTTACTTACGTTGCGTCCATTCTCGTCTATTTTTTACGTTTTCATGGGGTTTTTTACATATTCATCCGTTTTCGCTCGTTTTATTATGCCTTCTTATAAATTCGTCCATTTTTTAATGTTTTTTACATTATCGTCCATTTTTTACGTTTAATTACGCTTATTTACATTTATGTCTATTTTTTATGTACTCGTTAGACGAAACCTAAAAAAACATAAATCAAAGATGAAAACGTAAATGAAAGTTCAAAACGTAAAAATCAAACGAAGACGGATGTAAACGTAAAAAATCAGAAGAAAACGTAAAAAATCAAAAGAAAACGTAAAAATCGGTAGAAATCATAAAAAACGAAAATATTAAAAAGTGGACAAATACTTAAAAAAAATCTGACGAAAACGTAAAAAAACGTATGGAAACATAAAAAATCAGACGAAAACGTAAAAAATCTGACAAAAACGTTAAAAATGGGTGAAAACATAAGAAAATGGACGAAAACGTAAAAAATCTTACAAAAACGTATAAAAAATGGATGAAACATAAAAAAAATTGGACAAAACTGTAAAAAATCTGACGAAAATGTAAAAACACGGAGAAAAACGTAAAAAAAATGGACGAAAACGGAAAAATAAGACGAAAACGTAAAAAAGAACTGACAAAAACATAAAAAAACAGACGAAAACATAAAAAATCAGCCGAAAATGTAAAAAAACTGACGAAAATGTAAAGAAATGGACGAAAACATAAAAAATCAGACGAAAACGTTAAAAAATGGACGAAAAGATAGAAAGCCTGAAGAAAATGTAAAAAAAATGACGAAACTGTAAAAAATCTGACGAAAACGTAAAAAACATAGGAAAACATAAAAAAATTGGACAAAAACGTAAGAAAACGGACGAAAACGTAAAAAATCTGACGAAAATGTAAAAAATCTGAAGAAAACGTAAAAAAATCAGAAAAAAATGTAAAAAACAGACGAAAATGTAAAAAAAAAATAAACAAAACGGACAAAAACATAAAAAATAAGACGAAAACGTTATTTGATATTATATTTTTCTTTTTTAATTCTTTATTTTCTCGTATTAGATTTTTTTTAATTATGTTATAATTTAGTTGGTTAGTTTATAATATTTGTTTTTGTGTTTTGAAGATGTTTTTATAATATTACTAAGGTGAAGAGTGAATAGAGATATAAAACAACAACACTTAAACATGTTTTCTAGTTTTGCAAAAATGGAAAACACAAACACATGTTTCTCAGACTAAACACATTTTTTAAATTTTCCATTGTTTTGTGGAAATCAAACCCACCTCCCTTTTCCTACAAAACAAGAAATATGAAATGAAAGAAAATGTTTTCCAACTAAACGCCAACTAAGAGTTTCATGTGATTGCACTTTAGACGAATTGACTAACTTACATGCACATAATTTGGTTCTTTACGCTTAATAAAAATTAAACTTGAAACGTTTCACATTTTAGTAATGATAGTCACAAGCCTTTTACCGAGCACTTCTGAGTTGTTTATGTTACGACTTTATTATAAACGCAAGTGGATGTTAAATGCAATGTAGCATCATGGCAGACATGGACGGAACTTAGAAGGGACCAAGGTCAGGCTGTGGCCCCCTAAATTTTTTGACCCTATATACATTTTATACATTTTTATATATGGTTTCAGTCATTTATACTACCCTTTTGGTGGGGATATGTCCCTGGCTCCCCGCCAAAAGTAGTGGCGGGAAAAAAAAGCGGGAACAATTAAGAGTTACAACTTTGGTCAAATTTCGCCAAATATCAAATCTACTTTCGGCAGGGATATGTCCCCGCTAAAAGTGTGCGTTGAAAATTTAGTAAATGGTCAGCGAATTTGTGGCCAGCTCAGCATGGTTTTTGTCGTTTAGCGACTTTCGGCTAGGACATGTGTGTCCCCGCCAAACGTGTCCTCGCCTGTTCTGCTAATTGTTGTAGTGGTAGTGTATATCGGCCCTCCTAAAGTAAATATTTTTTAAGTTAACCTTTCCACCAACAATGTTCAAGTTCCGTCCCTGATTGCAGACAACAAGTTTCGTGCAACAATTAACAATTTTACATATGGTCTTTTTCACTTCCGATTATATATATATAGGACGTGTTAGGAATATAAATATTCATATGAAGACTCGGTCACCCCGAGTATAGATTAGCATTGAGTAGCTCGTAGTCTTATTAATATTTAGTTAGTTCGTAGATTAGGTTAAGTAACACCGTGGAGGAAGGACGGGTCTTTACCCACTGTATGCCTGATCCACAGCCCGGGAGTGGGCGTTTTCTTTGTAACTATAAATTTCCCTCTCCCTCCAAGGGAGAGGGTTGGACCTTTCATTAATCTAATATTCTCATCTTGTTTCTCTCTCTAAAAGGCTCCCACTTTCTTTCTCTAAAATCTCTTCTTCTTTCAATCTAACCACAAGTAACCATACATGTTTATGATTATGAGTATCCTACAATTGGTATCAAGAGCCATGGTTTCATCTTAGGGTCTTGGATATTCGGATTTGGTGTGGTTTTTGTGGTTTTTGTGAGTTAGAAGAGTTTTCTTTGAAAATATCATGGTTTGATCTTTCTAGTGTTATTTGATATGTTATGGATGTACTTTCATGATTAGTAGATGGTTATATGCTTAGTTTTGTCCTTGGATTAATCATTTCATCATATTCGTGGTCTTTTAGATTGAATTCGTGGGTTTATTTTGGATGCTCTTGGTTGAGATTAGCTTGTTTCTTGGTTGAGATTAGCTTGTTTCTTGATTAACTCAAAAGCGGGAAAAAGACAAACTGGCAAGATAGTGACTTTCTTGTATTTTTGTGTTTAGAGGTTAGCTCAAAGTTTATGGTTAGCTCAAGTTTGTGGTTAGCTCAAGTTTGCGGTTAGCTCAAGTTTGTGGTTAGCTCAAGTTTGCGGTTAGCTCAAGTTTGTGGTTTGCTCCAGTTTGAGTTTACCTTCAGATTGAGATTACCTCCAGTTTGAGTTTACCTTCAGATTGAGATTACCTCCAGTTTGAGTTTACCTTCAGATTGAGATTACCTCTAGTTTGAGTTTACCTTCAGATTCCGATTACCTCTTCTTGATTTTGTAAAATCCCGCGAAAGAATCTATTTCTCGGTTTAAATCATAGAAGTGTAAAATCCCGTGCACGTCCACATCATGTCAAATTCTTCAGATTCACTCATACCTGAGATACTTAAATTGTACGACATGATCGATGTACATAAGACTTCCAACCCTTCACAGCAAATTAACGTGTTTGAGTCTGATAATGCTAAAATGGAATCTCCATGCTCGAAGTCTCAACAGAATGAACTCCATCAGCCAATTAAATTGCCCGATAATGCAAAGGATAGTTGCATTGAATGTTTTCGATTACTTCATTCACATCTCAAGGTTCTCTTTGCCCAACCTGGATACTCGGTTGGTTACAATCGTGCATTCGCAACACTCTTCAGTCAAAAGGTCTTCACAGGCGAAATGACTCTATACTTAGATCAACTCCAACAACAACTTGAAAAAGGTGAATTTTCTGAAGGAAGATCTATGGCTGCATTCTGTGTGATCAACAACCAACTCCAAGTGTTCATTGATTCACGATTCACGGAGGAGTATGATCATGAGAGTCAAATGACGAAAAAGGGCTTTGCTACTCACACGGGAATCGAGGTTGACGTGTTCAGAGTCACACTACTCCAACTCATGGGTAATGTGAAAGAGTACATTATGGAAAGAGCACAGCACAAACTCAAGTATGAAGACAAGGTGAAGGCATGTCGGGTACAATCAAGTGATGGTATTATGGATTCGGGTAAAGCATCGGGTGTTGGGAGAGTAGTCACCGATGACAGAGGATCAGAGACTGATAAGCTTGACTCTACCAACAGTTCAATCACCCTTGCTACAAAGGATGTGGATGCATATAACAGACCGATGAAAGAACATGCTTCATGTGCTAAGGTACAAAAACTGAATGACATGGTCGATAAACATGAGATTCCCAACAAAGTACAACTGACAAACGTTGTTGGCTCAAATAATGCTAATATGGGAAATAGCAATGTTTTCCCATGTGAACAATATGTGAAACACAACGAAGCGTCTGTTGTACCTTGTAGTGCATCTTCTGTTGTTGATAATGATGTGATGCATGAACAAAGGATTCCTGACGAAGTACAACAAACAAACGTTGCAGAATTAGGTATTGCCAATATGGGGAATAGCAATGTTGTCCCATATGAACAATATGTAAAGAACAACGCTGAATTTGTTGTATCAAGTGATGCATCCTCTGTTGATGATAATGTGTGTGAATTAGATGAGTACACTGTTTATATCCCTGATGACACTCTGACCACTAGGATTAATATTCTTAAGGATCAAGTTAGGTGTTATGAACAACGTGCAAAGTTTGAGCTAACCGAATGTGAACAGAAAATGGATTGGCAAATGCATGCATATACAAAAGAACGTAACTTAAAGGAAGAAACATTGAAACAAGAGTTAAAATCCTTACAAAATCAACTTGATCAAACTGTCAAACGTGAACAGGAGATACAACAGAGGATGATTACACAAAAACGTGATTTTCAGGATAAGGAAACAAAACTCTTAAATGATTTTTCCAGACTTAAGACGTTAAAGAATGATGAGGCGAAAAATGAACCATTTTTAGGGGGTAATTTAAGCCCGAAATTGAATTTATTTGATCAAATATTGCCCTAAATCGTTCCTTTTGTGATTTTAGGTACTTTGGGAGTGAATTCTGGAAAAGGAAGCATTTTGGACGTTTTTGGAGCATAAAACTGAAGAAAACGGCAAATACTTAATTTTCCATGCTCAGAACAGTACCTGACAACGTCAAGAAGGAAATTCTGACGGCGTCAGGAGTAAAATCCATGACGACCCAGAGAAAAACTGAAGGCGTCAAGAGAAGGGCGTCAAAAGTAATTTTGATGACGTCCTGCAAAAGGAATACACGTGACAGCGTCAAACCCAGATCTAGGCAGTCCGAGAATTTATTTGGCGGCTAGATGACGGCGTCAGACATTTGCTCTTGACGTCGTCACCTCACAAAATCTATATATACTTTTCTATTTTTCATTCATTAAGGGAGGAACTTGTGTGGAGAATACTAGGGTCGAACCTAATAAACCCTAGGTCATTTGTAACAGTATTTTCAACGGTTTTCACCACTTGAAACCTTTCATGTTCAATTAAGATAAGTCCTCTTTCAATTCATTCAATATGTCTATGTGTTGTTTGAATATATCTTATGCTTGTCTTGATTTCAACATGCTAGGCTAGATCTTTCATGTGTTTGCTTAGATGTAATGAAACCTAGATGTTAATTATAGGTTGATTGCTTGTTTATAGTTGTATTGGATGAATGATTTCAATGTTAGGCTTAAGAAAACTGGCAGATCTCCATTGTGTAACTTGCTTGAACGTCTTAAGAAACATGAACCGATGTGTACTAGGTTTTAATGGTTGTATTTAATGCATGAGCAAATTCTAGTGATCCCATGTTAGGAGCTTCTTAGCCGGCTCGACATAGGAGTGAAGTAGACGCTTATAGGATTGGGGAAGTAAGTACGCCACCCCATGAAAGATATCTAGGGAGTAGTGAAATCTAAGTAAACACAATTCTCCCATATATTGCTCACACCTCTAGTTAATTTAGTTTATTTTCATTTCTAGTATTTTATTTTGATTGCATCTTTAGTTATTGGGTTAGTTGACTAGCAACTAATTCCGCCCAACTCCTTCAAAACCGAGATTTTTATTTACTTTTATAAAAACTAAAAAATACAAAAAGAATCATCCCTCATCTCTAGACCCAGTCTTTAGGTTTTCTAATCCTAGCGACACTATTCCTAGCTGAACGATCAATCCCCCGGTACTTGTCACTATACTATACTACAACGATCAGGTACACTGCCTGGTGGGGGTTGTAAGCTTCTCGAGATCCCTCTAGAGGTAAAGCCTGGTGCAATCCCTACGCATCAAGTTTTTGGCGCCGTTGCCTGGGAATAGTTATTGTCTAGGTTAGGATCTCTTTTTATTAGGTCTACTTGCTAGATTCCTTTCTAGTAAGATTTTATTTTTATTTTTAGGTTCTCTTTAGTCTATCTTATTTCTTCGTGTTTTTGTTCGTAACTCTTCGCCATCCAACATCATGGACGATGATAACATCTTTGAACCCATCATCCCACCACAATAAGACCACCCACAAAACCCACCACTAGATAACCAACCTCTTAGGCCCCGAACCCTAGGAGAGTATTCTTGACCTAGCCACCAAGGCTACCGAAACACCATTGAGCTCACCCAAGGAGCCAATGTGTCTCCCTTGCGATCCGACACCATCCGGTTGGTGCAAAGCGGATGTGCATTCCATGGACTTCGTTCCGAAGATCCAAATCAACATCTCAAGGACTTCCTTAAAATCGTAGATTCTATAGACCTTGATGCTACAACTAGAGAGTCAACCCGATTACGCCTATTCCAATTCTCTCTACGTGATCAAGCTAGCCAATGGCTTGAGCGTTTACCCGCAGGATCCATCACCTCATGGGATGATCTTACCACTCGTTTCCTTGCTCAATTTTTCCCATCGGGGAGAACTACTAAGCTTAGAAATGATATCTTGATGTTCCAACAACGTCAAGGTGAAACTCTATATGAAGCATGGACTCGATTCAAGGACTTACTCCAAAAAGTCCCTCATCATTGCATAGATCTTTGGCTCCAAGTCCAAATCTTCTATGACCATATCGATCTATCCACAAGGCGAGCCATTGACCAATCGGCCGGTGGTAAGCTACGTGATCTAAGTGCGGAACAATCATGGGAACTCATAGAAGATCTTGCTCTCTATGACAATGAAAGTTGGAATGATCCCCGTGATTTGAACAAAACGGTCAAGGCAATATCTTTGCCTTCGAACAATTCTAGCACTCCCGATCGTAGGATCATGGAGCTTGAGGACCAAGTCAAGTTTCTCATGAAATCTTACGAAGCTCCTAAGCCTTCAAGTCAAGTGAACAAAATCACTTCTTCATGCGAATTATGTAATGGTCCCCATGACACTCGTGATTGTGTGGAACTCCCCGGAACAGCTTTTGCGGACTACGCATCCTAGCGTACCGACGAAGCGGGAGATAAGTGGTACACTTTCAAACCCGAGCCAAACCCGTATGGTGATCCCTACAACCCTTCTTGGAAAAATCACCCAAACCTTAGGTGGAAACAAAACCAAGCCAATTCTTCCAATCCGCCTAATCGTTACCAACCAACCAGTCCACCCTCCAATCGTACTTTCAACAACAATCCTTCTAACAACTATGGTAGTACCAACAATCTTGAAGGATTGATGTCCAAGTTTTTGGCATCTCAAGAAGCTCGCATATCTAAGTTTGAAGCCGATTTCAAACAAAAGCAAAGCGAGATGACCACCAAAATTGACACATTGTTGAAAGTTCTCAATGACCGAGAAATGGGAGCACTCCTAAGCGACACGGTCAAGAACCCGAAACTAAACGTTAATTCCATATCATCAGTTTTGTCACCCACTTCTTGTCTGCAATACTACTCGGTTAGATCAACGAGCACGTGTTTCAAGCAAAACCAAATTCTTCAAAAGGACCAATCGAATAAAACACCCGATATAAAACCGGTCAAAAGCATAGTTGAAACACCTCCTACGCAAGACCTTGACGATGAATTCAAGGAGCTTCACCTTGAACGCCCCGTCATTGATGTCTTAGCCCGTGCTCCCTACTATAGTGCCCTCCTAGAAAAGTATGAAAAGTTTAAACTAGGTAAAAATGGGACCGCCTTCGTTCAAAACAAGTTGCCTAAAAAGCTTGATGATCCAGGCATATTTGTTTTGCCTTGCAAGATAGGAAGATCCGAAGCTTTCGACACGCTAGCCGTTTTAGGGTCAAGCCTCAACTTGATTCCCTTATCCCTTTTCACCACTCTCAAGCTAGGAAAGTTAGAAGAGATGGAGGTATTGATTGCTCTAGCGGATGGGAGTATTGCCCACCCGGTTGGAATGATTAAGGATGTAGTTGTTCACGTAAGGAAGTTAACTATCTTAGCAGATTTTCACGCCCTAGACATGGTTAGTGACACTACATGCCCATTGTTGGTAGGAAGAGGATTTTTAGCTACCGCTAGTGCCATGATAGATTGTAAAGAGTCTAAGATAGCGGTAGGTGAGGGCGATACTTGGTCGGTATATGATGTTAAGAAACATAGCTACGATTGTGAGGATGAACCGACACCACATTGGGTAGAGATGAATAGGAGACCATCTAGATATGGACCTTGGATAGAAAGGAACTTTATAGGACCTCAACGCCCATTCTATCTAGAAAAAGATTTCATCGATAAGACACATTCGGTGGAACAACTCATAGCTAGAGATGAAGAGCTAGACCCTTTTGAGGACCCCTTAGTCTTTAGGAAGATGATTGAGTTCTTAAGTGTAATGCCTATTAATATAGAGATGAACAAGTGGAAAAGAGAGGGAGATAAGTGTAAATGGAGGTGGGACAAGCCACCTAAGGAAGGTGACGGATCATGGCATATGAAGATGATTTTGTATGATCCGGATGGAGAAAAGTTTGAAAGGTCATACCGTACTAAGAAAACCGATAGGAAGTTAAAACCTAAGTTTGATTCCAAAGATGTCCTCAATGAGGAACTCACCCGTATCACGTAGTAACTCATGACCTTGAGTCTAGCTACAAGACTGGTAAATAAAGAAAAGCGCTTCTTGGGATGCAACCCATGTTTTGTGTGATTTTTATTTTTGTTTGTTTGTTATTTGCTTCCGTATGCATGCTTTATTTTTATTGTTGGTAGATCATGTTTCAAACTAAAATGGTGAAAATACTTTATTTTGTTGTTTAGCTTAGTCTTAACTTCATCCAAAGGTATTTCGCAAAAGATAAGTGTAAGGGGAAACCCCAAATATGTTTTTAAGAAACAAAACCGATCATGATTCTCCACAATATTAAGTGAACATGTATATTCGTATTTGTTAGAGTCAAATGCTTGTATCGAGTCATAATGATGTTTTGCAGGATTTTCCAGGAAGTAGGACGAAGTTTTTTCCTGAAATTTTCCGGAAACTTAACATAAGAATTTCTGCAGATCACTTCTGATGGCGTCACGAGTTTACTCTTGACGGCGTCACGTGTAAAATTCTGGAAATTTTACCAGTTTTGTTTTTCTAACGGAGTCTTAAAGTTTTTGTTGAATCTTTAGTTTTATAATCTCTAGGATATCTGCAAACATCATTCCACAAGCATTATATCTTATTTTTTTTTCTAGGATTTGTTAGCATATATAGATTGCCACCAATTTTACGCGAGGTGACCTTGTCTGTTTTCTCAGGTTTCACAGGTTATGTATGACAAGAAGATGATTTTTATTCTGGAAGGGAAGCTTTGATTGTTCATTTTCTTGGAGGAAGATCTAACTTGGCCACCTTATTATCCATACCGAGCGAATCAGGGGAGTATTTGATTTCATTCGTTTTACTTATTTCACTTTTACATTATTTACTTGAACATTGGAGACAATGTTCATCCTAAGTGTAAGGGGAGGGTAAAATGATGATACCTTACAGATACACTTTCGCTTGAGTTTGTTTTTTTGATGGTAGATGTGTAATAAAACTATGAGAAATACTTGTTAGTGCAATTTTAGTGCCAAATTTAAAATTTTTTACAACATTTAGGAGTGAAACTTTAGCCATAGCAAGCGTCTCATGGATAGGAGATTGTATGACTAGCACATAACCGTACAATTCAGAAAAATTTTCCACCCAAATATGTGAGGTTCGCCTTTAGATTTGATAGGAAAAGCATTTACTATTAGTGCTTATGAGTGTACCGGTAGCATTTAGATTCTAGAACTTGCGTTAGTGATGCATCCCGAGACCGCTAGTGAGACTACATTCGTGTAGTAGGATTTACTACATGATAAGAGGCATTAGGATCACCCTTGTGTTAAACCCGTATCATAATTACTTGACCATTTATGTCATATTATTTGGCTAGTTAAGTCAACTAATTTTTCCCACACCTTAGCGTTGTACTCATTTTTAGTACACGAAACCCCTAGTACACCCCTCCGAGCCTATCTTTTCGTTTCTAACTTTAAGCATCTTACTTAAAGGAAGAATTTGTTACACCCCACTTAAATGTACACCCAAATCGCCTTAGCCTTCCGTGTATGCACTCATCTTTAGTGCATTATTGTTATTTGTCAAACCCTTAGTTAATTATCTAATTGATTACATGGTTGCTAAGTCAAGTCATATCTTTGTACGTATTGTTTTGGGACGATTGGGACTCATGGGTAAAGTACTTATTTTATGAAGTAATGGGGAAGAGCATCATATTATTACCCCCATATGTACGTTAATCTTAAAAGTACTCCAAGTGTTTTGATTTTCTTAATTCGAGTCATTAGATTAGTTTATTGTAAAGTATGTAAACATTCAAGTGTAAGGGGAATATTCATTCCCTATGATGTATTATTTTGGATGGTAGGGTAAGAGTGTATGCAAAAAAAAAAAAAAAAAAAAAAAAAAAAAAAAAAAAACATACGGACTACCATCCCTTTTCATTCTATGTTCATTTTATCTTTTTGTTATTTTTAATTTATTAGCTTAAGTCGAGTCTAGTCTTGGCTTAGCAACGCCACATTGTACATGTAATTAACCAAGATTGTTAACTCGCCACCAGTAAAGACTGTCTATATCCAACAAAACCGTGTATTCCATATCCATACACCTAACGTTACAACCCTTTAAAAGACATCTTTGATAGTTTATCCTAGGTGCTTACGCCATGTGGTGGAGGTTTGATCCTTTCCCAAGCCTATGGTAATCTATTTTGCTATGACAGGTAGTGAGAGATGTTTTCCATTTCCATATTGTGATATTACTTTATTACACGATGTGAGTATCTAAACACTATTTATGAGGTGCTAGTGTATGACCTCCGTGCTTGTCTTTGGTCTTTAGTGGAATGATTATTTGTTGTAATTACTTTTATATTAGTGTTAAATGACCCCTAACTTGTATTTTGATTAGAATAAAAGCGCATTTGCTTGAGGACAAGCAAATCTCAAGTGTAAGGGTATATGATGAGGCGAAAAATGAACCGTTTTTAGGGGGTCATTTAAGCCCGGAATTGAATTTATTTGATCAAATATTGCCCTAAATCGTTCCTTTTGTGATTTTAGGTACTTTGGGAGTGAATTCTGGAAAAGGAAGCATTTTGGACGTTTTTGGAGCATAAAAGTGAAGAAAACGGCAAAGACTTAATTTTCCATGCTGAGAACAGTACCTGACGGCGTCAAGAAGGAAATTCTGACGGCGTCAGGAGTAAAATCCATGACGACCCAGAGAAAACCTGAAGGCGTCAAGAGTAATTATGATGACGGCCTGCAAAAGGAATACACGTGACGGCGTCAAACCCAGATCTAGGCAGTCCGAGAATTTATTTGGCGGCGAGATGACGGCGTCAGACATTTGCTCTTGACGCCGTCACCTCACAAAATCTATATATACTTTTCTATTTTTCATTCATTAAGGGAGGAACTTGTGTGGAGAATACTAGGGTCGAACCTAATAAACCCTAGGTCGTTTGTAACAGTATTTTCAAGGGTTTTCACCCCTTGAAACATTTCATGTTCAATTAAGATAAGTCCTCTTTCAATTCATTCAATATGTCTATGTGTTGTTTGAATATATCTTATGCTTGTCTTGATTTCAACATGCTAGGCTAGATCTTTCATGTGTTTGCTTAGATGTAATGAAACCTAGATGTTAATTATAGGTTGATTGCTTGTTTATAGTTGTATTGGATGAATGATTTCAATGTTAGGCTTAAGAAAACTAGCATATCTCCATTGTGTAACTTGCTTGAACGTCTTAAGAAACATGAACCGATGTGTACTAGGTTTTAATGGTTGTATTTAATGCATGAGCAAATTCTAGTGATCCCATGTTAGGAGCTTCTTAGCCGGCTCGACATAGGAGTGAAGTAGGCGCTTATAGGATTGGGGAAGTAAGTACGCCACCCCATGAATGGTATTAAGGAATACAATCCGTCATCCACGCAACTGTAACAAGTAATTAACCTGTAAAAGATATCTAGGGAGTAGTGAAATCTAAGTAAACACAATTCTCCCATATATTGCTCACACCTCTAGTTAATTTAGTTTATTTTCATTTCTAGTATTTTATTTTGATTGCATCTTTAGTTATTGGGTTAGTTGACTAGCAACTAATTCCGCCCAACTCCTTCAAAACCGAGATTTTTATTTGCTTTTATAAAAACTAAAAAATACAAAAAGAATCATCCCTCATCTCTAGACCTAGTCTTTAAGTTTTCTAATCTTAGCGACACTATTCCCAGCTGAACGATCAATCCCCCGGTACTTGTCACTATACTATACTACAACGATCAGGTACACTGCCTGGTGGGGGTTGTAAGCTTCTCGAGATCCCTCGAGAGGTAAAGCCTGGTGCAATCCCTACGCATCAAAGAACAAGCTTGAAAACAAGTTTTACACACAAGGCCAAACCATTCAAACTGCTCAAATGATACAAAAGCATAGAAAGTTGTGTGATGAAAACAGTGAAAAGAATGTAGGTGAACCCAAATCTAATTGGCTTAGGAGCGTTAGAGATGCCCAGCCTGCATTATATGATGCAAATGTTTTGCTTAAGCCTGGTCATGCCCCTCCTGATGTGCGATCCGATGATGAGACCAATGAGATAGAAGATAGAACTAGAGAGAAATTGGCTGAAAAATTAAAGGATCCCTTGTGCATTGCAAACAAAATTCTGTACAAATATGATTACTTTGAAGATAATCGATTAGCTCTTTTTGTCCCTCAAAAAAGGTTTACCCCAGAGCAAATATCTTGGAGTTTTGACCTTGAAAGAATGCAAGCAGAAAGAATTGTGGGTGAAACTCGTACCATGTTTAAGATAGCTAATCTAGCGTTATACCCACTGAATACACCCAGGCATCTTGTCCCTTTAACTATTCCCACTCAAAATAATACTCTAATTGCTCTATATGTTCTTGGTCTATTATTCA
This sequence comes from Artemisia argyi, assembly GCA_030686995.1. Classification (NCBI taxonomy): domain Eukaryota; kingdom Viridiplantae; phylum Streptophyta; class Magnoliopsida; order Asterales; family Asteraceae; genus Artemisia; species Artemisia argyi. Next base: position 44,565,231 of record CM060708.1, read on the forward strand.
CGGATTTTGATAAAACATGTAAAAAGAGAATTATGTCAACGGGTATTACTGAAGGGGAAAGGGGTTTTGAACAAACAAAGAGTTGTTATTTAACTGAGGTCATGCCATTCTTTAAACTTCTCAAGGAACATTTTGAGGGTCTTTAAAAACCTTAAATAAAGATGTTGATAATATGAAAAAGGTGTTTAAAGAAGTGGAAAACGAGGAAAAAAAACTGCAATATATCTTCAATATAGTGAAATTGCGAGGAAAAATGCTCTTATCATGAATGATACCTTGATTGCTAAATGCATTGCTCAAGATGTATTCTATACTGCCACTGATTCAGCATTAACTGCTTGTCAATTTCATGAAATGCCTGTTGCTTTAAATGTTTTCCAGAATCGTGTTGTTGAGCTTGAGGGGGAGAATTTAAAATTGCGTGAGAAAATTCAAAACGATGACCATGATAACATGGTCAGGCATTTGTAAAAACTAGAGGTTGATAATCTTAATTTGCAATTAAAGTGTCAACATTTAGAAGAAAGAATAAAAATCTCAAATGCCAAGACATCTTCGGATGCTCCTGAATTTGATGCATATTTTGAATTAGCCAAACATGATGAAAAGATTCAAGCTCACACTAACATGATTCGGAAACTGAGGGTTCAAATTGCCCAATTGGAGTCAAACAACAGTGATGCGATTGGCACCCAAAAACCACAGTCTATAGATTCTCAGAATTTTCAATTTCAAGATTCTATCAATAAATTGCAACATGAAAATGATTGGTTTCGTGCTGAAAATTCAAAAGTTAAACAGCATTACAAAGAGTTATATGATTCAATTAAGATCACACGAGATAAAAACAATGAAAAGATAACTTCTTTGCTTAACGACATTGAAAATCTAAAGACTCGGGTGAAAGGGAAAATGCCAATCATCACTTGTGATAATGTTGTTCAAAAGGTTTCTGCTTGTAAGAAGTACGCAATTGATGCTATGAATATTATTCCTCTTCCCCTTAGGAATAATAAGTTAGTTCATAGTGACTATCTTAAACATCTTAAGGAGTGCCTTGTCTTGCTTCGTGAAACCATTGAAGAGGATAGGATAGCAAAACCACTTGATGATGCTATTGTAGGTGCCTGCTTTCTCACTAATAGATCTCAGGAACTCTTAGAATATGCTATTGGTACATGCCCTAAGATTGATAGCAAGCAAGATAGGTCATCTGCATCATCTTCGAAGTCAACAAACAAGCATGTTACCTTTGCTGAACCTTTGGAAACTTCAGATCCCAACACATCAAAACATGTTCAGCAACTAGAAGTGAAAAAGACTAAGGTTCCCATCACTCCCTCTACAGGAGCTAATAGTGTCATTAATGCTAGAAAGTCAAAACCTAGGAGTCATATGAAGGATTATAGGACTTCTCTAGCTAAAAGTGTTCCTAAGACAAATGTAGAAGACCACATGAGGAACCATAAGTCTGAGATGAACAAAAGGAACCATAATTCAAATCCTAATTCACTTTGCAAAACATGTAATCAATGCTTAATCTCGAGTAATCATGATAAATGTATTGAGAAATTTCTGAAGTCGTTTAACAAGCCCCCAGTTAAGAAAGTGTGGAGAGCTAAACAAATTAAGCAAGTTTGGAAAGCAACAGGAAAACTGTTTGCCAATGTTGGTTATCAATGGAAGCCCACTGGAAGGAAATTCACTTTAGGAGAACAGTGCCCTTTAACTAGGATAACTAATTCTAAAGTAGTGCCTATTAAGGAATGGAAGCCAACTGGTAGAACTTTCCCTTTGGAGACCCAATGTCCTTTACCTAGGCCCATTGCATCTACTAGTGAAATTTCCACCATTGATATGAATGCACCTAAGGTCTTAGTGGCTCCAAAACTTATTTGCACTAACCAACTGGAACCCAACTCAAATTGGGGATCCGACACTCCAAATCTTCTGCTATCGTCTGTTTTCAAATGCAGGTCGTACATTTCGTCCTTTGCTATTTGGACTCAGGTTGCTCAAAACATATGATTGGGGATCGCTCAGGGCTCAAGATTTTCGTGAATTTGTTTATCGGGACAGTTCAAATTCGAGAACGACCATCTTTTGGGCAATTATGGGTTAAGGAGACTGGGTATTTTGGTGAAAGTGTAATCTCCAGGGTATTCTACGTTGAAGGACCTGGTCATAATTTGTTTCTGATTGGTCAATTCTGTGATTCGGATCTAGAAGTTGCTTTCAGTAAACATTCATACTTCTTCAGAGAATTGGATGGTGTTGATCTTCTTAAAAACAGTCGTAGCACTAACCTGTACACCATCTCCATTTGAAGTCATGATGCGGCCTTCTCCTTCTTGCTTGCAGTCTATGGCCTCAAAGAACAAATCGTGGCTATGGCACCAACTTTTAAATCACTTGAACTTTGGTACCATCAATGATGTTCGGCTTGTTCGGCTTGTCAACTGAGCAAAAGAACATCGTTGTTCGACTTGTCAACAGGGGAAAAGCAAGAAGTATACCTTCAAACCCAAAACTGTCAACACCATCATGGAAGTTCTTCACACCCTTCACATGGATCTATGCGAACCAATGAAAATGCAAAGTATAATGGGAAGAAGTATGTTCTTGTGATAGTTGTCGACTATTCTCGGTTTATATGGGTGAGGTTTTTGAGAACCAAGGACGTGACTCCAGAGGTTATCATCAAACTCATTAAACTACTGAAAGTATGACTCAACAAAACCGATACTTGATACTTATTCTCCACAACAAATCTTCATATGAGCTGATGCATGGCATGAAACCGGATCTCTCCTTTCTATGTGTGTCTGGTGCTTTATGCTACCCCACAGATGTTAGTTAAAGATCTTGGATAATTAAAAGCTAAAAGCTGATATTGGATTCTTCGTTGGTTATGCTCCAGATTGTAAGGGATACCGAATCTACAACAAACAAACCCGATAAACCTTGGAAACCATTCACATCACATTCTTTGAGCTGACTGAGCATATGGCTCCTGTACTCATCAGTGCAGGACCCGCGTCTAAACTTTTGTCCCCTTAACCAATCAGTTCAGGCCTTGTACAGTTTTCCACGCCTGCAGTACTTTATGTACCTCCTAGAAGTGAGCATTTGAAGATCTTATTTGAACCGATGTTTGATGAATAATTTGAGACACCTACTGATGGTACACGGACACCACCAGCTGCCGCTGCACCGGTTCTGTACAACTCAAATGGTCCATCAGTGTCTACTTGAATTGATCAAGATGCTCCATCTGCTAGTTATTCACCATCATCGTTAAATCTTCAATCTCCTTCTGTACATCAAGGCACTGTAGTCGACAATTCTTTTGAAGTGAATTCATTTGCTCCTCTTGAGTATGCTCTGTTCAAGAACCTATTTGATCCTGAATCTTCTTCTGAGACACCTTCTTCTAGGGATACAAACATGACTTCTTCAGGTTCCTACCCTCAACCACATCAAAATCTCAGAAAACGGACAGATGATCATCCGATTGATAACATTCTTGGAATCTTTCTCGACCGGTGTTCACACGAAGGCAACTTACCAAATTCGAACCCAAAGATGTCAAGACTGCAATCTCTAAAGACTGTTGGGTTAATGCAATGCATGAAGAAGTTCGCAAGTTCGATCAACTTGAAGTATGGGAATTGGTACTATCTCCAGACTGTGCAATGATTATTGCTCTAAGTGGATCTTCAAAGTGAAACTTGATGAGCATGATGTCGTCCTAAAAACAAGGCAAGGCTTGTTGCTAAGGGATATCGTCTAAAGGAAGGCATTGATTTTGAAGAATCTTTTGCTCCAGTTGCTCGCATTGAAGCTATCAGAATATTTCTCGCCAATGCAGCAAGTCAGAGGATGACGGTCTATCAATTGGATGTGAAAAATTGCATTTCTAAATGGAAAGCTGAATATAGTCGTTTATATCAGTCTACCTGAAGAATTTGTGGATCTTAATCGTCCTACCCATGTCTATCGTCTGAAAAAGGGCTCTCTATGGCCTAAAGCAGGTGCCTAGGGCATGGTATGATACACTTTCAAAGTTTCTCCTGGTAAATGGATTCTTCAAAGGTGTGGTGAATTAAGTTAAGAAAGGGGTAGTGGAACTTTTACTTCGTGAGGACAGAATCTCAGCTGGTGGATTTCTTCACAAAAAGCACTTCTGAGAGAACGGCTTCAATTCATTCTCCCGTGATTTGGAATGAAGAGTCATTCGCCAGTGTCACTCAAATGTCTTCAGGAAGTAAATGAGGTGTAATGGATTTATTTCACATATCCTTTGTACATAGCTTAAAACAAAAAGAAAATAGAAAAATATAAAACCTATAAAAACCATAAAAATCTGAAAAACTACAAAAAAATCCAAAAATATTCTTCTCACGACATGTCTCTTGTGTAATCAATATTATGTACGTTTCTAGAAATGTCATTTAATAATGACAAGGAATCATACATATGCTTGAGCAAGAGTTTTTCAGTTTCAAATAAAGTTTTTTTTCTAAAACATGTCGTTTCTCAAAATATTCTTCAAAACCTATGGCTTGTAGTCATTTCAGGCTGCAACCCGGTCTTAAAAATTATGGCTTGCAGTCATTTCAGGCTGTAACCCGGACTTCAAAACTATGGCTTGCTATTACTTCAGATAGCAACTCGTTTTTCAAAATGGGGAAAACACGTCGCCAAAAAGACTGTTGTTCCTTTTACCGGGTGAAGTTCACCTGGGCATGGATTACTTTATATCCATGTTTCCTCGATCTAATGTACGATTCAATGCATTATTTCTGGTATAAGAAGAGAAATCTTCTTTGTATGCAAATGATTTTCATTCTATGATTCTTCTGAAAATTATTTGTTAGACACATGGTGGTAATTTGTTGTTTGATATTCTATCAGATTTGGATTGTTCATAAAAATTTGTCACTCAATCTAATGACTACAACTCCTTCACTAGAATACGGGTCATTGATTGGGGGGAGAGTCGCTTCAAATTTTATATCATCAAATGGATTTCTTGGTTATCCGATAATTATTAGAAAAAGTTTTTGTAGTTAATGGGGTATTAGTTGAATAGTAACTTACTAAGCTTTATCTATTGGCCAAATGTGTTAGTTGCTAGAAAGTTTAGGGCATTATGTGCAATTTGCTTATAGTTTCCTAGCTTTATGTAATTATTAAGTTCATTTGTGTCACTTTGGAATCCTCGTATAATCCCCTAAATACTTTTAAACCCAAAATCTAAAACAAGTTAGATAACCAGTGTGTTTGATGTTCATGTTTTCTCCTCTGGCATTTGTACGATCTGATTGAATGTGTATTGCATGTTGTTAGTTGATAATTGCTCAACTACTGTTGAGTATGTGCTTAAGTTTTCAGGATTTGCTTAGGTATGTAGCTACCGTGCTAATATCTAGTTCCTAAGCTCCTGTGTTGAAAGTTGACATATGTGTGAATTGCCATGTTAGTGATTGCTGTTTATGTCTAATAGTAGCTTGCAATGAATGTTTATGATTGCTAGTTGCTTTTTAATGACTAGATAGCATCTTGATGAGTTGCTTGAATGTGGTTTGATCATGATATATATGGTATTATGAGTAGGCATGCTGCTACGTGGTAGCGGTTAATGAAGAATGAATCTGTATGTATGTATATCTGTGTTGATATTCTTATGCAGATTCCATGTCCAATATGTATGTGCCTGCTCCCGCTCTAACCATATGATCAGACGTTCACATTCTACTAACTGGTTCTGAATTCATCACAACAACAACATCGGCAGCAACAACAACAACAACAATTTCATCACCACCACCAGCTTCACTTCAACAAAGCATTACTATTCTGGTCCTGCCAAGTGGTGATCTACAATTTTTTTGGAAGTTTTTGTTGGTGGATGGATAATTGATGTTGACTAGTGACTTATTCATGGAAGCAAAAAGGTCAATATCATTTGTGTCATAATTGTTATCTTGTGCATTCCAAAGTAGTGTAATATCAAATGTTAGGTGTCAGAGTATGAATTTTTCATGAGTTTCTCGTTAAACTCTAAATCATTTAAAAACTCATCATTTCTGACACATAACATGCTCCCTCAAGGATTGAGGGGGAGCAAATGTATCGTCTCCTAATAAGTTATTCTTAAATCTCGTCACATTTTTCTCCCAAAATCTTTAAACGTATTTAAATCACTTGGGATCACAAATCTCAAATGGTTTGAAATTTTTGATCGGGGGAGAAAATGTGATTTAAATATGAAATCTGATTAAAATGTGATGTTTTGGACTAATTGTATGCTCTCCCGTACGTGCTAAACTCTTTTGTACATCAATGCACATATTGAGGGGGAGCAAATGGTTTGTGGTGACTAAAAGGACTTAGCATCTCATGTGAGTGCATCTCAGGCTTAACCAATGAATTGACGGAACATATAATGTCATGAATCGAAAGGACTAGTCCTGGACGGGTAATAATTTCAGGCTGGTTTAACCAGTGATGTAAGCGTGTCTCGAAGAGGACTTGTCTGAGTAGAGTGTACCGTTTCGAGAAACCTTTTGTGGATTTGATCGGGCCGGGTAATAACTTCAAGCTAGTCTAACTAGTGATGTAAGCGTGTCTCGAATGCCCGTTCATGTTCACTAAAGGTAGATCAATTCAAAAGTGCAAACTCTTCCCGACATGTGCAAATTTTCGAATCAAAACATACGAGCACATGTTAAGGGGGAGCATTTGAAAATGATAAAACTCTCAACGCGTTAACAAAATGTGTTTCTTAATCATAAACACGTTGAGAGAATTTTCAATGATTTGGTGTTTGGCAACATAGGATAGTCATGAAGTTATAAGGTGGCTAAGGTTAGGAAAACCGTCCTATGATCCGCCAGAGCCGGAGGGATCTAACCAAGGACAATACCCAATATATAGTATTAGAAAGTCCTCAGGTATGAAAAAAAAAATGAGATAAATGAGAAAGGGGAAAGAAGGGGTTGAAGAATTAAAAAGAAATGAAATGAGAAAGGGTGAAAAGAAATAACCCTCCCATTATTCAACCTTAGGGCAGAAACCGGGTTCAATTCATATGCTACTGGTTGTTACTAAGGTAACACCGGTATTGAAGACAAGACGTCATGGACCCAGTGACGCACTGCACTAAACCTTCTAGCCACTCAAGTTCTCTTAAAAGGACTTGTTTCATTCTCACGGGGAACCGGTGTAATCTATCAACTTATCTCTTAGAGATGGTTGATATTGAAGCAGGAGACCTCTCCCTAGTCTCCGCATAGGAATACCAAATCTTGCACTTATCGAGTCTAGAGCCTCGAGATGCATCAAAAGATCTCAATAGGAACATTGGATACTTTTGCACTGGTGGTTCGTTATCAAGGACACCAGTTGCACATTTGAGAGTCCTACGTAGATCTTAGCAATCTACCAGAACATTCATGAGAAATTACTAATGTAATTGTCAGTGATTAAATGGAAATTTCTGCCAGGGTCAATATCAAACAGCCCTGAAAGCAGGTCACTTAGGTAATTCCTTGTGGATTACGCTTAGTGGTTGCAGTGGTTGCTAATGGTCTACAGTCGTGGAGTGATCTCCAGCGACTCACCCAGTCGTTGATCTACTCAGGTAGATCGTGTAAATCCTCTCGGGGGTTGCCGATTGGGAACGGTCTTGGTAAGGGTTAGAAGGAGTCTTCACACTATGTTGTAGACGATCTCTAATTCCAAACCTGTAAGTACCGGATGATTTATTGCTAACTGTTTGCTTGCAGGAAATTCTGACGGTTGCGGTAGATTGCTGAAAAGATGCTGATCCATCACCCCATGCTCACACTTCGACATCTTAATCAAGAAATCATGATCATTGAATGGGCTTCATCTATGCTTCCACAACTTTGATGCTGAAGATCATGATCCTGAAAAGTGTGAGCATGCCGATACAAAAATGTCTACGTCACATGGAGATGTTACTACACAAAGATGGCTTGGAGACATTCATTTGGATGATACACTCAAAGCAAAGTCAAAGATCATCCAACACATAAAACAAGTCATCTAATGTCCACTGCTGGAAGCACAAAGATTAATGACTATGAAGAATCACTGACTACGAGCTACGAAGATTCAACTCGAACAATAGAATGCTAGAATTCAATTTGTATTTTCCGGGGTGACCTCCCTTAGGGGGAGATTGTTAGGAATATAAATATTCATATGAAAGACTCGGTCACCCCGAGTATAGATTAGCATTGAGTAGCTCGTAGTCTTATTAATATTTAGTTAGTTCGTAGATTAGGTTAAGTAACACCGTGGAGGAAGGACGGGTCTTTACCCACTGTATGCCTGATCCACAGCCCGGGAGTGGGCGTTTTCTTTATAACTATAAATATCCATCTCCCTCCAAGGGAGAGGGTTGGACCTTTCATTAATCTAATATTCTCATCTTGTTTCTCTCTAAAAGGCTCCCACTTTCTCTCTCTAAAATCTCTTCTTCTTTCAATCTAACCACAAGTAACCATACATGTTTATGATTATGAGTATCCTACAGGACGAACAGTCCATGCAAATTTGTAATTGTGTCATGTGATTATAGAATTTGTAGGTTTGCAAAGTTTTACTGCTTTTGATAGTCTCGTCAAAATCTCTATCGTGGGGTGTTGGGTTTATTATCTGACTGTCCCACCAAGTATTGTATTGTGGCTCGAAACGAATACGACATGACCAACCACGTACCATATATGAACATCAGAACATGGTGTTGTGACAATCTTTTTACATTTAAATATGATTTAAATAGTAGATTTTCAAAAGAAAGTATGAACATAATGCTAAAATCATTTATCTCATAAACGTAAAACGTTAAATGGTTTTAACAATCCTTTTACGTACTATATTCAATATATATATATGAGGAGATGTAAGTACATATATTATGATGGATTTTGACTGATTTCGTGCCAAAACTAGCCACTGTACACTCGAGACACAAAATAATGGAAGTGGTCATGGGTAGTACGTAAGAAAATGCCAAAATATATTATCGTGTCCTAAAGGAATCAATTATATTTTGTTAGTATATAATCGATCTACTGAACTCATAAGTCAATGGGGCGTCATGTCGTTACGTTTGTTCTAGATTTCACAAAAGAAATGAAGAACAGATTGGATAGAACAATTATTAATTAGGGAATTCAAGAACAAGAATAAAAACCGAAATTATTGTTATGGGATTGATTTAGTTGGAAGATTACAGACAGAGAGAACAAGATGAGTTACAGTTTAATAAAATTAAAGTGAAATGGAAATCTCTATTTATAGTTGGTCAACTATGGTCAAAGCTTTCAAATGGCAGTTAGACCATTAGTCAGCAACCGACTGGGAAGAGCCTTCTCACATTGTCTACAGACAATCATGCTTGCGAAGGGACTTTTTTTTTTTTTTTTTTTTTTTTGCCAAACCGCTTGCGTAGTCACTAAAATATGATTGCCAATTAAGCTAAAGTTTGGTATAATAAGTGTATCTTTATTTTCAGTTTCTTGTTAAGCGTGAAAACTGCGAGAACTTCAATTTTGCATTAGAAAACATGCATGTTCATATAAAACATGTATGTTTTCTTACATACACCTTAATACACATACATGCGTAACATACATGTTCATATAAAACCCTGTTAAGTGATACATATCAATGCAAAATGGTTTTATATGAACATATATGTTACGCATTTATTTGTATTAAGGTGTATGTAAGAAAACATACATGTTTTATATGAACATGCATGTTTTCTAATGCAAAATTGGAGTTCTCGCAGTTCCCGCACTTAACAGGGTTCTGAAAGTAAAGCGCCCCCCCCCCCCCCCCCCCCGGTATAATAGTATATACTAATAGAACATAGACTTAGGATCAAATGAGAAGAACTCTTAAAATGAGAAGGATGAGAAATAACTATAACCACATATTAAAGATGCATTGACTTAAATTAGATGCATCCCTAATCTCTTAGATGCAACCTAATATATATTCTAGCTAACAATTAGATGCATATACATATATTAGATGCATTTTAGCAAGCTAGGAAAATCATGTGTATTTTTCGTCCTCTACGGGTCAAATTTATTGCAAGTACTACTTTGCATCGTTTTCGCTTCAAAATTACTTTCGAAACTAACTAGGATGCATCTAAATGAATAGAGATGCATCTAATTCAAGTTGACGCTTCTAAAATATGTGGTTATAGTTATTTTTCATCCTTCTAATTATAAGTTTTCTTCTTACTGGATCCTTACCCATAAAACATATTCATATAAAGATGTTAAACATGATAACTGGTTTAATTTTTAGTTATGAATCTAAACACCCCTATGCGTGTTGTACCTTAATATTCAAACAAGCACATTATCAATCCTTAAACTTGCAACCACCATGTGTACCACTGGAATGAGTGGAACCTGAGTCCACACTACGGCCAATGTTGGGTCCATTTAAGTGGCATGCATCAATTAAAAAGTTTGTTCAAATGTATATTTCAAGACCATAAGCGAAAGTTATAAACGATACATGAAGTGAAAAGTTGATAAATGACACACAATTGAAAACCCTTTCACTGCCCAAGCTTAGGGCTGTCACCAAGACTAAGGTTTTTGGTGCATTTAGTTGGATGTTTTGGTAAACCTAATAAAAGACCATCAATATCAATTAGGCTCGATGAATTAAACATGTAATCATAAAGTAGATAGATAACTTAGAAAACCTATTAAGATCATTCAACACCTCAAATAAACGAATTGCAAACTATTTTGTTACGGTTTGGTTATCTGAATTTTGGTTATTTGAATAGGAAGGATTAGAGCATCCAATAAGGTAAACCTTTTAAAAAGGTTTAAAAAATGAACATCAAATATTTTTAAACATACATTCACTATTGAATAAATCTTAACAATTTCATAAAATATCTTATATAATACATGCATTAAATGTATGTAAGTTGTAAAGAAGTTTAAGAATTAAAAGAGTGCCCACTATTGTTGAAATAGAATATAAACAATTTTAGCATTTTTAAACCTTTTCATAAGCGCACCATAGTAAATACCCTTAGGTGCTGTTTGGTTGGGGGAAATTAGAGGGATTTTGGGATATTTGAAATTAAAATTTCTTGATAAATATGTTTGGTAGATCCACTCATAGATATTAAAATGGCATGAAAGTCCCAAAACGGAGGAATTCTAAAAGTCTTGTAGGAGAGAGGAAATTTAATGTGCTTGTCAATTAATAATTTTAAAAGTGAGAAACAGACAAAAATAAATATTTTAAAAAGTAATGCATGTACTTCTATCTATCAAAATAAATATTTTAAAATGTAATATATGTACTTTTATCCATCCGTTTTGTCATTTTTCAACTTTAACACTATTTCAAATTTGATGAATTTCCACCAAACAAACATGCAACATTATTTGTAATTTCAGAAATTTTATTTTCTTCATAATTTAAACTTCCTCGAATTTGAATTTCCGGAATTTCAAGTCTACGAACCAAACACCCCCTTAGGTTTAGAGTTTTGGAAAAGAAAATACTGTTGTGAAGAATAATTTGGAATGGGTTTAGTGTGCAGTAGAATAGTCGAGCGATTTTTTAAGGTTACAATTCAGTCCATAACTATAAAAGATGGGCTCGGAAAAACTTGTTTATTATTAGCTTTTTTTCAATCTCAATAAGAAAACGAATTTTATTTTAATTTAACTAAATAAGGAAACATTTAAGCTTTTTTCTATCATACATATTATAAAAAAGAATCATACTACATCCGTTTCAAAATAAGTGTTCGGTTTAACTTTTTGGAGTTTTTTCTTGTTCAACTTTGATTATAAATAATTTTGTGTTATATAATATTTGATGCAAAATATATAAATAGATTGAGTTTCAAATGTATTTTCATCAACTATTATATAACACAAATAAAAATATTTACGGTCAAAGTTAAACAAAAAAACTTTAAAAAGTCAAACTAGACACTTATTTTGGGACGAACAGAGTAATAATTCAATTATTACTTAATAAAAACTGATTTGATTTTTCAAAATGACAAAACCTCCAATAAGGTTTTTCTTTATTATATAAAGATATACAAAAGATTAAACAAGTAAAGAACTAAAGGTAAAATAAAATAAAATAAAAAACGCAAATCATCCTACATTTTGCCACCTTTTCATATATCATCATATTTTTATAATTTCTTCCTAAACTACTACGAAAAAAAGCTGACTACGAATATATCTTTCTTTCTCTTGAGAAAAAGTTGTCTTTTGATTGAGAACCGCTCTTCAAAGTAGAGCTTCTCCGATCCATAGAATATATGATTTTAAACACTAGTGATCTAACTCATAGTTCTGCTTATTCTCGTCTTTTTTTATGCTGAATGTGTGGGTTTTGGGCTTCGTCTGGTAGCATTCTCTTCATTTCTCTTTGTCTTTGAATATCATTGCTGTTTCCAACAAACGTTGGCCGAAACTCAAGGCCACATATGATGAGGCCGGACATAGTTCCTTCATGACTTGTAAACTTCATATAGATAGAAAGAGAGTCATCCTCGAAATTATGAGTCGAGTTAAATTTCCACACTTGAATCTCCATCCATCCATCTTCCCTTTGTTTTGGAACCCGTGTAATATCATTTATATTAAGTGGGCTTGGGGTAACAAAATAGAAAATTTCAGCCTCTTCGTTTACTTGGTGGAGTAGATCTCGTACCTTCACCGGATTATGTAGTCCGTTACATTCTTCTGAAAGCTTGAATACAAGATAACATGTGTATTTTGTATACGCCGACAACATTTGACTTCTAATCGTGCAATTAATATAGAATACTTGTTGCGGCAAAAGCTCAATCACCTCTTGAAATCTGCATGTACGATATATATTATGATTACATACAAGAAATAATGTAAATTTTGAAGCACAAAAAGATAAATCCAATATGTGATACTAGGGCTGTAAACGAACCGGACGAACACAAACGGAGCCTTGTTCATGTTCGTTCATTTAATTTTAACCGGACAAATAAACGAACACGAACAATTAAATGGACGAATTTTCTTGTTCATGTTCGTTTATTAAGAAAATAACTGGTTCATGTTCGTTTATGTTCGTTAATTAATACACTAAACGGACATAAACGATCGAACATAAATGAACATAGACAAACAAACATAAACTTTATTAAATTATGCATCTAAAATTGTTTTATAAGTCTTATTTTGTTTAAACAAACTAATTTTAAAATTATAAAATTAAAAGATGTGATATACGAACATAAATAAATAAATGAACATAAACGAACGTTAGCGAACGCATAATCGGACATTCATGAACATAAATAAACGGACGTGACCTTTGTTCATGTTCGTTCATTTAACTAAACGATCGTAAGATGTTGTTCATGTTCGTTCATTTAATAAATAAACGAACATAAACGAACTTTTTACCGAACGGTTTATGAACTGTTCACTGAACATTCAGTTCGTTTACGGCCCTATGTGATACTTTTGTCAACCAAATATACACGAATCTTCAGTATTTTACTAGACAACAAAGAAGATTGGCCTTAAATTTACAAAACCTTCTTTTTTTAATATTTGGATAATATTAGATGTGCACATTGTGAATGTAAAATTAGGAAAGTTTACTGCTCAAAGGAAAACGTGCCAAGTCTAGTTCAAAAAAGCAAACCTTGACTGGGGATGATGGTTTTTCCGCATTAGAAAATTTGTATAGAGTTGCCTTTTGCTGAAACCACAAGAAGTTTCTTCCCATTTACTTCGCCCAACCAAAACAACTCATCATAGTTTCTGTGTATCTCAAATATTTCTTCAAAGTTAGCTGGCAATTGTTGCACGCGATCCACATTGAAGTTTGATTCCGAGACATCCTTCAACTTTCTGATTTCATCATGTTTCACCGATGTACAATCGTGTTAAATATGCAGCATAGACATGATTTTTATATATAAACAAAATAATTTAGAATGGAGCCAAGGGATATTACTAAACTCACTTTGTCAATGGCTAGAAATTCAATGCCTTCGACATAAATCGCACCATCTCCACAATAGAACGACAAAAAGCTCTCTATTAGAAACGTAAACATGACATCTTCGTTCTGATTTAAGAATCTGTACAACTCGATCATCATCCACTCTTCGTCTCTCTGTTTTGCAAAATATGCATGTAGATTTTCGGAGCCCACTCTATACTTTAAATTAACATACATCGGTTTAGTTGAAACTTTTCTTGAATCACAGAATTTGAAGAGTAAATAGACCCCATAAACAGCATTCGGAGATAATAATTGAGTATCTGTCTTAATTTCGATGTTCAAATTGGAAACATCAGACATCTCCACTACTGACTCAAATCTGCACATGTTATAAACATTCAAGTCTGAGTCAGTCATAACCATTATTCCCTCGGATGTACACTTCTACTTTAGAACTTAGTATTTCTTTAAACTAAAAAAATTGAGAAAACAATTTCTTTGGGAATTGGGAAAGACTTAAATTCAAAACTGAAACTTATTGTGTGTATATATATATATATATATATATATAGGATTTGGTTCCATTGAGAAGGTTGAGAAGCAATTATGACCATTTGATTCTTTTGATCTTAATTGATTACATTAATTATTTATTATGATTAAAAAGGTATTATAGTAATTGAATCAATCAAAAGCAATTAATGAATATTTGTGCCTAATTTAATTTTTCAACATTCGGACTTGATTATCTTTTGCAAATAGACGACCACATTTTTCTTTAAGTGATTCATTAATTTTTTTTTTCCCATGTAACTGTTATTTAATGAATCATTTATTATTCTATTTATTCAACCAAATTATAATGATTCATATTAGCATGGATCCAAAACACATCATACTATAAGAAAAAGTCTTATATGTAACGTATGATTCGTTTTTTTTTCTTCATGTTTTTGTATACCTCCTTTTTGGTTCACTAATCCATATTATCATTTGGGATTTGAATCATTAAATGATAGTTATATATATTGAACCATTTGGAATTATGTTTGTGTTTTACATAAATTATTTTCGAGATAATGAATCATATAATAAAGTGGGCGTCTATTTTCTTTTTATATTATGACTCATATTCAAGCAAATGAATCAAATTGGGAGGAGTAAGCATCATACGATTAGATTAGTGAATCATTAAAAAGGTTAATTTGAATCACATATGGATTATTGAATCAACATCAACCAAGTATTCTTTTAGTTGAAACACTTATTAATATACTAAAGATTGAATAATACTAAAGATTGAATGATTAAAAAAAAAAAAATTGAATCATTTTATATTAATATGATAATGATTCATAAATAATTCTAGGCCATAAACTATACAATTAAATCCTAGACAATATGAATCATTGGATAAAAAGTTTACATAATAACTAATGACAAAGTTGGAGTTCTTTTAAGAAATATATATGAATTAAAATGTGACTGCTTTTGATCGAAGAAAGAAAAAGGGATCAAAAGTAAATTTGGTTTGCCAATTTCAAATCTGAATATAAAGGTTCGGATATTGAATTAGAAGAAGGAGAACACCATGCATATTTTTAATGTACTTTAATAAGAAAGAGAAAATAAATTTTATATACCCGTCATACTCTTAAATTGGTTTAATGAGATTAATGGTCAAAATTATTTCTCACTCTTCTCAATTTAAAAATCTTCTCAATCGATCCGGATTATATATATATATATATATATATATATATATATATATATATATATATATATTGGGTGGCGTTATTGCGGTGTACATTTTAAAATGAAAAACAATAGCTACAGTTGTGGACGGTGTACATTTTAAAATGAAAAACAATAGCTACAGTTGTGGACCGATGGATCAACTATTATGGATGAGATTTAATGCTAATTAAATACTCCGTAATTGACTAATAATGGCAATCTTGTAAATAAGGTAAACACTATGGCATTTTCTATACTTTGCATTCAAATTCAAGCGCTCATCTTCTTTGGTTTCAATATTCGTTCTTATTTTGCAACCTATTTCTTTTGATTATTTTATGGGATTGTCTAACTAGTGCCCTTAGGGCACTGGTTAAGAAGAGGGAGGACTCATAAAACAGTACAAAAAAAATATATTTTTTATTGAAAATGTGTGGGTCCCTGAGTATTTAAAATATATTTTGGTACTGTTTTGTAGATCCTCCTCTTCTTAACCAGTGCCCTAAAGGCACTAGTTAGACAATCCCTATATTTTAATTCAAGTATTGAAGAAAAAATGATAGTTTTTTTTTTCTGTTTTTTTTTTTTTTACTACTAAATTACTTGATGAAAATGTTGATTCTACGAATATAATGATGTAGAGTTAACTATTCGGATTGAATCAACGAAATGATACTCTCTTACCAGTATTCACTTGTTTTTTATTATTATTATTATTGTCGTTTTTTGTTGTAAAAGCATTATACCAAACGATCTTTTTTGGGAACAAACTTATTACTCGAATGCGAAAGTGTTATAACATTTAACAAACCGCCCCTAAGTGTTTGTATAATAATAGTTAAAGCATTCACAGCAACACTATTTTGCTGAGTGGTGGGAAACTGGGGTGGCGGTGGTTTTGGTGTGATGTCTTGGTTTGTCGGCTCGTGATCATGAGCCCAAGCTTAGCTTTGTGTTTATTTTATTTTATTTTTGTTATTTAAGTAATAAAGATGGATAGTCATGGGCAGTAACAGTTGCGGGATCAAAGTTGTGAGAAAAGGACATATTAAAAAAAAAAAAAAAAAAAAAACATGTTGATATGCCAACAATGATAGGCATGAGTCACCCACCATGTAAATTCTCTTTCTAAAAGGAAATGCATTAATGCACATACTAAGCAATATTTTTCTTTCTTTTTAACAAAAAAAGACTAGGGTCCTGTTTGATAGCCTTTGAATTAGACAATTAAGAGGAGCTCATATGAATCAGTCAGAGCAAATGGTGTTTGATAAAATAATACATGACACTATACGAATCTGAAAACCTCTTAATCGTACATGGCCAAAAGGATACAAAATGATACAGCACCACCAAATGTTCCTACTTTGTCCTTATTGTAGTAATCTTCATCTCCGTATCCATTAATAGGCTGCATACGCATGAGGTTATTGTACACTTCACAAAAACGAGCCACATTCGGCCGCACCGTCTTCCATTTCCCAAGAACTATATCGTACCCTCGTCGATCCGAATTTGTTTTGCTCGCTAGGTACGCCTGTACATCAGACCAAAATCCATTCGACTTCCTCGCGTTACCTTTGGCAGGATCTTCGGATACATGAACCCAAGCTTTACACAACACAATTTCTTCTTCTTGGGACCATGGAATGTTCCTTAGTGGCTCATCGGTTTGAGCCGGTTGTGGCCTCTTTTGGCGTCTTCTTGTCTTTGCTATAATCGGTGGTGGTGGTGGTGGTGACGGGGCTGTGGCAGAAACGGGAGATTCATCACGTTGAGTGTTTTGATAATAACCCTCATCAAATTGAAGTGAGTACAAATCGTCATTTCGGAACCACCAAATTGGGTTTGTGACATATCAAACGGGTACAAGTTATGTTGGCCCCGAGAATTGGCTAAAAGCGTTTTGTTGGTGTTGCGGTGAGAATTGGTTAAACGAGGGTTGTTGTGGGTATGGATTATGGTATAGTAGGTTTGGGTAGGGTTGGTTATAATATAATGATTGTGGTTGTAAGTTGAGTTGTGGGTTTGGCGGGGGAGTATTTCCTAGATTGAAGGTTCCTTCGAGTGTCGGTGAATTGCTTTGATTATTTCTTCATTGGGTATGATTGATGTTTCGGGGAATGTTTTCTGGCGACATTTATTTTAAAAGGATGAAGTAATAAGTTGAGAGTGAGTTGAGAGTGTTGATTTGAGATTGTGTTTAAAAAATAAAGGTTTGTTGGTATTTATAAAAGAAATAAGTGTGGTGGTATTTTTAATTTTTTTTATTTTTAGTCTCAAACGGATATATAACATTTATATTTGAAAGTGAGGCCCAAAATTTATTGGTAACCGTTTGGTGGTCAGACCACCTATTTGTGTTTTGGGACTCGTGATTCGTGTGTGAGAATGGGAGCTGGGCAAGGGAAACCGCGCGTGTGACATGGGCATTTGGTGATCCTTTCACCTCCTTGCCTACCAGCCTTACGACTTACAAGAGACACATTTTTCCAATTGTGTTATAAAAGATCTTATATGTCAAAAGCTGACCTGAAGAGCTAATATTAGTATAACTTGCTTGCAATTATCAAAAACTTAAAAACATAATAATTTCGTAAAAAAAAGGTTCGAAAGCTTAAAATTCGAAATGGGTAACAATATAGAATTTCAGATTCTAAATATTGTTTAACAAGTTCAATCATGAAATACAATCCTTTAACAAAATCACAATAGTCATAAAACAACAGTTTGTCATGTTACTTTTTGTTTGACTCAATCTATGTCTGACTGATATAATAACGCCAAAGTAATCAAGAATATTGGATTTGTTGGTGAAGTTTGTGACAAATCCTTCTCCATAGGTATTACACTTTGTACTACCGAGATCTCATCACCAAAAAATAACACTAATAATTCAATCTTCACACCCAAAAATGGTCTTTTAACTATGAGCAAGAACCCCGCAAGTTGAAAATGCCATCTCCTCTGTTGGATCCATTTACCCATGACCGAATTGCATAAAAGGGTCAAGTCAAATCAGCAGTTGGTGCAGTCGAATCGGTCTTAGATACATAGTGTTCTTCAAGAAGAGGAATTGTCTTCCTAACAATAACTTTCATTGGATCCCCTGCATGAATTTCAAGCTTAACGTTAGAGTGACCTGATAAATTCAACCTTCATCTCATGAAACATTAACTAACAATCAATTACATCCCCCAGCTCAATTTCAAGCAAACCTGTTTTGACCCGTTATTATTCCAACCCACTCATATTGCCACCTGTAGTGAAATGTATTAACATTTTCAAGACACAAGTACTCACCACCACTGGTCTTCCTGCAAATGGCTGCATAATGAGAACCAGCCAGGTCCACCTGTGCAAATTGCCAATTGGTTGTAAGCAGACTTTGGTTCTCGAGAGGCACGATTTCGATCTCAGAATCCTGTGACAGGTAAACACAAGGGTAAGTACTTAAATAATCCAACTTTTATCTCAAACACATCATGTTGATTGATGATAACAAGGTCTTAACTGCCCATGCGTTGCGACGGGGGACTACAACATTTTTGTACAATAAAACGTAAATTATAAAAACTCAATATGGATTTGAAGTCTTTTAGTAATAAAAATAATTTATAGGGTGAAAGTTCAAAGAGTGTAAAAGTATAAGGTTAAAAGTGAAGATTTTGAAGTGAATAGTAATGAATAGTATGTTTGTGAATTGATATTAAGGGAAGATAAAAATATACTGAATAAACATAAATAGTGAATGCTTAATTGCAGTACTAAAAAATGATGAACAGCATACAGATAGTGTGATTGCCTGCATTTCATATCACAGATGATATTGGGCCCCACAGTGAAATGAGTTGATCAAAAGATCTAAAAATACCTCATGATTTGGATTTGCAGGCCGGAACCTGAGAGTAAAGGTGTTGAACGGAGCTCCTGAAAAGCCTCTTCCCAAAGCCTTAACATACGCTTCCTGAAATTATGTTATTAATTAGAAACACAAAAACTGCAAGAGTATATAACTATATTTGTTTGTTTCATATAATTTTTCAAAGATAGCCACTCAAAATAATGCAACCTTTAGTGTCCATAGTTTAATGAACTCCTGTCGCTGAACTTCAGGGTCTGAAATTGCACGTAATATTTCCATTTCTTCATTAGTGAAGTACCGTTTGGCAAATGATAAAATTTTGTTTTTCGTCGTCCTTTTCTTTTCTTCAACGTCGATACCAATCTATATTTTTACAAATAAAAAACAATAAGATCCTTCCCATACGCTAATAATGAGCAAGTACTTTTATGGGAACATACTGGAGAGTCAATTGTCACTCCACATGCTATCAGAGAGGACGTGTGGGACAGATTAAATTGCAGGGGTGGTGGATCCCAATCATTATCGTGTTCCCAATCCACCTGTACACAACTATGATTGTGAGATTTAATGTTCGAATTTGATTTAGTTCATGATGTTTTAATTGACCAACAATAAGAACAGTAGCTAACCTCAGGTTTACCATGGGCGTTCTTTCTGAACCGAAGAGACTTTGGGCTGACTTGAGGACGTAACTGATCTAGTCATCAATGTATGTTGTTATGTATATCACAATAAATAAATATGAAAGTTTTCGAATGTTTAAAAAAGTACATACTACAAATATAAGGGCTTACATCTAGCTATAGTAGTACGAACAAGTGCACGGGCTATCAGAGCTGTTTTTTGGAGTTGATTATCACGTATGCTGAAAACGTGATCTTTTTCAAGTGGTGATAGAAGATCAACATATCGACTTAGTAGAGATTCACTATTAACTTCATTGGGTAATACATACCAAAGATGTGTTTCCCTATATAAGAACTTTTATAGTTAGTAGAATGTTGTAAACTGTTACAAATACAGATAGAGGTGGCAAACTGGGAATTCCAGCGTGTTTGTGAAAGGTGGTTTAATTAGGATTTTATTTATTGGTAAATGGGTCAAATAGTAGAATATACGGAGTAGAAAACTCGATAAACGTTTCGGGTCAAATTAGTCAAAAGCTGACTAATGTGTATTCAAAAGCTTACAATATATTTTGGAAATTCAGTATAATAACTATTTACCAAGTTCA
The DNA here is from genome assembly GCA_030686995.1 of Artemisia argyi. Lineage (NCBI taxonomy): Eukaryota > Viridiplantae > Streptophyta > Magnoliopsida > Asterales > Asteraceae > Artemisia > Artemisia argyi. The sequence continues at coordinate 44,586,122 of CM060708.1, forward strand.
AACCAAATGGACATAAATTCTGGCGGGCCAGCACAACACGACCTATTTTGGCCAGAACTAACAACTATATGTTTTGGCCAGAACCCATATGACTCATTACCCAACAGCCCATTTTGAGCCTCACACAGACATACTGTGTGTATCAAAAGGCTACAGTACGTAGAATACAGAATCAGGATCATACATTCGAGATGGAAGTTTCATAGGTAAAAGGGTTGAAGTAGAAAACATCCTCTGATTGCAGGAATGTATCTTCATCTTTGAACAATACTTGGAAATATATGGAAGCATAGATCCTCAAGGTTGCAATAAATCATTCTCCGTACAGTGCTTCACTCTCTCAAATAAAAGGAAAACGCGTTTCAGAGCGGCAGCAAATGAGCCAGAAGTATTGTCTTAATATCAATAAACTGCAAGAAATAAAGTTGTAAACTTTATTACAATCCAGATTCTTCACATACTATTATGAATCACGAGAAACAGAAAAAGAGGGTTTTACGACTATGATTATGTTTGGTGGACTAGAAACAGAGACATTATAATTGGCCTAGAACATAAGTACTACGCTTGTCTGGTACAAAAAGTCTATTACAACCCTAACGTGGCCACGCCTCGGCCAAAAGGTCAGAAACCATGGTTACCCAAAAAGGGGGGGGGGGGGGATGATTAATACATTGAACTATAACGATGTATAATGAATACAATAGAATTTTCGAACTAAAGTTAAAAACATAACATTGGGATTTTAAACTTAATCTGGGATCTTTGGAAGAGCTCTTAGAATATCTACAATGTGATCTTCAAACGAATGTGGTTTACAATGTAAATATATAATCTACGTTTACCATTAACTCGCAAGGTTTCACTGGTTTCACAAGTATATACTACCTTCTATAAGGACTGGTTTACACACATTAAAACAAGTCAAGAAGAATAAAGTTCCTTAATATACATTGCCGTTTATCATCACTATCTAAAAGAAACTGATTAGGCGACACATCCCTCTCACTTACGCTACTTATCATACATGATGACATATCAAGCAAACCGTTAACACCTACAATTCAACACAGGATTACAAAATGCATTTACAGAAATAAGAATAAACATATCGCACACTGTTGACTATCACATTCTTGTCCGCTGTGTATTAATCTCTCAACACACAACGAAAACTTTCTAATTTTCAATTTCATACTCCATCCATGTAATCCTACATGACTTGAGAAACAAAATGCCAAACTGTATCTAGTTTTTCACACTATAACTATTAATCTTAGCCAAATCTATTTGTATTCATAAGCAATCGTCTATACAACTTCAAATTACATGACAATGCATCAAAGAGGTCAGCTATCTATAAAAAAAAACCCAACCTACAATGCAACAAACATCACTAACGTAATCCTAATTGACTTACGAAATGGCGAACTATATCTAGCAATTCCCACATCTTAGCCAAAGCACATTTTAAGGCTCAAATAACAGTCGGTACATTTCCACATTACATAAAAAAATTAACTGTAACAAAGAGGTCAGTTATCTATCATCTCAGACCTAAAGTGAACTCGTGTTTTGTATTCGATATAGTACAAGCCTTAGGGGTATTTTCTCTAAGCTTAGTTTTAGGCTTGTTAGCTAATTCAGTTTCGGCTTAGTTTGAAACTTATGGGCTTATAATCTTATATAAGCTTCTTATGATATAATAAGCTTATATAAGCCCATAAGTTGGAAAATAAGCCGGAAAAAATGAGCTTATGAAACAGATTAGCATAGATATTTGACCTCAATAGTTTTTCATATTCAATATAGTAAAAGCCTATATTATAACCACATTTTCGTCGACTCCTCGTGCCGTTCTCAATAGTAAGCCTAAACTACAAACACATATTGTCCTCAATGTCAGCATTTCAGGTTATCAACTTATTTTCCAAATAGTAGAAGCCTAAATCACACACACGCACGCACACTAACTAACTAAATGAATTCTAGGTTAAAAGCAACAAACTAATTTAACATGTATAGCACAATTCAACAACTAAATAATATACGCATCAAATCCATTGTTAACTACACATTGTCGCTGCAATCTACGTTTTGCGAAGAGGCCTAAATTACAGACACACTATATCAAGTCAAAATGAACAAATTAATATAACACGTGCACAATTAAACAGTAACTAACTAACTAACTAAATGATTCAACAACTAAATAGTTACATACAAATCGATCATATATATATGAAAATGAACAAATTAATATAACACGTGCGCAATTAAACTTATTAAACAAGAGTCACATATATTCATTATAAATGATTGAATAATATGTAATAATTAGTTGTTACGGTTTCTAGAAGTGATAAAAGGCTCATCGTCATCAGGTAGCATAGGGACGGTGACTGATATCTCGTTTTCCGGCGGCGGTGATGACGGTAGGTGGTGGTTTGGACGGGTTCTGATGAAAGAAGATGACGTAAGCGAATTGTTAAGTAATGGAGGGGGTTGGTGCTGAAGAAAGATTATGTATTTTGAATATCATTTTTTAAGGGTAAATTACACGGTTCATCCTCAAACTATACCCCGTAACCATATTTAGTCCTCCGTTTACGTTTTGTTGCACGGTTAGTCATGTTTTGGGCAAACGGTGACCCATTTGGTCCTCGGAGATGACAGTATGTATTCTTGTTAGTTGACTTGGACACCTCGTTTTTTGGTAATTTACACAACTAGTACTGTTTATCATTGTAGCAACAATAGCTTTCATCCACACGAATCTTCCCAACTTGTTTCCTCATTGATCCTTAATCTTTTTATATTAACACATTTGTACTTTTATTGTTTTTCATATTAAAACTTTGAAAAACGCATACAGTGCAAAAATGGTGGTGTGTACATGTGGTCAACAAGCTGTGGTCAAGACTTTCTGGACAAATAGGAATCCAGGTCGGCGTTTCAATGGTTGTCCAATATATGTAAGTTTGGTTAGTTGGTGAATTGTATATCAAGTTTTGTTAATATGCATGCTTTGTTTATTTACACGAATGTGGTATTTCAAGACTCAAACTTTCCTTTTCTTGGATGGGTAGATGCACCTATGCCCCCAAATCAGCTAACGAGAATACGTAATCGGTGTTATGTATAACGGGGCTTCGAGGACCAAACAGGTCACCGTTAGCCCAAAATGTGACTAACGGTGCAACAAAATGTAAATGAGGGACTAAATGTGGTTACGGGGTATAGTTTGGAGACGAACCGTGTAATTTACCTTTTGTTGGCATTATTTGATAAAAGGGATTTAATACAATATTTTATTTCTAGTATTATATCAACCTACCACTTCACAATATTCGGCTCATAATTTTATTGGTAAATAGACTATTCAAAGGTGACATTTACTTTGTAAAAAAGTTTAGAATCGGAGTTTGATTTCATTTAGGAATAAAAGCGAATGGTATAAAACAAAAAGTAATACTTTATTCAAGAATTGATTTTAGTTCCAAAATTGAAAAATAAATGGGAGTATTAGTAGTATTTTTTTTTATTACTAAATTACTTAATAAAAATGTAGATTCTAAAAATATAATGATGTAGGTTTTATTATTTGGATTGATACAATGAAATCGTACCCTCTTGCCTGGATTCCTATTGTTTCATTATAGGCCCCTTTTATTATAAAAGTATTATACCAAATGATCATTTAAAAAAAAAAAAAAAAAAAAAAAAAAAAAAAACTATCACTTGAACCCGTAAGTGTTATAGAAAAACGCCCCCTAATTGTTGTATGGTAATAGTTAGAGCATTTACAGCGGTATTATTTTGCTGGGGTTGGAGGGGGATGGGGTTGCGGCGGTTTTGATGTGTTGTCTTGGTCGGCTAGCTCGTGATCATGAGCGTAAGCTTGGATTTGTGTTTATTTCATTTTTTGTTATTCAAGTAATAAAAATAGATAGTCATGGATAATAGCTGTTGCGGGATCAAAATTGTGAGAAAATAAAAGAGATATATTGATGTGGCAACAATGATAGGCATAAATCACCCCGTCATGTAAATGTTCTTAATAGTCCTTGCTAAATTAATAGTTACACATGGAAAGTTTTGCGTGAAGTGTATGGTAATAGCAAAATGAAAAGGAAAAGTCTTTTTCTTTCTAAAAGGTAATGAACATACCAAGCAATATATTTTTTTAACAATCAAAATTAGCAATAATTACTGTCCAATTTTAAATTGAAAACACGAAACAATGAGTATAATATTATATTAATTTTGTAAAAGAAATAATGTAACTTAGGTTTGGCCCTCAAATTAATAAGACTTATTGTTAAAGTTTGTCCATGCTTTAATTTACGATCTTAACAAACAACGACTTTACCAAACATAGTTTCAAGTGACACTATATAATGATTTCAATGTTTAGCATTACAATTATAAACCGTTTAATGGCGACACCCTCAACATACTTACACGATACAACCAAAACTATAGATCCTAAGGCTATGTTTGGCATTATTAGCTGGAGTTGGAGCTTATGAGAACCAGAGTTGGAGCTTTTATTTTCATACATGTTTGGCAAAGTAGCTAAAGCTAGGGGTGGGCATGGTGCGGTTTTTACAAAATGAGGATCCACAACTGCACAATTTTTTTAGTTTTGGTTTTAGGCGGTTTTGGTTTTTATGGTTTGGTTTTTGCTTGCGGTTTTGAAGTGTGTGTGTTTTCTTTTCTTTTCTTTTCTTCTTTTTTTAATTACTTATTTGGTATATATTTGTTATAGAATAAAGAGTAAATTGCAAGAATCGTCCATGTGGTTTGCCCAGATTACAAATTTCGTCCCTGACCTTTCATAACTGTGAGGAAAAGTTTGGTTCACATTTAGCCTTGACCAGGGACGAAATTAGCAATTTTGGCAAACCACAAGGAGGCCGCCTGCACTTATATAAGGACCAAATTGATCCCAAGTTTTCTCCACAAGGAGACTTCTTTCACTAATGAAAGGTTAGGACGAAATTTGCAATCTGAGCAAACCATAGGAATGATTATTGCAATTTACTCTAGAATAAATGTGTCACAAAGTTACAAGAAGGGTTGAAACTGCTTTATATTTAGATCACTCAAACATATTTAAAAAAAATGTATATAAATAATAAATAAAAATAAAATTAAAATAAAATATTCATATTCATACGTTTACGCCTTGGATTCAGATTCAGATTCATAGCATCCTATTAAACAAACAACACCTAAAACTTAAACGACCCAATCACATGATGTAGTCTCAAAATTCATTTGCTGAAAGGGTTCGATACACTTATTTTTATTGATGCAAGTCTAGGTACCGTGCACACTATCATTAGATTTAGTGTAAAAATACAATAATAACTTGTAGTCAAATATGGAACCCTTCAATCCAAAATCACACAACATCTAATTATTTAAAAATAATCACCCTACTCAAAGTATAAAAAAGATTGAAAAGCCAACAGTATCTGAAAACTAAGACGAAACTCTTCAGAGCCTCAAAGTAAATAGTCTCTGCTACACAAGCGTGTACCAATCGGTGAAACAACAAGATGTAGGGACGGTTATCGAAGAAAATACGGGATGTTGTAAGACCTCTATGCACCATTTGAAAACCATAACCCTTGTTGACATGTAACCTCTAAATTTTGAACCTTTCTGAGACTACTCCCATCGGACTATACTCAACCACAACCCAAACTTACTAAAAGGGATTAGGAAAGCTACACGAGGATATGCTTTTCGAAATAGCATTTTAATATAACCGAACATGAATTTCGATTTTTGACATAAATTCTTGTTCTTTTATTCTAATATAACCGAACATGAATTTCGATTTTTGACATAAATTCTTGTTCTTTTTTGTACTTATTCCCTAGTCAAGTGACATACTCCTTTTTTATGCATGATTGTGTTATTTACAATTCTAACACTAACACTAACGCCTCAAAGTTGAAAAGCCTGATGTCGTTCATGTTGCTACCACTAACACCAATAAGAGAAAGGGCTCATGGAAGGGAAAAGGTTCAAGTGGAGATAATTCTACTCCAAATAAAGTCCAAAAAACGGGTGCAAGTACTAGCTCATTCCATGGCGATCCAAAAATTTTGGATCGCCATGGAATGAGCTAGTACTTGCACCCGTTTTTTGGACTTTATTTGGAGTAGAATTATCTCCACTTGAACCTTTGCCCTTCCATGAGCCCTTTCTCTTATTGGTGTTAGTGGTAGCAACATGAACGACATCAGGCTTTTCAACTTTGAGGCGTTCTTCCTCTTGCACACACATGGCAATCAGTTCGCTCATTTTCCATTTCTCCTTTTGCATATTATAATTGATCTTGAAAGGACCAAATTGCATAGGGAGAGATGTCATAATGAAATGAACTAAAAAACCTTCACTGATTTCCATGTCCATGCCTTTCAGTTTGTTTGCCATATCGCTCATCATCATTATGTGCTCTCGTACACCACTAACGCCGTCATACTTGGTAGTCAACATTTTGAGGATCAAAGTGCTTGCATGGGCTTTTGAAGTCCCTTTAAATTGTTCCTCTACGGAGCTTAAGTACTCCTTTGCATTTTCAGAGTCAGGAATGGCTCCTCGAATAGCAACGGATATGGAGTTCTTAATAATCATGAGGGACATACGGTTAGATTGCTCCCACTGTTCATAAGCACGTTTTTGATCTGCAGTACTTTCAGCAGTAAGTGCAGCGGGAGGATCAGTACGAAGCGCATGATCGAGGTCCATTACTCCAAGAGTAAGCTTCACTTGATCTCTCCATGTTGAGAAGTTGGTACCAGTTAAGGGTTCAATTCCGGACAAGTAACCCGTATTGGAAGTTAAGGTAGATGCTGACATAGAATGAAAATTAAATGTATGCTCAGATAAAAACTAAAGGAATTAATGGGATATATATGTAAAGCATATCAGAATAAACATAAACCTATCATGAACACCAAAATAATAGGTATAAAGATGTTGTGCCTAATTATTAACTCACGTTGGTTTAGTTAACAATTAAACCATTAATCATCTTTAACTAGACAAAGCATGCACATATATCACATATCACCGTTGGGCAGAAACGTAACATATATGCTAATATATATTTCATTGTTCAAGTTATCATACAAATAGCCGTTGGGTTCATTGAGTGATAACATGAACAATTTCATAACATGGCATGAATAAACTCGTATATTAATCTAAATAACCAATCGTTGGAGTGATTATCTATGTTAACATAAAAGTTACCATATATCCAAGAAGTTTAGAAAATGGATCATAAACATTTCCTTAACACTTATGTGTACTGTTAAACAAAATAAATATTGGAATCTTATACAACATTCATCATACAACAGTACGCATAGATTTGGATTTCATGAATTGAATTGTTAACCACTGATCCTATGCAGCAGATTAATTTTTGAATAGACATAAAATAGTGGTTCATATGAAACGATCATCAGTGTTGCAAATATGAAAGTTAATGACTATATTCCTTTATTATAATGAGTGCCTACAAACAAATATACATGTGCAAGATCCATCCATTTTATGCCATCCATAATTTATATAGTTTCATTTATAATCTATAGGATCACATGATTTGCAGAACACATGTCAAATAATAATATATTCATTAGCGACTAAGGGAACCATTAATTTTTAACTTCTCAAATAATTAATTCATTAAAGGATCTATCTATACTAATAAACCAGTAAACTTTACAAGCCTCTTAAAGCACACATTGCAATTAATTCGCTGATGTGTCTCTTTTCCTATTGGTCGATGATTTATTGCGTACAACAAGTCTAAGCATGCATGTTTTACACTCTTCAAAACAAAAAATAAAAATAAAAAAGAAACTTCTTTTATACTCTTTCTCTGCATTGATGTCATTCAAATCCATCAGTTACAGTCAATCGATTAATTGTTAATATAAATCATCTCTAAAAATATACAAATGCAATATTTTCCGATTCAAAAACACAGACACAAACCAACCATTTCACTAACACCGGTTCAAAAATTGATTGAATCCGATAGTACATCTGTTTTTTGCCAATGATTGTTATGGTGTCAACACCGTCAATTTGGTAAGTATCACATATATTCAAGTTTTTTTGTAGGGTTTTGATTTAAATCCCATACTTTAACCATTTTAATGTGTTGTTTTTAATATGTGTTTCGATTCGGTTCATAATATATTTCGATTTAATTGCGTTCTGTGAAACCCTTGAAAAAATTTGGGGAATTCACATTCATGATTTGGTTTTTATAATTTATGTTGCAAATTGATTAATATTACTACAAGAAAAGTTTGATTATTAGATGAATTAGAGTCAACAACAAATATTGTTAATTTTAGTTTATGATGTTACATGTAAGATTTTGAAGACTGATTCTATGCTCTCAATTTGATATTAAGGATTTCTTTGAAGATCGTGAAGAAATATGATCAATCTCAATATGGAAGCGTTTACTCAGAACCTACAGACTTACATCGAATAAAATATGGAACTTGCAGAAGGTATGTCAAAGAATCTTGAGTCAAAAGTTGTTTTTCTAACATAGATGACAATGGAAGTTTGTCAATCCATCAGTATCATTTTGCCATCCGAATTACATGGTTCAAAATCATAATTTTTAATAATGTCGATGTCGATGTTTACAACATAAAAAACAATCAGGACATATAGTGTTTCAAAGTTTACAAATGATCTCATTGTTATTAATGATTTAATATGTCGTTTAATTGAAGTAATAGTACATGCATATTCCTAATAGTATGTATATAATCAATACCTTCACTATTGAATATTGTTAAGAGTATGCGCACTGACTTTAGTACATATATAAGGTTTCCAGTTGCTTATGAGTTTTTCATATTTATAAGCAATTTAAACAGTGAAAAATAAAATGTTTGTAACATGACGTTTGCATTTCCTACCAATGCTCAATTGTGATTTATTTGTTTTTGGCATTAGTTCCATTATTATAACTTTTGTTCTTTATATTTGGTTGAATTCTTTTGCAAAATTTACAAGAATAAAATAATCTCAATGATTTGTTACTTTTTAAGCGGATGAACAGGGTACAATCGAGTCTATACGTTTAGGATCATACGCATGGATGCTAAAATTTTATGTCTAATATAGGGGTAAATGTGTTTTGTGTCATGTTATACAAAAGTGAGTATGCTATTAGAACTCCTATATTGGTGCTATTCAGTTCAAAGTGTCTACAAGGTATGTGAATAGCTCCTCAAAGTTTCTCATAGTTTGTTGCCTCTGTAATTAGGAAATAATGAGTAGACCGCTCTTAACAACATTCATGTCTAACATACAATAATGTATAGCTGGTATTGTGTTCACAGATAGACGTGTATGATGCCATACAAATACGCTTGGGAATCATACGCCAGGTACGAGTTTCGCTACCCCCAAAGAAATGAATCTGACACTCATACGGTTCATGTAACGATCAAAAGTATGCTGGAGTTGATCATTAAACATTCAAATAGTAAGATCCAAAGTATGAGCATGGATGGGAGATCATCTTTTTTTATAGATAGGTGTATATAAGCATATAGACTTTTATGTTGCTGAATAAAGATGGCAAAATGGGCAGGGTGAGTAACGGGCTGGGTTAAAATGGGTAGTTTTGTACGGGAACAACAATTAATAAAGTGATGTTTGTGATTATTTCTTTATTGCTTTTCTTCTTATGTATTTGTAATAATTATTTCTGGTAATCATGGGTTTCCGACTCGACATTGCGAACCGACTATTCTCATGGCGACTACACTTTTTGGATAGCCCAGAGTCGACGCAGGTGAACCTCCATGGCCACAATTTGTCTTTGATGTAAAAGATATTGGAGAAATAGATAGCAAGGGCGCGAAGGTATGTATCTAACCAATAATGTTGATCTTCGATGAAAGGAACTGTATTATGAGAAGTAATCTGAATAACTATTTTGCAGTAACAAATGGTAATGGCCATGGAAAAACTGAGTTGATTGGCAATGCAGGTGCAGATTTAGGTTGATAATTTTAAGTACGGATCCAAATGGGTCATGTCAGGTTCACCCGATTGACGATATCTTAAATCCTGTTTTTTACTACTAAATCACCTGTTTATGTCAATTAGCTGCTTTGTTATTCGACATAAAACCTGTTTATGTCCTTTTCAGGTGTTGGTTAGCATAATTCATCATCCAGAGCCGGTATATGAAATCCCTTTTAATGAAAGAAGGTGATACTAAAGACGCGTAATATATCAAGAATTCGTTAATAGTTGCATTTAGTTAATTTTATTGCTTTCTAATGTGGCATGCAGAGAGCAACAATGGATACAACGATTAAACAAATTCCACTTTATATTCTGAAAGCCCGTTCTAACGTAGTATAGTGATACAAATAACCAACCCGTCGATTAAAATGCAATTACTTTGTAGGTCTGTGGCCTTCCTTATGCTCATAACTTCCATTTGGCATGTATCGATAAATGATTTAAACTAAATGTGAAATAATGCCCTCGATGCTGATGTGTTGTTTTCTCTGATGTTGATTTTTGAAATAAGACCAAAATTTAATTTCTTTTTTATGATTCAGTGGCTTCATCAGAGGGCGGCCCTGGAGATGATCCAAAACCCCTATCTTTCTCATTGCATGGCAAGTACAAACAGGGACTGCTGTTATTTGTGGTAAGCATTTTAGCACCCCATGTATTCATATATGATGATCTTAAGTTTTGTTCTAACATTTCAAAGTGTAATAAGAGTGTTTCAAAATCAGTATGAAATTGGCATCTTTAAGTTTAATCCAAAAACCATTATTGTGTTAATTGTATCTCTAATAATATTTAGGGGGTGTTTGGGTAAAAGCTTATTTTAGGGATTAATTGCTTAATTGCTTTTAGTGTTTTTGAAAAGCTATCAAGATTTTTGAACGTGTTTGGTTAAGTATTTCTTATCCTATGAACTTATAACCTGGATGTGGGAAAGCGTTCAAATACGCTTCAAAGTTACAAAAACATGAAAATTTTCAAAGGATTTTATATCTATTTTGGTTAAGCTAATTGACGTTTATGCTTTCTGAAGGCTATATACTAATTTATTGACTATTGCAGACTGCAGTTAATTGGAAACCATTGAGGCTTTATGTGGAGAAATGGGATGCATGAATTCTTTCACCAGTAGGCAATGTTTAACGGCTTACCTCCAAACTTGCCATTAGTGGTACATCAAGTGTGAGATTTTTGGGACCAAACAAGTTATGAAGAACATCAAGCATCACCTTCGCACACATGATAAAGGGGTATCTAAGGAGAGGATTAGATGTAGCTTTGAAGGATGTGAGTTGTCTTTCTCAAATGTAAGAAACCCATGGAGTATTACTTTTGATGCTTTTAGCTATGTGTCAAAATACTTTCTTATCCAAAAATCTCAACCACTTTTTACCTACAAAGGATATTCCATCCAAGCCTTAATCTAATTTTCTATATAAAACGGATGAAAGTATTATAGGCCTGAAATTTACTTATTAGCAATAAATAATGGGTCAACATTGCAATTCTAATGCTTATCCTTTCTTTAAAATGCAGAATTCAAATCTACGACAGCATGTAAAAGTTTCCCTTTTTCAAGATATTCCAGCTGACAGAAGATAGTGCAGTTGACAGAAGACATGGAAAGAATTTAAATGTTGCCTCAAATTCTGAGTTTTGGTTATTTTTTCCTCAAATCCAAATGTTGCCTTACTAGCAAAGAAGACATGGAAAGAATCTATGCTGAAACAAGATAGTGCAGTTGACAAAAGAAGCTCAGTTAAGGAAACCGATGCTTCAAAGGTGGTTGGATCAGTTTGAAGAAAATTACAGCTGTTGCCCTCATTGGCCCTATTCCTTTAATGTGACCATTCTTTAGTATGACCAGTCACCGCCTCTAAGTTTATCCTAATACATAATATTTTTCCTGAACTCCATTTGTCCCTGTCCGTATTATCGATCTTCGCACTGCTATTATGATCATTAACGTGTTTTATTATGATCAATCACTGCCATTCTCAAGAGCTTTATCATGTTAAAGGGGTCAATAGATTTGTGTCTGCGGGTTTGCTGCTCCATGTGTGAAGTTATTGTTCATTTTTTAGTTTGCAAAAGAAAAACAGAATTACATCACACAATTCACGGAGTCTGCATTTTAAGCAATAATAAAGTTGTCATTAATTGTTGTATAATTCTTGATCTCACTTTTTTTTAAATCGAAGTTTATGACTTGAAAGTCGCTCAAAATTGACAACATGACAGCTAAAGTTACGTAAGGTGAATTGTACTTAATGCAGTGTTCTTGGTGAATGATATTGATGTTTCTTTATCTATGAATTTGCAGATGAAACAGGAGTGAAAAGAGACGTGATGATCTGGTTTTGATGGCATTGCACATGAGTTAATGATAAGGCGCTAAAGTCCTGAAAATCCAAAGCCAGTAATGTAGTAAATTTTACCTGCGAATACAAAATGCCCGTCACACAAAACATAATTTACTACATTATTTGCTGCTGTAAAATGTTTTGTGTGACGGGCATTTTGTATTGCTTCTACAACCTATTGGTTCTTATATGTGATGGAGTAGAAAAGCAACCTAAAGAAAAAAATGTGCAGGCAACAGAAAATGCTCCTGGTGTGTTACTACTTAGTGTAACTTCTACTATCGAATGACGATTTTGAAGTGAACGGGTCAGGTGACTAATGAGCTAGGGATTTCATGGTCCTTATTATCGAGGTTTGCCTTTCTCTTAAACATAGTATTTTTTTTAAAACTTCGCATTATTAGATTAGTTGTTGTTTGGGATTGAAATGAGACAATAGGTTGTTTGGGATTGCACATAAAAGATTCTGCTAATCATCAGGGCTAATGGGGTCTTAAATTGTAACTTGCACATTAGTGGAATAGTGGCTGTTTGGAATTGCATATGAAACTGCACCTTATAAAAATTATGGACTGTTTGGGTAGCTTATGAAAATTGCACATTATAAAAGTGCGAGTTTCTTTTTATAGCGTACTAAGTTTTTTATTCATTAACAGGAGTCATTGGTCATTGTTTCTTATATGCCCCAAACAAGGTATTGTGTACATCGTGGATTCAAATTATTGCAAGTCAACAAATACCAAAGAAAAGAAGAGAAAGACCGAGCAAAGTTACTGGCTGACAAGCCATTTTCAAAAGTAAGTCGATTTTTAAAAAACTCATTAGAGGGTGTCGGGATTGGTTATTATATTATAGGTTGTTTGGGTTAATTATTAAGATGAATGTTGTTCTTTCTACATATAGGAACATAATCAACTGCTTACAAACTTTTTAGGGTTGTTGGTCATTACAAATGGAGAGTGGTTAGTGTAAGTTAACTCACTATATATGTACAACTTAGAATCACTGATATACCCGTTGTCTTTTTTTAACAAGGTGTTAGTATGATTGCCTCTCAAAACTAAGGATTATAAAAAAAGGATAGTAACATAGAGGAAGACGATTTCTGGATACTACCCGCAGGAGATCAGTGGGATTATATGATGAGTTGCTTTTCTGATTTAGTGGTTGATACTAATTGCAGAGGTGTAATGGTTAATATTTGTTGGAGGTCTGATGTGGTTTATGTGTGAACAAAGTAACAAATCTCTTCTAATAGCAGAGGTGTAATGTTTTGCTTAATTTTTTTTTTGCATTATCTCTTCTAAAAACCCGTCAATTTGACGGGTCTATAAGCTAGTTATAGTATATTCGTCAATCAAAACGAACCGGTATCAATTCCATAATTAATTTGCTTGTCAAATAATTAGTTGTTATTTCATACATGAGATATAAATTGCTCTTGATACCACATGTTGAATTAATTAAACACATAAAGGATCAATCTCATGTAATCATATATCAAGAACATGAAAGTAAACTTACTTGATGATAGAACCGACTGAGGATTACGATTAGATGATGAAGCCATAGCGTTAGGGTTAGTCGATTCCGGTAGTAATGTCACCAATCCGATGGAGGGATTAATCTCACAAGTTATGGTGTTTTATTGAGAGAGTTTTTGTTATGTGACAAGATACAGGAAAAAGACCACTTCCCAGGGATTTATTGTTATGACAGTTATTTCCATCAAATAACTGTCAATTGTTAGTTAGGGTAGATAATGTCATTAAGGCATAGTTAAGGGTCTAAATGGTCTAAGGCCATATTAAAAGGATTAATTCTAACACTAACACTAACACCAAAAGGATTAAATTTTGCCATAAGAAAGGGCATACTCAAAAGGATTGTCCAAAATTCAAGGAATGGTTAGCAAAGAAAGGTATATTTGAATCTTTTATGATTAATGAATCCTTTAATATAAACGTCCCTATTAATTCATGGTGGATTGACTCTGGATCCATGGTACACATTGCTAATTCTTTACAGGGATTCCGTACAATCCGGAGATTGGAAAGAAACCAACGAACGGTTAAAGTCGGGAATGGAGTTGATTTGAACGTAGAAGCTGTTAGGACCCTTTCATTAATATTGGAGGGTGGCTTTTGTTTAAATCTTTATGGCACTCTTTATGTACCGAGCATGACTCGAAACTTAATATCTGTATCTAAACTAATTATTGATGATTTTATATTTACGTTTGGATACAATAAAGTATATATTAGTTTAAATTCCCGTGTTGTTGGATATGGTTGTCTAGAGGGAAACCTCTTCAAGTTATGTTTAGATAATCAATTTTCGGAATCTCTATTATCATTTAATGTTAATGAAAATGTGAATCAAAATAAGAGAAAACAAGATCAAGAAACTTCATCAATGTTATGGCACCAACGTTTAGGCCATATTTCACGAGACAGAATGACTAGACTTGTGAAAGATGAAGTTTTACCCCATCTTGATTTCTCTGATTTTGAAAAATGTGTAGAATGCATAAAGGGAAAAATGACCAAAGGAAATAAGAAAGGTTCCACACGAAGTACCGGATTATTAGAACTAATCCATACTGATATATGTGGACCTTTTCCTTCGGGCATTGGTGGTCATAAATCATTCATTACCTTCATTGACGATTACTCACGTTACATGTACCTGTTCTTAATTAATGAAAAATCCGAATCACTTGAAATGTTTAAAACATTTAAAGCGGAAGTTGAAAATCAACTTGACCGAAAAATTAAAGTGGTGAGATCGGATAGGGGAGGTGAATATTATGGCAGACATACAGATGTTGGTCAAGCTCCTGGATCTTTCTTTGACTTTTGAAAAGATCATGGGATTATTAACCAATATACCATGCCGGGTACCCCTTAGCAAAATGGTGTAGCTGAGAGGAGAAATCGCACCCTTATGGACATGGTTCGTAGTATGTTGGCAAATTCAAATCTTCCTGAATTTCTTTGGGCTGAGGCATTGAAAACGGCTGTCCACATCCTTAACAGAGTTCCCTCAAAATCTGTTCCAAAAACACCATATGAAATTTGGACGGGAAGAAAACCCAGCTTACGATACTTACGGGTTTGGGGATGTCCAGCCGAAGCTAAGTTATACAATCCTCAATCACGAAAACTGGACTTGAAAACCATTAGTTGCTTCTTCATTGGGTACCCAGAACGATCAAAGGGTTACCGATTTTATTGCCCCTCTCATAGTACCAGAATTGTTGAGACACGCCACGCAGAGTTTCTTGAAAATGCTAACAACAGTGGGAGTGGTTCATTTAGAAGAATTGAACTTCAAGAGGCTCGAGATGAGACACCAATAATTCATGTGCCCATCTCGATTAACCCGCCACTTGAAACCTCGAATGATCACTTAATTGCTCAAGATCAACCAAATAATGTCGAGGAAAATGAACCTAACCACGAAATTAATGTTGAACCACAAGAAACTCAACAACCGTTGCGTAGGTCACAACGACATAGGCAGCCCACAAACTTTGACGATTACTATACCTATTTGAATAAGGCTGATTTTGACTTAGGGAAATGCAATGACCCTGAATCATATGAGGATGCCATTAATTGTGACCAATTGATGAGGCGAAAAATGATCCGTTTTTAGGGGGTCATTTAAGCCCGAATCCGAATTTATTTGATCAAATATTGCCCTAAATCGTTCCTTTTGTGATTTTAGGTACTTTGGGAGTGAAATCTGGAAAAGGAAGCAATTCGGACGTTTTTGGAGCATAAAAGTGAAGAAAACGCCAAAGTCTTAATTTTCCATGTTGGGAACAGTAGGTGACGGCGTCAAGAGCAACACCTTGACGGCGTCAAGAGCAAATTTCATGAATTTCCATGACGACCCAGAACAGATTTGACGGCGTCACGTAGGAAGGGCGTCAAGAGTAAAAGAGTCATGATGGCCTGGAAGTGTATAAGTCTTGACGGCGTCAGAAGTAGATCTAGGCAATCCGAGAAGAGTTTTGGCGGCGAGGTGACGGCGTCACAAGTTTATTCTTGACGCCGTCAAACCTATTTTTCTATATATAGTTTTCTAATTTTTACACATAAGAGAGAGAAGTTTTGGGAGAAACCCTAAGTACGATTTTGGTGTAACTTTACAGGTTTTTCAAGGGTTCCAATCCCTTGATACCATGCATTATTAATCAAGATAAGTGTTCTTCTAATTCAATCAATATGTCTATGTGTTGGTTGTCTATATCATGTTCTTGTCTTAATTCTATCATGCTAGGCTAGATCTCTTTTGTGTTTGCTTAGATCTAATGAAACCTAGATATTGATTATGTGTTGATTACTTGTTTATTCTTGTCTTGGATGAATGATTTATATGTTAGGCTTAAGAAAACTGGCAGATCTCCAATTGGTAACATGCTTGAACGTCTTAAGAAACATGAACCAACGCGCACTAGGTCTTTATTGGTTGTATTTAATGCATGAGCCACTGTTTACAATCCCTATAGTTGTGATGGGCATGGTGTAGGAGGAGATAAGAGCTCATAGAATTGGGGAGTTATGTGTGCCACCCCATGAATGGTATTAAGGAATACAATCCGTCATCCATGCAATTATAACAAGTAATTAACGTGTAAAAGATATCTAGGGAGTAGTGAAATCTAAGTAAACACATTTTCTCCAATTACTGCTCACAACCTTAGTATAAATTAGCTTATTTTCATTTCTAGTATTTTATTTTGATTGCATCTTAGTATTGGGTTAGTTGAATAGCAACTAATTCCGCCCACTCTTCCAAAACCCGAGATTTTAATTTGCTTTTTAAAAAATATAAAAACACAAAAATAATCATCCCTCACCTTTAGAACTAGTATTTAGGCTTTCTAATCCTAGCGACACTATTCCTAAGCTAAACGATCAATCCCCCGGTACTTGTCACTATACTATACTACAATGATCAGGTACACTGCCTGGTGGGGGTTGTAAGCTTCTCGAGATCCCTCGAGAGGTAAAGCCTGTTGCGATTCCCACGCATCAAGTTTTTGGCGCCGCAGCCCGGGGAATAGTTATTGTCTAGGTTAGAATTTCTTTTTATTAGGTCAACTTGCTAGATTCCTTTCTAGTAAGATTTTATTTTTATTTTTAGGTTCTCTTTAGTCTATCTATTTCTTTGTGTCTTTGTTCGTAAACTGTTTCGATGGATAACAATAACATTGATCGTTTGATTCCTGTTATTCGTGTTTTTCGTCGTAGGATTTTCCAAATGCCCACCCCACGTCCTTTAGCAGAAAATGAGAACCCACCTAACCTCTCACCCAACCACCACTTTGACAATAATTCTGAGCTAGAAGAGTCTGATCATGATGATGACCGTAGGGCTAGTCCTTTTTACTATTCAGACTCCGATGAGGATCTTGATGATGGTGACGTGATTAATGAGGATAGAATGGAGGAAGAAATAAACCCTCTTAGGTATGTTGACCCTAGAACTAGGATTGAGTGCGATAGTTCATTTAACATGCAATTCCCTTGTAAGATCGGATTTAAGAGCTTTAACGCCTATCTCAACTCATCTCTTCCAATGAACATAATCTCACGTTATGAATACAATAAAATCATGGTAGAGGAGTTAGAATACAAAGGAGAAAACATTATTGCTAAGGCAATACCATTGCATGTGTTTGTAGGAAGGTTGGTTTATCTTGTTGAGTTCATGGTTATGGAGAATCTAGGAGAGTTTATTGATAATAAATTGACCCAAGTTGTGTTTGGAAAACCCTTCAAACGGTTGACCAACCTCGATGAAAAACTCATAGAAGGGCTAATTACATTCTCGGATGGGGATGAAGATTTTGTCTATCAAATGCCCCGCGCACACCCTAGGTTCAAAGATTTTTCCATGGAAAAGTGTAGTAGGTATCCGCCCATGGAAATGCTAAGTGAGAATGATAAGAGAAAAGGACTTAAGTACACGCATGAAAAGAATAAAAAATAATATCGCGGGTGCTTGGAGTTAGGAGACGAGTATAAGAAAGATGAGGCGACTACTAGATGGCTCACACTTGGTTATGTGAGCATAAGCGATACATGGTAACCCATGACCTTGAGTCTAGCTACAAGACTCGTAAATAAAGAAAAGCGCTTCTTGGGAGGCAACCCATGTTTTGTGTGATTTTTATTTGCTTAATTGTTATTTGCTTCCGTATGCATGTTTTATTTTTATTGTTGGTAGATCATGTTTCTAAACTAAATAGTGGAAATACTTTACTTTGTTGTTTTGGCCTAGTCTTAACTCCACCTAGAAGTATTTTTGCAAAAGATAAGTGTAAGGGTAAACCCCAAATATGTTTTTAAGAAACAAACCGATAATGATTCTCCACAATATTACATGAGCATGTATATTCGTATTTGTTAGAGTCAAATGCTTGTATTGAGTCATAATGAAGTTTTGCAGGATTTTCCAGGAAGTAGGACCAAGTTTTTCCAGAAATTTTTCGGAAACTTAACATAAGAATTTCTGCAGGTCCATTCTGACGGCGTCAGGAGTTTACTCTTGACGGCGTCAGGAGTTAAAATCTGGAAATTTTACCGGTTTTGTTTTTCTAACGGAGTCTTATGGTTTTTGTGAATTATTAAGTTTTATAATCTCCAGGAGATCTGCAAACTTCATTCCACAAGCATTATATCTTATCTTGTTTTCTAGGATTTAGAAACTTATATAGGATGCCGCCGATTTTACGCGAGGATGTCTTGTCTATTTTGTCAGGTTTAACAGGTTATGTATGACAAGAAGATGATTTATATTCTGAAAGGGAAGCTTTGATTGTTCATTTTCTTGGAGGAAGATTTAACCTGGCCACCTTATTATCCATACCGAGTGAATCAGGGGAGCATTTGATTTCATTCTCTTTACTTTTTCACTTTTACATTTTTTACTTGAACATTGGGGACAATGTTCATCTTAAGTGTAAGGGGAGGGTAAAAAGATGATACCTTACATATGCACTTTCGCTTGAGTTTGTTTTGTTTAATGGTAGATGTGTAATAAAACTATGAGAAATACTTGTTAGTGCAATTTTAGCGCCAAATTTAAATTTTTTTACAACATTTAGGAGTGAAACTTTAGCCATAGCAAGCGTCTCATGGATAGGAGATTGTATGACTAGCACATAACCGTATATTCAGAAAAAATTTCCACCCAAATATGTGAGGTTCGCCTTTAGATTTGATAGGAAAAGCATTTACTATTAGTGCTTATGAGTGTACCGGTAGTATTTAGATTCTAGAACTTGCGTTAGTGATGCATCCCGAGACCGCTAGTGAGACTACATTCGTGTAGTAGGATTTACTACATGATAAGAGGCATTAGGATTACCCTTGTGTTAAACCCGTATCATAATTACTTGACCATTTAAGTCATATTACTTGGCTAGTTAAGTCAACTAATTTTTCCCACACCCTTAGCGTTGTACTCATCTTTAGTACACGAAACCCCTAGTACACCCCTCCGAGCCTATCTTTTCGTTTCTAACTTTAAGCATCTTACTTAAAGGAAGAAATTGTTACACCCCACTTAAATGTACAACCAAATCGCCTTAGCCTTCCGTGTATGCGCTCATTTTTAGTGCATTATTGTTATTTGTTAAACCCTAAGTTAACTATCTAATTGATTACATGGTTGCTAAGTCGAGTCATATCCTTGTACATATTGTTTTGGGACGATTGGGACTCGTGGGTAAGTACTTATTTTATGGAGTAATGGGGAAGAACATCATTTATTACCCCCATATGTACGTTAAATCTTAAAAGTGCTCCAAGTGTTTTGATTTTCTTAATTCGAGTCATTAGGTTAGTTGATTGTAAAGTATGTAAAAATTCAAGTGTAAGGGGAATTCTCATCCCCTATGATGTATTATTTTAGATGGTAGGGTAAGAGTGTATGAAAAAAAAAATCGAAAAAATCAAGAAAAAGAAAAAAAAATAGAAAAAGGAAAGAAGAGAAAAAACATACGGACTACCATCCCGTTTTTATTCTATGTTCATTTTATGTTTTTGTTATTTCTCATTTATTAGCTTAAGTCGAGTCTAGTTTTGGCTTAGCAACGCCACAGTGTACATGTAATTAACCAAGATTGTTAACTCGCCACTAGTAAAACTTCCTTTATCCAACAAAACCGTGTATTTCATATCCCTACACCTAACGTTACAACCCTTTAAAAGACCTCTTTGATAGTTTATCCTAGGTGCTTATGCCATGTGGTGGAGGTTTGATCCTTTCCCAAGCCTATGGTAATCTATTTTGCTATGACAGGTAGTGAGAGATATCTTCCATTTCCATATTGTAATTTACACTTTATTACACCCTAGAGATGTGAGTATCTAAACACTATTTGTGAGGTGCTAGTGTATGACCTCCGTGCTTGTCTATTGGTCTTTAGTGGAACGATTAATTGTTGTAATTACTTTTATATTAGTGTTAAATGACCCCTAACTTGTCTTTTGAGTAGAATAAAAGCGCATTTGCTTGAGGACAAGCAAATCTCAAGTGTAAGGGTATATGATGAGGCGAAAAATGATCCGTTTTTAGGGGGTCATTTAAGCCCGAATCCGAATTTATTTGATCAAATATTGCCCTAAATCGTTCCTTTTATGATTTTAGGTACTTTGGGAGTGAAATCTGGAAAAGGAAGCAATTCGGACATTTTTGGAGCATAAAAGTGAAGAAAACGCCAAAGTCTTAATTTTCCATGCTGGGAACAGTAGGTGACGGCGTCAAGAGCAACACCTTGACGGCGTCAAGAGCAAATTTCATGAATTTCCATGACGACCCAGAACAGATTTGACGGCGTCACGTAGGAAGGGCGTCAAGAGTAAAAGAGTCATGACGGCCTGGAAGTGTATAAGTCTTAACGGCGTGAGAAGTAGATCTAGGCAGTCCGAGAAGAGTTTTGGCGGCGAGGTGACGGCGTCACAAGTTTATTCTTGACACCGTCAAACCTATTTTTCTATATATAGTTTTCTAATTTTTACACATAAGAGAGAGAAGTTTTGGGAGAAACCCTAAGTACGATTTTGGTGTAACTTTACAGGTTTTTCAAGGGTTCCAACCCCTTAATACCTTGCATGATTAATCAAGATAAGTGTTCTTCTAATTCAATCAATATGTCTATGTGTTGGTTGTCTATATCATGTTCTTGTCTTAATTCTATCATGCTAGGCTAGATCTCTTTTGTGTTTGCTTAGATCTAATGAAACCTAGATATTGATTATGTGTTGATTACTTGTTTATTCTTGTCTTGGATGAATGATTTATATGTTAGGCTTAAGAAAACTGGCAGATCTCCAATTGGTAACATGCTTGAACGTCTTAAGAAACATGAACCAACGCGCACTAGGTCTTTATTGGTTGTATTTAATGCATGAGCCACTGTTTACAATCCCTATAGTTGTGCTGGGCATGGTGTAGGAGGAGATAAGAGCTCATAGAATTGGGGAGTTATGTGTGCCACCCCATGAATGGTATTAAGGAATACAATCCGTCATCCATGCAATTATAACAAGTAATTAACGTGTAAAAGATATCTAGGGAGTAGTGAAATCTAAGTAAACATATTTTCTCCAATTACTGCTCACAACCTTAGTATAAATTAGCTTATTTTCATTTCTAGTATTTTATTTTGATTGCATCTTAGTATTGGGTTAGTTGAATAGCAACTAATTCCGCCCACTCTTCCAAAACCCGAGATTTTAATTTGCTTTCTAAAAAATATAAAAACACAAAAATAATCATCCCTCACCTTTAGAACTAGTATTTAGGCTTTCTAATCCTAGCGACACTATTCCTAAGTTGAACGATCAATCCCCCGGTACTTGTCACTATACTATACTACAACGATCAGGTACACTGCCTGGTGGGGGTTGTAAGCTTCTCGAGATCCCTCGAGAGGTAAAGCCTGTTGCGATTCCCACGCATCACCAATCAGCTCATTGGAGGGAAGCAATGAATGATGAGCTAAACTCAATGAGCAAAAACAACGTTTGGGAACTTGCTGAATTACCAAAAGGTGCAAAACCCGTTGGATGCAAGTGGGTCTTTAAGACCAAACTTGACCCAAATGGAAATGTTGAGCGATACAAAGCTCGTTTGGTTGCAAAAGGGTATACTCAAAAAGAGGGCATTGATTATAAAGAAACATTTTATCCAGTATCGAGAAAAGACTCCCTAAGGATCGTAATGGCCCTTGTAGCTCATTTTGACTTGGAGTTACATCAAATGGACGTCAAAACGGCATTTCTTAATGGAGATTTACATGAAGATGTGTTCATGGCCCAACCACAAGGTTTTAAATCTAAAGGCCAAGAACATTTAGTTTGTAAACTCAAGAAATCTATTTATGGGCTTAAGCAAGCATCCCGTCAATGGTATTTAAAATTTGATGAAGTGATGAAGAAACACAACTTCATCAAGAATTTGGTAGATCAGTGCGTATACCTCAAGATGAGCGGGAGCAACTTTATTATACTTGTGCTTTATGTTGATGATATCCTATTAGCAAGTAATAATATTGACTTGTTGCATGAGTCAAAACGTTTTCTCTCTAGAAACTTTGACATGAAAGACCTTGGTGAAGCTTCGTATGTAATTGGAATTGAAATTCACCGAGATCGAGCCAATGGAACATTAGGATTGTCCCAAAAGGCATATATTGAACGCATACTCAATAGGTTCAATATGCAACATTGCTCTCCTACGGTCGCTCCCGTAATTAAGGGTGATGTTTTCGGGTCTCATCAATGTCCGAAAACTGAGGTTGAACATGAGGAAATGAAGCGAATTCCTTATGCTTCCGTAGTAGGAAGCTTAACGTATGCTCAAGTTTGTACTCGACCAGATATCGCTTTTATATGTGGCATGTTAGGCAGGTTTCAATCTAATCCTGGCCTACATCACTGGAAAGCTGCTAAGAAAGTATTGCGATATCTACGAGGAACGAAGGAGTACAAATTAACTTACACTAGATCCGACAATCTTGAAGTTATTGGATACTCAGATTCAGACTTTGCGAAATGCAAAGACTCTAGTAGGTCAACTTTGGGATATATTTTCATGCTGTCAGGTGGGCCTATTTCTTGGAAGAGTCAAAAACAAGTGCTAATGACGACCTCAACAATGATGGCTGAGTATGTTTCCGTTTATAATGCGACATGCCATGCAACGTTGTTGAGAAATTTGATCACTGGACTCAAAATTGTTAACTCCATCTCAAGGCCATTAAAGATTTACTGCGATAATAGCACAACTGTGAGCTTCTCGAACAGTAATAGTTCAACTGGAGCTGGATTATACCTCGATACAAAGTACTTATTCGTACGTGAAAGAGTGGAGGAACAACGTATATGTATCGAGCAAATTAGAACTCATGAAATGCTTGCGGATCCGCTAACTAAAGGTCTACCACCCAAAGTATTTCAAGGCCATGTTGCTAGAATGGGTTTACGTCAAGACCTTACATAATGTGTTGTAGTTAATGAACTATTTCATGTTTATGTTTAACTTCAAAACAAGCGCTTTAAGATAATATCCTTCACTATAATGTCTAGTTTGTTTGTATTTATTTTTAATTGTGTACACTTATGTTTCATTATAGACAAACTTATGTGTGGAAAACTAGAAGGGGGGTTGAATAGTTTTACGTCTTTTTAATTAGTTGTAAAAAGAGTTTTAGTGTTTACTTAATTTTTAAAACTTAGATTCGATAATATGTGATCTCAAGTATTGCACAATACAAACAAATATCAATAAGAAATATATAACAATGATAAGTAATGAAATAAGTAAGAGATGGAAAGATCGAACCGCGAGACAAGACATTTATAGTGGTTCGGCTACAAGGACACCTTCCTTGCCCTACTCCACTCCCCGAGCACCTAACTCGAGAGTTTTCTTCACTATATCAACAAGCTCCCTTATGGCGGAGAAAACCTTACACACCAATTTACACACCAATTTACATACCAATATACACACCAATATACACACCAATTTACACACCAATAATCACACCACAACACCTTCACACCTAAGTCACAACTTCTACACACCTTCTTCAAATCAATCTACTCCACAACTAACTACTTCAACTCTATCTTCTTTACACCAATAGATTTCCTAGCTTTTCTTCTTCACACCAAGCTATCAACTAATCACACAATCTATATCTAACACAACTATCTACAAGCAAATATTCACAACAATCTTCACAAAGAATATGTAAATAATCTTGATGATACACCAACAACTTGGATGTGGAGATCACAACAAGTTGTAATACTTCTTGTCTAGGAAGATAGAAGTATTCTTCTCTTGCACTTGAGCGGATGGAAATTGGATCACTTTGAAACAAAGAGAACAAAGAATATATACACTTATGATCAAAGGATGAGAGAATAGAGAAATAGATCTAGATCAGAAAGTTTAGAAGTGCAAAAGGTAAGGAAAAAGTGTGAACTGATCCAGTATTTATAGGGGAGAAAAACACTGTTCTGGAGCGTGGTCGGTCCCCTTAATTAGTGGTCGGTCCCCTTAATGATTAAGGGGGCCGCCTAAGGAATTAAGGGGGCCGCCCATTTCAGAACGTTGGTTTTTCTTGTCTTTTAGTGGGAAATATTTTTCTGGATAGAATTTGCCATTTTTGGTTGGAAATTTGAAATCATATATTTATTATGAATTAAACATATTCTTTTAATTCCAAAAGTAATTTTGTAAAAGATATAAGACGTTTAATACATTTTATAAAAATTCTAGTGATTAGAAAAATTTCCTTTGATCATGAAATGTAATAAACTCTTTGTTTATTCATACCTTAAGTGATATGGAAGCAAAGACAAATATTAAGCACTAAAAACTTGTTTACGTCATAAGTTTTAGATTAATGAGTTTATGCTTTGTAATTATCAAAACATAGAGACATTGTTAATATGCTAACAATGTTTTAAGACATTATTTATGTCAACAATCTCGCCCTTTTTGATGATTACAAAACCTTAAACTCATTAGGTTTAAAAAATAATTTTTAGACAATAATTTAGAGTTTAACATTCTCTTCTCCCCCTTTTTGTAAAATCAAAAAGGTTAAAGCTCCCCCTTGATGTATACTCCCCCTCATTTGAGAGCACCAAGGAGATGAGCTATGGAAATCTTGGCTACACAAAATATTAGAAGAGAGCAAGGCAAATATACATGCAAAGCAATAGTTATAAAAATAGATTCATTCAAGCATCATAGAAAGCATTACAACATTTAATATGCTTAAGGCATATTAATCATAATAAAACAAATGAAAAGACATAGTCCTATATTGCCTAGAAAGAGCACTTGGACTTGCTTGCAACTCATAGTTGATTGTGTTATTTGCTTGAATGGAAACATAAGCATAAAGCTTAGATGTTTGATTGAGAGGGATATGGGGTGGAGTATGGAGCGGAAGAGGTGGATCTCACGATGTTGTATCGTGTTAAGGGTGGTATTGGATGATTACGAGTGAGAAGATATTCAATCCAAGAAATATCTTCACTCAAGTAGAGGATTTGTTTTTGAAGGAATATGCAACAAGGGCAAAAGTGAGTGTGGTTGGTAACTTGATCCAAATTGAGAGAGTGGGGAAGGCAATTTGCATAGGGTGATGATGGAGGTTGCCCTTTGTTGCGTTGTGCAAGATGCATAGCAAGGAGATCACTAAGATCATGGATTTGGTTTATTTCATCACGGAACTTTTGCTTTTCCGTGGCAATGTGAAGAGGATCATAGGTTTGGTATGGATGTGTTGGATTTGTGTAGTTGGAATTGTAGTTTGATAGTTGATCAAACTTGTATGGATCATTATAAGTGGTTGGAGGTTGAGATGTGTAGTTTGGCTTGAAGGAAGATGGTTGGCCAATGTTGTATGGTTTGTAAAGAGGATCAAATGAATGACCTTGTGGGTTTGAGGTAAAGTTTGAGAAGTAAGAAGTTGGAGGTGTTGAATGACTTCCAATCTCATTGGTTATGATGGATTTGTTTCGAGGGCTTTTTCTTCGCCGAACGGGTCTTTCCGTCATCCTTACTAGCCTTGAGGCTTTTGATTTTGATTTGTTTGGAGAGTTCATGATGGGATGAATGGATAGTTTTGAGGATTGGGGATATTTATAGTGTAAGATTTGTGTGTTTAAGGATGGATAAGGTTTGTTTGGAAGATTGGGACAAAGTGTGTTGGTTAAAATTGGGAAATGTAGGTTGAAATGGGCTAAAAAGCAGAAAAGATTTTGTAAACCCGACCATCAGATGGCCGGTCCCCTTAATTAGGGGGCGGTCCCCTTAATGATTAAGGGGGCCGCCTTAGAAAATTAAGGGGGCCGCCCATCTGGTGATTTCCAGGTTGCCAGAATTGGGTTTTTGGCAGAAAATTTGCAGAAAGGTTATGTGTTTGGATTAGAATTCAAGCAAGTTCAATTCTCTTAGGCAATATAGAGTCTAATCTAATCAAGATATAGCATGCATGCAAAAACATATAGGCAAAAGAGCAAATAATCAACACATAATAAGCAATAGGAGGTAAACAAAGGCAAGCACACTTAAGCTTCCTAAGGCACCTATCTTAGATTGAAGGCAAGGATAATTAGTGAGTGAAAAACTAGTGATGGATCAAGATGACACCATTATTAGTGAATTTGTCCTAGTGAGTGTCTATATGCAACAAATGTGGAGTTGTGATTGTTTCGACTCCTAGAAGCAAAAAGAAATAACGATCCTAAGAAACAATCCAAATAATCTCCTTGATTCAATTTTTGCTCGATCATGAATGTCAAAGACATATATTAGATTATATACCTTGACAATTTATGTGAGAGTTTATGCATGATTTTGAAATACAATGTTTTTAGAATTAGTCAACAATGCGAGGAAAATGATCTTCATGGGGTTCCTAGATTGTGAGAATAATTTTTTAGAGAAAATTGATTGAGTTTTACAAAAAGGTTTATGCAAAGAAAATAAATTTTCCCAATCTTTAGTTTTGTGCGAAATAGATTCCTAGACTCAGAAAAGGTGAAATGGAAGAAAAATAAATTTCATGCAAGTATAAATTTGAAATAATTCAATATAATTTAGTCAACTTGTTCCATCATTCCTAATCCTAAACGCAAGTGGTTGAATAATTCACGCTTAAGGGGTTTTGTGAATATATCCGCAATGTTGTCTTCCGATGCAACCTTTTCTATAGATATATTTCCTTTTTGTACATTATCCCTAAGAAAATGGTGACGTATTTCTATGTGTTTAGTCCTAGAGTGTTGCACCGGATTTTTACTTAAATCTATCGCACATTTGTTATCGCACATAATGGGGACATTTTCTAACCTAATGCCATAGTCTACGAGAGCTTGTTTCATCCATAGTGCTTGTTGACATGCCTTTCCGGCGCTTACATATTCGGCTTCGGTGGTAGAAATAGCAAGAGCGGTTTGCTTCTTCGAAAACCAAAACGTTAGACAACATCCCATAAACGTGCAAATGCCGCTAGTGCTCTTTCTATCTACGTAGTCTCCCGCATGATCCGAATCCGCATAGACAATGGTTTCTATGCCGGATTCCTTAGAATACCATAATCCTAAGTGTATAGTGCCTTTAACGTATCAGAAGATACGCTTAACCGCTTCTAGGTGAGAGGTTTTGGGATCCTCTTGAAAATGGGCACAAAGGCAGACACTAAACATGATGTCGGGTCTACTTGCCGTCAAGTATAGTAAACTACCTATCATTCCTCTATACTTGGTGTTATCTACGGACTCACCTTCATCGTCCTTTGTGAGCTTTACCTCCGTAGACATGGGTGTTTTTATGGGTTTTGAGTCTTCTAGGCCAAATTTCTTAAGCGTTTCCTTAATGTACTTAGATTGATTAAAGAATATTCCATCTTCTAATTGTTTTATTTGTAATCCTAGGAAGAAGTTAAGTTCACCCATCATACTCATCTCAAACTCATCATGCATGATTTTGGCAAATTCATCACACATGTCTTGACAAGTCGATCCAAATATAATGTCATCAACATATATTTGAACAATGATGAGATTAGGGTCTTTCCTTTTAGTGAAAAGAGTGTTATCTACCATTCCCATGGAATAATCATGTTTAATAAGAAAAGCTTTTAATCGATCATACCAAGCTTTGGGAGCTTGTTTGAGTCCATACAAAGCTTTCTTTAACTTATAAACATAATCAGGTTTTGCGAAGTTAATGAATCCTGGAGGTTGTGCCACATATACCTCCTCATTGATAAAACCATTAAGGAATGCACTTTTCACATCCATTTGGAATAACTTAAAATCTAGGGCGCAAGCATAGGCAAGTAATATCCTAATTGATTCTAGTCTAGCTACGGGGGCATAAGTTTCATCATAATCAATTCCTTCTTGTTGATTATAACCTTGGGCAACTAACCTAGCTTTATTCCTAGTAACTATTCCATTCTCGTCTAACTTGTTCCTATATACCCATTTGGTTCCTATGATAGTCATATCCCTTGGATTTGGGACTAGTTCTCCAACATCATTTGCCTTAAATTGATTTAATTCTTCTTACATAGCTATAATCCAACTTTCATCCTTTAAAGCCTCGCTAATATTCTTAGGTTCTATTGTTGAGAGGAAACAAAAGAAGTTGTTTTTATCTTGGGCTTGTGACCTAAGGTTTCTTTGGTTAAGATGTCCTATTATATTATCTAATGGATGTGATCTAGATTCTTTAATATTAACGGTTTCGTTATTTTCTAAGTGAATGTCTTCATTATCATTTCCTATGGGTTTTGTTTTACTAACCTCAATGGCTTCATCTTCGACTAAATCATCATCTTCTAAAGGTAGCGTTTTAGGAGGTGGTGGTGTTTCATCAAATGTTACATTTAGTGATTCCTCTACTTTCATGGAGTGTTTGTTAAGTATTATATATGCTTTACTATTTTGTGAGTATCCTAAAAATATTCCTTCATATGATTTTGGATCAAACTTAGTGAGGTAGTCCTTAGTGTTTAAGATATAGCATTTACTTCCAAATACCCTAAAGTAGCTTAAGTTTGGTTTTCTATTTCTTAATAACTCATAAGGAGTTTTTCCTAGAATTCTTCTAATTGATACCCTATTTAAAATATAAGTCGATGTATCTAGGGCGTGACACCAAAATTTTTGTGGAATGGATTGTTCATTTAACATAGTTCTACTCATTTCTTGTAGTGACCTATTTTTTCTTTCTACTACCCCATTTGATTGAGGAGTACGAGGAGCGGAGAAATTGTGAGATATTCCATTTAACTCACAATATTTTCCGAATTGTACTTCGTTATCAAATTCCCTACCATGGTCCGTCCTAATGGCAACTATTGAGCATCCTAATTTATTTTGAATCATTTTACTAAATATTTCGAATTTTTCAAAGGCTTGGGTTTTGTCACTTAAAAACCTAGTCCACGTGTATCGTGAGTAGTCATCTACTATTACTAAGGTATATTTGTTTCCTCCATAGCTCCGCACAGTGGATGGACCAAAAAGATCCATATGTAATAATTCTAGGCACCTAGTAGTGGATACTATATTCTTAGCTTTGTGACTAGCATGAGCTTGTTTTCCAATTTTACATGCATCACAAAAATGTTTGTCATATTTTAGATTAGGCAAGTTTCTAACTAACTCCTTAGAGGCCAAAGATTGTATTTGTTGCATGTTAGCATGTCCTAATCTCCTATGCCACAATGTGGAGTTTTCGTCTAGGGTCGTTAGGCATATCCTATCTTCAGGTTTGTTTTCTAGTTTCATAACATATACACCTCCTTTCCTAATACCTCTACCTATAATTTTTCCATTCTTAACTATTTCGCTATCTTCTTCAGAAAAGATAACTCTACATTTATTATCGCATATTTGGCCTACACTAAGTAAGTTATATGTTAAATTATTTACATGTTCAACATTTTCAATAGTAAGTGAGTCTTGAGAAATCGTACCTTTGCCAATAATTTTTCCACGCAAGTCACTACCAAAAATAACGTTACCTCCGTTGTATGCCTTATATGTAGAGAATAGCTTTCGGTTCCCTGTCATGTGCCTCGAGCATCCACTATCCTTGATCCATTCGTCAGGCTCCAAGTCAATTCCAAGGCATATTTCGTCGGTTGCTTTTGCCATGAAGCACTTTTCTTCTCTTGGTTTTTTCACTTCTTCTTTGTCACTATCACTCCATGTTCTACTAACAAATGCACCTTGATTATCATAACTCGGCGGCTTTAGACATTCACCAACGAGATGATTTGGACTTCCACATCTAAAGCATTTTCTTTTCACGTAATTGTCACTTCTATTTCTTTGGAACGATTTTCTATCGTCATGTGATGATCTAGTGAATCTTCCTCGTCTCTTGAAGAATTTATTGAATTCTCTTACGGCCATTGCATATTCTTCATCTTCACTCTCGTCACTTGAGTCACTATCATCACAAAGTTCCTTTTTGGCTTTTAGAGCAACGGATTTGACTTGTTCTTTCTTGACTTTAATCGTTTCCAAATCTTTTCTTATAATTTCTTCATGGACCTTCAAGTTGCCAATAAGCTCATCTAGTGACAATGTCATCAAATTCTTTGATTCTTCAATAGCCGTGACTTTAGCTCGCCATTTCGGATGCAATGCCCTAAGAAATTTCCTAACACAATTTTTACTAGAAAATGTCTCATCAAGTGCTTTTAAACTTGTGATAATAGTGTTAAATTTAGCAAAAGCATTATCAATTGATTCCTCTTCCGGAATCGTAAATTGTTCATATTGTTGTACAAGAAGATCTATTTTGTTATCTTTAACTTGACTATTACCTTGGTGAGTGATTAGTAAAGAATCCCAAATTTCTTTTGCTGTTTTAAACATAAAAATTCTTTCATATTCTTTGCGTGGTAACGCATTATAAATAACCATTTTAGCCTCATTATTTTTTGCTAGTTTCTTTTTCAAATCATCATTTTGTTTTTCAAAAGCTACAATTTCATCCATTTTAGTTTCAACATTATATTGAATAGGGGGAAAATCACCAAAGGTAATAATATGCCAAAGATCAAGATCTTTTGATTTCACATAGATTTCGAATCTATTTTTTCAATATAAAAATCCATCACTTTCAAATAGTGGTGGTCTTTGCATAGATTGCCCTTCTAAATATTTTTCAGATTCCATAGATCGTTACAAGTTTTAAAATACAATATATTTTAAAATTCTTGCTAGACGTGGCTCTGATACCAATTGTGGAAAACTAGAAGGGGGGTTGAATAGTTTTACGTCTTTTTAATTAGTTGTAAAAAGAGTTTTAGTGTTTACTTAATTTTTAAAACTTAGATTCGATAATATGTGATCTCAAGTATAGCACAATACAAACAAATATCAATAAGAAATATATAACAATGATAAGTAATGAAATAAGTAAGAGATGGAAAGATCGAACCGCGAGACAAGACATTTATAGTGGTTCGGCTACAAGGACACCTTCCTTGCCCTACTCCACTCCCCGAGCACCTAACTCGAGAGTTTTCTTCACTATATCAACAAGCTCCCTTATGGCGGAGAAAACCTTACACACCAATTTACACACCAATATACACACCAATTTACACACCAATAATCACACCACAACACCTTCACACCTAAGTCACAACTTCTACACACCTTCTTCAAATCAATCTACTCTACAACAAACTACTTCAACTCTATCTTCTTCACACCAATAGATTTCCTAGCTTTTCTTCTTCACACCAAGCTATCAACTAATCACACAATCTATATCTAACACAACTATCTACAAGCAAATATTCACAACAATCTTCACAAAGAATATGTAAATAATCTTGATGATACACCAACAACTTGGATGTGGAGATCACAACAAGTTGTAAAACTTCTTGTCTAGGAAGATAGAAGTATTCTTCTCTTGCACTTGAGAGGATGGAAATTGGATCACTTTGAAACAAAGAATATATACACTTATGATCAAAGGATGAGAGAATAGAGAAATAGATCTAGATCAGAAAGTTTAGAAGTGCAAAAGGTAAGGAAAAAGTGTGAACTGATCCAGTATTTATAGGGGAGAAAAACACTGTTCTGGAGCGTGGCCGGTCCCCTTAATTAGTGGCCGGTCCCCTTAATGATTAAGGGGGCCGCCTAAGGAATTAAGGGGGCCGCCCATTTCAGAACGTTGGTTTTTCTTGTCTTTTAGTGGGGAATATTTTTCTAGATAGAATTTGTCATTTTTGGTTGAAATTTTGAAATCATATATTTATTATGAATTAAACATATTCTTTTAATTCCAAAAGTAATTTTGTAAAAGATATAAGATGTTTAATACATTTTATAAAAATTCTAGTGATTAGAAAAATTTCCTTTGATCATGAAATGTAATAAACCCTTTGTTTATTCATACCTTAAGTGATATGGAAGCAAAGACAAATATTAAGCACTAAAAACTTGTTTACGTCATAAGTTTTAAATTAATGAGTTTATGCTTTGTAATTATCAAAACATAGAGACATTGTTAATATGCTAACAATGTTTTAAGACATTATTTATGTCAACATTATGTGTACCACATTACTTTGTCATTTTGGCTTAATGAAATCATATATTTCATATTAGTGCTATTAGTATAATCGATGGGGGGTCCCGTGTCAAACGCGACACGTGTGGCTGTATCTTTTTGCTTTGGTGCTATTATGGAATTATGGTAATTCACATAAACTTGTAATTGGCAAATATAATTTTCAGGTTTATGTATATATGAATAAATGGTCTTACGGCCAAGTGGGAGAATGTTAGAATTAATCCTTTTAATATGGCCTTAGACCATTTAGACCCTTAACTATGCCTTAATGATATTATCTACCCTAACTAACAATTGACAGTTATTTGATGAAAATAACTGTCATAACAATAAATCCCTGGAAGTGGTCTTTTTCCTGTATCTTGTCACATAACAAAAACTCTCTCAATAAAACACCATAACTTGTGAGATTAATTCCTCCATCGGATTGGTGACATTACTACCGGAATCGACTAACCCTAACGCTATGGCTTCATCATCTAATCGTAATCCTCAGTCGGTTCTATCATCAAGTAAGTTTACTTTCATGTTCTTGATATATGATTACATGAGATTGATCCTTTATGTGTTTAATTAATTCAACATATTTTTGTTATGGAACTATTTGATATTGTTGGCATAAAGACCAAATATCTATAGACGAATCGAATGTATTCCCCTTGTTCCGTTGAACTTACATTTCTCTTTAAACAATATGTCTTTAATCACGAGTGGTGTTTTTATTCATATTTGCTAGAATAGATACGATAGTTTATGTGTTATGACTTATGAATATATCAATAAATTTGGAGTGTTAACTTTTAACTTTCCATTGTCTTCTTTAGAAACAACGAGTTTGGTACCCGCACGTTGCTGCGGAATTCTTTTGTTGCCGCTAGCTACTTAACATGAAGTTAGTTACCTAGGACTGATTTTGCAATTGATGTATAACATGAAGGACCATTTATGTAAATTATTTGAGAACTAAATTTGCAATGAACCACTGAGATGAAAGACAAAGTGTGTACAATTTTTTTTTTAAATATTAAAGATAACGGTCGTTAGTTAACAGCCGTTAAATAACTAACGACCGTTACTACTTAAAAAAAATATATATATATTGTAGCAAGCACTGTAGCAAGCACAGTGCTTGCTACAGTACCTCTTACCCTTTAGTATATTATATAATAAATATGGTGCTTCGTTACAAAATCGAATAAAGTTCAAAATAAATTCATGTGATTTGCCAATTGTAACACCATACATCGTGATCGATAAGTTGACACATTTACATCCCCTGTTAGTAAAGTTTGCTATCATACGCCCCTTCATTAGTAAAGTCAGCGACCATACATTCCTGAAGACTAACGGTGCAAATTATTTCTCCGTTATCTTCTAGCGCGAGAGAAAATAATTGCATCGTTAGTTCTTAAAGATGTATAATGTCTAACGTTTAATTTTTTGTTTTTTTATTTTTAAATTAAGTAAAAAGGTAAGCAGGGCTCAAACTCGGGTCTCCTCCGTCACAAAACAACGCCTCAATCACTGGACTAAGCATCCAGTGGTGTAAATATACCAACTCAATTTTGTTTAGCTACTTTATGTTCGGGTTAAGGCGCTATTTTGTGAGAGAGGAGTCACGAGTTCGAGCCCTACTTACCTTTTTAGTAAATTTCCAAAAATAAAAAATAAATAAAATAAATAAATAAATAAAAAGTAAAGGAAAAAAGAAAATAGAAAAAAAAAAGTTACATATTATACATCCCTGAGGATTAACCATGCAAATATTTTCTCTCGCATTAGAAGAAAGCAAAGAAATAATTTGCACCGTTAGTCCTTAAAAATCTTAAAAATGTATGGTGTCTGACTTTAATAACGGGGGGATGTATAGGGGGGGGGGGGTTCTGATTTTACTATCGAAGGGTGCCAACCTATGATCAATTAGAAGTATGATGTTACAATTAACAAACCTCGTGAATATATTTTGGACTTTACTCTTACAAAATCCAAGTAGAGAAAAGTAAACCGATATGATATTTAATCTTCTTGTAGCCAGTTTTTCATTTTTAGTAATGCCATAAGTTGAAGATATATCAGAATTGAAGTTAGTACTTTATTTTAGGTAAATAAAAAGACAAAAATACACCGTTGGTCCCTAAACTTTCCACGAAACATCACAGGGCACCCTAACTTTCTAAAAACGTCGTGTGGCATCCAAAACATGTGAAAATGAGGCCGGTTGCGTCCCTTGACCCATTTGGGCAAGGTCAACGCACGTTTTATGTTCTTGTTTCAGGGGCATAATAGTCCAATCACTATTTAACTATGATCTAACCCAAGCTAAACCCGACAGTCAAAATGAGGGACCAACTGCGTATTTTTGTCTTTATTTATATATTCGAGCAATAAACAACTTGGGTCAGATTCGTTCTTTCCTTGCTATCTTCTTATAAATACATGGTTTACATAAACGCTAAATCTCATATCCATGTACTTTCTTGATGTTTTATGTAATGTTTAATATAGTGTTTTTAATCGATGTACTCTTTTAATTATTGATGAACTTAAGTTTGTGTTAATGAGAGATTGTCTCTCTGGTTAAATCCGAACACCCGCTAAACTCAGAAAATGCAAGATACAAACATTCAATTGAAAGCAAAAACTCAGAAAATGCAATATTAAGATTATCCTTACTGGAGGCAAGACTTATGGATATGCCAATTTGACTTTTGAAGTTTGACTATCTAAAGTCATAATTGAAAATTCATGAGTCAAAGTGTAAATGCTAAACTTAATAATGGGCGGGAGTTTTAAATATACCAACGGCAACATAGACAAATTGAGGGACCAACAGTGTCTTCCTTGACACGCACTATTTACTCAGGAAATGCGTGTATATTTCCAACAAATAATGGGAATTGAAGAGTTCAAAATTTTAATACAGACTCTTCGTTTTGCCCATTTTTTGTGTATATATTGGTTACTTCCATATGTTGTTGCATACCAAGCTTATATCATCAACCTCAAACACATCTATCACATTCACTTCAAATCATGTTGTCCGGAAACAAACGACCAAGAGATGCGGATGCTATCCAAGACAAAGAATTGACCAAAAGACCAACTATTGAAGCAAATGTGGCAGTAGAAAACCCTGTATCTAACCAACAACAGTCGGCCAAAGTTGAAGGTGATGAAAGCTGCTACTATGAACTAGAAGCTGCGTTAGAACAAGAATGGAAGGAGGTAGATGAAAAGGAGAAGGAAGAAGCAACGGAGCAGGAAGAAGGAAATGAGGAGGCTGAAGGAAGCCATGCTGAAGTGATAGACGGAAGGCGTTCTGCAGCGGCCGAGGAGCATTGGAAAGAGAAGGCTGCAGTTAGGAAATTAGAAAAAAAATGGATCAAAAAAATAAATGATGAAAGTGAAGAAGATGAATGTTTAGAAACATTCACTTATGATGATGTCCATTTGGCATACGCCTCGGACTAATGTAATTATGTAACGAATATATATTTTAAATGATAATCTTAATCTTGCATTTTCTGAGTTTTTGCTTTCAATTGCATGTTTGTATCTTGCATTTTCTGAGTTTAGCGGGTGTTTGGATTTAACTAGAGAGACAATCTCTCATTAACACAAACTTAAGTTCATCAATAATTAAAAGAGTATATCGATTAAAAACACTACATTAAACATTACATAAAACATTACATAAAACATCAAGAAAGTACATGGATATGAGATTTAGCGTTTATGTGAACCATGTATTTATAAGAAGATAGCAAGGAAAGAACGAATCTGACCCAAGTTGTTTATTGCTCGAATAAATAAATAAAGACAAAAATACGTTGTTGGTCTCTCATTTTGACTGTCGGGTTTAGCTTAGGTTAGATCATAGTTAAATAATGATTGGACTATTGTGCCCCTGAAACAAGAACATAAAACGTGCGTTGACCTTGCCCAAATGGGTCAAGGGACGCAATCGGCCTCATTTTCACATGTTTTGGATGCCACACGACGTTTTTAAAAAGTTAAGATGCCCTGTGATTTTTCGTGGAAAGTTTAGGGACCAACAGTGTATTTTTGTAAAAAAAAAAAAAAAAAAAAAAAAAGGCCTCTAGAGTCTAGATTGCAATCCGTATCCATAAGTTTTTTTTCCTTTTTAACATGTATAGTTAAAACTTATCTTTTGCAAGTTAAACTATTTGAGTGATATATAAGCCTAAGAATGAGACCTAACAATAGACCTACTCTATTCATCTTTTAATAAATGTTATACATTTTTTCTCTTTCATCACTTTTCACCAATCAATTTTTGAAATGCATCAATCACATCTTTAAGTCTAATTTTAAGTGTAGGTTTTAAGTTACCAAATCATTTTTCGAACTATTTTATCAACAAATTATGATCATCTTCACGTTATACAACAAATGATCCCTACTTGTCTAATGGCTACTTTATTTGACTTTTCGTTTTCTCACGAGATTTACTCCTTAGATTTGGTTGACTTTTGACACCAGCAACGGTCAAATAAAAACAAAAAAAATTATTTATCTATTAATTGATTTTAGAAAAAATTATATGTTTGGTTGGCGTGGTTTATCCAAAACCACACTTGTCGTCAATATTCAATTTTAATTACATAATTAAGACTAAAGATCAAATGAGAATAATTCTTAAAATAAAAAAAAATAAGAAATAACTATAACTACACATTAGAGATGCATTATTTTGAATTAGATGCATCCTTAATTTTTTAGATGCATCATAATATATTTTCCAGCTAAAAATTATATATATATATATATATATATAGAGGTGGGTTCATGAAAAAAGTCCACTTTGGTAGAAAAGTGAGAAAAGTGTACAAATCAACCCCTCCTTTTTTTCACACTAAACTACAGGGACCTAATTGTATTTTCCTTCATTCTTTAAGGAGTTTTTGTAAATTTGCACCCTACCCCCCCCCCCCCCCCGAAAAAAAAAAAAAATTCCCGCTAATTTTTTTTTTTTTTTTTTTTTTGGCCAAAAATTTTCCCGCCAAAAATTTATAACCCAGATGCAACTTTTTTTTTAGTGCATCTCAGTTATAACTATGATGCACCAATTTTTATAACCCAGATGCACCTTTTTTTTAGTGCATCTCAGTTATAAAAATTGGTGCATCTCAGTTATAACTATGATGCACCAATTTTTATAACCCAGATGCACTAAAAAAAAAGTGCATCTTGGTTATAAATTTTTGACGGGAAAATTTTTGGCCCAATTTTTTTTTTTTCCCAAAAAAAAAAATTTTTTTTGGTGAGAAAATAAAAAAAGAATTTCCGGGGGGGGGGGGGGGGGGGGGGTGGGGGCATGTTTCAAGACATACCCCTGAAGTTTGAGATGTTTCAAATTAAACCCTATAACATTTTTTTCTCACTTTTCTAATAAAGTGGACTTTTCTCTAGAAAAGTGAGAAAAATGTACAAATCAACCCCTCCTTTTTTTCACACCAAACTACAGGGACCTAATTGTATTTTCCTTCATTCTAATTGTATTTTCCTTCATTCTTTAAGGAGTTTTTGTAAATTTGCACCCTACCCCCCCACCCCCCCCCCCCCCCCCCCCCCGCCCAAAAAAAAAAAATTCCCGCAAAAAAAAAATTTTTTTTTTGGGTCAAAAAAATTTTTTTTTTTTTTTGGCCAAAAATTTTACCGCCAAAAATTTATAACACAGATGTACCTTTTTTTTTAGTGCATCTCAGTTATAACTATGATGCACCAATTTTTATAACCCAGATGCACCTTTTTTTTTTAGTGCATCTCAGTTATAAAAATTGGTGCATCTCAGTTATAACTATGATGCACCAATTTTTATAACCCAGATGCACTAAAAAAAAAGGTGCATCTGGGTTATAAATTTTTGGCGGGAAAATTTTTGGCCCAAAAAAAAAAATTTTTTTTGGAGGGAAAAAAAAAATTTTTCGGGGGTGGGGGGGGGAGGCATGTTTCAAGACATACCCCTGAAGTTTGAAATGTTTCAAATTAAACCCTATAACCTTTTTTTCTCACTTTTCTACCAAAGTGGACTTTTCTCTAGAACCTTATCATATATATATATATATATATATATATATATATATATATATATATATATATATATATATATTAGATGCATTTCATCAAGTTAGATAAATTGTATGTATTTTTTGTCCTCTGCGGGTCATATTTGTTGCTAGTACTATTTTGCATTGTTATCACTTCAAAATCACTTTTGAAACTAATTGTGATGCATCCAAATGAATAGAAATGCATCTAATTCAAGTCGATTCATCTCAAATATGCGGTTAAGTTATTTCTCATTCTTCTCATTTTAAGTTTTCTTCTCACTGAATCCTTACCCACATAATTAATCCTTAATTTTTAAACTATTTACATTGATAAGTTCTATTTTGAAAAATAATAACTATCCGTGTAATAAGGATATAGACTACATGTGTAATTAATAAACTATAAATTATTATATAGATGATCTATATTTTTCAAAATAGAAACCATTAATACTACTAGTCTAAAAATTAAATATCATAGTGTAATTAACATCGAATACTCCACGAATATGGTTTTAGGTAAACCATAAGACCAATGCTAATGGGCGTTGCTCTTCGACCACAACTGAGCAATGCAACGCGTCTCCCTCCCTAGCCAAGCCACAAGCGACGCGTCGCCAAGCACTTTCTTCAAACTTTTGGTTGCCTCACCGACCAAAACAATTGCACTATCTTCGAACTATAGGTGATGTATGAATATAAAATATATATAAATCAAATAAACGCAGCGGAACAACATCACCCACATGGATCTCATATAGCCATATGATCAATCAATAAGATAAACAAGATAGTTATACCTTTGCAGCGTGCACCGAGAGTCACCAACAAAGTCACCACCAATATCACCACCCATGAATGGATCAAGAAACCAAGTGATCAATAAGTTTGATCACTTCTATGATGGAAACACACTACACGTCATCAATCACCACCCGATGCTAGTCTTAACCCCGTAACATACGATCTAGCCTTGAACTACAATAGAATAAGGTTAGATTGAGATCAAAACACAAAACCCTAATATGGGAGTGTTTTATTTCGTGGTTATTAGTGAGAGAAAGGAGGAGAGAAAGCTGGTAAGTGTTTATTGTGATTGATTGTTTCCTAATGACCAAATCATTAGTAGTTATCAACATGTAAGTAACACTTAGCCCCTTGTATTTTCTCATCTTGTCCCTTTCCTCCCTAGGCCATCCATAAGGGCTTACAAATGGGCTTACCCATTTGTTATGTCCAATCCAATACACTAAGTACAAGCTTAGTGATTAGTGGCCCGTTATTGATCCCAAGTTACGTAGTCATTTATATATTGTAAATACGATAAATACAATCTATAAAATGGTGTCTCTGTGTATAAGTGTGTGACCCCATAGGCTCACATATGTCTAGCCATATAATTATTTATTATGACACGAGCATACTCCAACAGCTCCCACTTGCGACGTCATAATAATCAAGTAATTATACAAGCAAAGGTTAGCGTCTAGCAACACGCCAATGCCCCTAGAAATATGTGAGGGAAGTTTCTTAAACGTCTCATTTAAATGGTTTATATGTCATCCATCATTTTGTTACAGATACTATGTTGAACACTAGACATGGATCAAAGTCATTCCATTTGTTCAACTATTATGTTTCTCGATCTAGATATTGAACAAGATTACCAAGTGAATTAAGATTCATCTTAATCTCATTTGGGTACGGCCATACAAACATCTGTTCAATTCATCGAGGGGCCCAATAGTATCTAACTCCATGACATGTGGAGGAACAAATCCTATTTTGACTGCACGTGTCATTCATGTGTTTCAAATCACTCCTGAAAATGGTTTTTATAACTACCTTATTCAGGACAGCGTTTAACCATATCAAAGAATAAAATTCCGCACATGCAAGACCTACTTGCATCTCAAGTCTAAGGATAAGAGACATAACCATTTGCGAGATTCACTATTGACGCCGATCCATGCAGTGAATTCTCGAAGGTTGGGTCAATCCAATGTTCATCACAATGAACAACATATAAGTTTGGCAAATAAATCACCAACACGCTCACATTTGCCTTAATTCGATGATACTCCCGTATCGTCAACTGGCAATGGACAATTTTAGAATAAATAAATTATTCATGGATTAAACATGCAAATATAGAACACAGTAGTATAAATGAAGACGATAATACCCGGTATATCAATTCATTATATAATACGACTGCTTACAGTTCCATTTTCCAAATACTAAAAACAGATATGCACAAGACTACAAATAGATCGGAATCCGATGTTTCCACCATGATCAATTTTGTTGTACAAGACAACAAGTAGTCATCTGAGTAAACTTTGAGAATACTTGTTTCAAAATTCAAAAATGTTTTGAATGATGATTGTCCTTTTGTATGTGTGCAATCAAGTACAATACGAGTATTGCAACAATACATTCCATAGTGTGTATGAAGCTAGCAAAACACCTACTTTAGACAGTCATAATAACAGTTTTCCAAACTGTAAAGTATTCTTATTCTTTTAATATATAATGCATTAATGCTCTCAATCGAGCACATCTAGTTAGAGGTGTCATCATTCATGATGTCATCCTACTACGACTAGGTTTGAGCATCATCTCAGTTATATAAGCATTAATGAATGAAAACATAACAGAGCTCCTCAAATATCCGTAAACGTTTGAACAAATATTTGGTCCTTTGCAGGTCCATTAGGTTGTTCGTTTAACAATTATCTAACGACTTTCACTTAGATATTTGTTGTTATCAACTCATCTTGCATTCATGCAAATGATATAAATAATTCAATACATAATATGACTTACATAATGAATCCTTTAGTCAAACTTAAGATTTCCATTCATGCATTCAATCTCATCATGTAAGATTGATCATTGAGACTCCGCTCATTGACATGTCATATTGTGTTTAGATTATTAACTGCTTATGTTTATTCTAATAAACACATGCAACAAGGTTTTATGTTTTATTTCCTAAATTCCTTAATTAAAACTTCATTCCAGGCTAAGGATTAAAGTCTAGCTTAGATGGAATATTGTTTCTTATATGTTAACAACATATGAGATTTAAGAAAATAAATTCATTTATCCTACTTGCACTCTGAGTTCTCGGGAGTAATCTTATTTAATCAAAATCAAATTAATGATTAAATTAAGATCTCTGCTCCTAGATGCATGATCTAATCCACACCTGGATTCTTATGTCTTGTATACATAATAAAGATTATACAGATTCATAACCCTTTTGATTACTCATCGTCCTCGCAAAAGTAATCAAAAGTGTTCTAAAATCCTATTGTCATATTTCATTTACATGAAAACAAGTATGACAGTTAATCATCTTTATACATTTAATTTTTGTAGGTATGAAGATTTAATCATAATCAATTTCTTGAGTATGAGTAAACTCCTTCTACTTCGCATGCATTAAATATGTGTACAAGTTTGTCCTTATGAGTCTTCTAGTTCAAGAAACTCATTTTAAACCTCACAGTCTAACTGATTTGGTAAGAGATCAATCAAGCTCCATGAGTGATTATCTTCAAAGGACTGCATCTTAACATTCATAGTTTTGAGTTATCCATCAGATTCAAGATCTGATAATGCATCTCTTTAGTTAGCAGGTTCACAATGATCCTCCAACTTATGTCCCTTAACATTTGATATAAAAAATATATCATTCAAGTGTTAGGGGTATCCTTGCGGATTTATGAATGAGAGATATCAATCTATGGTTTAACATATGCATGTTCAACCTTAGTATGACATTAGCAAGTGTACTCAGAATGTTGTGTATTTAGCTCTTGAATAACTTCAAGATCTAAAGGTGCTCCCACTTTCTTTTGTAAGTGGAGACTAATCTCCAAGTACTCAGCATCTTGATAACAATAAATTGTTTTCAAGTGGGGCATCCAAAATACATCGTTTGTTCTTGATTCTAGTTTGTTAATTACTTGCTCTCAGGTATTTAACAAATTCAGAACTTCAATCAAGACATAATGGGATTCATCTCATTCCATAATACAATGGTGTCCTAAATTCCTTCTGGGTTGGAACCATATTGGGTGTACGCATGGCACATCCAATTTTCTAACCTTGATTGCTTTTGAGGTAAAAGAATTTAAGTCATCAAAGAACAAATGATATCCATGATGGACATACCATAAAGTTGTGGTATTCCACGTGGATAGATGTTGTGAGACTATCACACAACTCATTAGATGAACTTATACTCTTTAGCTTACGTATCTGCCAACCAAGTCATACCAGATGGCATCAATAGTATTTTTAGCCTAATGCATACTTTATATTTAAAGTCTTTGACCAAGTCAATGACTTCATGTGTATGTTTTAACTAGAAAACATAAACATTAAATATTTTATTATACGTCGTAAGTGTACATGTCTTTTACAAGAAGACATAACAAATTAACATCTTTACTTTACGTTATATGTCTTTCAACAATTAACGGAATTGATGTTTATGTCTTTACAAGAGACCTAAACATATTCAACTAAAGTAATTATGAGTGCCGATAATTGGCCTCAATAGTAATTTCAAGTTAATTACATACTTCATGATTATGAATTTACAAGAAGACATAATCATATTTACTAAACAATTCAGCAAATATGTTGAAGTAGCTTTTCATGTTATCTTGACATTTTTCTAATTAGGACAACATACATTTTATGTGTATAAGTCCTAGTAGAACCTTATTTTTCTTATCTTGCAGTCAAGAAAAACCATTAGTCATATTGTTATATGTTGTACCTTGCACACAATTAAGATTTCTCCCACTTGTGCATGGCACAACATTATGCAAGCAAATATGACAATGTCACAGATAACATATGATTTTAGTCAAAATCAAAATATAGATATGTAGAAATTTATCGCTTTTATAATGAATCATGTATAAGAATTTTATTAATAACATTTCAGGAAGCAACATCAGGAACGCGGCAAGTTATCTAATAAAATTCATGCAATGGTTCTCATAAAAACTATGATGCTTCATATGTGGAAAGTAATGTATTATTTCAAGACAATCTAGAAATAAGATGGGCAACTTGTAAGTTAATAGAGCTTACAACTCCCACTGGATTAGAGAACATTACATGTGTTTCGTCACCAGTAATACAATCATTTAGCTCCCACTGGATTAGACAACATTAAAAGTGCTACATCACCAGTGGAGAGTGAATGATGATTGGATACTTTCCTGCTTTCTTTGAATATCTACACATTATTGCTAATGGGAGTCACTATGACTAGTAACATGTACTTAGGTATTCAAGGAAGAGCATCAAGTTCTAATATATAGATGATGGGCTAGCCATCATTTTAAACTTGAAAATTAGGCATGCAGTTCCTCCATGTTTATCGGGTTAAGACACATTGCTAGGTAATCATGCTAGT
Source organism: Artemisia argyi (assembly GCA_030686995.1). Taxonomy (NCBI): domain Eukaryota; kingdom Viridiplantae; phylum Streptophyta; class Magnoliopsida; order Asterales; family Asteraceae; genus Artemisia; species Artemisia argyi. Next base: position 44,630,773 of record CM060708.1, read on the forward strand.
AATTGCCTTTACCACTTTTCGGTTTATTGATATTTCCGTTTTCTAATTATTTTAACTCATATTAGTTTGGTTGCTATAGAAAACATGTTCTATAGTTATCCAAATATCTTATATTTCTTGAAGGTTTCAAAACCGGAACTAGGGTTATAAAACGAACTTGAAAGAATAAGATGTGCAAACATACTTAACCGTTTTGACTTTACAAGACATCACGATTTCTAGAGTATGTGTGCTTTGAGTTTGATTAGAATTAGGATAATTCAAATATTCCTATTATGGCTTTTCCTCATAAGGAAAAGGATAGGAATAAGTCTCTTTCTTACAAGGAAAGGAAGACTTAGTTTGATCCTTTTAACAAGAAAAGAACAAACTTTTGTTTACGATTTGTGTTGCATTAATTCACTAATCGAATTCTCAATGTTCATATTTAGTATTTTCGATAATTATCCTTTTATAAATTAATTACCCCATGTTTACAATTTTAAAACAATTAATTTACGTAAAAGGCTAAGATCCACATTGTGCTTCTACTATCACATCAGTTGATCTGCTAGCAATAGTAGATTCAATTGGTAGGCGACGATCACCAATTGCATTACAAGTGCAACTCTTAGATCCTTATAGGACTCATGGCATCTAATGTCAAACAACTAGTGTCATGTAGGCTTGTTTAGTCCCATCTTTGCCTCGGGTCAATGTCTCACCGCTTAACTCGATTAAGTCATCCAATTTGAGAACGTGCGAGAATATATCTAGGTCCCACGCATAAATAATAGTCACCTTGGGTTACAATTCAACCTAGGTCCCACGCATAGGCAAAAAGTAATTGCAAGTGTTCTCAAAATTGGACGGCGTGACTTAAATTTTGACGGGAAAATTTTTTGATGTGAATCAAAAGGTGTACGAAAAGAGCATGCATTCACCCGTCGTAGCACAAGTTAAAAACATTTCTTAACTTAAGTCTAATCATTGTTTTAATTTATGTGTGTCAAGTTGTCCATTTTCATGACTAATATAAATCCTACGTGGATAATAAAGTTTGGACAATACATAAATAAAATAACATACATAACAAGTTTAGGTGTTATTTTAAGAAACAATGATTTTAAGTTTCAAAAACTTAGTAAAACTAAATCATAAGACTTAGTTTTGAAAATGGTTTGTGTTTCGTTATAAGTTTTATAGAAAACTATTTGCAATTTTACATATGAAACAAGATATATAAAAAGCAAAACAAACACACAACCACAATATGCAAAGCCTCAACCGATGAAAAAACCTATGCTTGGTCTCGTGAGCCATCACGAGAACCAAGAGTCAACTAGGGAAAACCACACAACCACACGGAGGACTCCCACTTGCTCCAAGACAATCAAGAGCAAGTTGGAAGCCCATGATGCACATGAAAAGTAGTTTCTGTCCTTCCAGAATTTCTGTGTTAGAGGGCCCAAAAGTCCATGAAGGAGGCTTCCCCGGGCTTAGCTCAAAACTAGAAAGTTGTAGGCCCATGTCTTGGGTACCTGCAAAAAAAATTTCAGCCAAAAAGACCTTACCAATCACCGGGAAACTCCGTTTTACCAACTGGTGTTCCAGCAGTCATTTTTGGCAAAAACGTCTTTAACTCTTTCGCCATTCACCACCAAGCCACGATTACATTATATTGAAAGTAAAATACAATTAATCTACTTTTAATCTACTGTAGAAGTGCCCAAACAATGGCTACAACCAAAAGAATATAATTACATAAATGCCGAAACAATGGCAAAACCCCAAAACACGAAATTAAACAACATTCATAACCATCCAATGCACAAGTGGTCTAGGCTTTCATCGGCTTTGCATATAAACATAATAATACCATTAATATTATGAATGAAACATGGTGTTGGCTAACTCCATGGACAAACATGCATGTATTTTCCATGGAAAACAAAATAATAACAAGAATTAAATTGTTAGCCAACGAAAACGAAGAAATTAATTGACAAGAATTAAAACCCTGTTAGGTACGTGTTTCCTATGACTTAAGGGTCAACACCCACTGATATTAGGACCTTCCAAATACCATTTAACCACAGAAAATATGGCCTTAGGGGCTGAATTAAAACCGTTTCAAAAACCGATCAAAAACACGCGTTTTAGGCCATTTTTCACGTACCCGACAAGTAACCAATTAGCGTATGCATAACAAATGGCCATGGGACCAAAAAGTGCAGATCATAAGACCCCTAAAGGGTCGTCCTATGAGAAAAAAATTGGAGCCCTAGGGCTGTTTTAACCATGACTTCAAAAATCATCAAAAAAACACCCGTTTTAGCCATTTTTATGTATACCCGATAATCATATGGCACATATGATGGCTCGTGATACCACTATAGGTGATGTATGAATATAAAATATATATAAATCAAATAAACGCAGCGGAACAACATCACCCACATGGATCTCATATAGCCATATGATCAATCAATAAGATAAACAAGATAGTTATACCTTTGCAGCGTGCACCGGGAGTCACCAACAAAGTCACCACCAATATCACCACCCATGAATGGATCAAGAAACCAAGTGATCAATAAGTTTGATCACTTCTATGATGGAAACACACTACACGTCATCAATCACCACCCGATGCTAGTCTTAACCCCGTAACATACGATCTAGCCTTGAACTACAATAGAATAAGGTTAGATTGAGATCAAAACACAAAACCCTAATATGGGAGTGTTTTATTTCGTGGTTATTAGTGAGAGAAAGGAGGAGAGAAAGCTGGTAAGTGTTTATTGTGATTGATTGTTTCCTAATGACCAAATCATTAGTAGTTATCAACATGTAAGTAACACTTAGCCCCTTGTATTTTCTCATCTTGTCCCTTTCCTCCCTAGGCCATCCATAAGGGCTTACAAATGGGCTTACCCATTTGTTATGTCCAATTCAATACACTAAGTACAAGCTTAGTGATTAGTGGCCCGTTATTGATCCCAAGTTACGTAGTCATTTATATATTGTAAATACGATAAATACAATCTATAAAATGGTATCTCTGTGTATAAGTGTGTGACCCCATAGGCTCACATATGTCTAGCCATATAATTATTTATTATGACACGAGCATACTCCAACACGAACTAATTTATGACTGTTGTGGAGTTTAATTCAAGGCTTGAAGGTCAAATGTAACCCCACTTCATCTCCCTTATTTACAAACTCATCTTCTTCATCCCATATATTCAAACATTCAACAATGCCCCAAAAAACTACCAAAAACAAAAATCCAAAATCCCAACAACAACCAAACATTCTGGTAACAAACAATCCAAATTTCATTTTATGCGGTCAATCACCCGGCCTCAATCCGATTAATTTGCAATATCACACATTTAATTCGTATTCGGCTTCATTTTATCAACAACATATGCCATCACCACCATCACATCCACGTATGGCATCACCACCACCACCATAAAAAAATCAAGCATATTATCCACATATGGCATCACCACCATCACATCCGTATTTGGATCAAGCTTCTCAAATCCCCCCGATTAATATTGATGAAGATGATCTCGAACCATTATGGACTGCCCCTTCCTCAGCAGTTTGAATGCTTTCCATCTCAAAGCTCGAAGGTCCATCACAGCCTGTTTGGTCCGAGTCTTCCGTCGAGGTCGATGAACCGGCCCCCGCCAAAAGAAAGTATACAAAAAGAACAAAGCCAGTCAAAAAGGACAAAAAAAAAAAACAAATACCATGGACCGAAAAGGAAGAGATAGCTTTGTGTAAAGCTTGGATAGATGCGTCCGAGTCGAGTGAAAAGGGAAGAGCTATAAAGGCTAATGGGTTTTGGTCGTATGTAACTTAATACCTTGTGAAAGAATTTAACGAATTCAAATGTTCATACGATTCTTGCAACTCCAAATGGAAAGGTAGAATTCGCCCTAAAGTTTCCCAATTTTATGCTATTTACAATCCATTCCAAATTATTCCAATATTTTAGGACTTATTTGTTTGTCGTACAAAAAATAAGAGAAGTGATTTTGTGAATGCCTAACTGAACGTTCAAGATTGGATTCAGAAGCTGAGGCGACCGGAAGGGAGGCGAGCGAAGTGAAAATTTGGAATAGAATATACAAACCTATAATATAAATGAATATGAATACAAAGAGAAAACACGCGCCTACGATTAAATCAAAGAGGGAAGGGGAATTTTAGTAATCCACAGTTAGCTTAAGGGTGCTCCCCTCCAGGGGTATGGTTAAGAGAACCTGGATTCTAGCGATATAACGTGAATTCGAGGCTACAGAGTGGTGCAAATGAAGTTGACTATTTGAGTGCAGCACATAAACAGTATTGTGCTACTTATTTACCCAAAGGAATGAATCAAATGCTTCATTTTTTCAATTAAAGAAGAAGGCATTGGAATTAGAGAAGCTAAAGATTGAAAAGGAAGAAAGAATGGAAGAAAACGGCTTGCTCAAGAGCAAGATAGGCTTGCATACGAGAGACAACAACTTGTATTTCAACGTGAACAACATAAATGGCAAAAACAAGAAAAAATGGAGAAAGATATGATGTACTACACTACATCACATGATCATTTGGTCGGGAAAGCACTAGAGATGTGTTTGGCCATAAAGAAACAAATCAAGGTACACTACCGTTTAGACTATTAGTTTTACTGTTTTAGAGTTTTTTTTTTTTATCGTAATGTTTTTTTATTTATCTGAAATATTTATTGTAATGTTTATTTAAAAAAAACATTTATGATTGCTTTTGTGATTACCATTAGCTAATTATGGTTTAGGGTGAAGTTGTGAAAAAAAAATAATAATAAAAATAAAAAAACTGAAATAACGCTGAAGTTGTGATCACCACTGGCATTAGTCTAAGAGCCACCAAACAAGTAATTTTTTCTTAATTTACTTCCCAACATCTCATAACGATAATAACAACCATAAAAAAACAAAACAAAATACATTGTTTACAGGTACAAAGGTTATGTTTGGCAACACGTAGCAGTAAGCAGTAGCAATAAGCAGTAAGCTGTGCCAATAAGCAGTAGCAGTAAGTAGTAGTTGCTTGTTTAAAAAACGTGTTTGGTAACGTAGCTGTAGATGTAATTATAAAATGTAAAATTACAAAAAATGGCATATACTTATGAATGAATGTTATTTTTTTAGGGTAAATTGGTAATATTAAAAGTGAAACGCTAGCGGTATATTGGAAAGCTTCTTTAGGAAGCATTAAGATTGCAAGCTTTTGAGGTGTTGCTAAACACTAGCAACAGTGTTGCCAAACAAGTATTAAGACTGAAACGCTTGTCCTTTGTCGCTTACCGCTCTTAAACGCTTCCAAAAAGGTGTTGCCAAACATGACCAAAAGTTGTATGTCTTTATCAAGCCATATACGTGTATAAAGTAAAAAAAACTGTAACACTACACGTCAACCACACAACACAGACTGTTACCACCCACCTGTCATACTCTCACACGCAACTAAGTCTTTGATGACCTCTCAAATTCATCATCAAACACTTCCAACAAAAAACACAATCTTTAACTCCTCTTTAATCCAGCCATTTTTTCCTACATGGGTATTGTCAATCTAACAAAACCCATCACAACCATATAAAAATCTTGCATTTTTTCCCAATATTTTATGTCCAGTAATAATCAAGCTGCTTGTGATGATGTTAGTGACCAAAAAAACAGTCAGAATATATACAAAAACAGTCAGAAAAAGGGGAAGGTTAAGGCGATGGATATGGAGAAAAAGGCAAGTGGGCATCGAAGAAGAGCTAAAAGGGTAGTTTTAACTCGGATTAAAACTGCAAAAAAGTTTCGAATACGGAGTTTGAGTTCAAGTGGAGGTAGATGTTGCTTGTGTATTAAGAAAAGATTGGAATCATGTGGAGAGTCACCAACAAGTGATCCTAATTCTTCTGAGTTTAGTTTTGATTCTTTGAAAAGTTTGATAGAGAATAATGATTTTTATTTGAATGAATGCAATACTCATTTAAATGATGGTTTGTAACTTGTTAATATTCATCATCCGAATCATCATTAATTCATGACCAAATCTGTTTTGTTAATTATGTTATGTTCTTCTTTGATCAGTTGATTTTTTTTGGCTTTAGTTTGGCTAGTTGACTCTGTTATTAGTTAGGTAGTTACTAAATTTGGGAAAGGTGTTGAATAAGTTGTAGTAAATGTGAAGTACTGTAACTGGAAAATGAAGTGATGCTAAAGCAAAGGTTAATAGAGAATTAAATAGAGGAGGTTTTCCCTTTAGTTCTATAGATTTATAGGCAGGTAGCAGTGGTTGGTTAGTGTAGCTATTTAGACCACTATTTATGAAATTAGTTAAGCAAAGGTTAATCGGTGGTTTTTATTATGAAAGTTGCTAGGAGCTGTGTCCATTGTGCTCGGTAAATCTCATGTTCCACAACTCCGAAGGTGTGTGTGTATAAGCCTGAACTTATAAGTTTATATGATTTCGGCTTATATTTTATAAACTCATTTGTTTAGGCTTATTTTCACAACCCCCCCCCCCCCCCCCCCCCCCCCCCCCCCACCCCAAGTACAGCTAGTTTTACTAATTTGTTTGGGGAATTGAATACTTGACGCCGCTTTGATCATTGTGGGCTTCAAGGGCATACTTTGGTTCTTTGGTATGTGATGGATTCGTTTTGGTTTTGGTGGTTCAGAAAACAACATTTTGATGTATCACCTACTATATAATCCTGTTGTGTCGATACTGTTATCATGTTCACTTGGTTTTATTATTCCTTCGAATGCTGTTACAGCCTTGGACTTCAGGAATCAATGTAGCTGAATACAGCTAACCTTTGCTCCATTCGTAATTTATTGACTTCAGTGAGAGGCAATGTTTTGACTTTTGAGATCTGGGTGGATGGCCATTTCTTACCCAAATGCAATTTTGGTAAGTATTAGACTAATGCTGTAGATACTTTATTTGGGTCACATAGTTTAATTGATCGTTATGATCAAGTCCACGTGCAGGAAGTGTACCTCCCGCATTCTGCATACGCGAAGTCTTCTCGTGTATTATACATGGAACCCTTGCTTAGCAGCTACGACTTATTATAACAATAAAGTCTAGCTACGAATAGATCGGACCCTCAGCCTACAAATGTATAGGTATCTGTTTGAATTTCTGCTTCAAGTCAGCTCCCAATATTTGGTTCGGGTCAAATTCCATCCCAGTTACCAGAAATTCGTGTGACATGTGCATATTCTTGTTTCCTCTCTTGTTATTAGCTTACTTTTCCATAATCTAACTAAACAATAGCTGTCTTGTTATTACTCTAGGAACTAGCTACTCTTCATTGAAATCATCTCATGAGTTGTATACAGATAAGAAAGGTTTGGCGAATAATTTGGATGATAATTATTCCTAGAAGAGATGACCACATTTCATTTATTGCAAGGGTAAAACTAAAGGTCTAAAGCTAGTATTAAACTTTGGGGTTACGTTATTAAGACCCCTTATGATGTGACAATAGGGGGTTTTAGTGCACACCGTACAAACCCACAATACAGTGACGAAGCCAGGATTTTAGTTTCGGGTGGGCCAAATAGAAAATTAACACTTACCAAAAACGTACTAACATTATTATAAAATAACTTCATTCTAATTGCTACTAGAAATCCTTGGAAACATATAAGACTATAAAGCTAATTTTTTAGTGAAAATAAGAAAATCCATAATTAGCTTAGTTTTGATAAAAGAATGCTACAGTATTATTGAAAAAAAAAAAAAAAAGTCGATGGTTAAATCAATTATACTCCGTAATGAAAACTAATTTTGATAGAAAATTTCTTTAAAATGAGACAACCATAAACGCTTAGATGCAAAAACTAGAAATTGACATTACTTAACTTTTGTATAAGGCCGAGATAAGTAACACGCTCAACTAATGTGAATCTACTAATTCCTAATTTTAATCTTCCAGAAATGCAAATCAGTTTGGGTGGGCCATATACACACTAAGATAGGTCTAACTTATCTAAGTTTTTAAAACATGTTTACAGTTACAGATAATAGAATATCAGTGGAAATTGTAAGAGGGTTTGGGTTGGCCATGACCCACCATATGTTATACATGGCTCCGTCCCTGCCACAATGCACAAGGCCTCACGAAACCCTCTATGGGATGGTCCGTATAAACTCCCCTAAACTTTGTTAGATCATTGTATTCATCAAAATCTACTTTTATGTAACAGAACATATAAAAACAATGTACAAGTTTTCCATAGTGGACTTATATGTGAATAAGGACTTGTATTTGTATTGGTATTGGTTTAAGCCCACACCCAAGTATTAAGGAGTTGAACCTACTGCGACATAGACCCAAACCAAGTAAAAGCCTTACCTTGAGATCTCACGTATTTCCTGTGATAGTCACAAAGCCACTCATAAATGGTTGAATTATGAATATTACATTTAACGTGATATCGAGCCTATAATCTTAAAGTCATATTTTTTCCTTCAATTCTAACAAAAGTCGACGGCCAAAAGTCAACTGTCACAAGGTCATTTTTTTTGTTTCTCTTTTTCATCCACCGTAACAAAGTCAATAATGTAGACTGCCACAAGCTTTATAGCGTGCGTTTTTTTTTTTTTTTTTTTTTTTTTTTTTTTTTTTTTTGACTGTATCAAAGTCGTTTTCAACAAAGAAATGTTACAATCACATAAATTTTACAAAAATAATCTCACACAATAAGGTGTCATATGATTTATAACAGTCTCTCTTTTACTTTTGAATTCTCTCATATTTTTATCCACAAATTTGCTTGACACTTCATTGTGTGGATTTATTTTTGTATAAGTTATGTGATTATAGTATTTCTCTTTGCAACACGTCTCTTTTTAGTTACCTTTTTAATCGAATGTATTTGTTTTTTGTTTCTCTTTTTTAGTTGATTGTTAATTCGACTCACATCACCTCTCGTTCATAATGACGAATGACGCTCTCTCAACTCATACTATTTCACATACCGATGAACTCTATGTCGTTAACTCAATCACTAATCAAATTCCCATTAAACTTGATGTAGACAAAGCAAACTATGTTGCTTGGTCACTTCTTCAAAAATTTGTGAAAATTTTGATGTTTTAAAAATATCATGAGTACGTCTTCTAGTGAAACTAGTTTGGCTCCTCCAACTGTGGAATGGATAATAGGGGGATTCGTAGTTAAATCTCGGATTTTTTCCAACTTTATCTGAAACTCTTCAAGATAGGCTTGTTACGGCTAATCCCAAGTTTGCTAAAGATGCTTGGGAACTTCTTGAAAGTATCTTTCTTGATAACAAACGGACACGTACCATTACTTTAAAAGGTGAACTTCGTGTCATACAACTTGGTGATCGTACGATTGATGCATATTTTCAAAAGATCGAGTCTATTGTTACTTTGCTTAATTCTCTTGGCTCGCCTTTAAGTAATGATGATGTGGTCACGTATGCAATCAATGGTTAGTGTGATAAATTTGCTCGCGTGGCCAGTATAATTACTCATCGAGATCCCTCTCTTGACCTTGCTACGGTTTGCTCAATAGTCACAACCTAAGAGAAGCTTCTTAACTCCAACTTCTCACTCCAGCACATAAAATTTCTTAGATAAGTTCTCTTCCAGCTCCCTAGCTCTAGTGAGGTCCTCGAAAATACTATTATGGCTAGGCGGCTAGCACATGACAACAAGTAGTGAGATTTTAAGCTTTCATTTTCAGAACGTAAACCACTAATAGTATTCTGCATCAACTCGTTCATTGCTTGCACTGGTGAGTGCTTATTCACTCACCTTTTCTAAGCCAAAATTGGACCAAATAAACCAAAAACTAACCAATAATGCCAAAGAATGTGTGTTTTTGAGTTTGTGAATGTGCAGGAACGGATATTTAAGAAAAAGACGAAAAATCGCGAGAAAATGACAAAACGAGCACGAGAATTGGAAGAGTGTCAAAAGCCGAAGCCGGGGAAGCTAGTGGTCAAAGTCAAAGCTCGAATGTTCATATGTTTGGTCCTCAAAGTTTATGAAATGGCAAAAGAGGCCCTTGGATAATACTTTTGAAGATTGGCAGCTATAGTCCTCATATTTTCTGAAATTACAAAGTTGGTCCCTTGGTTAATAAAACAAACACAACCGGATCCACATCTACTTAAATCCAAAATAAACAAACACATACCCCCTACATCTCCTAGCCCAAAATAACACAAGCCCAACACACCTCACTTATCAACCCAATCCACCACCACCATTATGACCCGATCCACCCTCTCTTTAATATATACCCGGTCAACCAAACATCACCCAACCCAAAGTCAAAATTATAAAAAAATAACCAAGGCGCGTTTTACTGTGTATCTTCCCCACCTAGTTACCCTGCCTCCAGTCATTTTCACCCAAGATTCTAGTACGAGGTTTAGAGCTTCTAGAAACCATCTGACACGTTGTCAGATGGTGTCATAAATCCTCCACCATGGCAGAATCTAGCTCCCTGATTGGACAAGGAGACGTGGAAGTGGGATAAGGCTCAATCATTTGGCTAAGAATGAAATGGATGTCGACATTGTGGATAGAATGAAGATTTTGTGGCCATGATTAAGCTTCTGGATCCTTCCTAAACCCTAGCACCACTCTCCCCTGCTCCCCTATAAACCCCCCCTGTACACGTTTCTAGTGTGTAGGTTTTTAGTAAAGTTACTCTGTCAAAATTTCTTTTAGATTGTATTAGCTTAGCTTATGTAATGTTTACATTAATTTGAATAAAAGTTTTTAGTTAACCTTCAATTATCTTAGCTTATTTATATTTATCATTGCTTATTTAGTTTGAAGTCTGCTTCAATCTAGTTTCCAATCAACTGTTTTAGCTTAATCTCTATTATTATCTCTTAAAAATTTAGTATTTGCAGAAAAGAAAAAAAAAAGAAAAAAAAGAAAAAAAAAATCAGAAAAATATCAAATCATAAAAAATATTATCATAGATATTAGTATAGCTTTTCATAGAGCTTATTTTTCATTTTTTATACTCCATTTTAGCTGAATAGCTTCTAGTGGATGTATTTGAGTCATCAGTCAACATCAGTCAACATCAGTCAATGTCAGAATTTGATCAGAGGTTGCTGAGGTGGTATGGATATGCTGAGACAGAAGAGATGAACTCAGCCTATCAAAAAGATAGGCTTGCTTAGTGAATCCCCCTCTATTTGAGCTGAGGGGGAATTGAAGTTGTAAGTTCCATCAATTTTAATCACTGTTTCATCTAGTAGCTTATTAGTAGTGTAGATCTTAGGTATTTGCTTATTTGTTGTTGGTAACTGCTTGTGTTCATGTTGTAGCTGCTTTAATGATAATTTGTAGTGGTGATATAGCTTGCTTAATGAATTTCATAGTTAACTGCTCTTATCTAGCATAATCTGCATAGTAGTGTTCTTGATGTTCTTTGAGACATTTACCTGCTCATTTAGCTTCAATGGTGTTTAAATAATCTGTTTCATCTTTAAAATCAGTAGGTATAAGGTAAAATTTGCAAGTTGTGGTGTAACCTTAGGTTTAAAGGGTTGTTTGGCATAACCTGTTTCAAAGGGCTCTTGGTGTTTTGGTGATGATATTCTTGCACAAACTGACCACACTAGGCATAAGTAGGTTAATTTAGTCTTAAAATTGGTAGCTCATAGGTTTAAAGTCAATATTGCTCTAAAATTTAATGACTGCATGCTATAACTGTTACTGTTCATCTGATCACTTGTGATTTGTTGGATTTTATGGTTGTGAATGTGTTTTCAGTGTTTAAACATTAGTAATACACACATAGGATAAGCTCTTATCAGTTAAAATTGGCTTTAGTCAAACCTAGGTTGCAATAAATAAGTCAACTGTGCAGCCTTGCTTGTTTTGTTCACTGCTGATCTAGGCACTAATTGAAGGTCAATTGGTGCATTAAAATTAGGGCTTTTGTGTTTTTTGTATTCTCTGCTGGGTGGTCTAGAAGTTGCAACCTTAACTTTTTAAAAATCAGCTTATTAGAGTGCTTATATCACTGCTTAAAGTAGGGTCTGTCAACTGCATTTTCTGTCTTATATATGCAAACAGCCTATGTGCTTATTTGAAATTCCTGTGCATCTATTGGATTAAATCTTGTTCTTATAAGCTCAATTAAGTATAAAAAGCATTTGGCAAAAGTTTGGTCAAAGTTTGGTCAACTGTGCTTATTAATAAGCACTTTTCAATAAGCTGTTTGGGTCATTAAGCACTTCCATTGCTTATTTTCAAATTTTTATATTTTTCCTAGCTTTAAAATAATATTTTAGATTTTCCCTGAAATTTTCATAATTTTCTGAGTTTATTTGCTACTTTTCTTAATTAATTTTCATTTTTAATCATTATTTAATACTTTTTAATTATCAGAAAATCCAAAAAAAAAAATCAGAAAAACCCCAGAAAAATCCAAAAATATTTTAGAAAATAGTTTTCAATTATTTTAGAATTTTAGAAATTAAATTTGCATTTTTCTCACCTTATTTACATTTTCTTTTAATTATTAAATAGTTTAATTAGTTTTTAATTCATAAAAAATTATTAAAAAGTCAAAAAAATATTTTTCTTTTTCTTAAAATTTTCTTTTATCATTTTTAACTTTTTAAAATTATTTTGAAGTCCGTAGGATTAGTGTAGCTTAAAACTCGCGTTTTATTTCGCGCGTTGCGTTTAATAATCGCGCGTGCATTCCCGTTTTTGCGTTTTAGATCTTGGTGCATTACTAGCTTGTACTCTTTGCATGTTTAATAATTTTTAGTTGATAATTGAATTATTTGATCACTATTTGCCTTTTTACCACTTTTCAAATCACGATTACACGAATCAATATTCTTGATTCCATTCACACCTTCACTGGGAAACGACTCGGGTGATCCGTATTTCTTGCGGATCACTTCGATACTATACTAATATTATACTATATATAATTGAGTTGCAATCAATTTTCGGCGCCGCTGCCGGGGAAGGCTTGAAGTGAATTTTGAATCATTGTTTTAAAAAATCGTGTTTTGTTAAGCCTTCTTCTATTTTGTATATATTTATATAAAAAAAATTGAAAAATTAAACACTTTTCCTAAAGTGTTTACAAAATACCAAGAAATAATAAAAGTTACAGCCTCAACCCGATCGAAAGAAAGGGCGTTGTAAACCAAAAAAGTCTCGCAATATAACGAAAACGTAATTTAGTTGTTTATCGGACTATTTCAATTACTACAACCGATTAAGCGGGAAATACGGAAGCTAAGACATTAAATTGCTAGCTGAAGAGAGAAACACTCTTCTTTCCCGTCCCGTCGCGCGTGGTTTTGAAAGAAACGGTTTTCGATTAACGTTACGTTTTAAGAAAAGAAAAACAAAAAAAAATAATAAAAAGTTTTTGAGAAAAAAAAATTGAAAAATAAATAAAAACAAAAAGATTTTCTTTTCTATTTTCTATTTTCTTTTTAATTTTATTTTTTGGTGTATGCACACCCGTTCTACTTCTGAGAATCTTACTTCTCCGCTCTCAAATCCCGAAAGGGTAATACGACACATACACCGTGTCCATTTCCTTAACGTTGAGAAGATGGATATGAATGATCAACACCCTCCGGTGGGTGGTGATGAAAACCAACACGTGCCGGCTCCCGATCTCCGAACGATGGAGGAGCTGTGCCAACCCACGATGCATGGTAGAGGTGGCCCGATTGCCCCTCTAAATATTGAGGCTACGGATTTTGGACTTAAGCACCACATGATACAACAAGTCCAAAATTCGTGCCAATTTCACGGATTACCGGGTGACGATGCAAATAAGCATCTCGATAAGTTTTTAACCGTCACCCAAAATATGAAACAAAATGGGGTCTCCGATGACGCCCTCCATCTCTCTCTCTTCCCCTATTCTCTTACGCATCATGCCACCGCGTGGTTTGATCGCCTTCCCAGGAACTCGATTCATACTTTCAATGAAATGGTTTCCAAGTTCCTGGCGAAGTATTTTCCACCATCGATGGTGACGAAATTGAGGAATGATATTAGCAATTTCCGACAACTCCCTGATGAGTCTTTGTTTGAGGCTTGGGAGCGTTGCAAGCTTGCCATTGATCGTTGTCCGAATCATAATATGCTTCTCGTCACGATAATTGATACGTTTTATAATGGATTGACTTTACGACATAGGGACACGATCAATGCTGCAGCTGGTGGTACTTTTATGAAACGTCGTCCCGAGGATTGTTACGAGCTAATTGAGAATATGACGGCCCATTACAACTATTGGGATTCCTCAGCCGAGAGGAATGAGCCAATAAGATCGACTGCGACTCTTAACTCTTCTTCTAACCCCGAGCTAGCCGTCTTGAATAAGAAAATTGACGATTTGTCGACGTCTATGCTAAGAATGTATCAAATGATGCCGAATCAAACCAAAGACACACAAGTTAATGTGGTCAATGTTGTTTGTGAAACTTGTGGTGGTCCACACCCGTATTATGAATGTCCGACGACCGGCTCTTTTGCTCAAGAGAACGTGTGTGCTGCGAATATGGGTGGCAACGGTTACCCACCTCTTCAAGGAGACCGTAATCTCCTCAGCTACCGTTCGAGCAATTTTCTAGGACCACCCGGGTTTAATCAACCTAATCAAGTGAATCAGAATAACAATGTGCAAAACCGTAATCATCAATTCAATAACAATCAAAATCACAACCGCGGAAATAATGGTTTTCAAGGTCAAAATCAGAATTTTCAACAAAATCAGAACCGGGGAAATTACCACCAAGGCCCGCCTCAAGGGAATAATTTTCAAAACAATGGGAATTTTCAGAATAACAATCATGAAAATGTTAATCATGGAAATCAGAATAATGGCAATTTTCAAAACCGTGGGCAAAGTTTTAATAATCAAAATCAAGCTGCTATTCCAAATCCGTCGCCCACGGAAGAGTTGATTAAACAATTGATTCAAGGACAACAAGCTTTAATTGCTAAACAAGATGAAACAACGAAAATGTTTGCAACTCAAATCAATGATATCAACAAGCGTTTAAATGATCGACCCTCGGGCTCTGGAACGTTGCCGAGCAACACGATCGCTAACCCGAGGGGCGATGCTAAAGCGATCACGACAAGGAGTGGTGTTTCTTATGATGGACCAACGACTCCGACTACCTCTTCTTCTCTACCTCCCAAGGTAGTCGCCCGTGAACCCGAGGCGACAACGGATATGGAAATTCCTATTAATAATGGAAGGACCGAAGACATCCAACCTCCGGTGGTCCCGATGTCCAAGGGAAAGGAAAAAGTTGTTTATGAAAAAGATATTCCCGTTAAAACAAAGTTGCCTTATCCGTCACGTTTAAACGAACAAAAGCACCGCGAGAAAGATAAAAACCAAATGGAGAAATTTTATCAAATTTTTCAAGAATTGCATTTTGATATAAGTCTCGCGGATGTTATACTTTTGATGCCTAAATTTGCTTCAATGCTAAAAGGTCTTTTAAATAATAAGGAAAAGCTTTTCGAAATGTCAAAAACCCAAATGAACGAGAATTGCTCAGCGGTTCTTCTTAAAAAGCTACCCGAAAAGCTTGAAGACCCTGGCAAGTTTCTTATACCGTGCAGTTTTCCGGGTATGGTTCAATGCTTCGCCTTGGCCGATCTTGGTGCTAGCATTAACCTTATGCCATTATCGATATGGAAAAAGTTGTCTCTTCCTAACTTGACACCGACGCTTATGACCCTCGGGCTTGCCGACCAATCTACGTCTCATCCAATTGGCATAGCCGAGGATATTTTTGTCAATGTTGGGAAATTCCATTTCCCTGCCGATTTTGTGGTTGTTGATTTCGATGCCGATCCACGGGTTCCTCTCATTCTCGGGAGAGGTTTCCTAAGGACCGGTCGTGCTTTAATTGATGTTTACGACGAGGAGATTACCTTACGTGTCGGAAATGAAGCCGTCACTTTTAACCTTGATCAAACCGCGAGATACTCCTCCGACTACGATGTTGCTTCCGTCAACCGAATCGATGTTATTAACGAAGCTACGGAGGAGTATTCTCAAGAACTTCTTGGTTTTACCGATAATGCTTCGAGTGGCAATCCCACTCCTTCTTTTGAACCGATCGTCTCCGATTCTTCCCCTTCCCTCACTCCGTTTGAGGGAAGTGATCTCGCTTGGGAAGAAATTAATGCTTGTCTTTCAAATAAATCATTTTCACCGGAAATTGATAAAAATAATTTTGATCCGGAGGGGGACATTTCATTAATTGAAAAACTTTTAAATGAAAACCCGATTGTTTCTCCCCCTCCGATGGATTTAAAAATGGCAGACGTAAAAGAAGTAAAGCCGTCTATTGAGAATCCTCCGGAGCTCGAGCTCAAGGATTTACCTCCTCATCTCGAATACGCATACTTGGAAAAAAAAATGAAAAATTACCGGTTATAATATCAAAAGGCTTAAAAGATGAGGAGAAGACACGACTCTTAGATGTGCTTCGGAAGCATAAAAGTGCGATTGCTTGGCAAATATCCGACATTAAGGGAATCGACCCTCGATTTTGCACTCATAAGATTTTGCTTGACGATAATCACAAAGCTTCCGTCCAACAAAAACGACGGGTTAACCCACAAATCCACGAAGTGATCAAAAAGGAAGTTATTAAACTTTTCGACGCTGGAATGATTTATCCGATCTCGGATAGTTCATGGGTTAGTCCGATTCATTGTGTTCCAAAGAAGGGCGGAATCACTGTTGTGAAAAATGACGATAATGAGCTTATACCGACTCGACTTGTGACCGGATGGAGAGTTTGTATCGACTACCGCAAGTTGAATGATGCGACACGTAAAGACCATTTCCCGCTTCCTTTTATGGACCAAATGCTCGAACGGTTAGCGGGAAATGAGTTCTATTGTTTCTTGGATGGCTTTTCTGGGTACTTTCAAATTCCCATTGATCCCCCGAATCAAGAAAAGACCACTTTTACTTGCCCGTATGGAATGTTTGCCTATCGGAGAATGCCCTTTGGCTTATGTAACGCTCCGGGCACGTTTCAACGGTGTATGATGGCTATTTTCTCGGATATGATCGAAAAAACCATGGAAGTGTTCATGGACGACTTCTCCGTCTACGGAAATTCTTTCAACTCGTGCCTCTCCCATTTAGAGAATATGCTAATTCGGTGTAAAAACACCAATTTGGTTCTAAATTGGGAGAAGAGCCACTTCATGGTTAAAGAGGGCATAGTCCTCGGCCATAAGATATCCAAATCTGGGATTGAGGTAGATCGTGCAAAAGTCGATGTCATTGCTAAGCTACCTCATCCTACGACCGTCAAAGGAATCCGAAGTTTCCTTGGTCATGCCGGCTTTTATCGACGTTTTATACAAGACTTCTCGAAAATTGCCCGGCCTCTGACCCACCTTTTAGAAAAGGATGCTCCGTTTAACTTCACAAATGAATGCGTCGATGCATTTAATGTTTTAAAGAGGAAGTTAACGGAGGCACCAATCTTAGTTGCCCCCGATTGGGACTTACCATTTGAGCTAATGTGTGATGCAAGTGATTATGCCATTGGTGCAGTTCTGGGGCAACGTAAGAACAAATACTTTCAACCGATACACTATGCAAGTAAAACCATGAATGACGCCCAACATCACTACACAACTACCGAAAAAGAGATGTTAGCGGTCGTCTATGCTTTTGAAAAATTTAGACCATACTTGCTTTTAAAGAAATGCATAGTGTATACGGATCATTCGGCCTTAAAGTACTTAATGGCAAAGCAAGATGCTAAGCCGCGTTTAATGCGGAGGGTTCTCTTACTCCAAGAATTTGATGTCGAAATTAAAGACAAAAAAGGAGCGGAGAACCTTGCTGCTGATCACCTTTCACGACTTGAGAACCCCCATCAAAGTGTTCTTGAGAATAAGGAAATTACGGAAACATTTCCTCTCGAGACACTTGGGAGTGTATCTAATATTGACCAAAGTACCCCATGGTTCGCCGATTTTGCGAATTACCATGCGGGGAATTTTATTAGGAAAGGGTTGTCGTCCCAACAAAAGAAGAAATTCTTTAAAGATGTCCAACATTATTTTTGGGACGACCCCTTGTCACACCCTCGCCGAAGGCGGAAACACGAGGTGTAACGAAATCGATAAACATCACCAAAGAGAAATAAGACAATACCATAATTTACATTAAAGGAAAAGTACATCATTACAACATTGTTTAGCCGACATCGGCATTTTAAGACACAAAGTTTAGTTCCCAAAAGATAGCTTGAAATACATAATGCTTAGTGGTGACGTGTGAAAACTTCATTATGCAAGGACCATGAAGAAAACTTACTGACGATCACCTGAAATGCATGAGAGAAAACGGGTCAACTATGAAAATAGTTGGTGAGTATAAACGTTTTAAATAATAGGAAAACCATTTGAAAAAGTTCGCCAGGCAAAGGCATTGCAAATCCACTCAGTTCCAAGTCCCGCCATAAGAGACTTGTAACCTGTGTGTTTACAACCCACTGCCTAAAATAGTTTATGTGTCTAGTAGTCAAGCACAAGTGGTCAATATAGTTCACAATATGGAATCATAGTATATAATAAGTCAAGGCCGCTCCGAACAAGGGAGACTTTATAATGTTGCTCCGAACATGGGAGACTTGAAGTCACTCCACCACCTAGGCGAGATTTATTAGTCACTTCACCGACTTGACAAAGATTTATTAGTCACTCCACCATGGCGAGATTTATTAAGGATGCTCTGAACATGAGAGACTTTATAACGTTGCTCCGAACAAAGGAGACTTTAAGTCTTAGAACGTACGGCACATTAAGTCTAAAAGTTCAAGTCAAAAGGTTCAAGAGTGCAAACAAGTTATAATGTCAAGACAAGTCAAAAAGTTCAGATAATAGTGTTCGTAAATAGTAAACAAGTTTGTTTAAGTACGTTTTTGCTTACGAGCATAAATAGTGAAACAAGAGTCTTTTAAGTCCATATAAAAGTAAACATTATTGTTCATGCATCCACCCCAAAACGATTAAAATAGTTAGAAAAGGGGGTTCGTGAATACTCACCTGATATAAGCGATATGATAACAAAGGGTACGAACTGAAGTAAGACGCGCACTCTAACCGCAACCTAAATGAATGATATGATCTACTTTAGATCATGAAATGATGAAAGGAATGCACATGCACATGTTTCCCTATACCACTCTTACTTTGAAAAATACTTGAAATGACTAGTACATTACTAGTTATGATATTTGCCACTTGGGTATTATTTATTGAATTATATAGTTACTACATTGTTGTAAATTATTTTTGGTCAAAAAGCTGTCAAACAATATATGTTTCGCCGTTACTAAAACGTGAATAACTTTGTCGTCGTAAGTCCGTTTTACTCGTTCTTTATATCCACGGAATCGTGAGACAAAATACTAACATATTTTTGATAAGTCGGGATGGCTAGATTTAGTTTAAGCCTCGAAACTGTCGTGACTACTGTTCATCAGCAAGGTTTTTCAGAAAAATAGTTTTCGTCAATTAATTTGCAAAAATCATAACTTCTTCGTTATAAGCTCTTTTTAATCCGTTCTTTCGCCTAAAGTTTCGTTTTTGAAAGTATTTTCTAAATCTTTGGTCAAAAATTAACCATTAGCCACTGATTTTCCCACGAAATAGAAATAGGGACAGTAGGTATTTTTAATGTTTCAAAAACCATTTTCAAGTCTCCAAACTAGTTCCATCATCCATCAAACCACTTTCAAACACCACAAAACTAATCTAATCCTACCATACACCTTCTTAGGGTGTCATGGGTTCCTAATCATCAAAACCAAGTAGATCTAACAAGGATCTAACTATAATCACCTTCTATGGCTCAAAAGTTAAATATGTATAAAATGGAGTGGTATAAATAATATATGCATGTAGATCTTGTAAGAAAATATATAAGCATAGTAATAACTTGTAAAAATTATGAAATGAGTTTTGTTAACTTACTTGGATGATTGGGATGATTAAATGATGAAAACCTTGCAATTCTTGTGTTTATATTACTAAACCCCAACAATAATCACTAAATAAACTTGCTATAGACTTGATTTTTGAAAAAAAAAATAATGGATCTTGGTGAGTTGGGTTTGAGCCGTGGGTTTGAGGGAGAGAGGAGAGAATATGAAATTTTGCTAGCTAGTGTAAAATGAGAAAATGAGTGTAGGATTTAATTTAAATATTATGTGTAGACAACAAGTACAATCATTTAGTGAAGTTAGTATAACATTTCAAAGTTTGTAGGTTGATTGGTATAGGAAGGGGGGTGAATGTGTAAGACTTTTGGTGTATTATGTATTATTATGTGTTTAGTTGTAGTTTTAAAGTGTACCGAGTACCGGGTTAACTAAAAATAAATTTTAACGGAGTTAACCGGGATAAAATAAAGTTATAAAAAAATATGTTGGGTACAAACATTAAGTGTTTAGATAATTATTGTTTAATTTTTATGAAAACCGTCGAAATTTTAGTAACTTACGTTAATAATTAAAATAAATCTCCAAAATACTAGTTAAATAAGTTTTTATGACCTTTATGATGAAATAATGGATATAAAAATATATCGGGACCATTGTGGGAATATTAGGATATATTCGTTGCGTATATATATTAGTCGGACGTTAACGTTTAGTGAGAAATTATAATACGTAGAACGTTTAATATATATAATATATTAATTTGAAAATCCTAAGAGTGGTATAACATGTAAATGACATTATGATGATATGCCGACTATTTCTAGTCCGTATGAGAGGTCCTTACCGATAATGCACGTGAATAGTGGAATATTCAAAGTTTGGGAGTAAACGTAGACGTGGAAAATATCGGGTTGTTACACCCCTATTTGTTCAAAGTCTGTGCGGATCAAGTGATCCGGCGGTGTGTTCACGGTACGGAAGCCGTTGAAATTCTAAAGGCATGCCATAGTGGACCCACGGGGGGACATCATGGTGCCAACTTCACCGCAAAGAAAGTGTTCGATTCCGGCTTCTATTGGCCGACAATTTATCGGGATGCCCATGAATTGGTGAAATCATGTGATTCTTGCCAACGTCAAGGGAAAATCTCTCAAAAAGATGAAATGCCACAAAATGCGATTCAAGTTTGTGAGATTTTTGACGTTTGGGGCATCGATTTCATGGGTCCATTCCCGTCATCAAGAGGAAATAAGTATATTCTCGTGGCCGTCGATTATTTGTCCAAATGGGTTGAAGCGAAGGCGCTCCCCACTAATGACGCCCGAGTTGTTGTTAAGTTTTTGAAAAATCTCTTTGCCCGATTTGGTGCACCTCGAGCCATCATAAGTGATCGTGGGACCCATTTTTGCAAGGACTAATTCGCTAAAGTTATGCTTAAATATGGTGTCACACATCGTCTTTCCACGGCTTATCATCGACAAACGAGTGGTCAAGTGGAGGTGTCCAATCGTGGCCTCAAAAGGATATTAGAAAGGACCGTAGGTGAACACCGTGCCTCATGGGCCGATAAGCTAGACGATGCTTTATGGGCTTTCCGGACCGCTTACAAAACTCCCATTGGGTGTACTCCATATAAGCTGGTTTACGGGAAAGCTTGTCATTTGCCCATCGAACTTGAGCACAAGGCCTACTGGGCCTTAAAACATGCAAATTTTGACTTAAAAACCGCGGGTGATCACCGAAAAGTTCAATTGAACGAATTAGTTGAACTCCGTGATCAAGCTTACGAGAATTCTTTAATTTATAAAGAGAAAACAAAAAGACTTCATGATGCCAAGATCAAAGACTGCGTTTTTAACGTTGGTGATCAAGTGCTTCTTTTTAACTCTCGGTTAAAGATTTTCTTGGGTAAGCTTAAAACCCGTTGGTCTGGACCATTCACCATAACACAAGTATTCCCTTATGGAACTATTGAGTTGGCTCAACTTGATGGGCCCAACTTTAAGGTGAATGGTCACCGGTTGAAACACTATTTCGGAGGGGACGTACCAACCATGGCAGTCCCGGATCTCCAAACTTTCCCCAAGGACAATTAAATTCGGGGATCGAGTCAAGCTACGTGACTCGGTAATCAAAAACAAAGCGCTTCGTGGGAGGCAACCCATGCTTATCCAATATCATTTTCTTATTTCTAATAAATAACGTGAAGAGGGGGTACCTCTTCCAATCTCGTGTTTCGTGGTTGTTTGTGATGATTGTCCAGGATTGTCCCCGATTTATGATGACTCTCGTGCTCGTGGTTTTGTCTTTCTCTCCACTCGAGTCTCATTCATCGATGCTTTTGGAAATCCTATATCCGTAAATCTTATCGACTAACGTTTTCTTTGGCATACTTAATAAACGTTCCTAGATATTTGTTAGGATTACCTTTGCCCGTAAAACATTGAGGACAATGTTTCATTCTAGTCCGGGGGGGGGGGGGTGAATCTTCGATTCGATTTTGACCTTGCAGTTTTCACCATGTCATGTACTCGCGTAACTCCGTTTTTCCACCAAAAATGAAAAAAAATTGAAAAAATTTCAAAAATTTTGAAGAAAAATGAATGAAAAAAGTCATGGAAAAGCACAAAAAAATGAGAAAAAGTCGAAAAAGTTGTGCAAAAATATAAGTATGAATAAGTGATTTGACACCTTATTGACTTTCTTGCTGGCGAGAGTAGGAATAAATATTTTGACTTGACCGGGCGTGTTGAGCCCTAGCTTGTTCCCTTAACCATTGATAATCATAAAAGTTTGTGCTAGTCTTGTACACTAGGAGCTACTCTTTTGTCGGCTCCCGTACTTGGCTTTATACATGCACGACTTGAAAAAGCTTCCGCTAGTCTTTCACAATAGGAGCTACAAAACGCGAATTCTTTCCAAGAGTTTGCAAAGCTCCCGTATTTGACTTTATATATGCGTGGCTGATTATTGGCTAAGCATCTGCTAATCTCATTATTTGAGGTCTTAAATTTGCAGAGAACGAGAAATGATAGAGTTTATTTACAAGTATAATGCTAAACGTGGAGTAGTGGTTCTCTTTAGAGCTCATAAGAGGTACTCGTGGCTTTTTACTCCCATCAGATACGTCACCAATATATATAATAGATGTTCTAGGTTAATTAGTGGTATTTAGGTTTGAATAATACTTAGTTATTTGTTTTCTTAAGAGAATTTTTGCTTTAGAAGTTGGGTACATATCAAGGAACACCAAAAATAAGAGCCAAAAAGTGAAAAATCAAAAGTCAAAAGTTGATTATGCATGTGGTTTTGGAGCTACCTGATAAGCTTCCATTTGATGTATGAGAAAAAATCAAAGAAAAAAAGTGAAAAATATGAGAAAAGTGAAAAAAGTGAGAAATGAAAAATATGAAAGTTGTAGTATTATTGAATAAGAGCTATGTATGTATCAATAAGTTGTTGGCGCGTGAGGTGCATGTGATACGTGATTAGTAATCAGTCACATGAGGTGCACGGGATCGTACTCCGCAACTTATATTCTTGATATTGTATGTACCCCAAATTCCTTGAAATGGACCGAATTTCTATTGCAGTGGTCCTTAAGAGAAAATGAATAACTATTTATCGTTTTAACTTAGGTGTCACTATCGGACTAAAAATTATTGAAACGAGAAAATATGAAGCGATTCATTTCTCAACAAAAATAAAATAATGAGATACAAAAACTTAGGACATGGGAGTAAGAAGTTTCCACGAGTAACTTTTATGAGTAGTGTTAGCATTAAATTTGTAGATAAGCTGTGATCTCGTTTTTACGCTTAGTTTGGGAGCTCGAGAAAAATCAAGGATGACGATTTTTATCTGTATGGTCACTTCTCAAATAGAAGTGTTTCTACTCGTCGACCCTAATAATTATTGCAAAAATAATGAAAGTTCAACAAACCGTCACAAGTATGAAGTGTGAAAAGTCCAAAAATAGAATAAAGGAAAATAAGGAAATAAATTTTGGAAAACGGAGCGTTTACGGGAATAAATGATTTTGTAATCTCTTTTGAACCTCTTTGCTACTTTACAAAGTTAGTAGAAAGAGTTATGAAATTATTTATCTCGTGAGTGTGAATTGATCACATTGCGTGAGGACACGGCAATACTTTAGTCCGGGGGATTTTGGTGAGTACTTATTCACTCACCTTTTCTAAGCCAAAATTGGACCAAATAAACCAAAAACTAACCAATAATGCCAAAGAATGTGTGTTTTTGAGTTTGTGAATGTGCAGGAACGGATATTTAAGAAAAAGACGAAAAATCGCGAGAAAATGACAAAACGAGCACGAGAATTGGAAGAGTGTCAAAAGCCGAAGCCGGGGAAGCTAGTGGTCAAAGTCAAAGCTCGAATGTTCATATGTTTGGTCCTCAAAGTTTATGAAATGGCAAAAGAGGCCCTTGGATAATACTTTTGAAGATTGGCAGCTATAGTCCTCATATTTTCTGAAATTACAAAGTTGGTCCCTTGGTTAATAAAACAAACACAACCGGATCCACATCTACTTAAATCCAAAATAAACAAACACATACCCCCTACATCTCCTAGCCCAAAATAACACAAGCCCAACACACCTCACTTATCAACCCAATCCACCACCACCATTATGACCCGATCCACCCTCTCTTTAATATATACCCGGTCAACCAAACATCACCCAACCCAAAGTCAAAATTATAAAAAAATAACCAAGGCGCGTTTTACTGTGTATCTTCCCCACCTAGTTACCCTGCCTCCAGTCATTTTCACCCAAGATTCTAGTACGAGGTTTAGAGCTTCTAGAAACCATCTGACACGTTGTCAGATGGTGTCATAAATCCTCCACCATGGCAGAATCTAGCTCCCTGATTGGACAAGGAGACGTGGAAGTGGGATAAGGCTCAATCATTTGGCTAAGAATGAAATGGATGTCGACATTGTGGATAGAATGAAGATTTTGTGGCCATGATTAAGCTTCTGGATCCTTCCTAAACCCTAGCACTACTCTCCCCTGCTCCCCTATAAACCCCCCCTGTACACGTTTCTAGTGTGTAGGTTTTTAGTAAAGTTACTCTCTCAAAATTTCTTTTAGATTGTATTAGCTTAGCTTATGTAATGTTTACATTAATTTGAATAAAAGTTTTTAGTTAACCTTCAATTATCTTAGCTTATTTATATTTATCATTGCTTATTTAGTTTGAAGTCTGCTTCAATCTAGTTTCCAATCAACTGTTTTAGCTTAATCTCTATTATTATCTCTTAAAAATTTAGTATTTGCAGAAAAGAAAAAAAAAAGAAAAAAAAGAAAAAAAAATCAGAAAAATATCAAATCATAAAAAATATTATCATAGATATTAGTATAGCTTTTCATAGAGCTTATTTTTCATTTTCTATACTCCATTTTAGCTGAATAGCTTCTAGTGGATGTATTTGAGTCATCAGTCAACATCAGTCAATATCAGTCAATGTCAGAATTTGATCAGAGGTTGCTGAGGTGGTATGGATATGCTGAGATAGAAGAGATGAACTCATCCTATAAAAAAGATAGGCTTGCTTAGTGAATCCCCTTCTATTTGAGCTGAGGGGGAATTGAAGTTGTAAGTTCCATCAATTTTAATCACTGTTTCATCTAGTAGCTTATTAGTAGTGTAGATCTTAGGTATTTTCTTATTTGTTGTTGGTAACTGCTTGTGTTCATGTTGTAGCTGCTTTAATGATAATTTGTAGTGGTGATATAGCTTGCTTAATGAATTTCATAGTTAACTGCTCTTATCTAGCATAATCTGCATAGTAGTGTTCTTGATGTTCTTTGAGACATTTACCTGCTCATTTAGCTTCAATGGTGTTTAAATAATCTGTTTCATTTTTAAAATCAGTAGGTATAAGGTAAAATTTGCAAGTTGTGGTGTAAACTTAGGTTTAAAGGGTTGTTTGGCATAACCTGTTTCAAAGGGCTCTTGGTGTTTTGGTGATGATATTCTTGCACAAACTGACCACACTAGGCATAAGTAGGTTAATTTAGTCTTAAAATTGGTAGCTCATAGGTTTAAAGTCAATATTGCTCTAAAATTTAATGACTGCATGCTATAACTGTTACTGTTCATCTGATCACTTGTGATTTGTTGGATTTTATGGTTGTGAATGTGTTTTCAGTGTTTAAACATTAGTAATACACACATAGGATAAGCTCTTATCAGTTAAAATTGGCTTTAGTCAAACCTAGGTTGCAATAAATAAGTCAACTGTGCAGCCTTGCTTGTTTTGTTCACTGCTGATCTAGGCACTAATTGAAGGTCAATTGGTGCATTAAAATTAGGGCTTTTGTGTTTTTTGTATTCTCTGCTGGGTGGTCTAGAAGTTGCAACCTTAACTTTTTAAAAATCAGCTTATTAGAGTGCTTATATCACTGCTTAAAGTAGGGTCTGTCAACTGCATTTTCTGTCTTATATATGCAAACAGCCTATGTGCTTATTTGAAATTCCTGTGCATCTATTGGATTAAATCTTGTTCTTATAAGCTCAATTAAGTATAAAAAACATTTGGCAAAAGTTTGGTCAAAGTTTGGTCAACTGTGCTTATTAATAAGCACTTTTCAATAAGCTGTTTGGGTCATTAAGCACTTCCATTGCTTATTTTCAAATTTTTTATATTTTTCCTAGCTTTAAAATAATATTTTAGATTTTCCCTGAAATTTTCATAATTTTCTGAGTTTATTTGCTACTTTTCTTAATTAATTTTCATTTTTAATCATTATTTAATACTTTTTAATTATCAGAAAATCCAAAAAAAAATCAGAAAAACCCCAGAAAAATTCAAAAATATTTTAGAAAATAGTTTTCAATTATTTTAGAATTTTAGAAATTAAATTTGCATTTTTCTCACCTTATTTACATTTTCTTTTAATTATTAAATAGTTTAATTAGTTTTTAATTCATAAAAAATTATTAAAAAGTCAAAAAAATATTTTTCTTTTTCTTAAAATTTTCTTTTATCATTTTTAACTTTTTAAAATTATTTTGAAGTCCGTAGGATTAGTGTAGCTTAAAACTCGCGTTTTATTTCGCGCGTTGCGTTTAATAATCGCGCGTGCATTCCCGTTTTTGCGTTTTAGATCTTGGTGCATTACTAGCTTGTACTCTTTGCATGTTTAAAAATTTTTAGTTGATAATTGAATTATTTGATCACTATTTGCCTTTTTACCACTTTTCAAATCACGATTACACGAATCAATATTCTTGATTCCATTCACACCTTCATTGGGAAACGACTCGGGTGATCCGTATTTCTTGCGGATCACTTCGATACTATACTAATATTATACTATATATAATTGAGTTACAATCAATTTTTGGCGCCGCTGCCGGGGAAGGCTTGAAGTGAATTTTGAATCATTGTTTTGAAAAATCGTGTTTTGTTAAGCCTTCTTCTATTTTGTATATATTTATATAAAAAAAATTGAAAAATTAAACACTTTTCCTAAAGTGTTTACAAAATACCAAGAAATAAAAGTTACAGCCTCGACCCGATCGAAAGAAAGGGCGTTGTAAACCAAAAAAGTCTCGCAATATAACGAAAACGTAATTTAGTTGTTTATCGGACTATTTCAATTACTACAACTGATTAAGCGGGAAATACGGAAGCTAAGACATTAAATTGCTAGCTGAAGAGAGAAACACTCTTCTTTCCCGTCCCGTCGCGCGTGGTTTTGAAAGAAACGGTTTTCGATTAACGTTACGTTTTAAGAAAAGAAAAACAAAAAAAAATAATAAAAAGTTTTTGAGAAAAAAAAAATTGAAAAATAAATAAAAACAAAAAGATTTTCTTTTCTATTTTCTATTTTCTTTTTAATTTTATTTTTTGGTGTATGCACACCCGTTCTACTTCTGAGAATCTTACTTCTCCGCTCTCAAATCCCGAAAGGGTAATACGACACATACACCGTGTCCATTTCCTTAACGTTGAGGAGATGGATATGAATGATCAACACCCTCCGGTGGGTGGTGATGAAAACCAACACGTGCCGGCTCCCGATCTCCGAACGATGGAGGAGCTGTGCCAACCCACGATGCATGGTAGAGGTGGCCCGATTGCCCCTCTAAATATTGAGGCTACGGATTTTGGACTTAAGCACCACATGATACAACAAGTCCAAAATTCGTGCCAATTTCACGGATTACCGGGTGACGATGCAAATAAGCATCTCGATAAGTTTTACTCTTGTTATACCCTGATCCCCCTCTTTTTAGTATTGGACTAAGTTTGTAGATACGCAACATACTTTCTCAAAAATACCGAAATACGTAACCTACTAAAAAAAGTTTGTAGATCGCTAACAAACTTTCAAAATTGGCACAAGGTACGTAATGTTGACCGGATTTTTACCTGGTTGACCGGTTTGGAGGTTAACATATAAAAAAACTTACATTATCGGTCCCTGTGGTTTGCGTCTGTTTTCACCGGTCATCCTTTAACGTTATTTCAGTTATAAAAGTTACAATAATGGTCCTTGTCGTTTGGGTTGCCTTTCACCTTTAGTCCCTTGACTTTATTTTCACTTTTTCTTTACACGTTTTGGTCCGTTTTTACACGTTTTATTTCGTTTTTTCCACTTTTATAAAAAAAATCGAACAAACTTTTATAAAAAATATTTTATAAAAAAAAATTTCTAAAAAATTTTCGAAAAAAAATATTTTTTCTAAAAAAAATATTTTTTCTTGTAAAAAATATATTTTTTCGAAAATATTTTAGAAAAAATATTTTTTTTCGAAATTTTTTTATTCAAATATATATATTTTTTTAAATTCGAAAATATATTTTTTTTATTCAAATATTTTTCTAAAAAATTTTTATTTTTTTTCTAAAAAAATTTTAGAAAAAAAATATTTTTCTGAAAAATTATCGAAATTTTTTTTTCTAAAAAATATTTTTTTTCGAAAATATTTTAGAAAAAATATTTTTTTGGAAAATATTTTATTCAAATATATTTTTTTTTAAAAATTCGAAAAAAAATATTTTTTATTCAAATATTTTTCTAAATTTTTTTTATTTTTTTTAAAATTTTCGGAAAAAAATATTTTTCTGAATATTTTTTAGAAAAAATATTTTTTTTCGAAAATATATTCGGAAAAATATTTTTTTTTGATTTTTTTAATAAAATATTTTTTATAAAATTTTATTCGATTTTTTTATAAAAGTGTAAAAACGGAAGAAAACCTGTAAAAACGGACGAAAAAGTGAAATAAAGTTAAGGGACTAAAGGTGAAAGTCAACCCAAACGACAAGGACCATTATTGTAACTTTTATAACTAAAATAACGTAAAAAATGACCGGTGAAAACAGACGCTAACCACAAGGACCGATAATGTAAGTTTTTTTATATGTTAACCTCCAAACTAGGTAAAAATCCGGTCAACATTACGTACCTTGTGCCAATTTTGAAAGTTTGTTAGCGATCTACAAACTTTTTTTAGTAGGTTACGTATTTCGGTACTTTTGAGAAAGTATATTGCGTATCTACAAACTTAGTCCTTTAGTATTCTTAACCCTTGTTTTCTGAGTTGAACCCACACCATGACTTGAACCCACTCCATGACTTGAACCAACTCCATGACTTGAACCCACTTCATGACTTGAACCCTGTCCATAATTAGCCTGTTCAGAACCAAAGTGACTTGAACCCTCTTCATGAGTAGGCTACTCAGAACCAAAGTGGTTAGCTTGTGGTGCATCAACAAACACATGTTCCTCTACATGTTCTCCTAAAGGTTCTTCAAATGCTCTTTCTTGAGTTGCAACAAATGGTTATGTGTTAACTAACTCATCTTCATCTAAGAGTGAACTTCCTACAGTTGGTTTCTTCCTTGGCCTACCTTTCTTACACGGTGGTTTTGGTTGTACTATTACAGTTGGATTTTGACAACCCTTTTTTTGACAATTTGAAAATGTCATGGTTACGCTAGTCCTAGATACCCTGTTTGTGGTTATGTTTTCATGGGCTGACCTAATCCTTTTCTTTCTAGGCCTACCAGGAATTTTCTTAGTTTTAGGTGACAATATTCTAGACATATCACTAGTGTCAGGCCAAAAGGTCATACCTTCAACTGGATGCAAATATTGGTGGTATGCATCATGAAATTTTTTTTCTTTCTAAAACATGATGGTACATACTCCTCAACCATCCTATTTACCTTGAATATAACTGCAATTGCATGAGCACAAGACAAACCTGAAAGCTGCCATAATCGACACGAGCATGTTCTACGATGCTCATCAACACCAAAAGCTTCAGCCCGATTCTCACTTCAAACAAGCTGCCACTAGTAGGTATAACATGCCAAAATCTATATTAAAGAAAGGAATTTTGTTAGGACAGATATCTTTAATATTAATTGTAAGTTATGTTGTAAAGATAATGTGATATTTGGTTATTTCCAACCTTTTCTGTATGTTAGGACAGATATCTTTAGTCCATTTATCGCAAATCCTCCTCATTGTATTCATTCTCTCCAAAACAATGACTCGTATAGCTTCAAGCATGGTTATCATTGGCTTATTCCTCACTGTTTTGGATCTCACTTTTCTGGTGTATAATGTGTTTGCGCATCTTCTTCAGCCCATTGAATTAGTTCATCAACAGTCATATTAGAGGCATCTTTTACCATAATTTCATGAATCCTCAACCTAGATGGATCCCCATCCCCCTCATATTGCTTCATGCAAAGGTTTTAAAATAATACTCAGCCAAGTTTTGGTGAACATGAGTGATATACATGTCTAACTTCCCATATGATTCAGAAAATACATACATTGAAGCAACATCAACATCAGTTTCTACGATTTTCAATCCTACTTCTAGGTCACATCCTGGTAAGCAGAAATACAAACCACTAAATTTGTCTGTCTTAAGATTCTCACACAAACCCTTATAATTGAATTTCTTATCCTTATAAATCTTCAACTCATTAACTAACCCGTTTTCATACCTTAGCGGATGCAAATAAAAACACCATCGTGGTGTACATCAAACCACCATGCATCAGACCCAGGTGCCGGTGCCATCCTATCAAAACAATTAATGAAAAAAGTTATAAAAACCCTAATCCGTACACTATAATAAACATTAAATAAAAAAAATTCACACAGGGCACAAAAAGAATATAACAATTCATACCTTATGTACCAATCAATTGTAGTGATTTATTGAAAACGACAATCAATTGTTAATGTTTTAAAATTAGGGTTTGTCGGGTCGAAAGGGGGAAAAGTGAGAGAGACATATTCGTTTTGTGCCAGTTGTAAATAACAACGTGTAATTTACACACGTGAAAATATTTTTTAGACAAAATGGTTGTTGCAACCGGCAACTTACCAATCAAGTAAATCGCTACGCGCAATGAACGGATTTTGCACACAGAATTAAAAAAAAAAAAAAAAAAAAAAAAAAAAAAACTGCATGCAATAGTAAATATAGTAAAAAATGACAAATTAAATACATTTTTAGATAATTTGCGCTTTACTAATTTTAAAATAAGTCGGTTGGTTAGTGGTATATAAACAGGATCCCCTATTCTTTTATCCTATTTTACTTTTTACCGTATTAATCAACCGCTCAAGCCGCGTTTTACCAATCGATCACTGAAGCCGCAATAGAAACCCATCATCGGTAACTAACCTTCTTATGCAATCTCTTCGATTATTATTGATTTGATTAGGATATATATATATTCTTTTTAGATTCGATTCAATTCAATTCCAGGCAATAAACTAAATCATTTGTTTAATTATTATACAAGATATGATTAATTGGATGTTATTGGTTTGGTGATTTAAATTGGCATTGAAACCTGTTGTTGGATGTTATTGAAAAGTCACAGAGTGTTATATTGTTGAGTGTTATGTTGTTGAGTGTTATGTTGTTGGGTGTATTATTATTTCAGTAACATTAATTGTTACTTTGTTTTTGTTGCTAGATAGATAGTGTGCACATTCTACATCAGTAATGGCAGCTTGTGTCAGTGCTCCGCATAAAGGATGGGTGATAAACATTGCTTATGATATTGATAACGTAATACCGGAAGATAAGAGATTTTTCAATAAAAAGAGATATAGTTCTGATGATAATATAATACCGGAAGATAAGCGATATATTGATAACATGTTACTGGAAGGTAACAGATTTTTTAAGAAAAAGAAATGGAGTGCCGATGATAGTGTAATTCTGGAACATAAGCGATGGAGTGCTGACCTTAACGAAATACCGGAAGGTAAGAGATGGAGCTTTCAGAAAGAAATCTCAAAGATATTTGACGATTCACTCAAAGCTAGTTTCCCGGAATTAGGACAAGAGGCTTTGATTCTTGGCAGCCAGGAAGGGAAGCCTGGTGATTACAACTGGTATATGTTGTTTATGACGTATTTACTCACTTTGCTATGTAACATATTGCATTAAGTTTAATTTTCTTCTTAATGACTACAGCCAAAATGTTTTGACGATTTGGCCTATATTAAGAAAAAGCCCTCAATTACGAGACACATATCCACATATTCAGAACCCAAGAGATATTGGAGAGGTATCATTTTCCTGTCAATCATGGTTTTCTTTAAGTACACTAGTTCTTTTTTTAACAGTAATTATATGTTTCTTTGTGGTATGTTATTTTTATTATAGGCCATCAAGAATAATCTTCCCCATTATGCCAAGGACATGATAGACGAAGGAACCTCCATTGAAGATGTTGGTTTTGTAGCTATTTCGTTATCACGGGAATGGATGGTTAAGGTGTATTTCTTTCTTTTTCTTTTCTAACTCTTTTAAATCATACATTACAATTCTAACTTAGATTGTTCTTGTTTCATTGCAGAGCATTCATAAGATGCTAAAAGACGGTATAGACACATGGGCACCAAAACTTCCTGTGGAAACGGTACTAATAGCCTTTCCCTCATTGGACGAGGAAATATACATGGGTCTTGGTCGACGACTTGCTATCGCACTTGCACAATTTCGTATGCTCAAGTTTTCTAAAGTTGCAGCGGCTTTTAGCCTAGCTCGTGATTCGGCTCAGGTATATATGCAGTTGATTTAGCTGTTTGAACATATTTGTTATTTGAAGTCATGTTATATTTACATCTTTATATATTATATAAAATTACATTTTTCTGCCTGTTTTATATACAATAGGCATATTTTGCATTATATGAGTTTAATAATTCCCTTTATTTCAGGCGCGTTACTTTCAAAACTTGCCTAATTGGGGTGAAGGCATATTGAGCAGGTTGTTTTCGATTAAAAATAGAGGAGGAGATGTAGTGATAGATGGTGAACGGATATTACCTTTTATTCTTGCGGCAAGAGATTTCCACAATTCTTCTATAGATCTAGCAGCTTTGAGGTTCTTTACTTGCTTAGTTTATCAAAACACACACATATATACTATACATCTATGTAGGGTGGAGACTGAAGTGCTGAAAGAATTGTTTTTTAGTAAATTTATTGTCAAACAGTGTTGCATTTCACCGATGATATAAGAACAGTGTATTTAAATCTTCTATCTGCATATGTAGGGTGGAGACTGAAGTGCTGAAAGCAGATTGGGTAATGTATGTGACTCCGGTACGGCAACAAGAGTATATTGAGATGTGCTTTACTGTAAGTACTTCTACACAACATCTCTTAAGAATGAATACCCTGTAGCAAGTTATGTTGAGTATCCTGATAGGAATGCGACTAGACATAAATTGAATTGAAGTGATGCTCTTTTTATTTCTTTCAGAAAACGAATACCTTGATAGGCATAACTTGATAAGAAATTGAATACTCTTTTCTTTTCAGGCTGCCAAACTTGAAAAGTGGATCATAACTGATATGAAGGGGAAGTGGAACCCATCTCTTAAGAAAGAATACCCTGTAGCAAGTTATGTCGGATATCGAACCTGTAGTGCTGAACATGGAGAGCTGGCTAATTTGTTAAGCCAAGTCAAAGATCGTTGTCATTTGGTGGCACAAGGTACACTAGACATTTGTTCATTTATTCTTTATTTATTTTCGTGAACAAATAATATGATTACTAAAATGATTTTACTACAAAGATCACTTTCATTGATTAAGTAGTCTAGCTTTATGTTTAACCTGTTTCGTTTTTAGTTGAAAGCATATATTTTCTTAACCCTTTAGAGAGAAAACATGTCCTAAATCATCAATCCATTAATATTATAGAGGGATCGATTTTATAATGGCTAAAGTTCACATTTTTCTTTTTATCAGGCAAGGATGCTCGGTTGCTTGGGTATACTGCTGATGCAGTTTTTGCTTGTGTTGTTATGTAAGATTCTCATGTTTTTAAAATAATTTTTACCCTTGTTGTACTTATGCTACCAGTGTTAGTAATAGAGTAGAGTGGTAAATGCCAATTTCCTCTAAACTTGCTGTGAATAATCAAATGTTTATTTTCAAAGTTTTTTATATTGAACTCAACAATGTCAACAGCGAGATACCCTACTTTTAGGTCAAGTTTCGTACTTAATGCTTCTCGCATTGTGTTCTTAACAGGTATACATTATTGAAAAACGATCGATTGGCTGATTGTACATTCACCTTTGATGAGATGGTTAATGAAAAGGTAATTTTATGGTGTTCTTTAATTGCTAGGAATGTTATTCAATTGTATATTGCATCTCTCGTCATTTTGAATTCATTTCACTGATATTGTTTTTTATCTGCACAAATTTATTGATATATAGGGCAACACTTTTTTATATCTGCTACATCGACGAGCTGAAATTCATAGAATAACGAGTGATGCACGTAAAGACATCGACGAGTTAAAGAAGGTAAAAATCTCTTTTCGGTTCAATGTTGTTGTGACTTTTATCATCTTGTACCCAATTTTATTGATTTTTTGTCCTTGAATATTAAGTTAATAGATATATATGTTTGCAACAGGCTTCAGATTTAATTTTGGAGAAATATGAAGAATGGGAGGAAGGTGAAGAGCGTATGTTGGAATTCCATTTACTAGAGTTTACCGAGGTAATTAAGAGGAATATCTTAATGGACTTTTACTACTTCTTTGACATGCAAAACCCTAGTTGAAGTTGTAAAGCATGATTTTTGGAATTGAATACTTATCCAATTAAAAAACCTAGTTTAGTTTCTAACTAGGCACAAACATTGGGGTAGGTATTCAATGCTAATCTACTTGCTTAAATGAAGACATTTCACAAATTTAGAAGGAAGAATGAAGTTAAATTTTATTTTTTTATAAATTTTCCTAATTTTATTAATATGATTATGTAAATTGTATTGTTGTATTAATAATCCAACTTTCTTTTTCAGGTTCTCGAAGAATCGTCTTTATCTGTCTTACCACATAGGATGTGTACATACCTTTACGATTTAACTGAGAAGTTTAACAGTTACAACAAATTCGTGCTCAGGGTATACTTACATATGCTTTTTCTCGTACAATATTAAATTTTTAATCTCCGCTTCTCGTAAACCTAAGTTAATTCCTAGAAAAGCAAAATGTGACATTTTTGTTCCGATTTAGTGCAAGTTTGAAAGTTTTGCTAGGTCAGAAAGCTAATCATTGATATATTTACTTATTATTGCTTTTCCTCATATAATATTTAGTTTAATTTCTGGTTCTCTTAAACCAAGCTAATATTTTATAAAGTTATTTGATTTTAAAGACATGCCATTATTTATGTTGGGATTTAGCGTAACTTTGAAAGTTTTGGCAGTGTGGATCTGTTGCGGAGACAAGCAGATTATTGCTTTGTGAGGCAACTAAAGTAGTAATGGAAAAATGCTTTCATCTTCTGGGGATCACTCCGGTATGTGTTATCCGTTTTTTTAAATTCGGTTTCTTGGGTCCGGTTCTTTTTATCCCTGTATTCTGTTATGCGGGATTATTTTTTGTTTATAAACCATGCATTATTTTATTCTCTTTTTCTGAAAGGCAGTGTTTTGAAATTTATTTAAGTTCTTCAATCTAAATTGGTTTGGGTGTATTAAGATAACATTAAAATTCATTCCCATAATATTGAATCAGTTCATGTTTAAATAGTTCACTATGAAGAAGTAAAGTATAAAGGATTTTTTCGAAAACTAAGTCAAGTTTAAATATAACTTAAGTAAAAGTATTACAGGAGTGTAGAAAAACGAATTTAGCCACAATTCCAAATTTATTTACTAGTTATAACTTTCTTTTGTGCAGGAAGTCCCAATCGCGGTCAAGCTCCAACCGCTGTTATGTTTTGGACCATCGGAGGCGAGATGGATTAAAGAACAGAAAATGGCTGAAATAGAACAAAAGGATAAAACACAACTAGAGCTGAAGTTTGTGGATCGTTTCATTACTCCTTCTTTTGTTTCTGGTGCCTGGTAAGTACTGGTTTCGATATTAAAAATAATCAATATTTTCTATGCTAAGCTTATTTCGTTTCATGCAATTAAGTAAAATATTGGGTTGATTTGCATGAAGTATTGTACCTTCCATTATGCTTTTGAAAAATGATTGTGTACAGGTTGGGTCATTTTGTAGTCTGTAACTATAATCTCATATATATAAATGTGGATTTCTATAATGTTAAATTTTATAAAGAATTGCCAAGACCAGTGTTTACAAGATGACCCAAACGTGACACAAAACCATCTTTTAATGACTTGTATGTTCAAAATAAATTTTTCGGTGAATGGAATTCTGTAAATTGTGTGTGTGTGTGTGGTGTGTGTGTGTGTGTGTGTGTGTTTTTTTTAATAAATTTAAATTCCTCTATTTTTGAATAAAAATTGGAAGGTATGATATGGAATCAAATTGTTGCCCATCATAAGTAGTTAAATGTACCTTCTGAATTAGGATAGTGAACTATGTCTTCACTTTGGAGTTGGATCTCGATTTATCGAGTTAGAATTGATGTAGGATGATTAGTTAATTGTTGCATTTTTCACAAGACAGATGATGTGGAAGATTTATTATTGACACATAGTATGACCGTCACTGTATGCTATCAGTTACATAATAATGCCCAGTAGAATGATAATGTGAGGGGATAGAGATTATATTCTGAAATGGCACTCGTTTGAGATTCAAGATGTTTCCCTTAATCAGCATTTATAAACTTTGTTTTGCACGTGTTTTTTTATGTCTACTGTATACATGACAAGGACTTCGCATAAAGTGCTATACAACTATTGAAAACCAACCGATTTCTCGGTCCCCTCTCTATCTCTATTTGCAGAATTCATGTTTATCGTTCAACACAATTTAGTTATCTATATTTGTAAATTTTTTGTTTTTAATTTGTGGTGGTTTCGTATTCAACAGGGATCCACCTAGAAATTCACGGTTTGAGCTGTTTTCTATTCGTCCCTTAGTTGTAGACCCCGAGTTTGAGACGGGTAACATGTTTGGGCTCATTTCAATTTCGGATAAGTACGGGTCACGATCAGGTGGGGGGTCTCACTTATTTGAGCCTGATTATCCGTATGTTCATTTATTCAACTATGAGTGGTGTGATCCGATAAACATGCGCAACGGTCGGGTTGTTTACCTTGGCAATCCCAGTTCTCATCGTTCGGTTCCATTCTCTTCATCGATTGAGATTCGTATGGAACTCTATGTCACTACTGAGGGAAAGGAATCATGTTTTCAACTTTACAATCGCAAGTTTAAGATGAACTTATCAGATATTTGGGATGATAGATCAAATAGTAAGTGTGGTCGTTATAATGTTAAAGGTGAGGATGGAAAAATAAGGATGCATTACATTTTAATAAAGGAAGCAGTAGATACTGCTATCGAGGTAAGTTTTAAAGCAGGGAATCATTGTAGAGTTCATGGAGATATATTTGCTTATTATGGAGGTAATAGTTTTTCTTATGATTGTCCTCGGGGTACAAAAGATTGCTACATGGCATTACTCTCTAGTTCTTATCTAGAGGATGGCCCAATTTCGTTGAAGAGATCTGTGATGGCTGTTCCTAATGATGCCTCCCTCATAATTGAAGCATGTTTGGTGGATGTTGATACAAATGAAGTGATTTTGAGTGGCTGTTACGAATTCTTGAGGCCAACTGAAGGTTGCAGCAGGGAAGGTACACTTGATGGGCTTGAAGGGACAACTTGCTCTTTGGAACTGAAAGTTGATTGGAAATACTAAGCTCAGTGTCTTATATCTACGCGGTTGATATGTTATATTTTTTATGATGGCTATAGACAATCTTAGGAAGGTAGAAATTTATATTAACTTGCATACCGTGTGGTATTATGTTGAATATTAGTGTACAAAATTAGGAGACATCACTCCAGAATTAATACAAATGGTATTTGATTATATGATTTTTTTTTTTATCTGCTATAACAAAATAACATTTAATTCAAGACATGGAATGGTCTTCTTACACCATCTTTCCACATTTTCAATTTGCATATAACAAAATAACATTTATAATCCTCCATCAATAAACACAAGACAAGAAACACCATTCCCAACGTTCTTAATCGAGTTGTTTCTAGAGATGCCAAATCTTCCCGCTCTCGGAACACTAAACATAGAACTTGTAGACCCAATTGCACTAGCTTTCATACATAGGCTTAATGGTTGCATCGCCTTGGAAAAATTTGTAAGGAGAGATTTATAAATCACTTCTAAGTGTAGTGTAAGTTACAAGAGTACTAATTAGCTTGGCACGACTACTTTTCAACGAGAGTAAAGTAACTGGTGCTCCTTTAAGTGAAATTTTGTTGATTTTAATTATCCAAGGGATTTGAGAGTCTTTCGGATCATTGTAGTGAAAGAAAGAATGCTCATGACATCAAGATTTGGGTTAGGGAGAAAGTAAAATGGTCCTTCACCTATATTAATATAACGCCAGGAGACAATGAAGAGCTCAGCAGACAAAGTGCAAATGTCTCTGTGACACGATCATCAAACTGTTGACGTGGAAAGGCCAGATTCTACCACGAAAAGGCAGCCACACCTTTGACACCTTCAGGAAAGAATCTTTCCAAGGAGGATGGCGCGCATGACAACACATATTTCCATTTTGAAGAATACCTGCTGAGAGTCAGACCATCGGTACGAGACAAAGTCAACAACGAACTGAGAGGTCATTTGCATGTGTTGGAGACAGGATTAAAAGGGTTGACTGCGCATATGCGGCAACCATATTTGGTTGTGATGTTGAGAAAAAGGCAGATAGGATTAGTATACGAGTGACCCTCTATGCACAAAGGGTCACTACATGAAAACGGAAGGTAGCACTCAAAACTATCCATACAAGTTAGCCCAAGGCGACCCATAACACATTTTTCCCAAGTAAAAGGCGCATCAAGGTCAAGGAGATAACTCGGTTCTGCATATGCATGTTCCCAAAGTGTCATACCAACTTTGTAAAGAGATGTATTGGCATCTTTGGTGACAGGCATAATAATTGTAAAGAGATATCTCTTTTTCAGAACATTTTATAATTTTAGCCTTACATATATCCTTTGTGTTCTTGAAGGATTTATAAGATGATGATTTTCACAGCTAATGCACTTTAGAACCTTAATCTATTTTTAAAAATAAGAAGATACCTCCAAGGTTCTCATTTTCACTACTTGTCTACTTCTGCAAAACTTCCCCAATTACTGACACCTAACACATAAGCGAATCTGGTGAATGGTTTCATATGTTTGCTTGTTTCAAATTTTATGGGAAGTTTGTGAATTATCGATACCACAAACTTATCAACCTTATTGTTCTAAGAATTCTTGTTGATGTTCTATATGTGTGCGTCCCATTTTTTCAGTGGCACACGTCTCTTTTTTTTTTTTTTTTTTTTTTTTTTTTTTTTTTGACTCGCATGAACCTGTTGGAATTTTATATCATGACTATCATAAATAAACCATAACATCAAATACATATAGCGGAAGCAATTAAGGATCACATAATGTATAATTTAATTAACCAAATAATAAAGTAAACGTATATTTGATTCTAGCTAAACAAGAATCAAACTTCAAGGAATTCTTCAATCAATAATCCTAATTAGGGTTTATGTGAATTATAAGAATTACCCCTTACCGTTTTGTAATTTAATCCAAGAATTAAACAATAGTGTGTTTGATTCACGTTCTTGTACACACGTAGTAATACTAAGTAAAAGATTATGCAAGTAATTGAAACACAAAATAATTTGTTTATAGAAAACAAAGTGATCGACTCTAATCCTAGGGTTAGGCCAATCGGATTTTTGAGACAAAAAGAAAGGGAGAAAAACTCAAGGTATTGTGTGTACAAAATATAGAAAACAATGAACCTTGAGTTTGTTATATAGTTGAGTTTTCTTGGAGCTCAAGCAATGGTTTGGGTTGGGAAACACTTGCCGATCGATTCTAGTGCCACAAAGGGATTCTAGAGCTTTCTTGACTTACCAAAAACTCACACATATAACTTTCCTTTTATTCGTCTAACGGTCGTTAGTCATTATCCGTTAAATACTAACGATCGCTAAGTGTTTTGTGTATATAATAATTAAATATAACATTTTATAAATAATTATTATTCGTTTACTCTTCATACGTAAAGCGTGAAATCCCGTGATCTCGAGTTCGATCCTAACACATGACTATTATTTTATGTCTATAAACTAACAGCTCCCACTTAGACATATCATAATAGTGTGATCACATCAGTTAGCGTCTTGCAACACGCTGATTCCTCTAGTACAACTCGAGTAAGGCTCCTGGAAAACCTTTTACTGATTTCTCATTATTATTATGCTTTTGTTTCTAATACCTTGTAAAATAAATATATGGATCTAATTCATTCTTTATTTAACCATTCTGTTTCTCGTTGTTTGTGATTGATCAAAATTACCAAATCTTTTGAACATATTCAGGGGAGATCTTGGACGTGGCCACGCAAATATCTTATCAACCCTACGAGGGGCCCAACAGTATTAAACTCCATAATAAATTTGAAGGAACAAATACTATCTTAACTACAAGCATAACCCATGAACTTTGCAACACTTCTGAAAACAGTTCTTATGACTACCAGTTACGTATAGCATTAAATTCTTCCACAAAAATGCACTACATTCATGACAGTTATCTGGTATCTCAAGTCTGAGGATAACTATTCATGATTTACTTAATAACAATATCCATAAAGTAACATCATATAGTTGGGATAAGTCCTATATTCAAT
The DNA here is from genome assembly GCA_030686995.1 of Artemisia argyi. NCBI lineage: Eukaryota > Viridiplantae > Streptophyta > Magnoliopsida > Asterales > Asteraceae > Artemisia > Artemisia argyi. The sequence continues at coordinate 44,672,023 of CM060708.1, forward strand.
TCATTGAATATCATGTGAATTTGGCATGCTAACATCAATATACTTTCAAGTATATTCTACCAACACTCTCACATTTGTCTTAATTTAATAATATTCCCATATTATTAACCGACAACGGACGATTTAGAATAACAAAATTATTCCTGGATTAAACATGCAAATATAGGACTAATAATATTAAAGAATGAAATTAAACATAACCAATAATTTATTTCATTAAAAATAATAAATGTTTACAATATCCTTTATCCAAATACTAAACACAGTCATGCATGAAACTACTAGCTAAACGAAGTCCAATGCCATTAGCAAGTTCATTAAGCTTGTCTTTAGCCAAAGCCTTAGTGAATGGATCAACTAGATTGTCATCTATGTAAACTTTTAAGAGATTGATCTCTCCTATGTTGACTTGTTGTCGAACATAGTGATACTTCTGTAGAAAATGTCTAGTGCCCTTCATGACTCCAGGTTCATTGGCAAATATGATTGCAGCAAAAGTGTCACAATACATATTAATAGGCGATTCAATTGAAGACATAACACCAAGCCCTGAAATGAATTTCCTAATCCAGACAGCCTCCATTGCAGCTTCTGAAGCAGCTATGTATTCAGCCTCTGTCGCAGGCACCGCTATTGTACTCTGCTTCTTGCTCTTCCAGTCTACTGCTCCTCTATTTATAACAAAGACATAACCCATCTAATACTTCGCATCATCTTTGTCACATTGCCAGGACGCATCACAGAAACCTGTAACATCAAGTTCTGTAGCTGGATTTCCACCATACACAAGAAACATTTCTTTCGTATGCCTAAGATACTTTAGAATATGTTTAACAGCAATCAAATGTTCTTCACTTGGATTCTGTTGAAATTGGCTGGTAATATTCTGAGCAAATGCCACATCTGGCCTTGTGCATCTTACGGCATACATAATAGATCCTACAGCCGAAGCATAAGGAACTTTTCTCATGCGTGCCACCTCAGCAGGTGCTGAAGCACAAAACTCATTGCACAAGCCATGTTTCACTTCCATTGGCAAATATCCTTTCTTAGAATTTTGCTTATTGAATCTCTTCAATATTTTGTCAATGTAAGTACTTTGACTTAATCCAATTAACCGCATTGGTCTATCTCTGTAGATCTTGATTCCCAGAATGTATGCAGCTTCCCCTAAATCCTTCATAGAAAAACATTTTCAAATATATGCCTTAACACTTTGTAAACTTGGAATGTCTTTTCCCATGGTTAATATGTCATCAACATATAGGATAAAGAAAACAACATTACTCCCACTAGCTTTCTGATATGCACATGGCTCATCAAGATTCTAAGTAAATTCAAACCTTTTGATTTCTTCATCAAATCTTTAATTCCATTGCCTTGATGCTTGCTTCAATCCATAAATGAATATTTGGAAATTTTGGATTCACAAACCCCTCAAGTTGCGCCATATAGATTTCTTCATCTAGGCAACCATTTAAGAAGGCGGTTTTTACATCCATTTGCCAAATCTCATAATCATAGTACGCTGCTATAGCTATGAGAATCCTAATAGCTCTAGTGTCTACTACAGGAGAAAAGGTCTCCTCGTAGTCAACCCCAAAGGTATGAGTAAAGCCTTTAGCTACCAAACGAGCCTTATAGGTGTGTACATTTCCATCCATGTCAGTTTTCTTCTTGAAGAGCCACTTACTTCCAACGACTTTAGCATTGGGAGGAAGGTCTACTTCAATCCAGACTTTGTTATCTTTCGTGGATTGCATTTCCCCACTCATAGGAACTACCCATTTGTCCTTTTCAGGACCACTCATGGCAGCTCTATAATTAGTAGGTTCATCAAGATCCCCTAATATAGTTTCCTCAACCTCTACGTTAAGACATAGACGTTCAGGTGCTTTCACAGTCCTTACAGATCTGTGAATGGAACAACTTCAACTTCAGGTGGAGGACCCAGACTATCAGGCTCCACAGGAAGTGTGCTAGTTTTTTCAGAAGGTAATGCATTATCTTGATCATCTTCCAGATCATAGATTCTCCCACTGAATTCTTGAGATATGAGATCCTTTTCAAGAAAGTCTCCATACCTTGCAACAAATACTTTGTTTTCAGGTAGGTAGTAAAAGTAGTAACCCATCGTTTCCTTTGGGTATCCTACAAAAATGCATTTTACAGATCTTTGTTGGAGTTTATTTTCTGAGTCACGTTTAACATACGCCTCGCAACCCCAGACCTTTAAATAAGACAAGTTCGGAGCTTTTTCATTCCATATTTCATATCTTCCCCGGCGGATATTGGTCGATCGTCTGGCCGGGATCAGGTAAAATAGGACGGATAGTCGGTGGAATATGGCACTAACGACACAAATTGTCAAGCTGCTTCGGTGACAAACGAGATTCGATCTCCGTGATTGTAGCCATAATGACAAGAATAATCGGGAAAGAACGTGCGGGATAAAAAAGAGGGCATGGAAATGGAGTGAATTTTTTTGAAAATATTCTATATGAAGCGGAAGAGAAAAGGAAAAAATGATAACACATCAACCTAGGTATTTATACCTACGGCATCCCCAAAAAACTTGATGTGTGACGCGTGCCAAAAACTGCCCAGATCAACGGCCAAGATCAATAGTAAAAGATAAGGATGACAGCTAATAAAGCAAACATCCGCTCTCTCAAACGGTTCAAAAAGAAACGTTTTGTGTCCCGCCCCCTATAATAAATATGAGCATGGAAGCGGGGCGAAAGACGTGATAGTCTAGAAGCATTCACCGCACGCTACACAAAGAACGCGCACACTAAACACACTAGACTGGGGGACTTGATGATGTGTAGTATGAATAGCAGGCTTACTGGGCCTGGACTTTATTGTACAAACCGGCTCTGGCCCAACAACCAAATTGGCTCCGGTCCTACAAACAAACTAAGCTCCGGCCCAACAACCCGACAAACCGGACACGACTAAAGCCCAGGCCCTGAGCAAGGCACAGTCCGGACATGCACCGATCACTTAAAAGCTGCACTCCTGAAGTACGCTCACGGACCACCCCGCGGTTCGGAAAGTGAACTACATTCACAAACATCGATTAAGCTGCAGACTCTTGCCCGACAAGGGTCCCACACCCGCCACTACAGCATCATGCAAAACACTAGGGAACCCTAGCATTTTGACCGCCTATAAAAGGTAACCTCAGTACACACTCTCGAGGTATGACTTTCTCACTTATCCCAAGACACAAATATTTCTCTGACTACATGAGTACTTATTCTTATACCGGAGCTTAATCGGCTAACGGTGTGTTTTTACTTGTGTAGGGATTCTCTCTTTTACTTGGATTAGTGCATAAGCTATACAACGGACGATCCATCAAGGTCGGCCCGACACGGACTAAACCCAATCTCAACCCAACCACACTTTTTGCACTAACAATGATGTTTTGTTGTAGATAATAAAAGTATGATCTTATCATATCAGATTAGTCAAATAGATACTTACTATCTTTTTGTTGAAACCATTTGAATCTTAATTTTGTCCTACATAGAGAAATGAGAGTAAAACTTCTAAGCATATATACCATAGTAAATATAGATTGAATATCTTGAAGTTAATACCATGCTTTCAAACTTTGACAATCTATCTATATCTAACTAAGAGCATCTACTATGTTAAACCTTTTAAAAAGGTTTATAGAATTTTCATGTCATATGCTCTTAAATTTCTCATTTTATAAACCTATTATCACTATGGTTAAACTTGTTAAAACTTTATAATTTAATGAGGTATTAAATGAATTACATGTATTTAGTTGCAATGAAAAGGTCTATAAACTTAGACCTATTTCATTCCATGTCATCATAAACCTCACCTCACTATGGTGATTCAATTTATAAACCTCTTCAAATTTTATAAACCTTTTCATGAACCTCTCATAGTGGATGCCCTAATAAAACACATTTTTTTCTGCCTCCTAATTAATTTTTTCTGTAATTAACTCTTCAACTGTAGCTGACACGTCTCAAGGAAACCAACTAAAGATTCAACCCTTTCTACAAAACACATCAGACGTTGTTTTCTTATCTTCTCCAAAAATATTACAGTACTAAAACAACTCTCCCAATCAAATATCTTCTAAAAAATAACTGCACCAACAAAAAGTTATTATCTTCTCAAAAAATCAAGCATCTAAACTGGTTGTTCTTCCCCAACTGGAACACAAAATCATACCCCAAGATTCATATTGCCCCCATGCATTCAAAGTCCCAATCTCCCCCAATATCTTAAGGTACTTTTTCTAATTTTAAGCCTTCAAATTTATGTTTTTTTGGTTCGATTTTTATAAAAAAAAAAAAAAAAAAAATTAGTCGACTGCAACAAAGCATAGTGGTAATTGATTAAATTGGCCCGATTGTAATTGATTGTCAAACAGAAAAATTTGCCAGCATGTTAATTGACTAAATTGAATATTTAACAGGTTGTTAACTTTGAAAATTATGTTTTATAGCTGTTGATTAGTTACATTAATAGAGAAGTGGTTCTCATGCAGGAGTGTTCTAATACTTTACTCCCAATAGGAGTCATTTTCACATTATTTTGTTTGGAAGACAACATTCAGGTAAATTGCATTCTTTTCTGAGCAAGAAGGTTAAGGGCATTAGAGTACATGTGTCGAATGGTTATGCGCAATCATCAATGCCATTTTTTTTTACTCTAGGATGCATATCTATAATCAAAGTGAAATTGCATGTTGTGTTTTGTAGCATAGGATTGGAAGAACGTCATTTGTTCGGCAGTTGGAGCCTGATTCGCATTTACACTCGAGTCAAGAAATTAGTAGACACTTGGCGGTGTTTACACAATAACAAAATATTTAACCTAAGTAACATATATATGAAAAGTTAGTGTTGATTATTGTAGAAGTTGTAATCTTTATCTTAACTACATAAAAAGGAAAAATAGTCAAAACTATAATCTTGACTTTGTTGAATCAGTTCACGAAAACTGAATATTTATAGCAACATGCATGGCAAAATTAATGTGATAAATCTTAACTAATTTGAAATGTAAAATAAATTGTTGAATTGTTTAATGTTTTATGGCTGTCACACCCCTCCTCCTAATCGTATATATGCATGGTTGTCAATATGCATGAAAGTCATACTAGGCCATTCAATATGCATGGCTGCATACCATATATAAATAACGCATGGCAACATGACAGTCATACCATATATACGTAATAGTTCATACCGTCAATGAAGGAAATGATTTATAATTGGTCTCTTTAAACCAATGGCGGGAATTGTCTTAATCTCTTCATTTCAAACTTCAAACATTATATATGGCAAGGGTTTTTCAAATGCCTATATAAAGAACACTAATTTATTGATTTAGTTCATCTTGTTTACTTTCATTCGCATAGACATGGCAATGCAAAATGAAAATAACATTGACGATGATCTTGAGGTTAGGTTTCACATCCGCGTATCTTTGCGTTCGAGGTTGGTTGGTTCCTTAACGATGTTATTATTTTTATATTTATTGTTTCAAAAAGGAGATTATCCTTATAATTATTTCAGGATTATATGATTTTTGTTAATAACATACTATAATCTGTATATTTGATCTTTTAATTCAGTGTTCAAGTTTGATCCAACGAAGGACTCAGTTTTACAAGTACAAGAAGGTGACTACAAGAAATGCATCACAACCAAGCCCATAATGAAATACAAAGACAGTCCCGCCAAGTTCAAGCTTGTCGAATCAGGAGCATTCTATTTCATTAATGGCGCTGAAGGAAGTTGCGACAAGGGTGAAAGGCTTGCAGTTAAGGTTTTGTCTCACAAGCAGGCGGCTCGAGTGCTGCACCTACACCTTCGGCTGCACCTTCATCTCCTAATGGCTCCTCGTCAAACATTGTTCCTCCTCCTGCTGAAGCTCCTAAAGCTAATGCCGCGAGATCAATTATTGTTGATGTTTCGAGCATGGTTATGACTGGTTTGGTTGTTGTTGCTATGGCTTAGAGAGATTTTCTGATTTTTGATTTTGTTCTATGTGTTTTATGACTTTTGTTTTGTTTCTTAGGTTTGTTTGGATTTGATTAAACTTGTTTATCATTAGTTGTGTTGGTTCTGTTTAAACATTGTGGTACTTCTTTGCTTAATTATAGTATTTAAGGGATAAATAGTTAAATAGCTCGGTTGTCTTGGGTTTAGGCATATTTAGCCCGATTTTGAAATATTCCCGTTTTAGCTCGGGTTGCCCTGGGCAACAAGCATATAGCCACCCGAATGATGATAAGTGTCATTTTTGGGGGCAGCTTTTGTGGTTTTTGGGCAACTTTTGTAATTTTTGGGCAATTGGAGGACATGTGGCATCATGTGGTTGGCTATACGCTTGTTGCCCAGGGCAACCCGGGCTAAATCAAGAATATTTCAAAATCGGGCTAAAAATGACTAGACCGCAGGGCAACGAGCCATTTTGCTAATTATTTCTATTTTTATATATTTTGATTGATCTTATTTTAACTCTTTTAATACATTACGTGATCTTGTTTGTACGCTGGCATTGTTTTTAGTTGGACTTTATCTATTTTTATATATCACCGATTAATTTTGTTTTAAAAAGTTTTAAAAAATCAGTACTTTTTGATACATATTTACTTAAAACATAAAACACTTAAGAATATGAGCAATTTGTTATAGCTAAAATACTCTTTTATTATTACTTCTCACAAAAAATAAAATAACAAGTATTATTAAATTTTTATTATAACAAAAAAAAAAAAAACTTGTAAAAAAGATACTATGCAATCCAAGAACCGCGTTAAACTCAAAAGTTGAAGAAATAAATATAACGGTAACTAAATCCATGCTCCTCCCCCAAAAATCAAAAATCAAAGATTTCATCATTGAAACCCTACCATCAAAACATTCCTAACGCACTTATCTCCCTAATTAGGGCTCCTAATTCATTCAACAAAACCCCCCAAGTACAATCATACACTTGAATCAATTATCAATTCGATGGGAAAAGGTAAAGCTAGCCAGTTCATTAAATCAAGAAGGGCTGCAAAAGTGGCCCAAAAATTGGTACCGGACGAGTCGGATTCGGATTCGGGTCATGAGGGTGAAGAGGAAGAAGATGAACTTGTTTGTAATGTGGATTCGGGAGATGATTATAAGGTTACAATGGCCGTGTTTATTGCTAACTTACTGGCCAGCGGCCGTATTAAGGGCGACTTAATGAAACTAATTCTCAGGTCAGACGGGAACAAGAAGAAAGACATAGAGGTTCTGTTTGATTGCCGTAGTGTCTATTTGGTTGGATTAGAAGTCGATGGTGTGAAACTCGAATTTGGAAAATTCGGTGATGATAAACTTCTTGGAGAGAGATCCCAGCAACTTGGATACGGGGAGCAGTATAGCCAATTTTGCGATCTCCCTAAGGTCCAAGTTGGTCACAGGCCGTTAAAACATGCTGTCAATCAGATATCAAAGTTCAAAGGTATCAAGGACCGGGGTTACAAGAAGTGGCTAAACGAAATCAAACCAGGACTAGCAACCATAATTGTGATGTTTTCCGAGGCAGGCAGATTCACATGGGTCTACGAAAAGTTGGAGAGAGTGGTTACCGATGAGGCTACCACGGATACGGATGTCATTACTTTCGTTATGGATTGGATGGTTGACCTCTTCCCTTTCTGGTCAAAGGTCTCAAGGGTCGTCAGAGATGGGGGAGTTGGTGATGCCGACAAGAGCAAACCCGTACCGCCACTTCCAGCACGCCCTCGTGAGTATAACTGTGAAGATGTCTCCAATGCCAAAAAATACCAACTTTGGGCCAACGATCTTATCAAGATACAGAATCTGTATGTCCGCCCACCGTATCACAAATCTCTTTTATAATCATATCTAGCTTCTTAATTGTGCATAGCTTTAATGGTGCTGTTTCTTACAGGGACTACCGACAGACGGCAATCAAGTAACTCAACCATGGATCTTATAGGAAGTATATACTATCTCGTATATACCGGGATCAATCAGGAATTATTTGCATACAGGTTCAAAATTGGACTTCAATCACCGCATTGGAACTTAAAATGGTACAGGAACTAATACATTTAGTTGTGTTAACTGTAAAATGGTACAATAACTGTAAAAACATTGGACTTTCATTTTTTTGTTTAAACAATAGTGAGATCGGTACTGATTCAGAACCGGTTTGAGGACTGCATAGCAGACTACTTTGGAGCTCGTTCGGGCCCAACAAACAGGATTTAGAAAACTGTACGTAGAGAATCGTAAAGCAAACTCAAACTTTGGAGCTCGTTATCAAACTGATGAAGATATATATTTCATGAGTAAACAGAGTGAGTTTGCCGGTTTTGATTTTGGTTCAGTGTGTTTGAGTTTCGGTTTCATTTGTAGTTTTGTACAATCCTTTTATGACTTATTCTTAGAAGGTCTCAAACATGTGTACTGTGTACAGATTTTAGTTGGGTTGTGACAGAGAGATATACTCTACTTTTTCTACATTCATATACTTCTTTGGCATACATACCAATTTTAAAAAGTACATATAAATAAAGAGAAAAAGTTCATGCGTGAAGTGTGTGAAACTACGCGTTATTCTTGTTACGTCTGCACATTACCACACACAGTTGAGCATTAACTATTTGTATAAGTTCAAAAACCTGGACAAAAAGTGTTCACGGGTCAACCCAACTTGTTACTCATTTTGACCCAATATCGTTGAATACATACAACCTCTACATGGAAAAAAGTTATGGTAATTGGACAACACTCGAAGCTGTAATCCTCACTCTAATAGTCTTAATGTAACATCTTAGAAAACTCGTAAGCTGGATTGCAACTGAATTCACATTCATTATCCAAGGGGTAAATCAAGTATCACAAGTTGTGCTCGAAACAGACTGACAATACTAATCACATAAATATTTAGTTTGAAGTAAGGAAGTGCAAAAAGTGACCCGGACACAGGACACAGAGAATATATAGTTTGAATGCCAGCAAATATGTGTGTTAATTATTGGTTTAGCAACTTACCATTGAGTCACTATAACCGATTTTAATGATTTGTCTATAGTTCAAAGACTACCATAACAAGTCTTATTCCTAAAGCCTTCAACTAAGTGATAAATGCTCAAGATTACTTACCTCAAACTATTCATACCTCATATGAAAGTGGTCCTGTTTCAAATACATGCGGATGTTTGGGAGTGCTTAGAAGAACAACTTATTTGTTTGTTTCGGATTTTGTGCTCAGTTAAGGGTGAATTAAGTTGATTTCAGTAAGCACTTTAAGATTGCTTACCTCAAACTGATTGTTCTCCATGGATTCTTAATTTCAAGTTCACCACCTCACCATTAGAGTAACATTGGCTGACTATCTGCTTCTTTTATAAACATAAGCTGTTTAAGAGGGCTGTTTGGATTCGCTTACTGAAACAAGTAACCTATCAGCTTATTATTAAGTTGTTTTTTAAAAGCTATGTCACATCAGCACTTTTTACCTCTGTTAATCATCTCAAAGGTGGTTTACCGGTAAGGTGACCAGAAGGTCTCAAAAGATACCCGATTTCAAACCTCATTGAGTGAACATATTATGAATGAAATGTGGCTATAGCAATTAAACCTCATTGAGAAACATTATTATATTAAAATGTGGGAACGACAGCTTTTTTCTCAATTGTAAATCGTTATTTATCTTGAAAGCAATTACTGTTTGCATACGGGTGTAAACGAATTGAGTCGAGCTCAAATTCAACAAGACTCGAGCTTAGCTCGTTTGGAATTTGGGAAGCTCAAGATCGGCTCGTTTCAAGCTTCTGATTTAGTATTCATCCAAATTGTTTATGTATTACAAAAGTTATGTGATATGTGATAATAATATTCATAAATATGTCTTTTTTCTTAAAAAAAAATCTAAATTGCTTATTTATCTTCAAAGTTACATGATATCCAATATCAGAAACTTGGGCTCGAGCTTGATTATTCAAGGAGCTTTAAGTTAAGCTCGAGCTCGTTAAGGCTCAACTCGTTTTAAGCTCTTACCGAACCAATCTTGAGTAGCTCACGAGCAGGTTAGCTCGTTTACACCCTAAACTAAATATAACTAGTTACAAATTAATATGATAATAAACGTTTTGCTAATGTTTTAGAAGTAATAAGAAAGAAAATCGAAAGAAGAATTTTTTTGATTGTATCCCACATCGATGGGTAGAGCAAAACAAAAAGGAGCGGGGTATTATAATAACAGGGTCAATCAATAAGTTGAAGACCTGCCCGCATAAGACCCCCTTCCAAATGATGTGCCATTTCGTTTCATGTTTTGGTTTTTAACATCAATAAAATATTATTTGAGGACTAAAATTTTTTTACATATTAAATGACTATTTTTCACTATTCATCTTTATTTGATCTAAGGAATGAGATTAATCTATATCTATACTACTATATAATGTATTTGGGACTATTATGGAAACAAACACCCTAACAATCACCCCAACAATTTATAACCACTTTAACAACTACCCCCAACAATTTATAACCACCTCAACAACCACCCCCAACATTTTATAACCACCTCAACAACCACCCCGATAACCACTTTCCACCACCCCACCTCCCTCCTTTTCACCCCAACAATCCGCCCCCGCATCGCGCGGGCACCTTTCTAGTACTACTATATAATGTATTTGGTACTATTCTATAATTAGAAAGACTTAAAAATTCAGACTTTTACTTACTAATTATGGAAACAACCACCCTAAAAATCACCCCCAACAACTTATAACCATTTCAACAACCACCCCTAACAATTTATAACCACCTCAACAACCACCTCAACAACCACTTTCCACCACCCCACCTCCCTCCTCTTCACCCCAACAATCCGCCCCCGCATCGCGCGGGCACCTTTCTAGTTCTAATAATTAAAAAAACCAACTTTAATTTTTTTTTCTTCAAATATTAATATCTTTCAAACCGTTAATTGTTAAGCGAAAAAAATATACCGTTACGATGAGCATTTAATTATCTTTTTATAGACGGGCAATTTGATATATTTTCGAACTTTTTTTTTGTTTTTCTTCACGTTTTTTTTCGTGGCCGAAAAAATCACATGTGATATTACATATCACATGTGATGTTACATACCACATGTGATATTACATACATCATCATCACATGTGATTTTTTCGGCCTCAAAATAAAACATGAAAAAAAGGGACAAAAATTGTCGAAAGTATATCAAAATGCCCATCTATAGAAAGATAATTAAATGTTCTTCGCGATGGTGTAATTATTTTCACTTAACGATTAACGGTTTAAGAGATATTTAAATTATAAAAAATGTGTGAAATTTTAAAATACTTTTAATCTCAACCATTGATTTCTTTTTATATGGATGGTGGGGATAAGTCCCTTGGTATGTAAGAAAATTTTGGTATGTAAAATAACCCTCCTCATTATAAAAAGCTTGATTTTTTTTTATTTTTTTTAATCTAAGAGTAAGGTCATTATGATAGTGTTTATTTTATGTTATTGTGCAAAACCCTTCTCATTAGGAAAAAAATTAGACAAATAGGAGAACTCGATTTTGCTCAAATAGGAGAACTCGATTTTAAAATACGAAATCAAGCAATATGATTGGTCAATAGAAAGTCAAAATTAAATTGATTTTGGTCAAAATTAATAAATTTAGTGGAGAAATTTGGTTACGAAAAAAAATGCATAAAAATATAGGTGTCAAATATATAAAAACAAAAACTTAAAAAAAAAGGAAGTAATTAATAAAACTTTAATGGTTGAATTTTAAATAAATTATACTACGTATAGAGCTAAGTGTAAAATTACAAGTTTCCATGTTTTTAATAACTTTAGAAAAAAACACAAATAACCCCTTACACTTTATGCCTCTTATACCTTATAATATTAAGTTTGTTTAAAATTACATAAGCATTAGTATTAATTTTTAGATTTTCATCCATTAAAATTACAAAATTCGGTAAATATGCAAATTGGTTTTTATATTGTTAGTTTTAGACTTTCATCCTTTAGAATATTTTTTAAATAAGGACTCATGTTTTCTTATTTAAAAGTTTAATTTATGCCTACACGGAGTTTGAATATTAAATACGGCTAAATTATTAGTAACGGGACTATAAATATCAAATGGTAAGCACGAGTTACTGTGATATGAAAATATATATATATATATGCGATTCTACTTATAACAACGACTCATGAAATTCTTATTTAAAATTTATATATGAATATCCATAAAAACATTTTAAAACTTTACGGAGCATATTTTAACTTTATTAACGCTCATCATGTACTACTAAACTCGCACATTTTGTACATGATTCATCGTTTTGTGTGAACGGATATCAATGATACATACAAAGTATGTGAGGAATTGACTGGTAAACCCTTGTGAAAAGACCGACTTGCAAAACCTGTGAATACGATATATATATATATATATATATATATATATATATATATATATATATATATATATATATATATATATATATATATATATATATATATATATATATATATATATATATGATACCAGGCAAGTGATCACCCGGGTCGTGTCCCAACGAGGTGTGAATGGGCGATATTGTGTAAGGTTCGTGATTAAAATGCTTGTAAGGATGAGATTTTGATATTGTTTGGTATTGTGAACAATAACGTGAAACAATAAAATCTAAGACATATTTGAAAACTAAAGACTAACGTTTTAATTAAAATAAACACGACTACACAAAATAAAAAGTGAATTCTAAGCACGACTAGTCCTATGGGCATACAACGAAATTTCCTAAATACTAGATGACAAAACAAAATTTTTAGGAACAAGAAAATTAAAAATATAATTAAAATTCTAATTAATATGATTTAAATACTATAAATTACTAATTAACTCCTAATAAATACTAAAACTATTCAAATAAATCTAAGAATTTTTAGACCAATACTACAACTAAATTCTTACCTAGGAAAAATATAAGAAGGGGGCACAGTACAAAAATAAGCAGTAATTAAGCAAACAAAAGCTTAAAATTAATAAGCAAATAAAACCAATCTATTATAAATATTAAATAAAAGAATCCATTTCTATTATAAATTTTAAGATTACTCGCAGGCTGGCGGGAGGAAAGAATGGATTCCTCCTCAGTTCGCAATTTAATGTCAGAACTTACCTTATACCAACTGTTTCAGGTTGTAATCTTAAAGAAAACGAAGTAATTTAACTTCACAGTTTGTTTTGTTGTTTTTGATTTTTTTGGTGTTGTTAACACTTCAGGAAAAGTGTTAATGAACTTTTTGATATGATTGATATTTTTACAAAAGTGGTGAAATTTGTACAGGGAGGGTTTTGAAAACCACTAAACTTAAAACGATTTTTAAAACATGCAACAACCTCCCCGGCAGCGGCGCCAAATTTTGATTGGGTCCGAACGGTCAGATATTATTGACCAAGGTCAACAAGTCAAAGACAGCTCAGTTCTAATGCTCCGTGGATAGTATAGTGTTTCCCCGGGTCGTTATGTCCCAGCGAGATTGCAATGGTGTTTTGAAAAACGTTTTTGAGAATGAGTGGCACTGAGGACAATAGCCAAGATGATTGGGAATTGATTATGCTACTGATATTTGGTATTTGGACAATGATATTAACAATCACAGATA